>JAPWDM010000038.1:1602156-2224021 GCA_035578155.1 Brachynemurus nebulosus
AATAAAAACTAGAAATTTGACTAGGAACGTTTTTACTCGCAAACTGACGAATGGTGAATCCGTAGAACGGAAATGGCTTCTATATTCACCTTCGAAGAAATGTGTGTACTGTTATTGCTGCCGTCTTTTTAATAATACTACGAACAGTAACAGTTTGAGCTCTTCCAGTGGATACAAAGACTGGAAGCATATAAGCAACCAATTAACGGAGCATGAAAATAGTTCACTGCATAGACAATTTATGATGACTTATGTCGCGCGAAGCAAAACGGCTGGTCGAGTGGATTGTGACTTACTATCGCAATACAATACACAAGTAAATTATTGGAAGAATGTACTGAAAAGGATTGTGGCGGTTGTAAAATTTTTAGCTTCAAGAGGATTAGGATTTCGTGGTGACAACGAAATTTTGGGATCGCAAAACAATGGAAATTACTTGGGATGCTTAGAATTACTTAGCGAATTTGATCCGTTCCTTGCTGATCATATAAAAAATTGCGGAAATCGCGGAAAAGGAAATACTTCCTATTTGTCTGCTAATGTTTGCAACGAATTTATTAATATAATGGGAAAGAAAGTACTGGCTACGATTGTCAATGAACTAAAGACAACAAAATATTATTCAATAAGCGTGGATTCCACACCCGATCTCTCGCATGTCGATCAGTTGACCTTCATCGTCCGATATGTAAAAGACGAAGTGCCTGTTGAAAGATTTTTGCAGTTTTTACCTATTAAAGAACATAAGGCTCAATATCTAGAAAAAACGGTTTTGAATTTTTTAGAAAGCCATAATATTTCGATAAAGGATTGCCGAGGGCAGAGTTACGATAATGCACCAAATATGGCTGGAATATATTCAGGCTTACAAAAAAGAATAAAAGAAAAATGTGAATTTGCTCTTTTTGTCCCATGTGCGGCACATTCACTAAATTTGGTTGGCGTTCAGGCTGTGGGGTCTGTTTTAGAAGCGGTAGCATACTTCCAGTTTGTCCAAAAATTATATAGCTTTTTCTCTGCTTCGACTTATCGATGGAATATACTAACAGAATCTTTGGGTACAAATAAAGTTTTAAAATGTCTCTGTGAAACCAGGTGGTCTGCACGTGCCGATGCGGTTAATGCTTTACGCAATGGTTACGAACATATTTTGGAGGCTTTAACATCAATTTCCAAAAACACAGATCAACCAGCAGGAATTAGAAACGAGGCCCAAAGTCTCAGCAAAAAAATGGAAAAACTAGAGATGATTATCCTAACGGAGATATGGAATGACCTACTTCAAATTATTAACAAAGCAAGCGTAAGCTTGCAAAAAAACACCCTCACAATGGACACTGCAACGAAAATTTTTGGATCTCTTGCTGATTTCATCAGTAACGCACGAAATAATTTCGACCTTTACGAATCGGCAGCCAAAGAAAAGAATCCAGATGCCGAATACAAAGATAATTGTCAAAGAAAAAGAAATCGTAGCACGCGTATCACATTTTTTGACGAGTCGTCAGAAAGTGTACACTTATTTGGCAAGGAAAAATTTAAAGTAGAAACGTTTATTCCTATGATCGATACACTAAGTATTCAGTTAAAGCAACGATCGGAATCATACAAGGGAGTTAACCAACGTTTTGAATTTCTTTCTCAGTTGAATACAATCGAACCGAGTCAGTTGAAAAGCAAATGCAAAGAATTTGCAGAATTTTATCATGAGGACATTAACGCTGATGAACTCAAATCTGAATGTGATCATTTAAAGCAGTATTTGAAAAATCAAGTAAACAGTAATTTAAGTATATCTGCCTTACATAAACTAATAAAAACAGACAAATTAGAAGAGATATTTCCAAATGTGGAAATTGCCACAAGAATATTCTTATGTCTAATGATCACCAACTGCAGTGGAGAGCGTTCATTTTCAAGGCTGAGAAGAATAAAGAACGAATTAAGGACGACAATGTTACAAGAAAGACTTAACAATTTATCAATTATGTGTATCGAAAGTGATATTCTACAAGAACTGGAATTCGATGACGTAATTGAAGATTTTGCTTTCCAGAAGTCAAGAAAAAAACCATTAATATCAGTGCAGTGCTAAAGTGATTAACTTAATTATACTTAAAAATATGCTATATGTCCAAATATTGTGAAGTTTTCCTATACATTGGAAACTGTTTTGAACGTTATTATATAAATAATATAAGATATACCTATTACAAAGTAACAAACATTAATTTTTTTAATGATTTAGTTATTTATTTGTGATAATAAATTCTTAAGTAAAATAATTTTTTTTATGTATAAATTTATAAAATTTAAGTCAAAATAATTTATTTTTACGTTTTATATATTTACAGCACTTTTCATATTTATATAAAAAAGTATAGGCCTTTACCCTAAATGTGTGCGATGAAACGTTTCTATAGAGTTGTATCAATAAAGTCATTAAATAATTGTCAACTAATTTTTTTTTTAGTTCCTGATGTTTTCTTTTTTTTGTTTTTCTGGTTTTCAGCTTTTAAAAGGGGCCCCCAAACTTACTGTGCCCAGGGGCCCCCACATACGTTAAGACGGCCCTGTTAATTACCAAAATAATTTGTAGCTTTTCCTCAAATATTCAACTTAATATTTAATAAACAGGCCATCACATTACAACTGTGATGGTAATATTTAATTTTACACCATATTAAAGAAGTCAAAATTTCTTACGTGTGAAATTGGCATTACTAGATTCATAGATTAGGCAATATGCATGTAGAGATGTACAAACAGCTGTCATATTTGTCAAACTTAAATTTTTAAACTCTTTTAAAAAACGAAAGTAAAAAAATTATCCAAAAAAATATTTTTAATATAAAAATTTTCAGGATTGCGGTATGTATTTATGCCGTGTGTAATCAAATTGCCTAATTGTTTTATTGCTTCTGAGACTACTAAAGCAGCGAAGCCGTTGTGATCAGTTTTGAAAAATAAAAATTTTTCCCCTCCAAAATAAAATTTTTTACGCACATTTTACGTTTTAGAGCTTCTGAATAATTTTGGTTTGGTGTCTGTCCGTCTGTGTGTCTCCAGTTTGCACCAGGTGACATAACTTCTGAACTATTCAATTCATTTTTATGAAATTATCAGAAATTATGCGGTCTGTTTCCTAGATGGTCCCCTACAAATTTCATTGCATTCGGAGTAATAGTATCCACGGCACTACCATGAAATCCTATTAAATGTCAATGTCTTATTTACTGTTAATCCCATTTCGCTCAATTTTTTATGAATCGTTTTGTTCATTTATTTTTATTAATTTATGTACCTATATTAAATTACACAAAGATATATTGGGCATTAAATTACCAAGGTGCTTTTACGAGTACGAGAAAGCTGTGTGCCACACCCTATTGGCAGCGTACAGTGGACTTTCGGAGATTGTCCAATCGCAAATTGTCCATATTTCAGTGTTAGGGATTTAAACATCGTATGTTTACGTCACACGAACATTGTATTCACAAAAATTGTGTGTTTGCAGTATTCGTGTGACGTAAACGTGCGATATTTAAATCCCTATCACTGCAATATTGACAATTTTTGATTGGACAATCTCCGAAAGTCCACTGTATTTTAGTATTTTACACAACTGCGAAATTTTTTTATTTTAGTTTGTAACCAAATGATTATGGATCATTATCTTGGTATACTTTATTTGCTGAATGACCACTTGTCATTTAATTGTTAATTATTTCGTTTTGGTTAATATTTAGAATTTTTCAGGATATAAAATAAAATACATTTTTCATAGAATAAGATTGTTTATTTTTTCCGGCAAACATCGAAATTACAGTATGTCGACGTGTTCTACAATTTTCCCTCGGTGCCATTACCGGATTTCATAGATTTTTCAATTTTTCTTCTTTTCTGATAATAAGTTGAACGTAAAAATCGCATTTTACATTTGACTTCTGGTACACCTGATATGATCATTGCTTTTACTTTTATAGGACGTTCCCCGCATGGCTCTATTTTTAAATAAGGGAGATTTTGTATTCCACAGGCATTCAAAATTTCTAAATTCCTAAATAAATTTTATTCTTGTTTCCTTTGGACTTTTCTGTCATTTTTATTTAACCTATAAAATAATTTCCATTTAAAATTATACTTATTTTTAATAATTACATAATATGAAGTACTTACTTGATACATTTCAGGATGATACATTTTAGTAATAAATCCATATCAATACCAAAAATTGAATAAAAATTAATAAAATTTGCCAAGTTAAATAGCTGAAATTCTAAATTTCTAATTTGGCCATTTTTGCTAAAATAGAGTCCCTATAATAAATAGAGTCATGACATGTGGTGAACACTGATTGGTTTCGGCATTTTCTGTCTAACGTTGGGTTAAAGAAATTGAAAATAAGTTAAAAAATATTTAACAAAAACCATTTAGTTTAACCTAGAAAGAATAATTAAATTAATTTTTTTTAATTGTTCATAAATTCATAACCTATTAACAATAATTATGTACTCAAAAATATTTACACAAACATGTGATAATTAATTTCGAAGCTTCCCGCTCTGTTTTGGAAAGAATATGGATGACATGTCACAACTCTATTTATTATAGGGACTCTACGTAAACCTATACGGTAAAGCCATCTATTTTGCATAAATACAATTACCGCTTACCTACTTTCCGTAATTATCAGACTGTTTGACCTAGGCGCTCTTAAACTCATCAAAACTTACTTAAATAAATCATTTTTAAGCGCGAAAGTTGTAAAATTTGAAAAAAAAACTTTAGATAAAAATTTTTATTTTTTTATTTTTTGTTTCTGTTGCTTTATTGAATAATTTTTATCAACAAATAAGTATACTATTCCATTTAAAAAAAGGTAAGTTTGTATCATAGCTCGAAAACCATAAGAGCAATAAAGCTCCTGATTATCGTAATTGGTTGCCCCCGTCGATATCTACAACTCTTATTTGAACAATTTTTCGATTAAATCAACGGTTTGGCTGTAATAAAAATGGCAACTCCCGAAAAACTCACCCTGTATATATATAAAATATATATTGTTACAAAAAAATGAATTTAAAATAAAAAAAAAATTGAACAAGAGAGCTGAAAATAAGAAAATTATCTGAAAAAGGAAAAAGAAGGTATTCGATAATAATAAAATGCCGTGAGCAGCGGGGCCCCATCACGGAAGTCGAATTTTTCCCTTCATCTTCGGTATTGAATGTCTACAAGTGAAATGTAATTGAAAGTCTACAAGCGATTTGTCATTTTGGTGGTTTCAAAACTGATGATGATCGGGGTTTTAAAAAAAGATTTTAAGTTTTTAAGCCCTGAATTTCAGTAAATTTCAGTCTGATGCCGATAGCAGTTAGCAGAAAAATAGCCAACACAATTCGTACGAGGGCATTCCTACCCATGCTTATCCGCCAATTGCCTTTGTGTTT
The DNA here is from genome assembly GCA_035578155.1 of Brachynemurus nebulosus. Classification (NCBI taxonomy): domain Eukaryota; kingdom Metazoa; phylum Arthropoda; class Insecta; order Neuroptera; family Myrmeleontidae; genus Brachynemurus; species Brachynemurus nebulosus. The sequence goes on from JAPWDM010000038.1 coordinate 1,607,610, forward strand.
TATTTTTACATATTAAAAAACGCCGTGAGCAGCGGAGCCCCATCACGGAAGTCGAATTTTTCTTTTCATCTTTGGTATTGAGTGTCTACAAGCGAAATCTAATTGAAAGTCCACAAGCGATCTGTCATTTTGGTGGTTTCAAAACTGGATGATGAGTGTCCGGTTGATCGGGGCTTTAAAAAAAGGTTTTAAGTTTTTAAGGGCTGAATCTCAGTAAATTTCAATTTTGTGCCGATAGCAGTTGTAGGGGTTTTGGTTACCACTATACGTTTAAGCATCAGTTTTTTGCGCGTAAATTTTTGAATTACTAAAATGTTATTGCGTATATTGTTGTTTTGTCCCTGGTAAAATACGATTAATTATTGGATTTCTAGTCCAAAGGTCGTTTAACGGGTTCGTAAGAATATAAAACACTAATTTATTTAAGAGAAATTATTTATTAAAATAAAAATTCGAAATATAAATCTTGTATAGAAGATCTTTATATAAATTATATTATTTATTAATCTTGTTTTCTTTTTAATATTTTTATTTAAATATATTTATAATATTTCGTATAAGATTTATTAATTTTATAATATTATTTAATTTTATATTATTCAATAAATTTTGTTATTATTAATATAATTTTAATTTGTATTAGTAATATTTTATTGTTGAAATGATATTAACCATATTAATGACGTCTTTGCTGTTTCAACTTCACACAAAGAGTGTCTTTTATAACCGATCCCATCTTTTCGAACCCTCTGATTCACCTATTCTGCTTCCATATATGGTTACAAAACAGAGCTCGTCCCTTTGATTGGCTAAAACCTGACCATCTCAGTCATGATAACATTCCATATTTATATGCAACTGAACAAAACGATCGTAGCGCGGTTAGACCTAATAAACGCCAGCAGTCAACCAACTAGTGGTTTGAAACCAAAATATTTGAAAAAGCTTATAAATTTCAACAACAGGTGTCGACACTATTCCCGCGCTTTAATATAAATGCTTAAGGCCACATTACCACAAGATGAAGGGGAAAATTCGACTACCGTGATGGAGCCCCGCTGCTCACGGCGTTTTTTTTTTTTGCTTGAGTGCAAAGAGTTAATAGTTTTTGAATCCCTTTAACTGCGGCAGTCAGTTTAATTTTAAAATGCGTAGTAAATTTATTTTTAAAAATACGTGATGTTGTTTCTTTAACATAATAATATAATGTTTTTGTTAAATTTTTCTGTCCAAAATTTTGTTTAATATTTAACTGTGGATTGAAAATTATGTAGTAAAAGATTTTTAGACCAATACTTTTATAATCGAATTTTTTTTAATTTGAATGTAATTATTTTAATAATTTTTACTAAAATTAATGTAACTTTTTAACTGGTTGTAAGAAAATTTGAGAAAAATAAAAATAACTTTCTTTTTACATGTTGCATTTTATTTATAGGTATAAAACATTAAATTTACAGATTTAAAAAAAAAGAGTATAATTATATAATTTGAATTTGGCGCGTTAAATTGTCTGTTTGGCCTACTGGGAAAATTACGAATAATCTATTTCAGGTGACATTGTTAATGCTCCCCATATATGTATTATTTATAACTATATGGTCAATCCGTATAAGGCCTCGTTCACACGACACCGAATCGGTATTTTTTCCGAATCGGTGTGAATCAGACGTAGTGTTCACACGGCAAGTTTTTTTCCCTGTATATCAGTTATTTTACCGAGTCGATACATACATGTACATATATATAGTACATGCCGTACATGCTGCCATTAAATTATGGAGTACCTATACTCCGTATACTCGCTAACTATAGGAGCCTGCTCTAATTGGGACCGTCACTAATCCAAAAAAGCAATAGTAGTATTGACAATATTCGTTAATTATTATTATTAAACAATGATTTCTGGAAATCTCTCTTTAAAATAACACATATTTCTCTCCATTTTAATACTTTCAAATCTTTTTCTTTACATATTTTTAATGTTTTGTCTCATATAACATGTCTTTATTCTACTAAAATTACTAAAATTTTAGTATTAATACTGTTTTGTTCATAATACATCTGTTTTATTAAAACAATAAACGATTGCATGAATATAAAATATGAGAAGCCTGTACCTGAAGCAGCACAAAACAGTAAAAAATATTGTATCGTCTGAACACTTGCATATAAAATACACGCGCTACTAGCAACCGATTCGAATTTTTTACTGTTTTACTGTATTCGGAATTCGGTGACAAAACCGAATATCAAAAATCTCCGAATCGGTTTTTTTACTGTGTACGGTTTTGTCCGTATCGTGTGAACGTACACATTGAAATACATATGCCACTGAAGCATACAGTAAAAAAACCGATTCGGAAAAAATACCGATTCGGTGTCGTGTGAACCAGCTCTTAGAGGCAGTGGTTCCGATGAAGTGAGACGGATAGACATCGGGTAGAGGCACTTCAGTTGTTTTGCGCAGATGCATCAATTAGTGTTTACCGTGTTTACTGTTCAGATTGGTTCATATTACCACCAAAAAAGTCGCTTTTGCGCAAAACGAACAAAATACTTCCAAATCTGCACCGTGATGTTGGGACGTTTTTTTCATATCCATTTGGCCATACAGTCGTGCCTCAACTTATTGACAATTTAAGTTATTGACGATGATCGTAGTTTACCTTAAGTTATAGACAAATCATATAAAATATAAACTCGGCAGAAGTTTATGTTTAAAAAAAGAATTTTATTTCACAAAATACAAATTTTTACAAGAATACAATTTTTTACAATATAATTTGAAAAAAAATAATTTACTTTATCACCGCCGCGGTATTCAAGTTAACCATCTGGTACGTAGCTGACTTCGGTAAGACGGATGGTGAGCAACTGCTGCTTGGCCCATTTGTATCGTGACTTATATACGGTTGAATTTCTTGTTACTTTCTGGAATGACATTGGTCGTGTGTCCTGCGGATATACTTAATGAATATAGGTCAGAAGTTGGACTTTCCTTTCACTTGAAATTATACTTGTTGTTTGTCACGTATGCTAATGTTGAATTTAGTGTAATATGAAGATATGGCTATATTGTAGTTCATAACTCTTCCCTCCCTAAGATGGAAGTTCAATTTTGAAGGGGAATTGAACGACTGACGACCTGTCGATTGGTGGTGCCGTAGGTGCCATCATGTATTGGACTGATTCTTGTGTTGTTTTTGCTCTCTTGCATCTTCTGCATGTAACGTAACTCGTACCGATTACTATTAAGATTCCAATGGTGGTGACTGTGACGGTCATGTGGGTGTAATGTTGATATTTGATAAATTGAATGGTATCCGTATTTTCTAGATGTTTCAGCTGTAACAGATCTAAGTTTATATCTTTAGAAATGTCAGTAATATTAACAGTGTTATATAATATTTGTTCCAAAACTATGTTGTTGATGGTATTGTCTAGAGTCCCATAAGTTATTTGGTTGATCGTTACATGACATTGGTCTACGATGATATGTAGTTTGCCAATGAAGTTGGTAATGTTCTTTCCGCAGTTGTTCGTGATGTCGATTGAATGATTAGTTATGACGATTATGTGGTTGTCTTCTATTTCTTCTATGAATTCTTCTCCTATTGTGCGATGTAGCGTACATTGTGCTGGTTTGTTTTCCAATATCTTTATTTCGCATCGGTTAGCTTCCTTTGGTATTAATATTACAGGTGGGCAGATAAAATCCTGTTCTATCTTATTGCAAGTCTTTTCTAGGAATTGATAATGGGTTTTGTTATGCAGGATTATATTGGTTTTTGGTTTTATGATTTGATGGTTTTCAGGGATGGGTCTTATTTTGATAGTATTAAAAATATTATTCCTGAACTGTGGAATCATTACAGCGAATATGATATTGGTTCCGTTGTAGTAGGCTTTTAGGTTGAGTAGTTCATATAAGTGTTCATCACTAATAATGTTGATACTACTTTTCAAATTTTCATAAACTAACTTTAATTCATTCTTTGTAAGGATATGCCTAGATATCACATTTAACTTAGCTAGTTCTATCGATAATATAATGTCGTTAACGTGCTGGTTTAAGTATTGAAGTTGTGATTGTAAGGAAAAATAGTATTGTGACTGAAACAGTTGTTGTTCTATTTGGGGATATGTTTTCATAGCATTGGCTAAAATTTTAAGTTTAGCTTGTTCAGTATTTATAAAATCCGTGATGTTATTAAATCGCTCGATCATCTGTGTGTTTAATCTGTGTTGTTGGTCTATTCTGTCCTTTAGTAACAAACTATTATCTTTGAAGGTTTCTATTTGTTTGTTGATTTCTATCGCGTCGTTCTTGTCCATATTGCCAGATATTGCTTTTATTACGGCCCCTAATGCGTTTATCAAACCTCTTTTACTTCTAATTGTCCTCGGTTCTAAGTTTTCTAAGTTTCGCTCTATTTTGTTGTATAAATCCTTTAGATTTTTCGTATTGTAAAATAATGTTTCGTTAAGACTAGTATTATAAATGTTATCTCTTAAGTACCCTAATGTGTCTCTAATGTTAGTTATGTTAATTATATGTATTAGATTATTATAATGGGAAACTACTCTAGTTGTACCTAAATTAAGTGCGATAAGTCCTTTTGTGTGCGATATGTCGTGGTATTCTATTCTTTGCGCGTTCGTCATTGTTAAGAACCTGTAACAACATTACTTTCTTTTAGGTTTTATTTTGGCTTTGTGATATTTGTAATTCTTTGTTTTAAAGGTTAATTTATTGTCGTCAGTTACTTTTTTTGCATTGTACGGAGGTAATAATTTCGTGTTACGTTGTATATTTTTAACATAAACTGTGTCTCCTATGTTTAGTTGTGGTGGATCGTTTCGTTTATTGTTGTTTTTTATTAACGTTTGTTTTTGTTTTTTATGTGCAGTGTATATTCTATTAGCAGTTTTTACTTGGGGATTTAGTTTAATAGTAGGGGTCAGTATGTCTCCATTTTTTATTAAAGTGGATACTTCAATCATGTTTTGTTTCTGTGATTCTAATGTAAAAACTATCGGTGTCATGCACGATTTGTAATATAGTCGGTTAATAGCTCGCCCGAATTGTATTGTATGCTTATTGTAGTTTATTTTTGTTTTCAATTGTCTCAATGTTTGGTTTCCTATGATGCCATCGAAATAATAATGAAATTTAAATACGAGAAATTCTAATGGCTCTGTGTTATCTAATTCGTTTAAGTATGAGATGCGTATTTTATTATTAATTTTGTGTGTTTTGAGTGCCGTTTTTACTTCTACGTCTGTCGGGATTAAAGTTAGATTTTCAACATGCTTTGGGTCTATAAAATTATTGTCAGCTCCTGTATCTATTAAGAATTTTAGTCTCTGTGGTCCGTTTTTTATTATTATGTATGGTAACGTCCCGTTCTTGGTCTGTTGTAAATTTAATTCTACGTATCCGGCGGATTCGTAGTTTATGTTGTTTAGGTCAGTTTGGTCGAATTCCACTGATTTGGGTTCTTCGTTGAATTGATATTCTAACGGATTTGTTGATTCTATTTCTGTTTCTGTTGGTTCGTAATAGTATTTCTGTTCGTAACAATTATTTTCAGTATTGAACAATTCTTTTGAAATTACCCTGGGTGGTTCCGTTTGTCTAAATGGATGGTTATTATTATTGATTCGTCTAGTATTACCTGACGTTGTATCCATAGGTTCGGGGGTAAACCTATTAGGTTGTGTTTGTTGTTGCGGACGGACTGGACTTTGCTGTATTGTATGGTAATTTTGTTGAGGTCGATTTTGATTAAAATTATTGTAAACTCTTTGATTTTGGGGTACATATTCTAAACAAGGATGGTTTCCGAATACGTTTTGAACAGGTTGTATATTCGTATTAAAATGTTGTCTTGGTGTATGTGGAATTTGTGGTTGTGTAGGTGTGTATACGTGACGAATAATTTGTTTCGGTGGTGTGTTAGTGTCTTCTGGTTGCGGCCTAACGTTTCCGTATTGAGTTTGTTTGTAATAAACGTTTAATTCCCTCTGTACACATTGCCATGCTTCTCCAAGTGTCTTAGGCTGGAAAGCACGAACAATGTTTCCTATATTTCTATTAAGTCCTGTTAGAAAACAATCTAGTGCTGCTTGATTATAAAGTTCTATTTTGACTTTCTTAACAGTCTCGTCAGTATTCGTTAGAGAAATATTATTTATAAGTTGGGCTAATACTTCATTAACTCTACTAAAGAATAATTCAACCGATTGATTTCCTTGAGTTAGCGAGTATAAATCTCGAGCCAAACTATATTCATCTCTCTTATCTGCATAATGCCCTATTAAAATTTCTTTGATGCTATCCCAATTTCTCACTCTACCATACTGATTTAGTACGTCATTTGCTGGACCTATTATTTTTTTTCTAATTTCGTTACTATAAAGGTTTTTTAAATTATCGTCAACTAAACTAAATAATAGACCAACAGCCATATCAACGCTATCGATAAAATTAAACAAATTACTTCTATTGCCGTCATAAGGAATAATTGTTTTAATAATATCAGGGATTTGAAAGTTTTTTAATAAAGTTTCTACTGCGTTAGCTGATTGATCGATAGATACTAGTCTAGGTTGTGCCATATTTTCTAAATTTTCACTTAAATTGTTTGATTCAATATTATTAATAATTTCAATATTATTAGCGAAGTCACAACTACTTGATGTATTTGAATCTGAATTAAACGATAAACCGTCGTTTTTCTTCAGGAATTTAATACTTTTAGCAGTGGGGTAAGGTTTAGGCATCGGAAATCATGCAATAATATAGGAAAGTAAAGACTTACAACAATAGAACTGATGATTTCCACATATCCAGTTGAACCAGCGTACGTGCAGTTCTAGACTTTGACTGAGCGAAGTCGACCTTCTTCACGATAAACCGTCGTGAATTGATGTATCGCCACTACTTCTCGATAAGCCGTCGAGAATGTCGTTGTCCGGGAATATGTTGCTCCAAACCACTGTTGGTGTTCCAGTCGAGTTGTATATTTTATTTGTTTGGTTTGTAGGTTCGGCTCCAAAGTCTTAAAAGACACTCGTAGTTTAACTGTCGCGTTAACTTTACGATGAGCGCTTAGATAGTGGAGGTTTACGAAATTTTCCTGCACTATCCTACCGGCTGCGCCAAATATAAACTCGGCAGAAGTTTATGTTTAAAAAAAGAATTTTATTTCACAAAATACAAATTTTTACAAGAATACAATTTTTTACAATATAATTTGAAAAAAAATAATTTACTTTATCACCGCCGCGGTATTCAAGTTAACCATCTGGTACGTAGCTGACTTCGGTAAGACGGATGGTGAGCAACTGCTGCTTGGCCCATTTGTATCGTGACTTATATACGGTTGAATTTCTTGTTACTTTCTGGAATGACATTGGTCGTGTGTCCTGCGGATATACTTAATGAATATAGGTCAGAAGTTGGACTTTCCTTTCACTTGAAATTATACTTGTTGTTTGTCACGTATGCTAATGTTGAATTTAGTGTAATATGAAGATATGGCTATATTGTAGTTCATAACTTATATATGTACCCAAGGTCATACGTGCTGTGTCGTAGTGTAGCAGTGCGTACATATAGATGGTTTGTCTATAACTTGAGGTAAACTACGATCATTGTCAATAAGTTAAATTGTCAATAAGTTGAGGGACGACGGTATATGTATACTACATATATGATGCTCCCCCGTTCCGCCCCTTGGCAGCTAACATTTGAAAAACACGTACCCCGAAAACGTCCACGAGCTCATAATGTTAACGTATATGTACATACATTTTTAGATCATTGAGTGAGGTATACCTGGGTTTTTTACAAGATTTCTACATATACAGGTTCTCTCATCTTCATAAGGCATATGTTATTTTTTTAGGCATGCGAAGGCCTGCAGACAGTTGTTTTTGAACGTTGGGTAAATTGTAGAGGACCGGTACATGCTGTAATTTCGATGTTGGCCGAAAAAAAAAACAAATGTGGCTGAGAATTATTGTACTTAAAGAGTTAAAGCGCGGTCACATATTTTTATTAAAAATAATTGCGTTTTATTATTAAATATTACATTTTAAATGTTACTCACATTTTTGATATAACAATTAATTTAACACAATTACTTGCATTATTTATTATTATTTAATAAGAGAAAACCGTAAAACTACTAAATCTTAAAAAAAAAGAAAATTATAATAAAAGTTTACAAAAAAATTTTTTTTAAATAATTTCAACCTTTTTAGGGCCCGAAGGGACCCTATTATTTATTTTAATACGTCTGAAAAGAACGACATATTATAGTAGCACTACACTCTCGTCGAGGCAACACGAGGCGACGCGAGGCCGAGAGTGTAGTTGATGCTCTCGTGTTACCTCGCCTCGCCTCGTCAAGCCTTGCCCCGCCTCGTCAGGTCTCCGATCTGAGTCGGTTTTTTGTCACAAGTCAAAGGACCCGAGACACGAGGCGAGGCGATCAACTACACTCTCGCATATACTCGTGTATTGATATTGCATATGTTGCATATCTGCGTACTATTATGTTTTTATACATAACCTAAAATCATGCCTTAAATTTACAAAAACGTTATTTTAAACTTTTTTGTGTAATATGCATGAAGAAAATTATAGGGTTCAACAGTACATAGAACTGCAGCAGCAGTTATTTGAATCCATGTCACCGACATCACCCATCTTGTCCATCTATGATTGATATTTCAAACTATACGAACGCGTATGAGCAGTATGAATAACTGAGTAATGAGCGAGAGTGTAGACGGTACATACTCATGTTGTCACGCCTCGTCAAAACCTCGACGAACGTCTCGTCGAGGCGACCTCGCGAGAATGTAGTGCTACTATTATGTATGTTTCTTATTCGGAGAGAATATACTCCAGTTGTGATATATATACATGCAAGCCCTAAGCGTATGTGTAAAAAATTGTGGATAGCAGTGTGTCTGAGTGTGTCAGATACGTTGTCGTACAAATTACGGCGCGGAGCGCCGTTATGAGAATGATACGGGCGTCATACAAATTACGGTTTGAAGCGCCGTTGTGGCCCGGACGCTACGCGTCGTACAAATTACGACGCGGAGCGCCGTTATGAGAACGACGCGTAGCGTCGTACAAATTACGGGGCGAAGCGCCGTTACTAGCATGACGCATGGCATCCTACAAATTAGGGTCCCAGGCGCGGCACTGAGATGACCTTTTATAGTAATTATAATTTTCCTTTATTATAATTATAATTTATAATTTTTATATTATAATTTATAAAAATTATAATTTTTTTCCGCGCGCCACCCACCGACGCCACCCACTGACGCCCCAAATTTACATAAATCAAACCGATCTGTTGATACAGTGTAAACCGTATAATTTTATGCTGTTTTTTATTTATAAATTTTGTATAAAAATTTTTCGGCTGTATTAAAAATAAATGATATTAAACTTATGCAGTTTTGAAAAAACGGTACTTAATTTTGTATACGAAATAAATTGCAGGTATAAATGTATATGTATTATTATGTTGAACTACAAACACCCTTACCTTACACCCTTGCCGTTATTTATTAACACAAAATAAAATTTTATTACACATCATAAAATTATATGTATTTATCTTTGTTAGTAACCACGACCTAACAATGCTTGTTTGCTCTGGTGGAGCTGATGCACGACTTATCACCTTAAGCTGTGACAGACCAACAAATCACTCCAAGCAATCTACACTTTTTGGATTTTAATAATTTTAGTTTGCTTCTAGTGTTCTGTGAGTACCTATGTTCTGGATGTTCTCTATGGTATCAATGTTCTATATCGCGCGTTTTTTTTTGTCTCAACCTCGTATCTGAAAAATCCCAATTTTTGGACACACAAACAAAACGTATTTAAATCTGTATCTTCATCACGATGAACTTAAGATTTATGCTAATTAGACCCATTGATGTTGGCTACCTATATATATAAATATATATATAGATAAGTATATGTATAAATACAGTATTTAATATGATTTTTGTGTGTCCTAAAACATGTAGTTTTTGATATACGAGGTTGAGACAGAAAACGCGCGAATGTCATAATTAAAATAAAATTTTTCCGTTTTGTTTTGTTTTGTTTTTTTTTTTTAATAAATTTTTTTTTTATTTATTTTACTAGTTATATGTAAGTGTCTTTCGTAGTGTTTTGTTATTTTTACCGTTTCCTATAAATAAATTATACACTAACTTGCTTTAAAATATGTGCTATATCGTATAGTTGTCATTATAAAAAATTGTGAAAAATATTAATAAATTTGAGTTTTCCAAAACAAAAATATGCTTCCGCGCTTTAACTTTTCATAATTTAAAATTTCCACCACTATTGCTTCGTTTTTATCGGTTAAAAAAAAAATATCGCATGTACCGGGCCTCTACAAAATTCCCAATATATTTAAAGGCGATTGTACATTCAAAAATTTTATTTTTAAGTGTATTTTAACTGAAATAGGTAAGAAATTAGTAATTATTTTATTTTAACCAAATTGTATATACTTATGTATTTATAAAAATCATGGACGGACTATGAAATATTGATTGATTTTTATATGTTAAAAATAATTTTGCCATACATTCTTTTGTTATTGCAAATTTTATTGACAAATATTTTTATTGATTTCTCTTAAAATTAATAAATAAATACATATTAAAAATGTACTTGTAATAATGTTTCTTAATTTTTTTTTTAATTAGATTTTAATTAGTTGTATTTTTTAGATAAACGATGCCTGGAATAGGATGTGCTATGCCCAATTGTCATAATTATAGGCAAAACACCGTCAAAATGAATGAAGAAATTCATTATTTGGTGCATTCCTAGTATACGTGCACAAAAAAAATTGTGAAAATTTCTAGTTTTATAAATTAAACATGACCCAAAACGAACGAAAATTAGTATTAAAATTGGCGCTCACGTTTAGTTTTCGCAAAATTTAATATTAAAAATTTTATTCGTTCATATGTAAAATACACTTAAAATTATATAAAAACATGCACACACGAAAAGTTTTAAAAATTTCTAGTTTTGTGTATTAAACATGAACCAAAACGAATGAAAATTAGTATGAAAATTGGCACTCACCTTCACTTTATAAACATCATTTATTTAATGTTCAAAATTTGATTACTAAAGTGTACGAAACACCGGGAAAGTACTTAAAATTTTGTTACATTCAAACCCAATCACTTAATTTTAATAACACTTTTTAGTTTTAAAAAAAGATAATTTTAGCTTTATCAAACAAATTAATAAAAAAAATAACACAAAATATTAATTAACAACATAAAACACATAATTAATAACATAAAACAAATAAAATTTATTTCAGAAAATTTTTATTTTTGAGTATCGTAAGACATTTTTCAAAACAAAATATGACATGAAGATAGGTGCACGTATATGTGTATTGAGAATGGTATTTAAAGTGATAAATTTAGGAAGAAAATATTTTTTACACACACATGCAATGTTTTTCAAATAAGTATTTGTTAATTATAAAATAAAAATAAACTTTACATATCATTTTTGAACGAAAAGTATCCAACTCATGAACTGTCATTTAAAATTTTCAACAATTAAAAGTAACCATTTTTTTCTTAAATTCAAATATTTGACGTCATTGTGACGCAGTAGAAAATTTAACAGAAAAACGTATTTTAGGTTTGTTCCCTTACGAATAGGAAAATGAATGTATTAAAAGAGAAAGTCGTTCATAAGTCGTTCCTATACACCAAAATTTCACAGTTCCTACTTTTTCCTTCCAATTGTAAAATTTAAATTTTTAAATTTATAAATAATATTTAGGAAAATTATAGTACATAAATTTAAAACAAATTAGTGATTTAAGTATTTTAAGTTAGTTTTGATGTGTAAAATTTAAAACTTCAAAGAGTAACGACTTTGTACAAATGTTGGTTGAGCAGTAAGGTGCCGCGATTAAATAACTGTGGACAAAATAACCGCGACAAAATAACACTGGACAAAATAACCGAACGACAAAATAACTGCACGATAAAATAACCGCACGACAAAATAACTGTGGACAAAATAATCGAACGACCAAGTAACTGTACGACAAAATAACCGAACAACAAAATAAACATGTTTAAATTTATTATTCTTTTGAGTTAGGGTACATGCGACCGTGATATGATTAAGTGTTTTGTTTTGCTTCCAATATATAAAAGATGGCTAAATTGCAACAGACCTTAGATGTTGGAATTTAAACTATTGCATTTAAAAACGAATGTTAATGGGTGAAAACTATTGTATTTAAAAAGCTAAGCTTGGGAAACATCAGTTTGAACGATCAAATAGTGGATGATATAAAAACTAGGTAATAATGTTATATGTTGGTTAGGTTAAGGTTATAAGTTTTTTTTCCAAATTTTAGGTAGATGATATAAAAACTAGGTGATGACGTTAGTTAAGGTTAGGTTAGTTTAGTTAGTTTAGACAATATACTTCGACTTTGATATAAAAACTCATTAGGATAAGGTTATAGGTGGTGAGGTTAATTAAGGTTAGGTTAGTTTAGTTAGTTTTGACAATGTACTTCGACTTTGGTATAAAAACTAATTAGGTTAAGGTTATAGGTGGTGAGGTTAGTTAAGGTTAGGTTAGTTTAGTTAGTTTTGACAATATACTTTGACTTTGGTATAAAAACTAATTAGGTTAAGGTTATAGGTAGTGAGGTTAATTAAGGTTAGGTTAGTTTAGTTAGTTTTGAGAATATACTTCGATTTTGTATAAAAACTAATTAGGTTAAGGTTATGGGTGGTGAGGTTAATTAAGGTTAGGTTAGTTTAGTTATTTTTGACATTATACTTCGACTTTGATATAAAAACTAATTAGGTTAGGGTTACAGGTGGTGAGGTTAGTTAAGGTTAGGTTAGTTTAGTTAGTTTTGACAATATACTTCGACTTTGATATAAAAACTAATTAGGTTAAGGTTATAGGTGGTGAGGTTAGTTAAGGTTAGGTTAGTTTAGTTAGTTTTGACAATCTACTTCGACTTTGATATAAAAACTAATTAGGTTAAGGTTATAGGTGGTGAGGTTAGTTGAGGTTAGGTTGGTTCAGTTAGTTTTGACAATATACTTCGACTTTAGTATAAAAACTAATTAGGTTAAGGTTATAGGTGGTGAGGTTAGATAAGGTTAGGTTAGTTTAGTTAGTTTTGACAATATACTTCGACTTTGATATAAAAACTAATTAGCTAAAGGTTATAGGTGGTGAGGTTAGTTAAGGTTAGGTTAGTTTAGTTAGTTTTGGCAATATATTTCGACTTTGGTATAAAAGCTAATTAGGCTAAGGTTATAGGTGGTGAGGTTAGTTAAGGTTAGGTTAGTTTAGTTAGTTTTGACAATCTACTTCGACTTTGATATAAAAACTAATTATGTTAAGGTTATAGGTGGTGAGGTTAGTTGAGGTTAGGTTGGTTCAGTTAGTTTTGACAATATACTTCGACTTTGGTATAAAAACTAATTAGGTTAAGGTTATAGGTGGTGAGGTTTGTTAAGGTTAGGTTAGTTTAGTTAGTTTTGACAATCTACTTCGACTTTGATATAAAAACTAATTAGGTAAAGGTTATAGGTGGTGAGGTTAGTTAAGGTTAGGTTAGTTTAGTTAGTTTTGGCAATATACTTCGACTTTGGTATAAAAGCTAATTTGGCTAAGGTTATAGGTGGTGAGGTTAGTTAAGGTTAGGTTAGTTTAGTTAGTTTTGACAATATACTTTGACTTTGGTATAAAAACTAATTAGGTAAAGGTTATAGGTAGTGAGGTTAATTAAGGTTAGGTTAGTTTAGTTAGTTTTGAGAATATACTTCGACTTTGGTATAAAAACTAATTAGGTTAAGGTTATAGGTGGTGAGATTAGTTATTATTTTTATAAGAATAATTTTTTTAAAAATAGTTTGAAATTTACCGCTTGTTATTGGTTTTATAACTAAATGTCAGGATTATTAGATTTATAAAACGGTTAGTTCCCGGACCAGTAGAAAAGTGAATGTATTAGAAGAAAAAACTCGAAACTCGTTCTTGTACATCGAAATTTCAATTAGTTCACGTTCTTTTCGGTAGGCAAATATATAAATTAGAAGTGACTTCAGAATTCCTACTGTTTCCTTCCAAGTCTCAAATTTAAATTTTTAAATTTATCAATTATATTTACAAAAGTGATTGTACATAAATTTAAAAAAAAATTAATGATTTTGAATAATTTAAGATTGTATTTGGTGTCTGAAATTTAAAATATCAGTGATTAACCTGTTTAATTCAATAAACAGAAGGAAGCTGTTTATTTATAGCCTATTCACATTATTACATAAGCAGATTAAAAGAAAGTACGGGAACAGACCTAAATATGTATTTAGTGCAGACAACTTCAGATGCTTCAGATTGTTTGATTTTTTTTTTTAAATAAGAACATAAATATAACACAGTAAAACGTCCACCTAAAAAAAAATTTATTTTAAATATTAATTTAACTTTAAATTAATATTTTTTATTTATTTTTATTTGTTTGGTGATATTATGGTTACGGTTTTTTAAAACTAAATAGTGTCATATCGTTAAAATTAAGTGATTGTGAGTTTTGTGTTATACTTAATTGTAGTGCTGGCTTACATTTCAACTAAATCAAATTTTGAATATTAAATTTTACGAAAATTAAAGGTAAATCGCAATTTTTTTACTAATTTTCATTCGTTTTGGTTCATGTTTAATACACAAAGCTAGAAATTTTTAATCCTTTTCGTGTGGATGTTTTGTGAAACGATTTTAAGTGTTTTTTTCATATGAACAAATTAAATTTTGAATATTAAATTTTACGAAAACTAAACGTGAGCGCCAATTTTAATACTAATTTTCGTTCGTTTTGGGTCATGTTTAATATATAAAAATAGAAACTTTCACAATTTTTCTTGTGCACGTATACTAGGAAATTGCCCATTATTTTAGATTCCCAAAAAAATTGGCAGATGTTCGCGACAAATGGATATCTATATGTGGCAAAGAAAATAAAGAAAATTTTAATTGGCAAAACAAGTATATTTGCTCTTTACATTTTCGATCTGACGAAATACAAACATTTGTAATGAGCAATGGGAAAGAAAAGAAAATACTTAAAGAAGGTGCCGTTCCATTAATGTTCGCAACGTCTACAACAGAAATACCAAGTGAAATAACAGATCTCAAAAAACAGATCAAACAATTAAAATTTGAGATAGAACACTTGAAAAATAAAAATAAATGGTGTGCCAAATAAATTATTACGAGGTCAATTAAAAAACGAAACTAAAAGAAATAATTTCAGTTTAAAGACCACTGAAGAACAAACAAGAAAATTGTTCACAGGTGTTTTCACAAATAATCAAATGGATATTATTTTAAAAAAGAAAAAAAAAGTTACTTGGACTAGTGAGGAATTAACTTCAGCTTTTACATTGTTATATTTAAGTTCAAAATCATATAATTACCTGAGAACTAAACTGAATTATCCTCTACCAGGTATGTTTTGCTATCAAAATTAATTTTTTTTTAAGTTTTAGCAGTCGAATTACTTAATTTTTTCTTTTTCAAGGCTTGTCAACTTTACAAAGATGGAGCTCCAAATTACAAATTACGAAAGGAATTTTCAGTGGTGTTTTGCAGTTGATGTCAGTTGCCGGTAGTAATTTATCAGAAATGGAAAAAATAACTGTGATTTCATTTGATGAAATGAAAGTAGCAGAAATCCTTGAATATGATAAAAAAAATGATCGGGTTGTTGGACCACATTCTAAAATTCAAATTTGTATGGCGCGTGGTTTATTTGGCAAGTGGAAGCAACCAATTTTTGCCGCTTTCGATACAAATTTATCTAAAAGTATTTTAGAAAAAAATATTATAAGACTAAATAACTATGGGTTTAAAGTGGTAGGAACTATTTGCGACTTAGGCGGTCCAAATCGAAGTTTGTGGACGCAGTTAGGCTTGTCGATAGACAAATCTTATTTTGAACATCCTACTTCGGGAGAAAAAATTTATATGTTTCCGGATGCACCACATTTACTGAAATTAACAAGAAACTGGCTTCTGGATACTGGATTTGTTTCAGAATGTGGCGAAATAAATAAAGAACCGATTATGGAACTAATAAAAAAAAGAACTGAAATTAGCAGTATTTGGAAAGTCACAGAGAAACATTTAAATTGTACCGGTGTGGAGCGTCAGAATGTCAGGTTGGCTGCTGAGCTAATGTCACACACTGTTGCTACGGCTTTAATTAGATACCAGCCAGTAAACGCTGACTTAGCTTTAAGGACAGCTTCATTTATTGAAAAAGTAAATACGTGGTTTGACATAATGAACTCATACAATTTAAATGAGAAAAAACCACTTAAAATTCCCTATGGAATTAAACTAGAAGAACAAAATAATTTTCTAAATTCATTTTACAATGACATTAAAAATATGAGATGTAATGGAAAAAATTATTTAGAATCTTTCCAAAAAGGCATTTTAATGTCAATAAGATCTTTACAGGGCTTATTTCAAGATCTATCTACACAGTATTCAATAAAGTTTATACTGACTCATAAGCTGAATCAAGATGTACTTGAGAGCTTTTTCTCTCAAATAAGAACTCGTGGAGGTTTGCATGACCATCCATCTCCATTAACCTGTTTGCACAGGATTAAAATTTTAATATTAGGGAAACAGCTTCCTTTATTGAAAAGCAAAGAAAATACTACTGAAGTAGTCGAAGATAACATGTTATTGCAACAAGCACTAAAAAAGGTGCTTAAAAATGTTAACTTGGAGGATGAAATTAATTTAAACATTGAAAGCTGTCCGTCTAGTGTCTGTTTAGAAAAACCAGAACTCTTTTTAGAAATGGAAAAGGATGGCCTGGAATACTTAGCTGGCTGGATAGCATTTAAATTAAAAGATAAAAGGCCGGACTTATGTGATTTTAAAGCGAATTTAAATGAACATGATTATGAATTACCATCATGGTTAAGTCAGTTAAGCTTCGGGGGACTAACTCATCCAAGTTCTGAATGGAAACAAACAATTATTAATTTAGAAAATCATTTTCATAACATATTAGGTGATACGTTGCCGGACTGGAAAAATATTACCTCGAGAGTTTCTCAAATTATTAAAGAAAGCATTCCAGATCTCGACCAGGAAATAATTGAAATATTTGTAAGACAGAGAATTTTCATTCGAATAAATTATCTAAATAAAACTCGGGACAAAAAGAGAAGCAAAGTAAAAAAGATTAAAAAAATAGTAACTTAGATTTATCTCTATGTAGATACTATTACTCAATGATATTTTAAGAAAAAAATAAAAATAATAATAAAACCGACTTCAAAATAAAAACACGTAAACATTATGTCATAAATTAAAGCGTAAATATGAAAATTAAATTTGTCAGTTTTAAAGCTGATACCAAGTCAACTTCCGGAGGTTCACTTACGGCAACAATTTCTACTTCCTCTATCGGCTGTTTTACAAACTGAGTTTAAACTAAGTTTATTGATTAAGCCGAGCTTATGTAAATGAGACCGTTTAATATATTGAGTTTATGTACTAAACTCTATGCAAGATAAACTGGATCCAAATTTTAAACTTGGCTTACTTAAACTCTGTAAAACCGGCCGTAAATGGTCACGTTGCTAGCAACTTCAAAAATTTTCAAATATAATTTTTATACCTAAGTCTTGATTTCTGGCGTAATTATTTCATACTTTTCAGTGTTTTTATTTTGAAGTCGGTTTTATTTAAATCAAATTAAATAAAATAACAGTTTGGAAAAAAATTCCAATAATAAACATAAAGTAACTTGCGTAAGATAATTTTCATACCATAATGATAACAATTATTCAGTATGTTTCTATTTCAGTGAATTTTTATAGATAAAATTAAATATTTTATTTGGATATTTTTCTGCTGTACATTTTTTATATGTTCTAGATTTGGATATTCTAGATCACGGAAGACATCTGGATCAAAGAAGCAGAAAATTCATATTATTCATACATAAATATACATACATGTGTTGTAATTGCTTATTTATATATATATATATATATATATATATATATATATATATATATATATATATATATATATATATATATATATATATATATATATATATACAGGGTGTAAAATAAATAAGTCTCTTCCTTTTGAGAGACGGTTTATCTCGGTGTAAAATTGCCGAAGACATAAAAATTTTTTCGGAATTCGCTATCTCAGAAAATCGCATCCCAGCCAGCTCATCGTTTAATATAAATTTCTCTGAATACGCCTCTGACCAAACTAAAATTATTCGCACCCTGTATAATAAAAAAAAATTTTTTTAATAAAAAAAAAAAATTTTTTTATGTTACTATATATGTAAACACACGTAAACATGTGTTGATTATCAAACTCATATGTACTGTATTGTACAAAGAAAAACGAACACGTTTTTAATAAATTCTGACTAAAATAAGTTTATGAAATATTTGTTTTAGTTTTTAAAATTTTGTAGTTTTTTATATCACAGTACATTCTAAATATTGCAAAAACCATAACTCTGATATTAGTATCTGCATTACACATTATTAATTTAGTAACAAATTACATTAAAAACTACATTTATGAATTACCAAACAAACCAAAAAAAGAACACAACAAAACAACGAAAAGTTACACAAAAAAAACTTCCATTAGTTTCAAAAATTAAAAAAAATCTTTTAACTGTCATAAAACACGAATTTTTAATTGTTGGTAATTTGATACTTGGGTACACAATTTTATTTTAGTACTATCTATAAAAAGTAAATATGTATCTGTTTTAGTGGTATCCAAATTCTGTACAGTGTTTTCCATATTCAATAGTTTTGCAAGTAAAGTACATGAGACAATAAACACAAATTAATAACAATGTCTAATAACGCTTTAGTTTTCTCTCTCATTTTCTCAGTAAGATCAAAAAAAAATTTTTCAATGGTTTTCAAAAGTTAAAAGCACAGCTAGTATTATCAGAAGGAACGCAACTATCTCTTTCCTGTAACCACCAGTGTGCATTTCTAGGCTAACTTTCAAATAACTTTATACTTTCTAACTTTCAATTGGCATAAGCGCGAAAATCGTATCAAATTTACTTTTTCTATGCAAGTTTACGCAAGAAACTTAATTTTCGATATAAAAGTCACGCGAGCGGAACTCAAATGTATCCTTAAATTTCTTAAAATTTTCATATCTTTCAGTACTCCCCGAGGCATAAGCGCGAAAATCGGAGAAGGTTTTCTGTTATTATCTCCCGGTCTACAATTATAATAGCTTATTACACGGTACATGAGTGTTTGGCCGCTGAAATATTATAAAATTTGTATCATTATACACATATTTATGGACGAACTCAAAAATTTTGTAAAATTTGTGGAGGAAATATATTATTATTATGTATTTTATCTGCAAATTCAGAAGAAGTATAATGTCTTGTATGCGTATAATGATAGGTATAATAAATCAATAATGTGGAGCTTATTTTCAAAAAGCAATTTCTAAGAAAATAATTTTGAGATTAATATAGAATTGTAAACTTTATTTAGAAAGCCATTATTCTAAACGGAAATCTTTTTCCAAAACTGACTACGAAGTACCTAAAAAGGGCATCATATTTTAAGTTTATTTTAAAAAAGAAATATCTGATTAAAAATTTGTTTCCAAAACGCAATTTCTGAAATTTTATTTTTAAACTGAAATATCTTTAATTTTTTGAATTAAATAATGACCGTTATTTTGAAATTTTTATTGTGCATAAAGGTACCTCAGTAAAGGAAAAATACAACTGGAACGGAAAACCCAACAGAAAATATTACGCTTTAGACCTTTTAACTCATTTTTTGTTGCACGGTCACAATAGCATCAGTTATCACAGGATAGTATGAATAGCGTGTTACTACCATTAGTGTCAGAAAAAAATACCGGAAGCAAAAAGAAGAAAGTGCTACAAGCCGAAGGCAAAGAAAAAAATAGATAAGTCTAAATTACTTTATGCTATCCTATATTTTTATAAAATAAAACAAATATTTTACTTAGCAAAAAATCGCGTTTATTTTTTAATTGTGACAATTGTTTCAAGCTTAAAAGCCCATTTTCAAACAAAGTAAGATGACTTTATTTATATGAAGGTAGAAAAAATTTTTAAAATTTAATTTTTACAGACAATTTTTAGACATAACAAAAAAAAAAGAAATACGAAAATCAAGTTGAAGATAAAAAAAAACGGCAGAATGTGACTGCATTGGGCAAGACTGTGGGGTTAAAATTTAACGTAATATTAATTGCGTGGGAAAAATATGGAATTATTCATTTTTATTTTCATTTTAGGCAATGAATTTCGTACTTTCTTGTAATTTTGTTTTCAAAATGAAATATCATAAAGTTTTATTTTCAAAACGAATTTTCTTTTTTTTGAGGACACATTTTTAAGGGGATTAATTTGAATTAGATTTTTATACTGACTTTCTTCTAGATTTTTATACTGACTTTTTATACCGAGGTTCTTCTCTGTAGCATCCCAACTTTGTTATTCACTGGTAAAAAATCCGTAAAAATTTTACTGGCGTTAGATATAGAAAATCTCATTTTACTCGATAATTACATTTTGTTAGAAATTGCTTTTTGAAAATAAGCTCCACATTACAGCACGGAGCCTCTTTAGGGAAAGCCTAATATAAGGAAAGGTATTCACACAGATTAATACATACGCAACTTTTTATTCTTTATGTAAACAAAACATAACAAAAATAAACATTTTTTAATCAACATATTTAACATTTTTGTAATATAAAGGGTGTGACAGATTAAAGAAATTTAATAATATTTTTGTGTATTTATTTTAAATGAGAATTCTTTCTAGAAAATTTTAATATTCATGCGAAAAATCAATTAATTAATACGTATTTAATTTTAATTAGATATAATGTGTATTATATAAAGTAATTTGATATGTCTTTTGTCAGCTTTTGTGTAAATTTTAATCGCTTATATTTGCAGATATACGTATGTATTACGTAGCTATTATGTGTGGCACGTTCAACTTGGCTTGTACGATCTTGTACACAGAAGCAGAACAGTCTGTCTTGTCTCATGTATTCCTCATATGTAAACCATTTTCTCACGCATCATAGATAGTAGGTACATACATACATAATGTGTATGCCTATATAGTCAATATATCACAGGACAACATCAGTCTATGTATGTGCATTATAGGTATCTCTTGCGTATGCAACAACTGGCGGTAATAGTAAGACAAAACACTTTTTTTTAATAGAAATAGGACAATTTGGGTTACAAATACGTATTACAGATGTTTACTATATTTAATATTACTAAAGAAGTAATTTAATACTTTCAAATTAATTAGATTTTGTATTGTATTCATTACGCATTAAAAATATACTTTTTGTCGACTACAATCCTATTCAGAAAAATACACATAAAATTACAGTAATTAATATTTTTACACACCCTGTATATAAGACATTATTTAAGGAAAGCTGTTGTTTACCTTTCCCTGTTTAGGCTCCGTGCTGTATTATAAATGTATGCGTGTGTATGTGTTTTAAGTAAATAAATAATACATAGCAGTTTTTATTAAGATCCAAGGTACGTAAGACACAAGTAGGAACTTGTAAATACAGTCAGAGGATGATAGGACGATGTACATTTTAGTATGTATGTATATGTATGTTTAATAACTACAAGGTGTCAGTTTAAAAACATACCCAGGTCTCCTATCATGATAAATTGATAATCATATCTTTAAAACTGTAAAAGATAATAAAATTTCTCAAAACCGTTTTTTAACATGGATTGGGAACCATTATGATCCACATTGGTATCCTCTACAACTAGCTCCTAACATTCTAGCCGCCTTTTATCCTTAAATTTCTTAAAATTTTCATATCTTTCAAAACTCCCCGAGGCGTAAGTGTGAAAATCGTGGAAGGTCTTCTGTTATTACCTCCCGGTCTGTAATGTTCGTTTGTACATTTCGATTTTGTAATTTGTAAAAATAAACTGATTTAGAAAATAGGTAATTTGATATTTATAACATTAAATTTGAATAAATTGATTCAAAATAATATTATTTTTTAAAATTTTCCAAAAATAATGGAAAAATTAATAATAAGTATTTTGTATCTTTCGATTTTAAGATTATAATTTCTTAGGATTTTATTTCAAATAGGCATGGGATTTGATACTTGTAAATTTGAATAAGGCAAAATAGATCTCAACTTACTGAAATTTATTTTTCGTATCCTTCAAATAATAATCGATAAATTAAAATTATATTCGGTATTAACGAATACCATTTTTAAAGAGCTTTTCAATGCTGTACCATAAGTGAGGTCTTATAACTAAAAAAAATAGGTTCGGAGACGCTGGAGCTTACTGGATTGGTTGCAAAAGATCCTCATGTTGGTCATATTGGTTCCCCCTCCATGTCCTAGAAACGGTTTTGAGAAATTTTAATTATCCTTTACAGTGCTACAGATATAAGGCCGGTTTGTATTTAAATTGACACCTTGTACAAATTTTTTATTTGTAAATGTTTTGAAATATGTATCAGCTGGTTTTATAAACAGACTTTTGAGAAAACACTACTGACCTAATTATAAATAAGCTGTTCGTATCATCAGCCACCACAAGTTAATAAATAGGTTTCATGTACAATGACGAAAATAAAAATTTTAATTAATAAATTCTTAGAATTTTTTTTTTTTTATAAAAGCTTTTATAATCAACATCTTTAATATGGAGTATGCTAAAATTTAACTACTATTGTAGCAATACTAGTTTGAATGAAAGTTTTAACAAGAAAAAATAATATTAATTTATCTTATTTTTGGAAGAATGAACTTTTGTACGTGTTAACAAAAAGAACATAGATTCTATCTACTTAACGAAAAATATAATGTTTTGTATAATTTTGAATTTGAAATGGTTAATTATTGTTAATTGACTATGATAATTATTTTCTGATAGTATTAAATATGTGAGAGAACTGTATTAAAGTTGATGTAAGTCAGTTGAAATAGGTTACAAATGTTTGCTAAATTTAAAATTATGAAATATGACGTAAAATTTGTTTTATTACAAAATATGTTAAAATTGTTTTGTATGCTACTGTACAGTTAATTTCAAAAGATTCCGTAAATAAGTACATAAACATATTTTGTTGACAAAAAGTTCAACATTCAAAAAACCAAAAACAAAAATATGTTAGGCAGTCAGAGCCTGATTAAGGTTTTTTTTCTAGGGGCCATTTTTTAACAAGTTTTTGACAATCAAATATTTCTGAACTGAAACAGAATCGGAACAAATTAACTAGCAAAACTCAATTAGTAAACTGAGATCTTTCTCCCCTATTTTTTCGGAGAGTTATATATTTTACACCCTGTATATATATATATATATATATATATATATATATATATATATATATATATATATATATATATATATTATTTTTGTAACAATGACATGTAATTATTTAGTATTGTCATATTGGAGGGTTTTTTCATTTTCAGGAAACAATTTAGTTTGCATTCTGAAAATTTTTCCCTTCAGCAGGTTTTTTTTTTTTTAAAGATTGCCAGGATTTTTCTTTCAGCAGGAAGAGTAATGTACCGACGCATAAAGCACATAGATTTCCGTGGATAAAATTAATTATAATTTATTAATATTAGGATGTTGGCAGAATCATCCTGGTAACAGCAGGAAAGGAAAAATATATCATTTAATGGTGACAATTATGCTTTTTATTTATTACGATAATTTAACCTTTTTATTTTCTGGAACTATCGACGACGCCCAGGACCGTCAACACTGGCGTTTGGGAGTTGCGAAGCGGCTGTCAGCCGTATAAGCCCTATATGTCATAAGCATTATTTTCAATAAGTTTATTTTAGTTTCCTATGTTACATTATTTTCCTAAGAGTTCCTTAAATACCGTCGATGGTCAATAGTACTTGTTAAATTTGCAAATTTAATAATTAAATTATTCAGTTTAAAAAAAAAATTTAATAAGAAATTAATAATTAAAGCAAAATTGTACTTATTTTCAGAAGTTACTGATCTTTCAATATTTAGCGTACACCCGGTATTTTAAGTTTATATTTTTAACTATATAATTTATTTAAAACATTCGTTTACTTTTTGTTAACAAAAAATTATTACTAGCATTCCCATTTATCTGAGTACTTTTACCCTATTTTTTTGTATCAGAAGGCATACGGAATATAATATGGAATATGTTCATTTGTATTTTTTTATTATTATAAAATATTAAATATCTGAATTTATTTTACACAGCAATTTTTACCACGCAATTAGTGTTTATATTTATTAAATATACATAAATAAACGACTTTTTATAAAAAAGAAATTAAAATTCACAGAAGAAAATTATACTAAGTACGGTCCTGAATCGTGCAGGCCTCTTATCTCCCAAAATGTAAGCGAATGAGGTAACCTCCCAATACAGAAATCTTGGGTTTTTTAGGGAGTTGAATATGAAGATTAGACAAGGAGTCGAAACTCAGTGTCTTCAAAAAAATGTTCAAATCAAAGAAGGCACTCGTGTTCGTACGATACGAAAGCGGTACAGTACTTATTCTCAAATGGAACACTCTCAAATGGAAACGCGAGCTTCTATATTACCTTTGTTAGCTTTTGAATAGAATCTTCTGGAATCTTTTTCAATTTTCAACTCAGTTATGAAGTGGGTTTTTCGATTGTTTTTAAAATAAACTTAACAATTTTTATTTTGCGTCGCGTCATTTATATTGTATATTATATAATTCGCTGAGGTCACTATGTAAAATCGGAGTCAGTACCATTGGATATTCGCCGTATAAAGTAATTTAAACTGTAAGAGTTTATTTCATACATATGTAATTTCTATGTATTTCCTTATTATTAAATATCATCAACCGACATTGGTGATTCTCAAATGGAAACACTCACTTCCCCAGTCCCGGCGTCTTTCTATTTAAGAATAAGTACTGTAGTTACATTCTGTTTTATCCGTTTTATATCGTGGTTTTATGTTACTATACTCGCTATATTCACATCACTACATCAGTATTTTGAGATTACTAACGCCACGAGTGGTAAAAAAAGAAAGCCCTTATATTTACCATTTTCCTGACCAATTTTGTCAATTCCTCTCATATGAGTTAGATCTCCATCTTATAATCTTATGTATAATACTCCATTGACTTGAAGTTCAAATAAACCTATTTATTGCTATTTAGTATATCGCACGCTGC
Organism: Brachynemurus nebulosus; assembly: GCA_035578155.1. Lineage (NCBI taxonomy): Eukaryota > Metazoa > Arthropoda > Insecta > Neuroptera > Myrmeleontidae > Brachynemurus > Brachynemurus nebulosus. The sequence continues at coordinate 1,633,017 of JAPWDM010000038.1, forward strand.
CATTAATAATGCGAATGACAATTGACAATTTCTAGCAGTAACAGTATAGATGACTAGTGGCGGTTATTATAAAAATATACTTTCATTTTGAAAATACAGTATAATGGCCAGAATTTCAAAGAACTTTTTAAATTATTTACCAAGATTTAGTAGGAGTTTGTGTTTTCATAGTAAAATTTCTTTAAAAAATTTATATCCAAATAGTTCATTAAAAATAACTACTCCGTCTCAGGTAATAGTTAACCTTACTTTTGACAAAATGAACTGTATTTAATTTGTTTTTATTTTCTTATTTAGCCAAAATCTGCAGTTTCCGGCAAATTTTCTGGAATCATTCCTATTGACAAGTTAGATATAACGTACAGTCGTAGTTCTGGTCCTGGAGGTCAACATGTGAATACCGTAAATACAAAAGTAGACATTCGTTTTCATGTTGAAAGTGCCGACTGGTTGGATCCCGAAATACGCAAGAAACTAATTGAAGATGTAATTTCATTAATTTACTTTTTAAAGCAATAGTAAAACATATAAGCACTACCTACTTTATTGTGAAAAAATTGTGCTTTTTATATTTTTTAAGTCGATACTTTAAAATCACAAATGCATTAATACAATTCTAGTAAGAAAGGTAATATTAACTGAAGGGTTAAGGGAAATCGGAATGCTTTTAAAGCTAAAAAAAACTTAAAGGCTCCTGTATAAATGACGCTTTAACTACCGAAAAAAGTGCATTTGTCAAAATTGAGACATGAGACAGTGGTATAGAATAGGTTAGTGAGAAAAATCTACCTATAAAAAAAGAATGTGATGCCTTTGAGTTATGATACGTGCGAATATGATATTAAGATTTCTTGTTTAAATCTGAAAACCTACGACTGTTCAAATTTTTTATGGTCGAGGCTTACAATTAATTTTTTCTTTACGCAGACAACTTGATTCACTTCTGGAAACACAAGTATTTATGAGACAATTCTACCACCTTCATTGAATTTGTTAAAAAAAAAAATTAAATGAGTTTTAATAACAAAAGATGTTTGAAATCTTACTTTTAGTCTTGTCCGATCTTAATCCCGATTGGTATTGGTATTGTTAAAAAATTTCTACAATCGTTCATTTTTGTGCTATGTTAAGATTAAATAGATATTACAACAGAACATAAGTGGCAGTAAAAATTTTTGAAAAATTGAGGTATTTTGGTAAATTATAAATTTTTGGATTTTTTATTGCCCGAACATGAACGGGAATGTTTTAATGTGTTTTCTTTGAAATAACATTTTTCTATCTGGTGGAGTCGATAACTAAAGTAAACAGCTCGATTTCAAAATTTTTTGTTTTCAGAATTTTATAAAAATAATAATTATACTTCTATTTTTTAAACTTTATTTTAGGAATTACTACTTTTTAAGGTTCTTAAAACAGAGTTAGTCCAATCTTACACACAGCGAAAAAAAAATTGTTACCTAAACTTTTATAACTAGAAATGGTAAAGAGGCTTATAATAAACGTAAAAAAAATAAATGCTTGAGCAGAGGCGGAGGTGGGTTGATTTGGGGGGGGGGGCAAAAGGGTGAAAAATTATATTATTGCAATTTCCGGCGAAAGTCGAAGTCAAAGAAAAAATTATCCTATTCTATTAAGTTGTAGATCTTGAAAAAATCTACAACTTTTGTAAGAGTCACTTTTTAACATAACCTCAAAATTTCGGAGAAAACTGCGAATTTTCTTGTTTTTTTTTTCTTTATTTCGTTTTATATTTCCCATTTCTACAAAAATAATTTAATTTTGACGAAACTTGGTGAAAGTATACCTTTCTAAGTCTTAAATAACCACAAGATTTTTCGAAGTTTCCGAGATATTCATTTTTTTCGGTCCGGAACACTTTTTTTAAGAAAAGATTCTACTTAAAGAAATCATCGCACAGAGTTCTGCTGGTGCTCATTTTTTTCGGCTTGACATGTACTTTTTGGTAAAATAAAAAAACTGGTAGTTTCATTTAAGAACATGCTCAAAAAAGCAAAAAAAAAAAAAAATTACTCTGACAACAATAAATTTTTCAGTAATTCTTGACAATTTGGTCAAATTTTTGAAAAATTTCAAAAACTGATTACACCACTCAATGGGGAATTTGACTAGTTTTGGGAAATTAATTTAAAACATACATATTTATGTATTATTCATGTATATGTTTTTAATTTTTAAAAATAATGCCGTAAATCGTTAGAAAAAATTATTTTTTATAACACCCGCTTCTAAAGTTCAATATTCGAGCGTTGTGTAGTGAGCGTAAAGAGCAGTTTTCATATCATTGTAAAACAAACGACAGTAATAGTGCGCGAAAGTACAACTGTGCGTGAAAGTAGCTAAAACTATGCGAGAAAATAATGATATTCATTTGTCAATGATAATCATATTCAAATTAACATGGAAACGACCAACAAATTACTAAAAAAAATAAAAACGATCTATAAATTAATAAAAAAATTTTTTTACTACTCATGCGGGAGAAGTACTAACTTGGCGCACACATTTCTGTACGCAAAATAGCTGTTTGCCCACTGTACTCTTCCCGCATACTTTTTTGCGTGTGGAAAGTAACTTTCCACACGCAAATTGACAATAAAACACGCAAAATTTTATCAAAACACGCAAAGCCGCCTCTTAATTTTTCATTTATTAATTGAAATATTTATTAAATATTTCATAATTATTTCTATAGAAACCACCAACAAAGTGATTTAAACGATAATTAATTCAGAAAAAAAAGACGAACACTTAAAAATATTATTTTAAAAAGTAATAAAAATGTCAAAAATTGTGATAATAATAGAAAAAAGTATGTGAAATTCGTAATAAAAAATAGTATGTGCAACTCGTGCGGGATTGTCGATTGCCCTACTCAAGCGAATGAGCGCACTCACTACGTTCGTGCGCTTAACTTCGCTTTCGTGGGCAATCGACGATTTCCCGCACTTATTGCACAATATACTATTTTTTCATATAACATTATAAAATAAAATTAACCCTACTATTTTCTAAAATTACTTAAAAATAATTAATTTTTTCTCTCTATTAAACTTTAGAAGCCGTCGTTATAAAAAATTATGTTCGATACGTATGCGTAAAGAGAGGTATTCTAGTAGGCTTAAATTGGGGCACGAGTCTAAGGGACTGACGTACACACAACGAGATCGAGTGCGCTGTATACCCCCACGAGCCGTCAGGCGAGTGGGTTTTTCTTTTGAATTTTTGAGCATGTTCTTGAATGAAACTACCAATTTTTTTTTATTTTACCAAAAAGTACATGTCCAGCCGAAAAAAATGAGCATCGGCAAAACTCTGTACGATGATTTTTTTAAGTAGAATCTTTTCTTGAAAAAAAGTGTTCCGGACCGAAAAACACGAATATCTCGGAAACTTTTTAATTTTTTTACCCAAAAAATCTTGTGGTTGTTTAAGACCCATAAAGGTATACTGTCACCAAGCTTCGTCAAAATTAAATTATTTTTGTGGAAATGTGAAGTATAAAACGAAATAAAGAAAAAAAACAAGAAAATTCGCATTTTTCTCGGAAATTTTGAGGTTATGTTAAAAAATGACTTCTACAAAAGTTGTAAATTTTTGCATGATCTACAACGTTTGTTAAGGATAATTAATTTTTCCTTTGATCTCGACTTTCGCCGGAAACTGCAAAAATATAATATTTCATCGTTTTGGAACCCTCCAGATGAGCCCTCCACCGCCCCTGCTCACGCATTTATTTTTTTACGTTTATTATAACCGTCTTTATCATTTCCACTAATAAAAGTCTAGGTGATAATTTTTGTTTTATTCTCCTCTAAATGAGTTAATTTGATCGGTCTAGATAATTTAAAAAAACTCAATGTTTTACACATCGCCATCTTGCTTGCATCAAGATTATGCGAACGGCTATTTTTTTTTAAATTAGAAGCTGTATCAAATAAAATTTTTTGTATACGTCTAATTGTCGATAGAAATATTTATGTATTATACAAATTATGTGCGGATTACTAGAGTTTATATAACCATTTAATTGTATACGTATATTTTTATTTGATACTAGTTTTAATTTTACCACCAGAGGCGCGAGTGAGAATTTTTGTGTTCCCAATAACTATTTTTATGTTTCTTTTCCAACAAACCATTGTTGAGAAATCGATTCTTATGCTATTTTATGCATTTTATGCTATAACTAATTATTATCTACCTTTATCTCTTTTTTACCTGAATACGTGAGTTGATCATTTAGAAACAAAATTGTCGCATCAATTTAAACAGTAAGTTAAAGATTACGTTTAAATTCCCATTTTTGTAACGGAAGTTAAATGTTTAAAGCTGCTCACTACGTGGCACAGCTTTGAACATTTGACGCATACACCTGTGACTGTTTTGAACCATTAACTTTAAATGGGAATAAGTAAAGTTTAATGCTCATTTTTTAAATATCTTGTTAGGAACTTTTTGTCACTTGTAAGTTAACATTACGAACAACTGAGTACCATTTTATTGAAACCATCTAGTATTAAAACAAAGCCATAAATAATTAAAGAATCAAGTGGAGTATTATTCCTGCCCACAGGCGTAAACAAAAAAAAAGAAAACGAAATAAAGCGTAAATTTCAATACGCCTGTCTTAATAAATAACAAAGCCTTTTTTATCAAAATATTTTCAGTTATTAACAATTTTTAGTTCATTATAAAAGCTATTTAATATTCCATATAATCATCAAAGTGAAACCTAGTTTCCGAACGTATACATAATCCCGTAGAAAAATAAATATTTTCTTAAAATAAAAAATATAATAGAATTGCAAAAAATATAAAATTATTGACTTCCCAAGTTATTGTAATGGGTCCGATTTTACGAATCGCTAATTTTGACATATCTCCACGTTTCAAGGTCACTAGAATCCGAATCCATCGTTTTTAGCGTGATGTCTGTGTGTGTGTTCGTTAGTTCGTTCGTTCGTTCGTGAATTTTTTTTCGTCCTGCATATCTCGAGAACAAATAATGATATCAACTCCGGACTAATTTCATTAGATGCGTAATCAAAAAATGAAGACCGGATAAAGTTTTCAGCAAATTCGGATTAGCGGTTTGTTTTTTGTGGTAAAAAAACAGAATTAACTTTATTAAGTTAACATAGATTATATGGATTTTTTACCATAACATTATTTTATAATGGCCTAAGAACGTTCCTTAATGTTAAAAACGCCAGTATTTTATTATAAAATTAAAAAAAAAAAAGAAAAACTTTTTTTGAAATATATTTTGTCTCGCATATCTTGAGAACAAATGATGTTATAATTTGTTTGATAAGGATGGAGCCCCCTCCCTTAGGTACAGAAGGCGAAGCCCCCGGTATGGTGCACGGGGCAAAGCCTCTATCGGGGGGCCAGGGGAGGAGTCGCCTGAAATGAAAAAAGAATTATTTATGTACAGTAGTCTCTAGTCTTTAAGGACACCCAATGGGAAGTTGACAGTGTGGGTAGACCTGTCCCCCAAATTTTTTTATATGGTGATGGTATATAGGAGTTTTACCGTTTTTAGAATAAGCAAACAACCACTTACAAGTAGATGGGAAAATCCAAAAATTTTAAATGTTCGTTTAAGTCGGCGTTTGTGTAACAAAGGTAATATGCTGAGCAACATTGCCCACCGTATACATAACAATTTAAAATATTCCTTTCTTCATAATTATATTAATTTTTTTGGGGGGGGGGGGCAATTTCCATCTAAACGGTGATTTGTTTACATATTTTAACAAGCCTCGTGTTCGATTTGTGGTATAAAAAATTCCAGTGCATTTGCGCATGTGCATTACTAAACCGCGCAAACATATTAGCAAAAATTTAAATATGTAACGTCTACAAGCTTCCAAATATGGTAGTAGACGTGAAATAATTTGAATTTTTGTTTGCACGGTTTAATAGTGCACATGCGCGAGAATTTTTTATACCACAAATCGAACACGGCCAAGGATAATAGAATAACACCCTTACCACCATTACTAATAAATCATTATAAATATACATTTTTGTCCCAAAGCTAGTAATAAAATTAATTCATTAAGAAATTTCTGTTATCCCTCTGATTCTGATAAGTGTTGAGACTGGGACTCTACTTCAATGTATTATTAATAAAATTTCATAATACATATTAGGGATGTTATGGATATGAAATTTCGGATACGGATACGGATATTTAAGAACATTTTTTTCGGTTTCGGTTATGGATATATGAAAATATCGGATAATGTTTCGGATACGGTTACGGTTACGGATAATTGCCTTCAGTAAACATTTTCTTTTTAGAAAAAAGGGCAAATTTTACCCCAAAAAATGAACGCCAAACACAAATCACCGGAAATCTATCAAAAGAAGTATATGCAGCAAAAATTTATTTTAATTTAACGTCAGTTTCCTAACCGCAGTTATATGTTATTATCCGAAACAAATCCGAAACTTTTATTTTCGGATACGGTTTCGGTTTCGGATATCCGGTAGTTTCGGTTACGGTTACGGATATCCATAACATCCCTCATACATATATCATTAATAAATTAGAAAATCATAAAATTTTCATTTCGATTTCTCATAGTGCTGTTTCCCGTGAACAGTTACTGAAAATTTTTTGGAAAATATGTTGAGTCGTAATAAATTAATCGCAAAAATTTTAATATCTTAATTAATTTAAATGAGAAAGAAGAGGATTGATTTGATTTCCGATAAAAGCTCCGAGCAGACAATTAAAATTGTTGACTTATTTCTAAAATAATACTTATACTTATTGATTAGATATATGTACATAATAATTTTTTTATTTTCTTATTTTATTTATTTATTTATTTATTTATTTATTTTAGAATAAAACAAAATTATCGAAGGATGGTTATCTAATTATTCGGTCTGATTTAACTCGCTCACAACATTTGAATCTTGCAGATGCCCTAGAAAAATTAAGAGTTTTAATACGTGAAACATTAAAACCAAAACCGGAATTAAGTGTTGAAACAGAAGCAATGATACAAAAGAGGTACAAATCATGGCATGTGTGACTGACTTTTTATTTATAATGAATTCTAATGACATAATACATTTTTTTAAGGCTAATGAAAACTAATCGTGAGCGTCTTCTAATAAAACGAGAACGGTCTCAAACGAAAAAGGATAGACAAGCGCCTGATGTTCATAGTGTATAAAAGTGGTCAGATAATATTTAATTTTTTTCCCCTGTAATATATAATAATAGTTTTAATTGTTTTGTAATAACTATTGTTTAAATATACTAAAGTTATTTATTGTTATTTTTAATTTAGTTGTTTATTTATTATATTTACTTGCTATATTTGTATTTATAGCCTATAGGGGAGCGACTTAGAAAGATGCTTAGAAATTGAAAAAGTGACCACGAGACTTCTATTGGCTATTTTTTTTTTTTTAATCGATGCAAAATTTAAAATAATATAAAAAATTCAGATACTATTTTTTGATTAAAGCATGGCGCCAATGTTGAAAACTGATTAACACAAATACACAAATAATTTGATAAGTATTCTTATAAATATTTAAGTATTCTTATAAATATTTAAGTTCTAAAATATCATATTGTCAGTAGTTTTTCCTCCCTAAAAAAATGTATAATTTTTGTTTTTATATATACAGGACGAAGTCAATGTTGGCAACGTCAAACATAGCATGTCGTATATAAATTATACGTGTTAAGGTTCATTCATATCTACAGACACTGAACGTCACAGACACGTATCGTGGCAGACACGACATTTTCAAAAGTATTCATATTACACAGACAATGAGCAGACAGACACAGACAGTAGATACTATACGTATAGCACATATAGTATGTATCAGTGAATTACAAAAATTAAATTATAGCAAATCTGACAACGTTATGTGACTTTTATATTGAAGATTTTTCCGAAATTGCGTTACTTTTGATTATCGACAAATTTCTTATCAGTGTGATTGTGGAGAAATGTACCTAACCTAATAAATTCGATTAAATGTTTGTTATTCAGATCTTATATAATTAACAGAAAATGTTTATTTTCTAACAAATTCGATTAATTTTTCGTTATTTATACTTCATAAAACGAATAAAATGAAAGTTTATAAATAAATTCTAGGAATTTGGTTTGTACGTTTTGAAACATGCATTCATATTAGCCGCGCAAAGTCAACAGACACGTTCCAGCACAGACAAAATATTCTCCTCGAGAATACTGTGCGGACACTGTCTGTCACTGTACGTGTCTGTGCGCTTACGTTACGCTATAATATGAACACAACCATAAGAAAAGCATTAAACAATATTTGTCGTGTCTGGCACGATACGTGTCTGTTACGTTTAGTGTCTGTAGATATGAATGGACCTTTATACGTTATAGCATTAAAACCACAGACCAGTGAACATATTATGTATAAGCTTGTACTCTTTAAGACTTTTATATTCTTCTGACCTATGAATTTTTTCAAATATTCAAATTGAATTTACTTATATGTCCAGTGGTAGCTTGTATAAATTTTTATAAAAAATCATGTTATCGGCAACGAAAAGCTATAAGCTCTAATAACTCAAAAAAAATTATTATTTGAACCTAATAATGTCAATTTTTTGATAAATCAGTTTTTACTTTTACAGACCAGAGATAAAAAACGAGGCCAACAAAAAAAGGAAGGTATTTTTACGAGGTGTCAAAAAATACTGAATTTTCTTGTTGCTAAAAGTTCTATCATTTCTTGTTCCGAATCATTTTATTTAATTGGTTTGTTGACTATAATATTAGCATAAGTTTTTTTTTTCGCTATTGCTTTCATTCTTTGCCATTTTTCTACTAGGCAATAGAAAATATTTTGTCAATATTTTGGATATGAATCTCTTGGGCCGTAATTCAAGCTTTTATTACCTTTGCAAAACTATCCTTCTAATCATCGCGTTCTCTTGAACATGTGTTTGGAAGAACAGTCTACATAACAAACCCGTGTGCGTTTAGAGGACGGGACACTTGAATTGTCACGTGTTTCGAGTGTTACAAAACCGTACGGATTTCGAGGCAACGGTGCCTCCTAATGAATACGCAAACGGAAAAACGCGTCCCGGAACAATGTTAGTATTATTACAGTAATCTAATTCATGTGAGGGCATAATTTTATTGATTGTAAGATAAAAGTCACTTAAGTACTTTTACCCCAAATTTATTTAATCAGTTTATCGGTAAATAGATTGGTCATGATAGATTTTGTTTACGTGAATCATGGTATATGTATATTTGATGTGTTAGCTACCCCCACGGCTCACCTAACGGTCCATTGCCTTTACACCCTTCTGTTACCGTCTCCCCTTCCTGCCGACTCATTCTGTTGATTACAAACATTTTTTGACCTCTAAAAAAGAGCCCCTACGGAATCCTTGCGGGAGGTCAGAAAAAAAATTTGCCCAAAATTTGACCCCACTTTGATAGTATGAGGTGCCTCGAAAATGAGCCCCATTTACCAAATTTCATCTCTTAACTTCCATAGGGGGGCCCTACACAAATTAAAAGGTGGCGGGAATATATATATATATATATATATATATATATATATATATATATATATATCTATATATATATATATATATATATATACATATATATATATCTATATATATATATATATATATATATATATATATATATATATATATATATATATATATATATATATATATCAGACATTTTTTTTCTACATATTCGTGTTCTACGGGTCCGAAAACGGATAGCAGGAAATTCAAATGTACATAAGGGCATATTTATGTAGTTTCTTTGGGTCTAACGCGATGTCACATTAACAAAAAATTGTAGCTGTTGTGTTTAGCGCATTCAGTTTAAATTTTTGGCGTTCGTATCCAATTATACAGGAAAGTTTCTTATACAAAGACGATACACAAAATAAACAAATTATACAGATTTTGTATCCAATTATACAATCTGGCAGCCCTGGAGAAAACGCTCTTATTGAGTACGGTTTGAAGTGGCGCTAGTATCTCTGCGAGAAAAAACGAAAGTAAGGAATGTAATATGTAAATAAAAGAAAGAAAAATTTTAAAAAAATAGTGGTTATAACTAAATGTCAAATAAATATCAAATTTGTAAAAATTATTATTTATACGAGGTTTGTTGATATGGGGGGTTACGGAATTCACTATAGCTAAAGCGCATTCACACAGCACAGGACGGTATTTGATTTATTTTTTCAATTGTACGTACAGAATTAACAACGACATTTATACCAAAATTTAAACATATATATTGTTATGCGATAAAAATCAAGTTATAATGGGAAGTTCCAGTAAATTTTAACAATTTTATAATTAGTGAAAATATATACAAAATACAAAATATATACAAAAAATATATTACAAAAATATGTAATGACAATTTTTACAAAAATTTATGTTCAGAAATAATGACGTAAAAAAATTACTTATCATAAAAAAAGAATAAAAACAAAATATGTGATGACACGTGGAAATTCCGATTTCGGTCGGAGCGCTGGTTCCGTTGGTGTACCAAGTTGTTTTCTTGTGTGGACTGTAGATGGAAACGATGTCGTGAACTTCGTGTTGTTCACTACGATGACGATGATAACGATGAAACAACGTAGCTGATCTGTAGCTAATTGAACATTTTGTCGCTCAACACCCTGACATCTGACGTGTTTTAAATTTATTTTCCAAACTGAACTAACTTCAGTTTTTTTGTTTATTAGTTCCTCAATTGAATTTTTACTTATCACATCACCACCTTCTGTTACAAAGCCTGTGTCCAGAAACTAATTCCTAATTAACTTTAGTAAGTGAGGTGCATCAGCAAACACAAATATTGGCTCCCCAGTAGTGATGAGCAAATGCAAGACCAAGACCAAGACTTGGCAGTCTTGGTCTTGTTCTTGCATTAAAAATCTTGGTCTTGGTCTTGCTAGCGCAGTTTGAGTCTTGGTCTTGCAAAATGCAGTCTTGGTCTTGGTATTGCTAAAAAATCTTGCACTTTCTTGCATTTTTTTATTACCGAATTTTTTCCTTCTAAAATCAGAATTTTCTCTCTTTTCGGTATTAATTATACTTTCAAAATATTTAAATAGTTTAGCAAGAGTCTTGCTTTTTTCTTGCTTTTGTCTTAGTCTTGTTCACTTGAGTCTTGGTATTGGTCTTGCAGCCATACTTATAGTCTTGGTCTTGCTCTTGGTATACATAGTCTTGGTCTTGCAAAAAATGCCAGACCAAGACTAATTTTGCTCATCACTACTCCCCAGTAACTGGATGGTTAAAAAAAACGTTATTCATATTTATATTCAAATCTTTCCATAGTCCCATATTTGAACTGCCGCAGTCGCTCACGATTGCCACTACTGTGAAGCCGACTTCATAAAGTCGTGATATAATGTTGTTGATTATTTTTTTTTTTTTTTTTTGTTTTTTTTTTATCAAAATCTGCGTAAACTGGTTGTTTCCAATTTGAAAATAATGCTCTAACAAAACTTACTTGCATTTGCGTATGTGGTCCGACAATCTGGTCGGTTTTTTGGTTGATTCTACAACTTGTCTCGCTTTCATTTCGTCAAATGAAAGAACGCAAAGTTTTTCTTTATTACTCAGTTTTTGGCCGCTAATTTTCAGAAAATTTAACACACCATTAAAAATTCCGGGCTTCAAATTCATTCTCGATCCCCATTTTTGTAATGTTGATAAACCTAAAAAAAAATATGCGTTAGTACATTTAATAAGTATGCATACTTGTTAAAATATATATAAATATATATTTACTTGGCAATGGAAATTTTAGCTTTTCCTTAACGTAACGGTAGCCTCGAACACCAAGATACCTCAAAGTAAATGCATTTGTTAGTTCCTGACTAGTCCAAACTACTTTCTTCTTTTTCTCAGTAATTATGTCAATTTGATTTTGAGTTAAAAATTTGGATAAAATATTATTGACTCGTTTTTCAACTTCATCATTTATTGTTTTTTATTTTACTTGCTGACTATGTTGCTAGCTGGCGCTTCAAAGATTTGTTTTCCGCTTCTAGTTTTTTAATATGGTTTCTGAGAAGCTCAATCTCGTTAACAATTTTGTTATTACTAACGGACGGTTCATTTACGTCCAGATTGTGAATATTAGTAGTTGCAGTGCTTGTACAAGATACTTTTGATGGAGCAGATATTGGTATAGCATTTTTATTTAGTAAGTACTTGATTCCTTTTATTGTCACCATTTCATTAATGTCTTCTTTTTTAAAATGATCAGAACAAACATACCGGGTTTTTGGATTGAAATTTTCATCATTTAAATGTCCTGTGACATCCAACCATTCTTGTAATACAAGTGGATTGCGTGGCAAACGGAAATAATGAATCCCTAGATTTTTAATACACCGATATTCCGTTAACCGTACGACAATACATACACGTGGTACCCTTAACGGAATCATATACAGGATGTTTCTCTAGACAATTTATTTTTTAATAAAAATTAAAATATTTTTATAAAAATAAATTTTTAAGTCATATTTTCTAGCTACATAATATTTATTTCTAATTGTAAGCTTGGAAATTATAATACAGTCGTGCCTCAACTTATTGACAATTTAAGTTATTGACGATGATCGTAGTTTACCTTAAGTTATAGACAAATCATATGTATGTACCCAAGGTCATACGTGCTGCGTCGTAGTGTGGCAGTGCGTACATATAGGTGGTTTGTCTATAACTTGAGGTAAACTACGATCATTGTCAATAAGTTAAATTGTCAATAAGTTGAGGGACGACGGTATATATGTGTATTAATAATTTTTATTATTACTATTATCATATATTTATGTTAACTTTCAAAATAATCGCCTGTATATGTTAAAAATTGAAGTTTTATTTGCATAAAAATGTTTATTTACATTAAAAATTTTGTCACGTAGATTGTGTATGTATACACAAACACACACAAACGGTACGCATAATGGTAGTACGGATATCGGAAAACCGCGGTATGATCATAGTAATTTTTGCAATTGATCATGGAACAACGAGCACCTGGCATTTCTGTAAATATAATCATACAATTAATTAAAATTAAAGTTCAATTAAAAGTCCCATTTAAATTGACTATAAATTTTATTTAAATTATCCATTAAATACATAAAATTTTGAAAGTTAATGCAAACAAAAAAATTTACTTAAACAAATAATATTTTTAGTAAATGCAAATATGAAAAAAAGGTGCAATATATTTAAATACGACTCTGTGCTCATAAATTAGGAACAGTTCTATAGGTTAGAAAAATAAAGTGTGAAATACTTACTTTTAAGTAAAAATTTATGTACTGTATAAGTATTAAAATATTTTAAACTATTTGTGACTTGATTTTTAATCACCAAAAGTTCAATAAATTAAAGAAAAACGCGTAAAAACAATTTGTAACACTACCAACAAATTGTATTTGACCTGAGTATTTGACAGATACAAATATTTGTACCAACCCATTCAAAATGTTTAAAATTAAGCGTCTCTGAATGCCTGTTTCCTTGCCCCCCCAATTTTTTAACATTGTAAAGATAGGGATTTCTGTAACCTCCCATCAGTGTTGCCACAAGGTTACATTTCTTACATTTTTCGTAACTTTTCGTCAATCCATGTAACATGTATGTAACAAAAGATTTTAAGCGTATTTATGTAACTTTTCAAAATTTTATACATTGTTTGCAATTGTCAAATTCATATCTTAATTCAAAAATTCATAACTCCCACTTAACTGCTTTTATCAATTTCGTCACGCACACAAACGTATACGGTGCATGCCTGAAGTTAACTTAATTTTTACTACATACCATCTGCAGCTAAATATGAATTAAATTCAAGCCTTTCTGCTGAAGAATATTGGCGGAAAGTATTTAAACTAGAAAAAATTGATGAAAGAACTGTGGAAACATGGTTTCTTTTATTGTAACTTTATTTAATCTAATAATGGTAAAAACTCTGTAATTCTATATTTGATTTAGAATATAACTCTTATTGTTAATCGTTAATTATTGAGTTATTCAATTTCCTACATCTACGTCTGGGTAGTTTTTCAGCCATTTAACCGCGTCCCGAAATATACATATTTTAATTTAAATATTTTTATTTAGATACGGCTATTTTACCACCCCTCATCTAATTCAGTACATATTACAGGCCGAAAACTTTTGGACCTTACTACGTATATGAATTTAAATAATTAATAAATATGACGACAATGAACTCGAGTATATGCCGATAAAGGTAAGCAATAGAATTAAATAGCGAGGCCTAAGGTATACTTGGGCGTCGGTCCGGACCGCGGACCCGACCTGACCTATACTCGAGCTCAGGCTTCAAAATGTTAGTTTTAAGCAGTATTGGCAGCCAAAAACAGGACTTCGATCGTACCAAATGTTCGAAATTATATTTTTCGTATTTTCAAGATAAATTATCGTACACAATGTAATTTAGTGAATTTTCTTTATAATTTAACGAAAAATTATCGTATTTTCGCGTGAGATAATAAAAATTTTATCGTACGTCACCATCAAATTATCGTACACCTGTCAACGCTGGTTTTAAGATACTTAACAAACACAGTGTATCAAACATTTATATCGGAAAATTGAAAAAATTGTAATTTGGAGGGGTTGATGGAGAGATTATTAAGAAATAGTAAATTCAAAAGAAATGGGCAGTTTCACTGAAACCAGCTTCAATGTATTAACTTTATATTTGGTATTGAACAATGTAAAATTCATTAAATTACATTATGTATGACAATTTTTTTCAAAAATATGAAGAATACGATAATTTAACACCTTTGGTACGATTGACGCCCTTTTTAGGTTACCAGCATTGTGCGAAATATACTACTCTCTTAAGAAAATGATTTGCGTCTCTTTCTTCATGACGATATTTATAATTTGAATTTTGTATTACCTTTAAGTGAAGTTGAGGTGGTAAAGTTATGTCCGATCTTTAAGTAGCTTAATGTAACAATGTTTCGTCTCTTATAACTATGGTTGAAATTTCGTATTATTGTATTACGGCCAGAATTTGATTTTTTATCAAGCTAGTACTTTTTCACTTCTCGTTTTATTCCATTAACATATTTGTTATCATGAATATACTAGCATGAAGAAGTAGGTACTCGTCTTCCACACCGTTGAAAACTGCATTCTTAGCAATAAAGTCAAAAAATTCGTTTTCACGTATATTAACATGTTAAGAACACTACATGGAAGTAACACAAGAACTTGTATTGAAATAATGTGTCATATAATATTCTTTTTTCAGATAATTAGCATGGAGCTGTAAAGATGGATTTTTTAGGTAGAATAGGAGAAAAAAAATATAATGCATTTGAATATTTTTTACCCGTATAAATTCTTTCAGAACTCTTTCTCTATAAATACTGACGCGATGTAAGATACACAATATAACCGAATAAGTTCTCAAATTCTTTCATTGCGTTTTTTTTTATGTAGATACCCTCAAAATTAGAGTTTTAGTAAAATCTGCTAAAATATATTTTCCTTTTATTTCCTTGAGTATATATTTTTCTTTTTAGATAATTATTAACAGAAAAAAAACCTTAATGCTTTTTGTTAAGAATTGTCAAATCACACCGCACAAGAAACTAAAATTAAATTTTATCTAAATTTAGATACACATCATATAGGGTAATTGTACCAGTGGTTGACCGATTAAGCGCTTTTAACCTTTCATTTTATTGTATATTAGTTACTATAGGGTAAAAAAGAATAATTCAAAGTTTATATTATCTTTAAATAGTTAAGTTTTAGATATGTGATGTTATTTATTTAAATTATTATTGAAATTACATAAAAAATCACTTTAGAATGAAGGTAAGACGAAAACACCAGTAGTTGACCGGCTTGAGCCATTGATTGACCGGAATGTACCAGTAGTTGACCGATTACAAAACATGAATAATATTTCCAACTTAATTGAGTTTTTTTTATATTTAATCCATAATTTTTTTGTATTTAGTTGTTCTATGAAGTTAAACTTATATTATTAGTTAATAAAATTCGTTTAGTTTATAACAAAACCAATAACATTAAATACAAAACAAATTAGTACATTAAACTTAGATTCATTAGTGACAAGAGTATAATATTTTACGAACTAGCATTTATAATTTAAATATAAAATTTTTTATATAAATTCTTTATAGCAATACTTTCAGATTCATCTTAAACCTCTTTGGTTTTCTTGTTTACGACGTCAAGTTTTTTCATTTCAAGTTCTTGAAATTGCTTAGAAGTAATTGCAAAACTCTCATCTTTTTTTGTTTTTTTGTCTGTTTCAATTTGGGAAAAGTGTAAATGTTCCTCCCAAATTTTACTCCGTTTAACTTCGTTCAAACCTTCACTCGATTTGCAATAATATTATTATTATTCAAATTACATTCTAAAATCACTGTATTATCTAAATTTATAGAAGATTTATAGCTGGATGGAATTATAATTACATATTTTGAAAGGATATTTTAAATTGTTACATACCGTATTTTCTGGCGTATAACGAGCATCTTGAACACCAAAAATATTGTCCAAATTTCATAGTGCGCGTTATACGCCGGATATAAAGCTGAATCCTGTAAAAATTATGACGGTTTTCAATTTAATATTATATCGTCTGTCAATAGTAAGTGGATTATCAGATAAAAAATTGAACCCATATTTATGTAACAATTTCCCCTTTTACCACATGCGCCGGTATTCCTTTTAGTAACTTACCTAATTAGGTATGTTACCCAGTGTTGCCAGATTGGGCTATTTACCGCCGATTGGACTATTTATATTTTTGATTGGCGGTAAAATTTTACTGTTGGCGGCAAGTAGCCGTTTGGGCTATTTTTAATTTTCCCATGTAACCGTTTGGGCTATTTTTAATTTTCCCATTTTAAGCTTCCCATGTTAATGGCTCTTGCCCGCATCCATGCTCATATGAGTGCATTTAAACTTTGCTGTAGCACTCACGCTCCCTCATAGTTCATGTTACAACTATTTAACAGTGATATTTACCAAAATAACAAGACTGACGATGATGATTCTAGTTTGTTGGAATCGATTAATTTAATAGAACTAACAGATGATTAATTTTATTGAAATAAGTTTAATTTTCAGAAAGATTAAGTTTCAAAACTTTATGGTTGTGATAGTTGCCATTTCAATGATAAAAACAAAAAAACAGTCATTCCAATTATTATTATAGCTTTATGAAAAATTTTAAGTTAAAATATGTAACTATTTAAAAGGGATTAATCGTAGGATAAATGTTGATTATTTATTTAGACTTTTTGTGATTATTTTTATAATTGTTATAATCATAAAAAATTTTAAATTTAAAAATAACATTGTTAAATTTGACTAATAGTAAAATTTGTGTTTAATGTGTAAGGATTAAAAAAAATTGTTATCCTATTTTATGGTATTTAAACATTGATGTTGATAAATATTTATTATAAAATTGACATATTTTTAAATACACACACCGGCAGAATTAGCAGAACATGCAAAATATCTGTAAAAATCAAACAAACCATTTAATTTCAAGAAAATATTACCGTAACTTGGGGTAAGATTGGCCCTTAAGAGTAAGATTGGCCCAAGTCTTGGAAAAAGACAGTTTGATTTACTATTAGTTAGCAAATACAGCTATCAACTTGGTTCTTGTGGTAAATGACAGGTAGCAGCACTGACTATACTCGAATGCTAATATTGATTTAATTCCATCTTCTACCACTGCTCAGTGCTGCTCCAACTTCACCGTTACTTCTTGTGAATGTTTTGATGCTAACCAACATTTGCTTCACATCCAGAACTACTTACGATTTTTGATTGGTAAGTGTATAACAGCTTTCATTTAATATATATTCAAAATATTTTAAGTTTGTTTTTTCTGATACTTACCTTGTTTATTTGTAAAATGTGATTTTGTAAGCTGGGGTAACTTTGGCCCAAGTATTGGGGCAAGATTAGCCCACCCTGTTTCTTTTTTTTTTTTAAATTTCCATTAAAAGAACAGTATAGTATGCAATAAGTGCGGGAAATTGTCGATTGCCCACGAGAGCGAAGTTGAGCGCACGATCGTAGTGAGTGCGCTCATTCGCTCAAGTGGGCAATCGACAATCCTGCACGAGTTGCATGTACTATTTTTTATTACGAATTTCACATACTTTTTTCCATTATTATTACTATTTTTTATTCCTCTTTAAAATAATATTATTGAGTGTTTGTCTTTTTTTTGAATTAAAAAAAAGTTTAAATTATTTTGTTGGTGGTTTCTATAGAAATAATTATAAAATATTTATTAAATGAAAAATCAGAAATTAAATGAAAAAAAATTACAAAATTACCGCCCTTAAAATTTGCCGCCCCGGGCAAATACCCGGGTTGCCCGCCCTTGGAGCGGGCCCGGTTCCTAACATATTGTACACTATCTACTTACGTACAACCATAATTAAAAATTTCGAACATTGTCCCAAATAATATTTGGCATTAATTACTATGACATTTTGTATTTGGGACAATGTTATCCCAAATAAAGGCAAGATTGTCCCAAATTTTCAGAACATCTTAAAATAGAAATTAAATAAGTTCTGAGCTCTAATAACTAGTCAATGTACACTTTGAAATATGCAGAGTTCAATAGCTAATAGTAAGAGGAAGTTACCTAAATATATATGAGAAATATAAGGCAGTTTACGTAAAAAAACGCAAAAAATGGGCCAATCTTACCCCAAGTTACGGGTATCTTGTTTAATTATTCACTTAAAATTACATGTTCACAAGTCGATATACCTTTATTTCGGTAGCAAAACAAATAACTATATAAAATGGTAAAATTTTTGAAATCTTATGTCGTCTAAGAATAATTTAATATTTAACAAACAGAAAATGAAACACAGGGTTTTAATCCCGCCTGGTTCCTCCCGTGCTCTTATCAAAGTTTCCATTCGTTTTTCTATACTCAGCATGATGTTATATATAGTTTCCTGGGACAGTCTTTGCCATTCTTCAATTACGGCAGTTTGAAGCTCGACCACACTGAGAAAAAACGGCATTTGAATTCGAAAGTGACAGACCTCTTAAAAAGAACTGCATCAATAATAAATAAAAACAATTCTATGGAAAGTCAATTGATTCGTTACTCCAATATTATTTTAAGTAAAAATAAAAAAAAACCGCCAATTTTGTTTAATAAGTAGGTTTTTATATTTTTTTTATGTTCCGCTAATTATGCCGGTGTGTGTAGTTTGCATTACCTGTTTATTAATTTTAATTAATAAAAAATAATTTTTTTTTAAACAAGCATTATTAATATAAAATTTTATTAAACGTCATTAAAGCTCGTGTAATTTCATCGAAAATAAAATTCAAAAAATATATAAGTGCACTTTGCTCCGGAATGGGCTACTTTTGGGCTACTCGAGCGCCTCTCGTCGGCAAGTTTTGTTAAAATTTTTCTGGCAACACTGATGTTACCTACCTCGGTTTGTCGTTAAGATAGAACACATACTATGGAGTGTAGATACCAGGAGCACCATCTCTGCATCAAAAAGTGTCCACAGAAAGGCGTAAATAGTGGCGGCGCTACTGTAGCAAAAGGGTGAATTTGAGAAGTAAACAAGGCAAAAAAACATCTGCGTTGTTACGGCGTACTTTTAAAAAATAAAACATAAAATCTGTAAACAATAATAGAATATGTAGATAAAGTTTTTTTAAAATTTTATTTTTAAACGTCTAATTATGCATAAAATATTAGGGAAATAAAATGATCCCGACATAAGTTAAAAATTGTTATTTGAATAAATATTTTCACTACACAAACTTTCACCATAATTATTGTTTTATTATTTTCAAAATTTTTATAAAACTCAACACAATAAAATCACTAATAGATATTAAAAGTTCACGATAATTATAAATTACTCTCAAATTGTTCTACAGCAATTTTTTGTAGGTTATATTTACTATATTATTTTTCATTACTCATGCGTGAGAAGTACTAACTTGGCGCACACATTTCTGTACGTAAAATAGCTGTTTGCCCACTGTACTCTTCCCGCATACTTATTTGCGTGTGGAAAGTAACTTTTCACACGAAAATTGACAATAAAACACGCAAAATTTAATCAAAACACGCAAAGCCGCCTCTTAATTTTTCATTTAATAAATATTTCATAATTATTTCTATAGAAACCACCAACAAAGTAATTTAAACGATAATTAATTCAGAGAAAAAAGACGAACACTTAAAAATATTATTTTAAAAAGTAATAAAAATGTCAAAAATAGTGATAATAATAGAAAAAAGTATTTGAAATTCGTAATAAAAAATAGTATGTGCAACTCGTGCGGGATTGTCGATTGCCCCACTCAAGCGAATGAGCGCATGAACGTAGTGAGTGCGCTCAACTTCGCTTTCGTGGGCAATCGACAATTTCCCGCACTTATTGCACAATATACTATTTTACAACACACCAATATACAGCACGCTTCACTCAATCGACAACTGCAAAGTTCATTTCATACACTTTTGTTACTTTAGCGCTATTTTGGCGAGTTTTTGAACTGTTACTTAGTACTTAAAACGGGACACTTTTTGAACTATTTTTCTATTGTTTTCCGTACAAGATTGTCCTCCTTATACCTACCCTCCATAGTTTCTATGGTTCCTATACTACATAAAGTGGACATGACAGCCATTTTTAATCAAAGAAAGACTGGGTTTCAAAATTAATTATACGTTTCTACATACGTTTGAGTAAATAAATTTTATTACATAATTATTGTTAGTAAATTATGATTATGAATTAATGAACAATTAAAAAGTTATCATTTAATTATTCCTTCTATGTTAAATTAAATGATATTTTTAAATACCAATTTTACCTAAACTTTTGACTGAAAATGGCTATCCACTATCAAGATAAGACTCGTCTCGCAACTATACATTTTAAAATGCTAGAGACATCTATACACATTAAATATATTTAAGTTTGAAGTTTGGTAAGTTATTGAAATTTATATATTAGTTTGAAAATTTTATGCGTTAAAACGGTTAAAACACGTTAACGTTTTGGGAAATTTAATTTATTTTGTAAGTGAAAAGTGTTAAAATTATGGCACCAATACCACGAAAACGTCGATTGTCATTGCGATTAAATGACAAAGAAAGTAAAATTGATAAAGAGAATAAATATTTACATAAACTTGTTGATTATAATATTCGAAGACAAAGTTTACGTTCCTATAGTAACAATATTCTACGTTTTTCAACAACAACCGCGGTAACCCCTCTGAAAACAGCTAATAAAGCTAATATTAAGGTAAGTGGAATATTTTTTATCTCAACATCGTGGCTAATTATCTTCAAAAGGTTATGTACAATTTTGTGTTTTTTCTTAAGAGATTTCAATGCATGGTTTCTATAATTTTTAGTCTTAAGCCGTTTCAACGTTAAATGATCGTTTCACATTAGAAGGAAAGTTCTAGTTTTTAGGGTGTGGAAAATTGGCTGAATTAATTAATATAAATTTCAAGTTTAAAAAGTAAAATTAAATACTTACTTTAAGTTAAGAAAGGGCATACTAATGTTAAATAGGAAAATACCGCCATTTCGGGTGGAACAGAACAGTTCTTATTAACTCTTTAAATGATTAAGACCAGGTAACTCCTAACGCAATATTGCAACTCAAAATGCTTTGACATTTATATGTTACGGTGAATGTCCGAAATTGGTGAATGTTAAGATACACCGGTGTATGTCGACAACCACCAATTTCGATGGTGTAGGTCCGAAATTTTTTAATAAATCTTTTTAAATCGGACATACACCGGTGGATGTTAACATACACCAAGACGATTCTGTGAATCTTATAATATCGCACCATGAGATGAAGACTGCACTATCTGCAAAATTATTACTTTCGAGATATCAACAGTTAAAGATTTTAAAAACTTATAACATCTAGGTACCAAAATTACATTTCTTAGTGAATTTCTTTCAAACTTGGGATATCGTGAAATAAAAGTAAACTACAAAATATTGTTTAGTCAAATTTTATATTAAAAGACAAAGTTACGTCTTTTCACACTTATGCTTTTTTATTTTAAAAATTTATTTCACCAAAATTGAAAAAGTAATGTGTCGAGGAACTATCAGCCAATTAATGAGCCCTTTTTTATTTTAAATTTTATTTCAGCAAAATGAAAAAAGTAATATTCTGTAGAGGAACTATCTGCCAATTTATTAGACATTTGTAATACCTACTGGTATGACTTCAAATTTTTAGAATTAATATTTTTTTCAGCTTGATCTGAATAAAATTTAAAAAAAACTCAGGTAAAGCCTTTAAGGATGATTTTATTCAACAAAAAATAAAAATAATACATTCTTAAAATTATAAAAATTAGGTAGATATCTCTAAAGACAAAAAAGAAAACATTCTTACAAGGCAAAATTAACCATGTTTTTAGAAACAAAATAGATTTAATATTTTAGAAATAAATTCTTCTTATTTATTTTCTGTTTTTAGCGAATTTCGAACACTCGAAATTCAGCTATTACGGGCGGTGTCATGACGCGATCTAACCCGGGACCACAAAAAAATATGTTTTGAGTTCCCTAGAATACGAAAATTATATTCATTAAAATTTATATATATATATATATATATATATATATATATATATATATATATATATATATATATATATATGTATGCGTGTATCCGCGCGATAACTCTCGAACGAAACGTTTAATGCTTATATATATATATATATATATATATATATATATATATATATATATATATATATATATATATATATATATATATATATATATATATATATATATTACATAAACTCCGCCTAGAATATACGGTTGAGCTGATTTTTTAATGAGGTCCACCGGGATCTTGCAAATCCGAAAACGCCATAAATAAGCTATCGAACCGATTCTGAAAATTTTCTTAATGCTAGAGAACTAAATTATTTCCGATGGATACAATTATGCTGCACAAAGTCCGTTCGGGTTCTTGGGTCCCAAAAATACCAAAACTAATTACCCAGCCGATTTTAAAAATTCTTTTACTCTTAGAAAGCTAAACTATTTTAAATGTGTACAGTTCTTAGATGAGATCTGCCAGTGCCAATAGTTGGAAATTCGCTATGTTATGCAGATTCTGCGACAGGGGTATTAAATTGTTATAATTATAAAATTAATGACATCCAGAAAAATTTTATTGTTATCCATATTTTTAAACATAAAAATTCTTCGCATACGTAAAGTGAGCACAAATAAACTGTTTCTCACTAATAAAATTAAAATAAACAAACTTGCAATTTATTATGTACCTACTTGTTTTTATTTCTCTTGTTATTTGGTATTTGTGAAACCATAACATAATATTATTTTGAATCATTCCCACGAAATAATTCAATATAAAAAAAACGCCGTGAGCAGCGGAGCCCCATCACGGAAGTCGAATTTTTCCTTTCATCTTCGGTATTGAGTGTCTACAAGCGAAATATAATTGAAAGTCCACAAGCGATTTGTAATTTTGGTGGTTTCAAAACTGATGATGAGTGTCCGGTTGATCGGGGCTTTAAAAAAAGGTTTTAAGTTTTCAAGGGCTGAATCTCAGTAAATTTCAATTTTGTGCCGATAGCAGTTAACAGGGAAAAAGCCAACACAATTCGTACGAGGGCATTTCTATCCATGCTTATCCGCCAATTGCCTTTGTGTTTTATTTTTAAATAATAAAAAAGGAACTTAAAAAGTAAACTGGAAGGCTTTTATGAAGATATTTTTTCTTTCCAAAAAAATCCAAAATTTCTATTTTATAAATAATAAAAATCCAAAATTTTTAATTTATAAATAAACAGTGACTTTAATAACATTTTCAAATTACTTAATATGTATGTATTTCATTTGTTAAAAAATTGTATTCACTTTTTTTAAAATTTTTTAAAATTACTATTCGCCTACTTGTATTTAGAATAAAAGTAATGCATTTAAAACACATTTAACAATAGCATTCAATTCCGATGTAAAAATGGAAGAAGTGGGGGGAAAAAGAATGTGGACTCCCTAAAAGGTACTAGCTGGATACTAACTGAATACACGTACAAAATTTCAGCCCTCTAGGTTTCCTTAGGGAGTCTCTAGACGTGTTAGAAAACAAGCAAAAAAATTAAGGAAATATTGGCGTAAAAATCGTGGGGGTAAGGGTTAAAAGTTGAAACCCCCAAAAAACAGTGTCTGGCTATTAGCTTAACCTGTACACAAAATTTCAGCCCTCTAGGTTTATTTGGGGAGATTTTGACCCGAACGAAACTGTTAAAAAACAAGAAAAATCATGTTCTTTTGGGTATAAAAATGGTGGCGGTAGGGTTTGAAAGTCGAGACTCCCAAAAGGCACCCCCTTGATACTAACTCAATCCGAATACAAAATTTCAGCCCTCTAGGTTTATTTGGGTGACCTGTGCGAGTGGTACAAACTTCGAAAACGTCGAAAATGCATGAAATTGTAGCTTAAAAATGAGGGGGGTGGGGGTAAAATATTAAAACCTCCAAAAAGCACAACCTAGGTACGAACTTTATGAACACACCAAATTTCAACCCTCTACGTTAATTCTGTGGGGCTGGGGGCCTGTTAGATCCAGCGAAAATCGTTTTTCCCCCCTCTACTCCCACCAAATCATCCTAGGAAGCTGAATTTTGGATATGTTGTAGATAATTGACCGAAACATTATTTTGACCGAAAAGTTTTATTGCTTTTCCGCCCCCCACCACCCCCTTAAAGGTCGGGTCAGAAAAAAAATTTGCCCAAAATTTGACCCCACTTTGATAGTATGAGGTGCCTCGAAAATGAGCCCCATTTACCAAATTTCATCTTTTAACTTCCATAGGGGGGCCTTACACAAATTAAAAGGTGGCGGGAATATATATATATATATATATATATATATATATATATATATATATATATATATATATATATATATATATATATATATATATATATATATATATATATATATATCAGACATTTTTTTTTACATATTCGTGTTCTACGGGTCCGAAAACGGATAGCGCCCCTACTCTCGCCTCTCGAAGCTCTTATCGTATAGACTGTATAAGTCTAATTTTTCGGAGAAAATTCGACTAAAAAGCATTATTTGCAGATAGTGATTTATTATTTTCTAATACTTACCAATGTACCTGACACATAGGGTTGCCAACTCTACCAATGAATATTTCGGGATTTAATGGGAAAAAAATCGGAACGAGACAAGTAAAATCGGGACTGTTAAAAAAAAAAAAAAACAAACGTTTCTACATATTTAAGCAATGATCTTACAAACCTTTAAACAAAACAATTTCTTGAAGATAATATTACAATACTATTTCTTTATTTTATTTTATTAAATTAAAAATCAAGGTTTTTAATTTTTAGATTCTTAATTTTTTTTGGTTATCAACTGTTTTATTTTTGGAGAAAAACATTTTTCATAAAGTTGACCGTCTTTTGCATTGATTATTATTTTTAGGCTACGCAAAGGCCGCTTACGTATTTCATGTACGTCAAATAATTTCTCCCATTTTTTGGAGGGATTTTAATGTTGTAGGGATTTTAGTGAGTTTAGCACCACCAAGTCATAACCCCGAGACCCCACTTGGCTATATTTTTTTGTTATTTTTTTTTGCCAATGAATTGATTTTTTGCCGCAGCCGTTACTGAGATACAATGGCGGGGCTGACTTAAGTATGAAGTCAGCCCCGCCTCCCTTGTTATCTCCGAACCTGCTGCACTTATTCAAATGAAATTTACGGAATATTTTTTTGCTAATTTTTTGCTATTATTTTGCCAACAAATTGAATTTTTTGCCGCAGCCGTTAAATAAGTGCAGCAGGTCCGGAGATACAGGGGTTACGGGGCTGACTTCAGATTTAAATCAGCCCCGCCATTCTATCTCGGTAACGGCTGCGGCAAAAAAATCAATTCGTTGACAAAAAAATAGCAAAAAAATATAGCCTAAGTGAGATCTCGGGGTTATGACTTGACCGGGCTAGCTTTATAGACACATACATACTTTTTAAAAGCCTTATCTTACATATCTTTTTTATTTTTCACGATAAATGAATAAATTTAATACCAAATTGTAGTTCTCAAAAGACTGAACCCAAAGGTATCAATAACTCAAATTCGAAAATTTTTGGAGATAGTGCAATCTTAATCTCATGGTGCGATATGTATAACGATTTAAAATTACGTGAATGTTAAAACATATCATTCTTGTTTAAAAAAAAGAAGTTCTGTTGTAACGAATAGATTATGTTTGTTTAAAAATCATTGTTGAAAGATTTAGTCTGTGGAATTTTAACCTAAATATCGAAAATCCTAAAACTGGCAAATATTGAAAATTCAAAAATAAATAATACAACTCGTTTGTACTTTGTTTGTACCCGTTTGTACCGCACTTTATTTTGTTTGTGCCTTGAAGGGCAAACTATTAGAAAAAATTTTTGAAAATGGCCGGCGCCGTTTGGTGTGGTGTCAAATTATTACTTGGGTCAACATCTAGGATGCCTTTTACTCCAGGAAAATGTCTCATTCCCATGGGAAAATACAAAACCATTTTGAGCATGTGCTCGCATTACGCAAAAACTATTGAACGGATTTTGATGAAATTTGGTGTGGTGATAACTTATTACCTGCGCCAACACTTAGGATACTTTTTATTACGGGAAAATGTCTCTTTTTCTCGGGAAAATACAAAAACCATTTTGAGCATGTGCATGCATTACGAAAAACTATTGTTCTATGCAGATTTTTTATAATTATTATACTTATATACTTCTCATTGATTGTATGCGCGAACGACGTCGCGGGTACAGCTAGTATTACATATAACGAATTTTTTTTATTTGTTTTTTGTATTTATGCTGTTGTTGCTTTTGATGCACGATACGAAACGAGCTGTAACTGTTTCACATAGATGAGTTTTATATCATCAAATTACATCTTCTTATTAAATCATTTTTTCCTTCATGGTTTTGTCCTGGAAATAAGTTTTGAATAATAGTTAGGATGTAGACTTATTAATGTAGATTAATAAATTTATTAGTCAATTTTTATGGTTGTATTATTTATATAGGTGTTATTGTTCATTGTAATTGTGTCTATAGCTACTGCCCGCACCCACACAGTATTATTGGTAAAGAAACAAAAATATTGAACATTAGTAAATTACATTTAAACTCACAGTAAATAATCTTGTGCAATATTACAATATAGTTTACATTACATTAATATGAATAGTATACGAATTATTGTCAATAATATTGTGTGTTTACGGACAGTCCATAATTTATGAGACAGTCCAATAAATTAATCTTTAATTTATTGTTGTTGACTTAAAATTGAATAAATTTGTTTATCAAATTATAATTAGATTTTTTAGTCTCTAGTTTATAAAGCTGTTTATGTGTTAGTTTATCTTACGTAGTTTAAAAAAATATTAGTACGCTGAAATTCAGTAGTTACATTGGTACTAGGACATTCATCTGATGATTTCTGCTCCTTTATAGGTAATACTCGAGTCTCTTATTCATTCATCCTTTAACTTGAACTGTTTGTTAAAGATACATTCTGCCAGATTAACACTGGGTAAAATTTCTTAAACAAAACCAAGGGTTAGATGTTGCTGTATAAACACATCATCTTTGCAGTGTTGCTGAGCACATGCATTGTATATTGCTTCGGGATATCCAATAGTGATATCCAAAAGATACATCTTTGTTGGGAAAAGTAACCAAGATACGAGTTTGGAAACTCGTAAATAGTTTTGATTGTAATCAGAACTACTTTCTTAAGTACCCATAATTTTGAATATTATGGATAATTTAGCGTATAAACGTACTCAATATTTTTTAAATATTTAATGTTTGATTTATCAGTAAAACATCTGTTTTTTAGAATCGGTAACACCATAAAAATGTCTCCTACCACTTCCTCTAGATCAGGGGTGTCAAACTCAATTTTGCAGAGGGCCATATATTAGATTTAGAATGTGGAGGCGGGCCAGGTTAAAATAAAAAAATTGAAACTTACTGCAAAAAGACTACAACCAGCGGGGAGGGGAGCAGTGTGCGCTACGTGCACAGACGAAACAGAAGCCGCTTTCGCGCGCGCGACAGAGATAAAAGCATAACTAACACTCTCGCTCGTCTAGGCACGCGCTACTCTTGAAGTTACTTATAATTAAAGCGTGCACATTTTAGAACTTCCGTACACGCATCGAGTGCTGTCTAAAAGCTCTAAAAACAAGATTTTTCTTTCTGTGATATTATGTGATCGCGGGCCATATTGATATGGTCCGAGGGCCGGATGCGGCTCGCGGGCCGTATCTTTGACATGACTGCTCTAGATCCTGTGATATACTGAGCTTTTCCCCTTTGACTTTTAAATTATGGACCATAGAATTTGAAGAGATATAGACAACCAAATTGGGTAATTGGTCATATATATATATATATATATATATATATATATATATATATATATATATATATATATATATATATATATATATATATATATATATGGTAAATGGATACATAAGTGTATAAGAAATATTGTCACATATATTTATGTAACTTTCTTTTTTATGACGAACGTAAATTTCGTGTATTTGATCCCATATTTAAACCCTAAGTTAATGGATGTTCAAACATGTAGCTTTCATTATTTTGTAAATCTGTATTTTTAACATTTTCATTGCTAGAATTACTAGTTTGATGAAATTCTTAAAAGTTGCTAGTGTTTTTTGCAGAACTGTAGACAATTGAGACGGACTCCACGGCAGTAACTGGTTTGGGCGTTCAACTCCGATTAATTCTTAGAATGAGAGGAATTTCGGAAAGATATATTTCTTTCTAATTAAACGCGAGAGTAGTCCTTTAAATTTAAAAAAAAATACCTAATATGATTATGATAAGAAGGATTATGATTTAATAAAACACAAATAACTATTAAAATTAATAAAATTAACAGCGTTAACTGTTTGATTTTTTTAAACCATACAATAAAAAGGTAAAATAATGACAAAATTCGACTATGAAGAATTAAAGGTAGCAGTTGCGACTTCTAATGAATTAATTTGGATAATTGTGTCACCATTTTTCAAAACGGATAAAAGAAATTTCAGAGACAAAAGATTACATTATAATTTAATTAAAGAAAAGAAAAACTTTCTTTGTCCGTGAATTTCCTTTTTCAATTCATGAAAAGGGTGACGCCGTGATGTAAGCCGATCGATTAAAAGTCATAAAAATCTTTAATTTTTTATTGTCAAATTTTGTTATTTTTATTTTACTTTATTTAAGGGGGTTCTCCCGTGTGACGGCCTATTTTTTAAGCATTTTTTTGTGAATTTTTTTTGGCGCACAGTGAAAAGATAGAACTTTGAGCTTTTTTTTATCATTTATTTATTACTATTTCAAGAATATATAAAACATATTTCAAGTAAAAATCTTCATTAAAACGTAAGTTGTACTACTCCGAAGACACCCGCCTCCAAAAAAGGACAAGGACGCTCACTGCCTCCACGATTTCGGCTGATTGGTTTATCTAAAAAAAGAAAAGAAAATGGCAGTTTTATCTGTAAGCCTAAATGCATCGAATGAACTAGAATCATTTGAAAATATTGAAAACTGGGTTTTTGGCGGACTTCTGAAGAAAAAGTTTCAAATTTCATGATTTTTTTTTTATATTTCGTTACGAAAAGGATAGAAATACTCAGAATTTTCGGATAATTCTAGTTCATTCGATGCGTCTACACGTTCTGAGTCTACCCTATAAATTTCAAATGAATCGGTCAAACCGTTCTCGAGATATGATGGAGGAAACTTTGAAAAACACAGTTTTGAGAAAAGAGCGTTTGAAGTTTTAAGTACGGCTAAAACTATGAAAATCTTAACTTACCGTCAGTCTGCGATGCCTGGTCCATAGTGTACTCCTTCCTCTTCCTCTTCGAAGTCTTTCAAATTGGATTGCTCTGCTCTTGCTTTAGTTCTGGCTTTTTTTACAACGTCACTCGTGCGTCGCTCGGAGCACGCATTTCACGTTTCATCACGGTTGTGTACATAAGTATGCGCTTCGCGGCCTTTTTTGGGTAGTATGTATAACGGTTTCCAACAAATCTTCGTTTTTTATCACAACCAGGATGAGCATCACTAAACGTGCTTCCTTTTCTACCACTCATTGGGAAAATAAACAACTTATAACTGATCACTGACTTAAAACTGAATGAATTGTCGTAGCTGTTATGCTTTTCGAAGCTAAACCAAGACTAAAATATAAGTGTACATTTCTATAGAAGCGTCTCAGGTATCAAGCCGACACGTCAAAGTAGGCTCGGGCCTCCTATCACTTAACTCAGCACTCACAATCAGTTTTTCTAACTACTGTATCTTTATAATGACTTCGAATTTTAAAAAAAATTACTTTACCAGCATATTTTACACATATTAAGGAATCAATTTACGCAACAAAAAAATCCATTTTCTGAAAATCATCACACGGGAGAACCCCCTTAGCACCATGACAGTTATAACCTATAATGACAACACGCCCAACTGCTACTCTATGTTGACAGCTAATACACTTTGTATGAAATTGTTGACGTCGTACGACATGCTGTGTGAGTTAGTAAGGTTTTACTAGACGTCTTATGACATCAATGACCGTCAAGATGTTATTTTGATTTAATTATAAACAGATCTGTTGTTATTTTAGTTTCATTATTATTATTATTGTTACATTTAATAATTAAAATTACTAAACAGTTTTTTTTTTTTTGTATTATTCAATATTTACATAAGTTAAAAAATCAAATAATTACAATAAAGTTTTCTTACTTTCTAATTGGCAAATAATTTTCTAACTTCATCAAATTCCAAGTTTCTTGTAAGTTTGCCTTCTGAATCTAAAACACTTACCCTTGTAAGAATTTCTTGAATCGTGCGGAGCACAAATGTTTTTGATTTTTGAAAAAAAAATACAGATGTCCCAATTCTTGGAATAATCTTTGGTAAAGTGGCAAAAATCGAAGCGCGATGCCTACATTTGGAAAGAGATTTGATAATTTCTGCTCCTTTAGAATGATTAACAATTTAAGAGGGTTTCATATCAACTAAAAGATTTGCTGGTTGAAGTTTATTTTATTTCCAATGACGTTTAAGTTTTATTCTCCGGGGTTTGTCAGACCCCAGATTTTATATGTGGCCTCTCTATGAGCCTAGTATTCTGCTCCAGTAAAATTTATTATTAATGGAAACTAATTTTAATTACCTCTTACATAATGAACAAAACAATGCGTGTTAAAATTAATTTCCATCTGACTACTGTCATTTTATTTACGTCATAATTTGTACAAGTTGTAAAATTTTTCAAGTGCAGCAAGCAACTTACGTTTTACACAACCGCATCGGAGCGATGCAGCTAACCAACTTACATGTATTGTGTTTTATTTATTAATTTTTTTTTTTTTTTGCCTAAGGTTAACATTTTTTTTTATTCATGTATCATTGCACTTATTTGTTTGTTTTAATTAATTAATTATTTGTAATAATTAATAATAATTAGAAATAATTATAGTATTAAAATAATGTGTTGGATTAAATAATAAACACGAAAGTAATTTAAAAAAAAAAAAAAAAACAAAAAAAAAAAAACAAAAAATAATGAATGCAAATTCAAAAACAAAATTGAAACATCGTCACACATTACTAAGTTTTGCTGTAACTACAAGTGCTGTACAAAAATTTGAACGATTAAACAATGAACGTAAAAAGTGTCTTTTGTATACGGATGTATTGCAGGAGTTACAAAATGAATGTCGACATTTTGGATATTCGAAGTGTTGTTTTGGGGTACAACGTAATCACAGTGCTGACGATATATTTGCATCCAAGAGAAATGTAAGTCAGTTGAAATTTGTGGCTTCTTTAGATATTACTGATAGTCCTACCTTCCTTCACTTGTTCTTATCTCGCTAAAAATTAAGTGGAAATAATTTTTTCTATAGTTATATATACTTAACTAATTTTTATAAAATTAGCTAAATGGCTGAGCGTGTTTAGGCTCTATTGACACTTTAAATAGGCAAGTCGAGAGTTTGAGTGTCGTAGCTAACTATGCTCCTCAAGTTTTTCTGCAGTTTCTCTTCACAGCATTCCCTTCGTTATAATTCCTCTAAGACTGTAGACCAGTGGTTCCCAAAGTGGTCCCTACGGGCCCCCAGGGGTCCCCGGAATCATTCAGGGGGTCCGTGGAAAATTAAGATTGATTTGGGGGTCCCTGAACAACGTCAGGGGGTCCGCGAAAGGTTTAATATAAGTAGTAGAAATATAAGAGTTTGGAGCCCACCATCCCACCATCCGACTTTTTGAGTGACCTCGGGAGGTGGTAAAACTACCGAGGCGGTTCTATAAGCCTCCGGCGGTGGGTGGAGCAAAATTTGGTCTCCAACCTAACGACATCTAGTGAAATTTTTTCTAACCTAACAGAACCCAATGCAACTTGATCTCACCTAACAGAACCCAACAAAATTTAGTTTAACCTAACAAAATTTTTTTAACCTAAGAATTAAAAAATTCCCTAGCAGATGGCGCAGCCACCTTCGAGCCTGTAAATTCGCTACTAGATGGCTCTCATAGTCTGGATAATAGCGATCCCTGTGCGTAAGTTTGAAAAATTGTCAATAGATGGTGCTGAAAATCCTTTTTGATAGTTAAACTAGCCATTAAAAGATGGCGTTGCTAGTCTGAACCACCGCGAACTCTGTACCTAGATTCAAAATTCCGTCAAAAGATGGCGTTGCTAGTTTGAACCACTGCGAATTCTGCACCTAGATTAAAAATTCCATGAAAAAGATGGTGTTGCTTCCATAATTTTATAATATTTTTATCTGAAAACAGGTTTAAACTTGTATAAATTGCCAGCTGACGTCACTAAAGGTAAACTGATATCAAATAGCGAAGATTTCTGTCTAATATGCGAAAAATGAAGCAGCAGGTTTTAACCTGTATGGCTACATAAAGTGTGATAGCTGACGTCATCATACTATTTTTCTGCTATAAAAAGGCTGCGACAGAATTTCTTCAGTTACAATTTTGTTCGAAACTTTAGTGAAAACATTAAATCTTATTGTTGTAAAACAATTTTTTCAATTATTGTGTTAACAATTAATTATTGCCAACAATGGAATCCATTACTGCTGGTGCTTCATCTGGAAACAGAGACTTAATTAAAAAAATGGCGGGAAATTTTGTGAACGAATTGAACCATCTTGGTTCCATCAAACGGTGGATTAAATTTTCTGATATGGAGATTGGAAAAGTATATAAAATAATGGGAGCAAGTCAGTTGCCGTCAAAATTCGATTCATCAAAAATGAAGACAATATTGGAATTAGAAATTGGATACATATCATTGCCGGGGAGATTTGACAATTGGAACGAGCAGATGCTGACATGGCTGCAGAGCAATCCAAAATTGGGTATCATAAATAATGGACCAATCGGACTAACTCATAAACTGGAATTCAAAAAAACATTGGATCTTCTTGAAATCGCAATTCAAAACGTTGGATCTTCTTGAAATTTGTAAATTTTCAATTGTTGTGTTAACAATTAATTATTGCCAACAATGGAATCCATGTATTGTGGAAATCGTTCGTATTCATCACATAGCATTTCAGAGTTGTCGATAATTTGTTTAATAATTTCCTCTCGACGCTTCGCTTTACTTAGTTCTCTTAATTCTGCGTTAGAACATTGAAGAAGATTGATGTAATGATCCGTAAATTCCACGTAAATTCCATACAACAGAAATATTCCGTTATCTCAATATTTCCGACATTTCGTCTATAATTGCGCTTGAAAAGTCTACAAACCACCTCTATAGATTCAATGGTGTTTGTTGGATAATTTTTCACTATTTTAATACACAAGTCGACCAATCGATTCAATTGGTGATCTTTGATTCCTCACAGAGCACTTTCTTGCATATGCACAAATTTTTAATATAATTATAAATTTTACTAGTTAAAAAGTGATCATTGTGTACCTATTTTTTTTAAAAACTATACTTAATAAAAAAAATTTAAAGAAAAAAACCGATCTTTTGATTTACACCGATTCCTAAAAAGAAATCAGACTAATTTTTGATATTATACCTTAAACTTGATGTATATATAAAAATTCCATTTACAATTATGGTACACCATATATACTCGTAAATTTTACAAAAATGTATCACTCTGTACATTTTTTAAATCTATGTGCACATTCTCTGATGTTATTTAATATCACAATACATATTAATCAGCTAAAAAAATTGCTACTTACTTATGCTATAAACATCTAAGCATGTATTTTTTTTTTAAATATGTACCTTATAAATACCCATGATTACTTTACTACAGTGAAACCTGCCAAGTTGGACACCTCTGTATACTGGACACCTGCTCAAGTTGGACACTTTTCAATTGGCCTGGCGAAATTACATTGTTTTAAATGCATATTAATACTTATAAGTTGGACACTTTTATATGTTGGAAACCTGTCTAATTTGGACAGTTTTTTAAAATGATTTTTGATATTTTGACCTGTTTACGTTGGACATTCATGTATTTTACACGTGACCGAAACACGTGTTAGTTATGTTATGACAGTTATAATAATTGAATTTTTACACGTGACCGAAACACGTGTTAGTTATGTCCTAAAAATATAAAAGCTCGGCAGTCACAATGGTTATTAGTCAATAATCAGCAGTGATTTCATGTGTACAGATCTCTTGAATATTTATTAGTTACAAATTTAGCACCATGAGTTCGAAGCGAAAATGTTTAGTAGAATTGACCATTGAAAAGAAAAAAAATGTTATAGACTTAGTAGAGAATGGTGTTAGTTTAAGAAAGGCAGCCGACCAATTTGGAATTTCCAAATCAACTGTTGGGAATATTTTGAAGTGTAAAGACGAAATTTTGAAAGCTTACGAAAAGAATTGCAGCGCCGAACGAAAACGAAAAATTCGTAAAACTGGTAATGAAGCAATAAATCAAAAAGTTTATGACTTTTTTGTTAAGTGCCGTTCATCGAATCTTCCAGTATCCGGTCCTCTACTGCAAGAAAAAGCAAAAGCGATAGCCTTAAAATTAGACATTAATTTTCAAGCAAGTAATGGATGGTTAGAAAGTTTTCTAAATCGACATAATATTAAATTTAAAACTTTGTGTGGAGAGTCAGCATCAGCAGACTTAGAAGAGGCGGAAGAGTGGAAAAGAAAACTGGAAAATCTGTTGCAAGATTATGCGCCAGAAGATCGGTTTAATGCAGACGAAACTGGTCTTTTTTGGCGTTTATTAGACAAAAAAAGTTATGTTGCACAAGGTGATCCATGCAAAGGTGGTAAATTGTCTAAAGAACGGTTAACTGTTCTATTATGTACGAGTTCGGTCGGAGAAAAGTTAACGCCGTTAGTAATTGGGAAATCAGCATGTCCTCGAGCTTTTAAACAAATGAGATGTAAGGAGCTTCCCGTTATTTGGCGACACAATAAAAGGGCATGGATGACGACTGATATTTTTGAAAGTTGGTTGTCAGATATTGACAGGCAAATGCGTAAGGCTGCTAGAAAAATTGTGATCATACTAGATAATGCTACAAGTCATAAGATTATGAAATCGTTCGAGAATGTTAAACTTGTTTATTTACCGCCAAATCTAACATCGGAAATTCAGCCACTAGATCAAGGCGTGATTCGAACAATGAAAGCTTATTACCGCAAAAGTTTGCTTATGTGTTTAGTTGCTAAATCTGAAATTTCTAACAACCACAAGGAATTTATCAACTCAGTCACGGTTTTGGATGCAATTCGATGGATCAGCGAAGCATGGCAAGCTGTATCTACGGAAACAATTGTTAAGTGTTTTAGACGAGCTGGTTTTAGTATTCCAAAAGCAAATGAAGGGGATCATAATGAAGACCCTGATTCGGAACTTCGCGATGCAATTAAATTATTACCTCCAGAGTTTCAAAATCAGTTACAGACTGCTGAAGAAATGATCACCGCCGATGCCTACTTGGAGGTACACAATCATGTCTTCAATACACATCAAGACGTTCTTCAACATGTTTTACAACTAGACGAGGAACAAGAAATCGAAGAATCTAGTGACGAGTGCGAGAAAGTAGCGGAGAAACCAACAACCCCTGAAGAAGCTTTGAACGGTATAAATACCGCCATTAAGTATTTAACTGAAAACCCATGCGAACTGTTAGAAGATTTATTCAAAATTCAAAGCTAATTAGAAAGCAAAATTTTCCTAAAAATTGTATCCAAACAAACTAAGATAAGTGATTTTTTTACGAAAGATAATGTTTAAATATCTATAATATGTATGTATTACCATTGTTATTCGATAGTTTATTTCAATAAATATTGATACGTAGATGTGTGTATATGTATTACTTTAAAAATAATTAATTTTGCATTATATTCTAAATTAGTGTTAACCTTAAAATTACTAAGCGTAGATGATTTTGGTATTTTGCATATGTTGGACAGTTTTTGATTGCACCGCGGGTGTCCAACTTAAACAGGTTCTACTGTATATCGCTAATCACGCGATATCGTGTTATAAAATACATAAGAATTTACTCATTTAATGTAAAAATATTTGATCATCAACAATTAAATAAAAACGAATTTTTTTAAATATATACAGTAATATAATATTTTGCATATATACAGTACTCTGTTAAAAGTACGGGTTTCTACACCGTTAAAAAACATATTTTTTACAATATCAATATATTGTAAAAAAACCATATTTCTTAATATTTTTAAAACTGAATATGTAATATCAAGAATTTAAAACAGTTTTGAAACATTAATTTCTCCTCTTAATATTTTTTTAGTCTTAAATTAATAGCACATATTCCCAATATTTTAAGAAAATTTTCCTTTTAATATTTTATATTTACTTAAACAATGTATCTATTTTTGCTAAATTTATTACTTGTTAGTTTAATTATTAACAATTAGTTAAATATACCTATAGGTATTAAATGACCTCTAGTTTTTGTAAACAGCTGTACTAAGATTAACAATTTTTTTTTATACTTATCTAAAATATCTTAAAACAAGAATCAGCATTTTTCACATTCTTCAATATGTAGGTACCTACTCTATACTATTATGTGTTTTATTATTATTAAATATTTAGCAAAATTTTAAATAATATCGCGTCAAAATAATATTCAGAAGTCATTAAAAGACAATAGCAGTTACAAGACGTAAATAATAAAAAATTATATATAAAATATTTCTAATTGTAAGTAACGAATTGAAAATGTAAACTAATACTTTAAGAATAAATATGTATACAGGGTGGAAAGTAAATAACTCTTATCGTTTTTAAAAAGCGACTCAAAGCCTCCTGTAGACACTAAAACCATAGGAATATTTTTCGGGATTAAGCTGAATTCAATTAATTAACCCTTTCCTGTTTGACAGTTTTACATCACTACTGTTCAAACGATACTTCAAATTAACAAATCATTAATAATATGGGTAAATACTTATTTGTGAGAATTACATAGTTTACACATATGTTCTATCGCACCAGAATGTTAATAGGACAATGCAATTTAATTGCCTATATTCAGGAGCAAGTAAAAACATTACCTATTTTAATAGCTCTGAAAATATACATTGGATAGTTCATTGTAAGAACAATCATTTCTTATCAATTTATCCAGTTATATTATTTACAACAATGAACTTACGGTTATATTCGTCAACAAATAACAAGTTTTTATATTATAAATAATCGAACCCACGACTAGTGATAAACAGTCTTAACAATCACCAACGAGACAAAACCGTTAGACGTGTAGACTATTTTTTACAATTCTGAATTTAAGGGAATATTTTAAAATCTTAAAAATTAAGAGGAAATATTATGTAAATGTTATTTAAACTGTACAAGATAATATGACAACTGTGGCATAATCTGACAAGTATACTGTGGCTAAACAGTTTAGATAACGCAAAATAATTGTTGGTTTTTATCTAAAATTTTAAGGTAGTTGTCTGGTAACTCGCGCTGATTTTCATGCCTATTTTTAGGGGCATTTTTTTTTTTTTTTTTTTTTGAGAAAGAACAAATGAAAAGTTTTGAATTTTTAATATATTTTTAGCGAACTTCGAAAACTCGAAATTCAGCTATTACGGCCGCTCTCATGACGCAATCTGAGGCCGAGACTATAACAGAAATATGTTTTGAGGTCCCTAGAATACGAAAATGATATTCACTAAAATTTATATTTTATATATATATATATATATATATATATATATATATATATATATATATATATATATATATATATATATATATATATATATATTAGGGTGTGCCAAAAAAATTTTTTTTTTGTTTTCTCGCTCTCCGCTCAAAATATCGTAGGATACGTCTAAACAAACATCTTCACCAAAGCGCAGCTCAAAATTCCAATTTTTACAGGTGCATCAACGAGCCTAAAGTTTTCCCATTTAAATAACACAGGAAAAACGACTTTTTATATTATGTACTCCTGCAAACTATGAAGAAATTTTTTTCCATAAAATGAATCAAAGCACCTTATTAAGCATTAAATTTTGGACAAAAAATTTCATTCAGTCAATTTGAAAAATTCTTGAAATTTTACGTTTTTTTACATTTTTAACCTAAACTATTAAAGATAAGACAAAATGTTAAATGACCATTTTGTAGTCCAATTGACGCTTTACAAAAAATTTTCTTACAAATTTTTCGTATTACAAATAGTTACAAAGTCACAGACAGACAGACGAGACAATCTAGTTTTCAGTACGCACACCAAATTTCATAAGCATTAAACGTTTCGTTCGAAAGTTATTGTGGAAACACACATATATATATATATATATATATATATATATATATATATATATATATATATATATACACACACTGTTACGTTCTGTAGAACGTTTTGAGAATTTTAAAAATTGTTAATTTCCTAAATTAATTTTATTGAACTTTTTGTTGCCTCTAACTGTACTTTTGCTGTACCTTTTTGTTGACACCAACTGTACTTCGGTATGTGTCAAATTTATTAAATTTTTTTTGATTGGTAGAACTGTGGTAATGTAATTTTCGCGCTAAACTGGGCCTATATATATCAGTTGATCGGTTATGTTAATTCTCTTTTAATTTGGTTTCAATCACGACGGGCTCTATATAATACAGGAATTTTGTAACTAAATATGTGAAAAATTGGTATAAACTTTTTTTGAAATGGAATACGATTGAGTGACATGGTACAATTGTGGAAATTTGATAACTGGAAAGCATGTGTTACTATTAAATGGACAAAATACGGAATGAAATCAACTCGCTGTGGTTCAAATTTGGAGTTCTTGTGAATGGCGTCCGCATTTGAGTGACCACCACCACACGTCACCGTGCTATAGTCCAACCAATACCAATATTTACAGTGGAATTCATTAGCTAAGTAATTTTTTTTGGCATGTTTTATTTCCCTTTTGCGATGTGTTGCATGGTGCTTTCTTTAATTAATAAATTAACTTTTACTTAGTGAATCTAATAAGTGTAAAACAGTTGACTTTTCTGCAATTTAACTTCTTGTAATG
Organism: Brachynemurus nebulosus; assembly: GCA_035578155.1. NCBI lineage: Eukaryota > Metazoa > Arthropoda > Insecta > Neuroptera > Myrmeleontidae > Brachynemurus > Brachynemurus nebulosus. The sequence goes on from JAPWDM010000038.1 coordinate 1,672,884, forward strand.
TGTTAGTTTTTATTTAACGTAAAACATTTGAATCTCTATACGTATTAACTTTTCTGTCACTCAAACTTTTGTTAATTCTTTATAATGTTCTAGAGTTTTTCATTTAATTGTAATTAAGGCTACCTACTTACATTACCTACATAACCTAATCATAAATTTTAATTTATGCATGCTTGTATTATTCAGTAAATATTTGTATCTTGTAAAATTTCTATATCTTTCTTACTTTCTCTTTTTTGTAGTTTATTAAAATTATTGTATTTCGTAATTTCTCTATATTTTCTTGCGTTATGCTAATTTTCTTGTTTTTTTATTTTATCTTGTTAAAATATTTACTGACTAACTAAACTTTAAATATTATGTAATTTATTTCTAAACTAATTTGTGGCTATTTTGCTATTGCTTTCTTGCTATTTTGCTATTTCCTAAATTTTAATAATTTATATTGTTAATTATTTACTTTTATCAAATAATTTTATCACTCAATTATCTAATTTTTTTGTACAAAACTTTATATTGGGAACAATCTGGAATTAACCTTCACGACCCTGAAATTGTACCAAAAATTGTACAATTAAACAATTAAACAAAAAAATATGTAAGACTGAACTAGCCAAAGAAAATAAATTTTAATTCAAACTGAAAATTTCTATTATTTAAAATTTTCCTTATTTTATTTTCAGCAATAAGAAGTTTTCTCAACACTACCTTTTAAAATTTAATTTCAATAAGTTTAATTTTTTTATTACCTAACAAAATATTATGGCGCGGCCAACATTGGGGCCCGAAATTTTTCAGATTGTTCCTAAACATTTCTATTTTCTCTTTTGTGACTTTTGTATTTTCTTGGATTTTAACATTTTTTTATTGTAGGTTGCCCAATTTTTGAAAAAGGAGTCCGATCGTGATTGCATTGTGTATTGGATTTTAAGCCATTTTTATATTTTAATACTGTCGAAATCCGGGATATGGTTATTGTGGATTTTATTGCCCAAACGGAGTTCGATGTTTTGAGTATGAATCTATTTTTTTTACTTCAGCAATTTCGTAAGTGACTTTTTCTAATTACCTTTCTTTATTTATCCTATTTCCTTTTCTCGTCTGTCTGTCTGTTAATACTTTGAATATTTTGAATTTTTTTTTCTTTAATATGGACACACACGTAAGCTTTGTTGGTCTTAAACGAGACGAACTCGCCTACGAGCTTTTACGTCATGGTCGTAGTGCCACTGCACTTACTGCCAGACAGATGTCTGCTATACTTAATTCAGGCTTAGAAATAGATCAAACTTTTGCCCCACCATTAGTTGGTGAAATTGGCACATTACAGGCCAAATACACTCAGTTGTGCTCTGAAGTTCGTTTGTTTGTCGGTACGGAGGAGTCATTAGAATATCAATACCTTTCTAATAGAATTGCACATTTCTTACGTAGATTAAACCTCGTTAGAAACCATCGTTGTCGAGATGAGAATTCAGTGCCTCTCATTGAACAAGCTACGTTATTAGAAAATTCATTTAATGACCTAGACTCCGAACTTTTGGAGCGTACTAGGCATATCACTGCTAACGTTCCTATGGCGATTCAACACGCTGTACAAACTTATAAACCTCCACCTGTTTATAAGTGGAACATTAAATTTAATGGTTCTGGTAACGTTCAAGAATTTATAGATCGTGTTCATGAATTGGCAGAAGCACGACACGTGTCACATCACGATCTTTTCGTCTCTGCCGTAGATCTATTTGAGGGTTCGGCATTGAATTGGTACCGAGCGACTAAACCCGACCTACAATCGTGGGACCAGCTTTTAGATTCTTTGCGAAGACATTACGGTCTGTCTACTTCAGATGACGCCATCTGGAAAGACATTTACAAAATTAAACAAGGCCCTACGGAAAGGACGGTAGATCTATTTATTCGCCTTAAGCAATTATTTGCAAAGCTTTCGGTACAACCGGATGACTCACGTAAGATAGATATTATCACCTCCGCTTTATCAAAAGACAATAGTTTATTAGTGTCCATTGGCATGTGTGACACTATGGACAAACTGTACACACTTTGTGCACAGCTTGACCGAGTAAAAGCCGAACACGTATCACCTCGCGTAAATAGTACATCACCTAGTTTTCCGTCGACGTCTCGATCATCTACCAGTAACGTTTCAAATAAGTCAGTACGTTTTATATCCTCTATGAAATGTTATAACTGCCGCCAGGAAGGCCATCATTTTCGGGATTGCGATAAACCTAAAACCCGTTATTGCTACCGCTGTGGAGCCCCTGACGTCACTGTTAGGACTTGCTCCAAATGTAACCAATCTTTAAACGCCAAGTAGGCTTCCGTTCGAATCGTCGGTCGCCTCCTTCGGTTAACAAATCGATTCGTTCGATGAGGCGTGACTCTGAAGAATGGACTTCATGGTTGTCTACGGTTCGCAAATTTTGTGTTCAACCACCACCTAGCAATAATTGTGAAAATCCGACGTACTCATTTGTTTCAGTCAATAACGACTCTCGTCCTTACGTCTGTCTGTATATCTCTGGACGTAAAGTCCTCGGCTTAATCGACTCCGGTGCTGCCGTGACAGCAATTAGTTCAAAATTTTACGACCAAATTAAACATAACCTTCCACCGTTATGTAAGTTAAGCCCATTTACCCAGATCACTGTCGCAAATGGTTCGTCTTGTAAAATAAAAGGAAAAGCTTTTATTCCGTATAAATTTCATAACCTTACGTACACCGTACCTACGCTGGTTATTGAAGGTCTCTCCAATGATCTTTTGTTAGGAGTGGACTTTATCAAAAAATTTTGTATTTCGGTCGACTTTGCTCGTAGCACATATCAGTTCGTCGGTTCTGATATCTGTTCACTAGAGCAAAATCAATCATTAACTGATGACCAACAGCGTAAACTAGAAAATTTAATTAAAAGCTTTCCACAACCAGATAACTTGCCCTGCACATCTGCAATCGTACACAAAATTGATACTGGCGATGCCCCACCAATTAAACAGCGGAATTATGTCGTATCAAAACCTATCCACGATTTTATCAATCAAGAGGTTGATAGAATGTTATCTTTGGATGTTATTGAAGCCGCTCAGAGTCCCTGGAACAATCCGATTGTGGTAGTTAATAAGAAATCCACTGATGGAAGTCCTAAGTTTCGATTTTGCCTTGATTTTCGGAAACTTAACGCAGTTACCAAAAAACATGCATATCCACTACCATTTATGCATCAGATACTTGACCGTTTAGGTAATGCGAGTTGGTTCACTACGTTAGACCTTAAGTCCGCCTTTTGGCAAATCCCTTTAGATCCTAGTAGCCGTCCTAAGTGTGCATTTTCTGTACCTGGACGTGGCCAATTTCAGCCAAAACGAATGATGTTTGGATTAACCAATGCGCCTGCTACTCAGCAATGTTTAGTGGATACTATTTTAGGTCCTGGTCTCGAACCTTATGTCTTTGTGTACCTTGATGATATAGTCATTGCTAATGCATCTTTTGATGAACATATCAAAACTTTATATGAGGTGCTAACTCGTTTGAAAACAGCAAATCTGACGCTTTCTTTAGAGAAATGCCATTTCGCGAAACGCGAAATTAAGTATCTTGGATTCGTAATAAATTCCTCAGGTATACAAGTTGATTCCGATAAGACCAGTGCAATTGCCACTTACCCAATACCTAAGTCAGTGAAACAAGTCCGTTCATTTTTGGGAATAGTATCGTGGTTCCGTCGATGGATTCCACATTTTTCGGAACTTGCTGCTCCTCTAGTTAAGCTTACGAGGAAAAATTGTAAGTGGAATTGGGACGATACCACCCAAAAATCTTTTGATGCTTTAAAGAAATGTTTATTATCACCACCCATACTTAGCTGTCCGGATCCGAATTTACCTTATACGATACACTGTGACGCGTCCAACTTTTCTCTCGGTAGTTGTTTAACGCAACAAACTTCTGACGGTCAGGAGAAAGTAATTGCATACGCTTCCCGTGCGCTTACTAAAAATGAAATTAACTTTTCCGTAACCGAAAAGGAGTTACTCTCGATCTTGTGGTCGATTAATAAATTCCGAGGTTACGTTGAGGCCACCCGTTTTACGGTTGTTACGGATCATTTTGCCTTGAAGTGGTTACACAACTTGAAAAACCCTTCAGGTCGACTAGCACGCTGGAGTCTGCAATTGCAGTCATATGATTTCAATATCATACATAGAAAGGGATCATCCCATACGTTGCCTGACGGTTTGTCCCGTATACCTACCAACGTTAACTTAATTGAAGTTACTAATACTCATTATGATCGTTGGTATCGGAGAATGTTAGCTAATGTTGAACGGTTTCCCGACAAATTTTCCCACTGGAAAATTGAAGATGGCAAATTATATAAATTCTGTACACCTGTTAACCCACTAAATATAGATGAAGATCCTTGGAAGTTAGTGTTACCCACTTCACTCCGTACAAACGCTTTGAGTGAATGTCACGACAATGTTACTTCCGGACATTTTGGTGTTTATAAAACCTTATGCCGTTTAACCCAATTTTATTATTGGCCAGGCTTACGCACCGACGTTCTACGTTATTGTCGATCATGCCAGGTTTGTGCTCAGCACAAAATCGAACGTAAGTTACCTGCCGGATTTATGGGTAAGCGAGTTATCGATAAACCCTGGTCAGTCCTATGTACTGATCTCGGAGGTCCATATCCCATGTCTACTAACCGAAATCGTCACGTTTTCGTTCTTTCAGATTTATTTACCAAATATACATTAATTTTTCCACTACGTGAAGCAAACGCGAAAAATATTTTAAAAATATTTGATAAGGTATTCCTTACTTTTGGGTTTTGTGATACCATAATTTGCGACAATGGCACACAGTACGTATCTGGTCCAGTACAACAATATTTTAAAGACCACAATGTACAGGTTCAGCTTTCTCCTAAATACCATCCACAGAGTAATCCCGCTGAACGTGCTATTCAAACCGTAAAAACCCTAATTGCTTCATATATTAACGAAAATCAACGAGATTGGGATTCGAATTTAGACGCTTTTAACTTCGCTATAAATTCCGCAGTACATCACACTACTAAATTTTCACCCGCATACCTTATGTTCGGTCGTGAATTTAAATTATTAGGTACCCCATCATCTCAAAATCCTGTACCTTTCGACATTGACCTCAATAACTGTCCTGAACGTATACGTAATTTATCGAATGCATGTCGTATTGTTCGTGAACGTATTGCTAGCTCACAGGAAAGTAGCGCTAATCGATACAATTTACGTCACCGTTTTGCTTCATTTAATATAGGCGACTACGTTTGGAAAAGACATTTTCCATTATCAAGTGCTGGTGAATACTTTAGCTCCAAATTAGCACCTAAATTTATCAAATGTCAAATATCTAATAAACTTTCTGACAACCGTTACGAGTTAGTATCTATCGATGGTAAAAATTTAGGCACATACCATGTCTCTATGTTAAAACCACACGTTGAGCGCCAACAATAAAAATCAGTTTAGTAGTCCATATTATCTATATTATCTCTTATCTTTTCACTACGTTTAATTATTCCTTTTATTGTACGTAAATACACTGTTACATTTTACAAAATTTGGTGATTACCTTTTTATCTAATTTACATTCAGTCCGTCTGCTGTTATCAGTCCGTCTGTCATTTATATCTTGCCGCACTGCCTCGGCATGCAGAATTTGGCAGTTGGCCGTTCTTTACAATCGTTTTGCCATTGGAGGTAAAAATCCTCAAGAAATTGCGATTAAAATGACTCTACCAACTTGTCATTTATATTTTTATATGGTGACAGCCAATTTTTGTAGTCAATAATTCTCATTTTATCTCTTCTAGTCCGTCCGTTTATCTTTTACCTTTCATTGTAACATTTGTAGTCCGTCTGTTCGTCTAAATCACTCTATTTTTAACCTCTATTGTCACCAAAGCTAACTTATATTTAATTTATATTACTGTCCTTAATAAAATGTAATATATCTTTACCTTAAATTGCTATCTAATTTTATTTAGTGGTCATTTGGCACTTTTTCTATGTGTAATAAATGTGTATTTACGTTACTCTCTATTACATTTAAAATTTAACTACTTTTGCCTTTTTATAAATTTACTCCTTACTTAAAATTGCATTTACCTTACGTGTCACTCGACGAAAAAAAAAACTTTCCCTTCGTATTCATACTCGAACAATTTTTCCTATTTAATTATATTTACGTTTCCGTTTACTCAGGCTTTTCCTGAAAGTAAACGAAGGCCTTTAGTTAACATTTCGCGATGTTGCTTGGGGCACGACATGAATTTCAAATCATGTCATTTAATTTTGTATATTTATATTTTCTCTCTTCATTACCTATATTCACTTTACCTTATTTATATTTTTCTTATTAAATTAGTTAAGATTTAGTTAGTAAGTATCTTCCGTTTCGCCAGGTGTCAACTTGATCGAAACGAAGGCTCTTTGCTAATGTTGACTGACATTACTTGGGGCATGGCATAAACAGAATTTATGTCATTTAATATTTATATTTCTCTAATTTACGTTATCTTTATCTTATTTTGCGTCTACCTTTCGTAATAGAATCATTACGTTTTCTTTACCTTTTTGTATTACCTTTATGTACTAAAATTTAATTAGGGTTAATTAGCACTAAAATTAGTTTAACATTTAGTAATTTAAAAAAAAAAATTTAGTTTATAGAATAGTAATAATTTAATTTAGTGTGCTACCATTTCGTCCGGCTTACGTCTGATCGAAATGAAGGCTCTGTGGCTAATTTTTCGGAATTAGTTTAACCCGATTTTATAACAGAGCAAGGCATTGTGGGAGCAATGTCATTTAATTTAAACAAAAATTTTTTTTTGTTCGCAATTCATTAGTAATTTAAACTTAAGGTTTTTCAGGGTTTTGCTTGTGTGTTCATATTACTGCAATTTTACCTAAATAATTTCAACAGTCACTTATTAAATTGAGTTCGTTGTAATTTTTTTTGTCGTTACCTATAATAGTTTTATTTCTTGTTTTCTTATATTTCTAGTCAATGGGAATTGAAAATGGCTCGTGATTATGCTAATTACAGGGGGACTCACTCAATTTTTTTTCTTTTCTTTTGTATTTCGTTCGTTGTGGGCTGACCAAACATTATGTTTATTACAGCACAACGATTTATCTTACCTTTTCTCTTTGTAGGTCCGGCCGACCACTATAATTTAGTATTGCGGGGACTTACATAATTTTCTTTTTCTATTTTCGAGTGATCTCTGGCTGACCGGCTAATCCTTGTCCCATTACCCATATTCAATTTTGCAAAGCAAAGCGCTTAGGCGGATCTATATTTGAGCTAAATCTCAAATTTAATTGAAATTAATTGAATTTATATTTGTCTCAGACAAATTTAGTTTAGTAAGTTAGTTTAGTTAACTATTATTGCGATTATTCGGATTTATGTCTGAGCTGTCAGACTTAGGTTAAGTAAATTTTTTCATTAGTAACCTGAAAAGTACAACGAATCTCAAAAGAAATGAATTTCGATTAAAACAACTAATTTCAATCTCAAAACCCTATTTCAAAAAACTTGCCTTTTTATCCTTTATATTCCGTTCAGTCACTTACTATACAATTTTGTACATACAGCACTATACGAAAATGTTGAAAAGTTGGTAAGATTAATCAGTTTGGCGCCCAAATTTAGCAAACACATCTTTGCTAAAATAAAAATCACTTAACTGCTTTTAGGATACCTAATCTTACTATTCAAAAAAAAAAAAAAAAAAAAAAATTATCAAAAATTTTTTTTTTTTTTTAACGGGTCGTTAAGAGTGTTACGTTCTGTAGAACGTTTTGAGAATTTTAAAAATTGTTAATTTCCTAAATTAATTTTATTGAACTTTTTGTTGCCTCTAACTGTACTTTTGCTGTACCTTTTTGTTGACACCAACTGTACTTCGGTATGTGTCAAATTTATTAAATTTTTTTTGATTGGTAGAACTGTGGTAATGTAATTTTCGCGCTAAACTGGGCCTATATATATCAGTTGATCGGTTATGTTAATTCTCTTTTAATTTGGTTTCAATCACGACGGGCTCTATATAATACAGGAATTTTGTAACTAAATATGTGAAAAATTGGTATAAACTTTTTTTGAAATGGAATACGATTGAGTGACATGGTACAATTGTGGAAATTTGATAACTGGAAAGCATGTGTTACTATTAAATGGACAAAATACGGAATGAAATCAACTCGCTGTGGTTCAAATTTGGAGTTCTTGTGAATGGCGTCCGCATTTGAGTGACCACCACCACACGTCACCGTGCTATAGTCCAACCAATACCAATATTTACAGTGGAATTCATTAGCTAAGTAATTTTTTTTGGCATGTTTTATTTCCCTTTTGCGATGTGTTGCATGGTGCTTTCTTTAATTAATAAATTAACTTTTACTTAGTGAATCTAATAAGTGTAAAACAGTTGACTTTTCTGCAATTTAACTTCTTGTAATGTGTTAGTTTTTATTTAACGTAAAACATTTGAATCTCTATACGTATTAACTTTTCTGTCACTCAAACTTTTGTTAATTCTTTATAATGTTCTAGAGTTTTTCATTTAATTGTAATTAAGGCTACCTACTTACATTACCTACATAACCTAATCATAAATTTTAATTTATGCATGCTTGTATTATTCAGTAAATATTTGTATCTTGTAAAATTTCTATATCTTTCTTACTTTCTCTTTTTTGTAGTTTATTAAAATTATTGTATTTCGTAATTTCTCTATATTTTCTTGCGTTATGCTAATTTTCTTGTTTTTTATTTTATCTTGTTAAAATATTTACTGACTAACTAAACTTTAAATATTATGTAATTTATTTCTAAACTAATTTGTGGCTATTTTGCTATTGCTTTCTTGCTATTTTGCTATTTCCTAAATTTTAATAATTTATATTGTTAATTATTTACTTTTATCAAATAATTTTATCACTCAATTATCTAATTTTTTTGTACAAAACTTTATATTGGGAACAATCTGGAATTAACCTTCACGACCCTGAAATTGTACCAAAAATTGTACAATTAAACAATTAAACAAAAAAATATGTAAGACTGAACTAGCCAAAGAAAATAAATTTTAATTCAAACTGAAAATTTCTATTATTTAAAATTTTCCTTATTTTATTTTCAGCAATAAGAAGTTTTCTCAACACTACCTTTTAAAATTTAATTTCAATAAGTTTAATTTTTTTATTACCTAACAACACATATATATATATATATATATATATATATATATATATATATATATATATATATATATATATATATATATATATATATATATATATATATGTGTGTGTGTTTCCACAATAACTCTCGAACGAAACGTTTAATGCCTATGAAATTTGGTGTGCGTACTGAAAACTAGATTGTCTCGTCTGTCTGTCTGTGACTTTGTAACTATTTGTAATACGAAAAATTTGTCTCGGCTTAGTTCTTTAGCCAGACACGTCGGATGCCCAGAAGTAGGTTTTTCGGGAATTTTTTGTTAACAAAATGAGTTTTTTGCCAAAATTAAGCAATTTTTCAAAATTTTTTTTTATACCAAGCGAAAGTAAAAGACAATATGCGTAAAAAATGTTTTTACACCATTGCTCTAAGTTAATTATTTTTTGAGAAAAATTAGAAAATATGTTGGAAGAAATCATTTTTCATTACACTCGCACTCACAGTCTTTTTTTCTGTCTCATGTTTGGCAATGCTACATTCGAAAAAAAGGCTTTATAAGTGGCGTGTCATGATTTTTTTTAATCCAGTTTAACGATTCAGCTATATTCTATTTCTCTCAGTTGAATAAGTTTTTATAATCTATCTATTCAATTTTTTTATGAGAAAATTATCAAGAATATTTGTTTTATGTTATATGATCAAAATTTAGACTATGTTTACACCTTACTAAAATCAATAGGAGTTTGCTACAACCGCATAAAAATTACGTTAAACCATATTCAGACAATAATATTTTAATGTAAAATAACATTTTAATGTAATTTTCTATCCAATTGACAATACAGTTATGATTAGAATTTATAAATAGAGCATTCTACTTTTTTTTTTTTTTTGTCTACAATATATATAATTTAAAATTTTGACATATCCTATCATACATTTTTGAAAATATCAAATATTTTAAGGCGAATCATTTAAAAAGAGTTAAATTAATAACATTTATATATTCTAATAAATAACTACTGAAAATTTTACAGTTTTTTGAAAAAATGTAATGAAATTTTTAGCTAAGTATTTACAACAATTGTATTAGAAAGGTAACCACCGGTAAATTTTTTAAATTTTTTCATTAATTTATTATTTTCTTTTAAAATTTTATTCTTGACGGAGAAAATGTTCGCCATCTAAGTCGCTCCGAGCCGAAAGTAGAGCCACGTATATATCAAATGATTATTTAACAATTTATCAGAACATTTTGCTATTATACATGAATGGGAAATATATTAAAAAGCTGAAATTTGTTTAATAAAAGCCATACATCTGCTCATTTTACCTCAAAAATGTCCGAAAATAGAATATTTTTCAATAATTAACCCAGAAAAAGCATATAAGAGGTAACTGTTATGATATTTTTTTTGAAAATTTCAAAATAAAATGACGTTTGATAGTAGGGTTATAAATGATTTTTTTTATTCTGTAGAATCTTGTAAATAGAAATCGTAATAAGTACTCGCCTTGAAAAATTCAAACAAGTATTTAAAACAAAATATGTACTATTTCTTAAAGAAAATATTAAAATTATGTGCAAATACCGTCCTGATAAACTGATATATTTGTCCACCTTGAGCGCTGGAGCCGATTTTGAGGAGCTGGATTCCCTCCAGGCATAAACTCATAGCGAATACACACATTTTTAAAATATCCTTTTGAATTTTGTAACTCAATCATTACAAATAAAATCTAAATAAAAATACCCCTGTCGCAGCATCTGCATAACATAGCGAATTTCGAAATATTGGGCACTGGCGGATCTCATCTAAGACCTGTATCCATTTAAAATAATTCAGCTTTCTAAGAGTGAAAAGATTTTCAAAATCAGTTAACTAGTTAATTTTTTTCGCTTTTTCGCAAAAGGTGCTTGGCTAAACTAGTTCAGCTTTTTAAAAATAAAAGAATTTTCAAAATCGGTTAGGTAATTTATTTTTGGTATATTTGGGACCCAAGACCCCGAACGGACTTTGTACAGCATAGTGCTATCCACCTAAAATAAGTTAGTTCTCTAGCAATGAGAAAATATTGAGAATCGGTTCGGTAGCTTATTTCTATCCTATATAATATAGGATATTTTATCTCTCTAACAGTAAAGCTATTTTTAAAACCCGTTGTGTAGTTTTCTATGCCGCATTTGCATCCACAGGACAGTTGTGGATCTCAGATAACATACTGTACTTATCTAAAATAGTTTACCTCTGCAATAGTGAAAAAATTTTCATAATCGGTCAGTTATTTTATTTTTGACACTTTGACACTTTGGGTCCCATGGACTTTGACGGACCTTACATAACGTAATCTATGACTATCTGAAATAGTTTAGCTCTCTAACAGCGAAAAAATTTTCAAAATCGGTCGGTTAGTTTATTTTTGGCGCTTAAAAGAGCCCAGGACTCTGGCCGACCTCATACAACATATAAGCTAAATCCATCTAAAATAGTTTACCTCTGTAATAGTGAAAAAATTTTCAAAATCAGTCGGTTATTGTATTTTTGACACTTTTAGATCCAATGGACCCTAGCGGACCTTACATAAGGTAATCTATATCTATCTAAAATAGTTTAGCTCTCTAACAGTGAAAAAATTTTCAAAATCGGTCGGTTAGTTTATTGTTGACATTTTTGGGTCCCATGGACCTTGGCGGACCTTACATTACGTATTCTATATCTATCTAAAATAGCTTAGCTCTTTGACAGTGAAAAAATTTTCAAAATCGGTCGCTTATTTTATTTTTGGCACTTCTAGATCCAATGGACCTTAGCGGACGTTGCATGAGGTAATCTATATCTTTCTAAAATAGTTTAGCTCTCAAACAGTGAAAAAATTTTCAAAATCGGTCGGTTAGTTTATTTTTAACACTTTTGGGTCCCATGGACCCTGGCGGACCTTACATTACGTAATCTATATCTGTCTAAAATATCTTAGATCTTTGACAGTGAAAAAGTTTCAAAATCGATCTAGTTCTTTAAAATTTTTTTCCTGGCATATAAACATTGTTATTATGTTATCTTTCTATAATATTTAATAATATTATATCATGACATTACCTTCATTATCTTGTTCATTTAAAATTCAATAAAAAAATTAAAAAAATCTTCATTACACATGCTTAAAATATCTGGTTAATTTTAATTTAAAATAATGAGACAGAGATACGGTATTTATAATACATAGATTTTGAATAACTACCGTTTGTTTTACGTAAAAAAAATGAAATTTTTGTATGTGTTATAAGCAACTGAGATAGAAATATAAATTACTTATTACAATGACAAAGAGAGCAAAATAAGGCAAAAGTGAAAATTACGATTTTCTCGAAAACTACTTAACATAGAAAGAAAATTATAAGAACATTTTCTTCATAATTTTTTTTTCCCTTTCAACGATGTAAAAATCGAACTGTCTTATGATAGGATCGAATGATAAAAAATGGCCAGAAAACCTACTTCTGGGCATCCGACGTGTCTGGCTAACGAACTTAGCCAAGCCAATTCACAATCCAGTCCGCACACAAAATTTCATAAGCGTTAGACGTTTCGTTCGAGAGTTATCGTGGGAACACATAAATATATATATATATATATATATACATATATATATATATATATATATATATATATATATATATATATATATATATATAAATTTTAGTGAATATCATTTTCGTATTCTAGGGACCTCAAAACATATTTCTGCATAGTCCCGGACTCAGATTGCGTCATGACACCAACTGTAATAGCTGAATTTCGAGTTTTCGAAATTCGCTAAAAATCTATATGACCTGTTTTTTCTCAATTTTCTAGCATCAAGTCTAGGGGTAATTAACTAGGGGGTGATTGTGTCGACATTTTAATGTAAAATATAGTAATTTTAACCGTCTTCAAAAGAACGTTTCGATTTTAACAATTAAAAAAAATTAAAAAAAAAGTGTTTTAGTTCTGGCAGGATTGTCAAAAAGGGACCGAAATGTTTTTAGATGTTGATATCGTCGGATTATTATATTTAGACAATTACGTAATAAATAAACTCAACCCTTCAGAGTGACATCATATGAATTTTACACCAATAATTGAATACAAAATTATTAACACTCCTTAAAAAATTTCTTCTCTATTCAATATTACGAGTTAGAAAAATAGAAATCAGAGTGACAATCACGAAAAAAGTCGTCTACCATTACGTTGAGCCTTACTGTACCAAATTTAAAAAATTTGAAAAACTTATTAAGAGTAACTTTTGACAGACAACTTATTATAATTACGTCTTCTTCTGGAGTGTAATTAAAAATAGGTAACAACGTAAGTCGCCTCTTAGTAAATAATTTATATAATTATCATTCATACTTCAATTGTTTTTGTTTAATTAGGTTGGATTAAATTATTATATTATCTTTTTCTAACTCGTAATATTGAATAGAGAAGAAATTTTTTAAGGAGTGTTAATAATTTTGTATTCAATTATTGGCTTAAAATCCATATGACGTGACTCTGAAGGGTTGTGCTAATTTATTACGTCATTGTCTAAATATAAAAATTCAACTGTATATACAAAAAATATTAATGTGTTAAGTCTTGCTAGACTTATAGGTTTTATGGGTGGTTTTAGCAAATTTCCAGAATGGATTTTAGCTATTACGGCCACTGTCATGACGCGACTTGAGCCCGAGACTATGGCAGAAATTTGTTTTGAGGTCCCTAGAAACCGAAAATAATTTTCACTAAAATTTATATATTATATTTGTATTTAGTCCCACACCGTTGGACAAGTTCGTTAGCCAGCCATGTCGGATGCCTGGAACATAGTTTCTTTGGTCGTGAAAAAAATTAGTTTTTTGCCAAAATTGTCTCAAGTTAAAAAATTTTTGCGACATTTATTTACACCATTAGAAAGAGGAGGAAAAATTACTTAGAAGGGAGAAAAATCACAGAAAAACGGATTTTTATAAACGGAAATTCGCTATGTTATGCAGGATGCTGCGACAGTGGTATTATTTACATCTTAAGGTAACAAAAAATTCTTTTTCGAATAAATTATATTTTTTTTTATTATTATTATCACTTGAAGTTGGCGCCTCAAAAAAAAAAACGCACCTTGATGGCCCACGTGATTTTGACTACACGGAGAGAAAATTCATATAAAAATTACTGTGCTCAGCACTACAATCGACGTGTAAAAGGCGAACGTATTCAATTTTGTACGGTAAAAATATAAAAATTATAATTAATCATAGAAAATTTAAAGGATAGAATATTGTTTCCGTAATATTAACTTTAACTTTAACTAGTAAAATTTGTAAAACAGCACAGTAAAAAGTTCCATTGCCGACAAAAAAATATTTTTTAATTGTTTTTCTTACAAAAATTACCATGCTGTATTATAATATTTGAAATGCTATCTGCTAATGGTAGAAAGAAAAAAAGAGAAAGAAGGTTGTGTGTGTTGTGAACGCTGTTGAAATGTACCTCACTCATAGCAAGTCACATAGCCAACCATAGGTTTGGACGACCAACTTGGTCGGACCAAGCACCTTGATTTATTAGACTGTGTTACAAGCAGCAAGCAGTATTCATTACATTGTGTTAGAGGACGGGGATGTCACCGTTTAATTCATCATTTTGTTACTTCACTATCTTTAGTATTAGGATATATTGTTAGCAATCATTTTTGTATGCATCATAAAGTTCTTACAGGTTCGAAGTTTTTACAGGTACCGCCCAAGCAACATAAGGTTGCGGGTCAGATGCGCAAATGAAAGAGTACGACAACAGGAATTAAACTATAACATATATGCATAAGAGTGTGATAAAAGTTGTGTTAGCACATTAAATTTTACCATGCTAGCACATATTTTTTATTTTGGTCGTCGATCGCGCACGCATTATAAGAGCATGGTAATTTTTCTGAAATTTTATTTACAAAAATTATATGATTTTTCTCTCCGTGTAAAAACTACTATTACAATTTTTAACTACTATCATAATTATAGAAAGTAAAAGGTTTAGATAATCATATTGTTAATAAATTAAAAGCTAATTTTAATATTAACTAAAAAACAATAAATATTTATGCCCGAGAATTGTGAAAAATTATAGCTCCTGAACTACAAAATCCTAACTTAATGCGTGTCTAACACGGACTTGACGAATTTTGAAAAACTTATTGATTTGATTTTTTAAACCACATAGAAAATAAAAGGTTCGGATAATCATGTTATTGACAAATTAAATTGACGATCGTATAAACGACTTGATGGTGTCAATAATGGGTTAGCGTACAATCGTTTTGGATGGCCGATCCGTATAGAGAAGCCTTTAATTTATGCGGCATTTTATTTCTTAATC
Organism: Brachynemurus nebulosus; assembly: GCA_035578155.1. Classification (NCBI taxonomy): domain Eukaryota; kingdom Metazoa; phylum Arthropoda; class Insecta; order Neuroptera; family Myrmeleontidae; genus Brachynemurus; species Brachynemurus nebulosus. Next base: position 1,688,550 of record JAPWDM010000038.1, read on the forward strand.
ATTTAATCAGTTATGTTTTTGAAAGTTTTTCTATACTGTTAAGTAAATTTTCATATTTTTAAGAACAACCGGTATATTATATGTTTATTTTACATAATCATATTTGAGAAAAGTCATTTTACTAGATATATAAAATTGTTAATCAATTGTAAAATTTACTTATAAGATACTTTTCTCCACATATTACTTATAAGATTAATGTATAAATTTCATAAGTTGACATTTAAACATAAGAAAGTAAATAAGATAAAGTAATACTTATTGTATGTACCGTAACTTTATAAAAATATATTAATTAACTTTCAATACTTATGTAAATTTGTTTTTCTGCTTTTGAATTTTGTTTTCTAATAATGCATAGTAATTTTTATAACGATTGGCGCCAATTTTCTCTAGAAAAAGTAATGTGATTGACATGTTCAAATTTTATTAATTTTAATACGATTACTAAATTATTATAAGAGTTTGGTGGACTTGAATAATTCGTAAGTCCCATCTGCTTGTAGGACGTCAAGTTCGAGAATTATGGGCCGTAAGTCGACCGATGTAATTTGAATCAATCTTTAAACTGAAAGTATCTATAGCGAGAATAAAGCCGGCCACTCACGTACAGTTTCAACTGACAGTTTGAACTGAGCAGTTGAAATTGTCAGTCGAACCTGTACACTATAAAAGCACACACACGTACAGTTTTATCCCTCAGCTTTTACAATGAATTCGAAAGAGCAAGACGATTTCGCTGCTTTCGGTTTACTTTTTGTAATTTTACGTCCTCGAGATATCTTGATCTTTCAAGAAACCAAACAGATCGTAATAACAAAGTATACTGGCTTGTAGATGCTATCCGTGGATGCTCCAGACTTCTTTGACGCTTCAATTTTCTTTTCCTTCTTGCGAAAAAACAGGTCTCAAAAAGTTAATTTTATTGATGAGAGACTTCTTAGTAGCACCAGGTCTAACATCGTCCAACTTCTTTACCAGTTTGACATAAAATGTGCAGGATCCTTCTTCGTATAGCCATGATAGCCATGGCTTTTTACTTGTTATAGACAAGGTTCGGATCGGTATACCTTGTAATAAAGTCTATAATCACTGGGTTTGGTTTATTACACGATATCTTTGACTCCACGAAAATTATTGTTAAAAAAGTTAAAAAAACCAAACGTACTTGTTCTAAAGCCAGCCACACACGTACAGTTTCAACTGACAGTTTGAACTGAACAGTTCAACTATACAGTTTAAACTCTACGTATGTGGGTATTTCAGTCTCAGTTCAACTCAACTGTACAGTTAATCTGAAACGAATAAAATTTCAATTTTTTTTTTTAACTGAAAGCTTTAACTGATTGTTAGGCCCGCCACACACGTACAGTTTCAACTGACAGTTTGAACCGAATAGTTTAAACTGTCAGGTGAAACTGTACACTGTAGACACACACACACGTACAGTTCAATCCTTCAGTTTTTACAATGAATTGGAAACAGCAGGACAATTTTACCTAGCAACATCTTTGATTCCGCGGAAATTATATTGTTAAAAAAAAGAAAAAATCAAACGCACTTGTTCCTGACCACAGACCATATTCTGTATATCCTGTAGACTCACTCTATCAATTTATAAATGAAGCAGCCAGATACGGCCAGTATACGACTTGATAGTATTTTGTAATGTAGTAATCAATGCGATAACCTGTGGTATTTGTAGTAACGTTTTCAAATAATTATTTTCAAAATATAATATTGATAATAAAATTTTACTTTCTTGAGAAGAAACTGCAAAATTTAGAAAGAAAAAGAGTGGTTTTCGTTTTAATTATAGTTCCATTTGCGGAAAAGTGGACAATATATTATATTCCTTAAATCTCACCCGTCTCACCCCGTTACCTGCCACAAGAAAAATGCCTACAAACTGGCTTTACGCTTTGTCTAGTTGTATAATAATAATAGTGTTCATTGGTCTGTGCTCCTGACAAATTGAACTGAGAACTGTACAGTTGAACCCCCACACACGCAACAATCAGTTGAACCTTTCAGTTTAAAAAATTGAAATTTCATTCGTCTCAGTTTAACTGTACAGTTGCATTGAAATGAGACTGAAATACCCAGACACGTAGACTTTAAACTGTATAGTTGAACTGTTCAGTTCAAACTGTCAGTTGAAACTGTACGTGTGTGGCGGGCCTTACGTATATGGGCGTTCAACTGTACAGTACTCAGTTCAATTTGTGTCAGGAGCAAGTGTGTTTGGTTTTTTTAGTTTTTTTAACAATATAATTTTCGTGGAGTTGAAGATGTCGCTGGGTGCAGTTGTTATGCTATTTCGAATCCACTGTCAAAAACTGAAGGATTGAACTGTACGTGCGTGTGCTTCTACAGTGTACAGTTTCAACCAAGGGGTCAAACTAGTATGTCTGCCAAACTGTGCCTGCTGTCGCTGGCGAGTGACGTAAACACAGTAATCCCCTACCAAGCTATTATGATACATACAACCAAAACACATGGTGTATGGACGCAAATATGCGAATGTGTTAGTGAATATGCTGATGTATGACTGAGCAGCTCGCATACATATAGCATATACATACTATCATGGCCACCTTATGTGACTAACAACCAACAATTAAAAATAAATTTATTTATTTTAAAAAAGATATCCTTTTGTTTTGAGAATTTTTTTGTTCAATAGAATTTTTACACTTTAATACGACACACTTCATATTTTTTTCTATTTAAATTTCACGAGTTGATTAAAAAAACATGATACTCATTACGACGTGAACACCATGACGGGCAGTAACAGACTAAATCAGTAGTGGTGTAAATTGCAGCTTAATGCAATTTCCGAACGACAGTTTTTTTTATATGTACACTGCTTCTATGTTGTTCTTTATTTAGTGTCAGTTGAAACTGGACTGGCTTTCACACAATCAATGAAATAAGAAATACGGAGTGTTGCCATCTAGTGACGTTGAATGTGACTTCAACTTAACTGTTCATAGGTATATGTAGGTATTTTTGTACATCAAAATTTGTGATTTTTTTGTCACTAATTGTAAGTGACAAAAATAGTCTCCACAAACGTTATCTTCTCATGAATTTTGATGTACAAAAATACCTACATATATAGAGAAAACAACGACAATTGGATATGATTCATTCTCATAAATTTATCTTTTAGACAAACTCGTAATATAGCTATCTCTCACAAGATCTACTATCTAATGTATTGGAAAAAGATAGTAGACATTATAATATCATTTATATGTGACAAAATTTTATTTTTGAAATGAGTTATTTTATATATAAATTTGACTTTGTACCGGCACATAATTACATAGTTTGCCGTGCATAAAATTAATTATAAATTAAAAAAAAACGCCGTGAGCAGCGGAGCCCCATCACGGAAGTCGAATTTTTCCTTTCATCTTCGGTATTGAGTGTCTACAAGCGAAATGTAATTGAAAGTCCACAAGCGATTTGTCATTTTGGTGGTTTCAAAACTGATGATGAGTGTCCGGTTGATCGGGGCTTTAAAAGAAGGTTTTAAGTTTTTAAGGGCTGAATCTCAGTAAATTTCAATTTTGTGCCGATAGCAGTTAACAGGGAAAAAGCCAGCACAATTCGTACGAGGGCATTCCTACCCATGCTTATCCGCCAATTGCCTTTGTGTTTTATTTTTAAATATTAAAAAAGGAACTTAAATAGTAAACTGGAAGGCTTTTATGAAGATATTTTTTCTTTCCAAAAAAATCCAAAATTTCTATTTTATAAATAATAAAAGTCCAAAATTCCTAATTTATAAATAAACAGTAACTTTAATAACATTTTTAAATTACTTAATATGTATGTATTTCATTTGTTATAAAAGTAAATTCACTTTTTTTAAATTTTTTAAAATTACTATTCGCCTACTTGTGTTTAGAATAAAAATAATGCATTTAAAACACATTTAACAATAGCATTCAATTCCGATGTAAAAATGGGAGAAGTGGGGGGAAAAGTAATGTGGACTCCCTAAAAGGTACTAGCTGGATACTAACGGAATACCCGTACAAAATTTCAGCTCTCTAGGTTTCCTTAGAGAGTCTCTAGACGTGTTAGAAAACAAGCAAAAAAATTAAGGAAATATTGGCGTAAAAATCGTGGGGGTAAGGATTAAAAGTTGAAACCTCCAAAAAACAGTGTCTGGCTATTAGCTTAACCTGTACACAAAATTTCAGCCCTCTAGGTTTATTTGGGGAGATTTTGACCTGAACGAAACTGTTAAAAAACAAGAAAAATCATGTTCTTTTGGGTATAAAGATGGTGGGGGGTAGGGATTAAAAGTCGAGACCCCCAAAGGGCACCCCCTTGATACTAACTCAATCCGAATACAAAATTTCAGCCCTCTAGGTTTATTCGGGTGACCTGTGCGAGTGGTACAAACTTCGAAAACGTCAAAAAAGCATGAAATTGTAGCTTAAAAATGAGGGGGGTGGGGGTAAATATTAAAACCTTCAAAAAGCACAACCTGGGTATGAACTCTATCAACACACCAAATTTCAACCCTCTACGTTAATTCTGGAGGGCTGGGGGCGTGTTAGATCCAGCGAAAATCGTTTTTTCCCCCCTACTCCCTCCAAATCATCCTAGGAAACTAAATTTTGGATATGTTGTAGATAATTGACCAAAACATTATTTCCAACCGGTTTGGAAAATTTTTATTGCTTTTCCGCCCCCCACCACCCCCTTAAAGATTGGGTCGGATCCAAAATGTGAAACGAACGCTAGTACATAACTAGCTGGTAATTGTTAAGTGATTAATATTTTATATTTTTTAAATTATTTAATTAATTCAAAACATTCTTGATTCTGTTATTTTGTATTGATTATTTGTATACTCAGTATATAGTAAAGATTCAGTAACATGTCACTGTTGAGAAATTTCATATTTAATGAAGTTTTTCTTAATAATGAAAATAAATGTACACTTACATACCGCAGGGCCACGTAACTTTACCATAATTTTTGATTCAGATTTGAATAAAATGAAGATGAAATTAATTTAGTTATATTTAATTAGTTTAATGAAATCAACTAATAAAAATCTTTGATTTGTCTCATAAATAAATTTTGCAGAAACTTATTACTAGTCAAAAATAAAAACAATAATAATGTCAACGAATTCCTAACTTTATCAACCCATGTTTTTTAGTGAAATATGAAAGATACTGTAAAATTTTTAAATATTCCACTATTATTCACCTTTTGTTATCAATTCCAAATAATATTTAACAATGAAACGTAATAGATTTTAAATTTTTGGTAGGTGTTCCAATTAGTATATACATGTTAATGTTAAAATGCAAATGATTTTACCGTTTGTATTAGGCGTCCGTTGGTAAAAAATATCTTAAAGTGCCATTTACAATATTATATATAGTTTCACTACCAAAGCTCTTACCATTTCTAAGATATTTAAGAAAATTGACAAAAGCTCAAATTTTCAGGGGTAAATTTCACTCCCGTAAACCGCTTATGGATACGAAGGAAATATGGCTAGTGATTAGTTTTAATAAGATCTACAATCCACTAAAGTTTTAAAAATTTTTGAGAGATACATTTGGATACCTTTCCTTGTTAGTTTAAATGTATTTCATCCTAAGGGTAAAATTGGCTCTTATGCATTGTTTACACGAGCATAGTATTAGTCGCCACAAACATTCGTATAATTACATTTAAACACATCGAAACAGTACTTAAACATAATTCTGTGCATTTTTGTAGCAACTACTAATGATTAATACTAAGCTCGTGTAAACAGGATATTAGAAGATTATTTAGTTCAAAGTTCGGCAACTGTTTTTGACGGCAGATCAAAATGTGGCTATTAAGGGAATGTTTTTTTATCACTGATATTTTTACATATATTTTACAGGACGTAAGGCAGAAATAAAAGACTGTTCTTTGAAATTTCAATTTTTTCCTTTCTTGGTAAAAAATTGATATTGTTTAACGATCCTAAAAATCGTAGATATTTTTGATAGATAATCTATTTAGAAAGTTAGAAATATAATAAATTCAGACAAAGAAATATTATTATTATTAATCTATTTAGAAACCTAAAGTTAAAATTCGAAGTCAGATAAAAATAGCACATGTTACGTCGCCCATCAGTTTTAAAAATGTTGTTTCGAAAAAAAATATATGTAGTTTTAAAACTTGTTCATGTTTACTATATGAAACATTGAAAATATCAACTTACCGATTTTGTACCTTCATGGTTACATGGTTCACCTCAGAACCATACAAGCGTTTTTTCTAAGCCAAATTTTCTCCCTTTAGCTTGTTCTCTGAGCGATATCAGGGTTGGAGTAGCCTTGTCAAACATTTCGAAGCGCTCAAAGGCGCCTCAGAAAGTAACTGTAAAAATTGTTGAAAATTTTTTCTTATAATATTTTTTTTAATATCATTTTTAGATCATAGATAATTGAGAGTAAGGGTGTTGTGGGTGATGGCTATTGCTTTAAACCAAATGTCCGCTATAAAAGAAGATCTGAGTAGTTTAATTCATTCATAGTTACTTCTACTAATGTAAGATACTACATTAAATATTCTGTGCAGATTCGCTACCAATAAAACATAATATAAACTTACATCGTCTTCTAGTTCTTTTTTATTAAAAGCAATTTTTGTAATGTTATATCAATGTAGAGACTGTGAAGTGTGGTTTCCTAAGACAACAACTCAAAATTCATTCCTAATTAATAATGAAGCAAAGTGGATTTATTACATACACAGAAATCATTCCTAATTAACAATCAAGCGAAAATGAATTTATTACGTATGTATATTCATAAGCGGAAGCACTTCCATTCTTGCTAAGAATCTTAGTGAGAATCTTAGTTTGATTAAGGTTAATGCAAATTGACCATAAAAACTTCACTATTAGCGGTTGCCTGAAAGAAAAAAGATAAAAGGTAACAAAAAATTAATTTTAACAATTATGTTTAATTACATGTTAATAATTAAACAGGTAAAAATTTATTATTGCTTTTAAGTGCCTGAAACTTGAATGCAGTTAACCTCATTTTGTGTAAATATTTAAATACTGTCCTAAAAAAGAAAAAATTTTAAAAAAATATTCATATAGCTAAAAGAATAGATAAGTATTCGTTCTGATGACTCCGTTTTGGCAAATTTTCAATCTCTGACAATTAATGCTTCTCCATGCCCTCAGCTCTGCATCATTCGTTTCACGAAAATTTTTTTGTTGAAATTGCAACTGTAAAGATAAGTCAAAAGAGTAAAATAAAATATATAAATTTATTTAGAAATGGTCACGTACCTTTCTTAAAAAGTCAGAAACACTTTATATATAAAATATTTTTTTTAATTTTAATTTTAACCTGTAAACGTCTTAACACAAACGATATCAAACAAACAATAAAATAAAATGGCTGCTGAAATAGCACGTGATCAAAAGCCAACAAACAACTTTGACAATCTGTATAAGTTAATACAAACTTATATGTATTGTTGGTAAATTAATATAGTTAATTTAACGTTTTTATATTGTTAGTTCATAAATTTTAATGGTTGTCGCATCCAGGTCGTCAATGCTTCAATTTCAATCATATTATATTATAGCATACTCAGCCAAACATATAGGTAGTTCAAACATATGTTTCAATTATTTCATGTCTAGTATTTGGAGCAAACAATATTATTGAACTGAAAATATATTTAATTCTACAGACTATTTTATAGTCAGTTCAAATAAATATTTCTAAACATGACCATATCGTTAATTTTACTATATCCATTTCTCTGAGTATATATATATATATATATATATATATATATATATATATATATATATATATATATATATATATATATTGTGAGGTTTAGATAAAAGTGGGTTGGATAATGGATCGAAATTCTCGTTTCCACTGTTACTATAGTTCCTACTGATTTTTCTTTACATCCTAAGAATAATTCTTTACATTTATGACTTATTTTTTATGCTACAGAAAATATGCTAGCAGTTCAAATGTTTGCACTAGATTTCTGCGTATGCAATAAATCCACTTTGCTTCATTATTAATTAGGAATGAATTTTGAGTTGTTGTCTTAGGAAACCACACTTCACAGTCTTTACATTGATATAACATTACAAAAATTGCTTTTAATAAAAAAGAACTAGAAGACGATGTAAGTTTATATTATGTTTTATTGGTAGCGAATCTGCACAGAATATTATAATGTAGTATCTTACATTAGTAGAAGTAACTATGAATCAATTAAACTACTCAAGTCTTCTTTTGTAGCGGACATTTGGTTTAAAGCAATAGCCACCACCCACAACACCTTTACTCTAAAATGTCTACGTACAATATACCTTATCTGTCTACAATAAATAATTTGTTCGATCTTTAGAAGTGACAAAATTAGTCATTCATGATTTTTTTTCGTATAGCCTGGAAATTTTGTTTTTTAAGGTAGGTATCTAAAAGGGGGTAAAAATCTATGATCTTTTCAAAAAAAATAGTCTCAAAATGTTTCTCCAACTGTAAGACCCTATATTTTTAATTCTAAAATTTCAAGGTCATATTTCTTAGGCTTAGAATGAAGGAAAAATCTCAAAAGAAGCATATGTTTTCAAGTGTATGATATATTTTCATATACCCCAGCCGGACAACAATCCCACCATTCCTGTGTGAAAAGGAAAGTCGAAAAAACTTTTCTTCTCGGTATTTTATCACCAGTGTGGGCAATCGACCTAATTTTTGGTATATTACCGTTTCTAGTCTAGTCATTTTTTATCAAAATGGGTCATATATGAAGATTAGCCACTTTTCATATATTCTTATGCTATAGTGCTCTTTCTAGTTTTCGAGAATTGTCTTTTCAAACTCGTGTGTACCTTGTTAGACTATCTTTCTAAAGAAGCTGTAGTTCTAATTTCAAGTCCATTGGATGAAAATTGCTCAAATTTTAATTTCGCTGTGTTTAAAGAATGCAGTTTCGAATTAATCGTGTTTGGGCCGCCATATTTTCTTTTATTAAAAAATATGTTTTTGTATTCCAGATACCCGTATACACTTATACAGTGTGAGTTTTTCGAGAGTTGCCATTTTTATTACAGTTAAACCCTTGATTTAATCGAAAAATTGTTCAAATAAGAGTTGTAGATATCGACGGGGGCAACCGATTGCTATCCTCAGGAGCTTTATAGCTCTTATGGTTTTCGAGCTATGATACAAACTTATAGATTTTTAAATGAGACTATATTATGTTAATTTTTCGATAAAACTGATCTAATGCATCAACTGAAAACATAAATAAAGAAAAAAATTTTTTTATCCAAGTTTATTTTTTAAATTTTTCTTTAATTTATCAGTTAGGCGGTAAAAATACGCATATGTGTTTGAGGCTACTTCAATCGACAGTGTTTTGGTTGGTTACATTTCTATTACATCCAAGAAAAGGATGTAATAGATTTTTCCACTATTATATGTATAACACAAGTGGTACTAATTCAAATTTTGGAATATAGATGTCGGATGAATATAGATGTTGATATTTCAAGTTTTTAACATTTTTGCATAATAAAATCAAATTTCTTTAAAAGATTAGTATTTAAAGTAAATTAATTTAAAAAGAATTTGAAGTTATTCATTAATTTACTGAAAAATATATTTATTTTTTAGTTATTTAGAGAACAGTAGTTGGCAGTAAAATACATGTATACAACAAAGTAACATTGGCGTTTCTTAATAATGGCAAAGTGAGGTTAACTGGAAACGAAAATATTATTAATAAATGTACTCAAATAGTGTAAAATTATCTGAAATTCGATAGTATGTTCTTTTTATTAAAAACCAAATTAAAAAGGAGTTTTTTCACAAAAAAATTCTCAAATATTTTGAAAATACTTACTATAAAAATATGTTTAGACACCTATGTATCTGTAAAACAGTGACTTTTCAGAGTATTTATTTTTTTATTTTTCAGTGAATTAAAACTGAAATTCTATTTCCTTATTTTATTTAGTTATCATTTTTATATGATAATTTAATATAGTTATTTAAAAGTTTGCATCATAGCTCGAAAACCATAAGAGCTATAAAGCTCCTGATTACAGCAATCGGTTGCCCCCGTCTAGGGTTGCCAGACGTCCGGATAAAGCCGGACACAGTCAGGCTTTTTGGTTGCGTGTCCGGCCAAATTAGACGGTGTCCGGTGTGTCCGGCTTTTGTTAGGCTTTTTAAATTTGACCATTTCTATTCCTTTCTACATTGCCCACCCGTGATTCATGAATCCTTTTTAATTTTTTTTTTTAAATTTGTTTAAGTAATAAATGAAGTTACTGGGGTAAAACTGAAGTTTTGTACCCAGCAACAAATTTTATACAATAATAAATCTTCTCCATAAATACTCATAATATACTGTTATTTTAGTTTTTGTCGAAAAATGTCGAAAACACCGTAAACGTTTTCACGAAATTTTTTAAAAAGTAAGATGTTTCGTTCTTGAGTTATCGTGCGAACACTTAGTAAACATATATATTAATGTGTCCGCACGATAACTCAAGAACGAAACATCTTATTTTTAAGAAATTTCGTGAAAGCGTTTACAGTGTTTTGAACATTTTTCGTGAAAAAAATTTGCCGGAATGAGGTGGAAAAATCACATAAAGAAGGTTTTTTTTTATTTACAATTACTCTATATCAACTAGTTTCCGAGAAAAACGTACTTTTGTAAATGGAAATTCGCTGTGTTATGCAGGATGCTGCGACAGGGGTATTTTGTCAGTCTAAAACATTATCTAAATTTTAGATTTTCTTGAAATTTATGTATTGAAAATTATTTTGAGGAAAGCTTTCAATATAGTAAAAATGCAACTGATTACTGAAAATTTACGAAAACAAATAGCTGCTTTCAAATTGCATAAATACCTAACTTTTTAAATTCAATGAGCGCCATTCATAAAGAAATTATCAATTAGAGTTGACTTTATTTTAAAGTTAGCTTTTTGTTATTCATAAACTACCTACAGTCGGCTTTAACAGTTAATGTCTACTTTAATTTTAAAATAGGGTTTTGTCGATTTTAAGTCTATTTTAATTTAACAGCTGCATTTTAATTATTATTAAATTAAATACATTCCTAATAATTTTACATTAAAAAAAAAAAGTTATTAGACAAATATTTCAGAAATAAAACATTTGAAAAAAAGATGGGTATAGATATTGATCAAAGAATCGACCAAGATTTAAATGTTATTAATGAGATACAAAATTTCCGCCTTAAAAAGTATATAATTTTTAGCGGAGTATATTCGGAAAAATATATTCGGAAATATATTCGGAAAAATACTTTTGATATGGAAAATATGAAATTTAGTGCGTGGACTGTAGGTACAGTGTTAATTGTTTAATGTAGATATATCATCCAGCATTCACCATTGAGAAATATAGCGTCTAGACAAGCTCAAGAGCATCAAGTTTTGTGTTCTAAAAGACTATCTATTGCTTTTGTGCATTAAAAAAAAAAAACAACTATCTATTAAAAAGAGTTTAACTGTACCCTGCTTACTATATTTAGCAGGGCACAATTAAATAGTCTGGTAGGATTACTAACTGAATATAATGTTATAGAAAGGTATTTGCTCATCACATGATGGAAAGAGAATCATCTATTCAGGAAATGAGATCTAGAAGATGAATTTTCATTTCATGTTCTTTATTTTTGCAAGACATTGGATGCATTTATACTGTAGCCAAGTTTGAATTGCTATATGATTTAGCCGCGGTATAAATGACATAACTACACCAATTTTACTTATTGTTAGTTAAGCTAACTACAGTAGCATAACTAAGAGGGCGTTTATACAAGTGTTTAGGTATAGGTTTTGATAAATATGATTACGCTAATTTAATAACGATATAAACTTCAGTTAATCAAGCAGCGCTAACTTTCTATCACTAACTTGGCTTCAGCATAAACGTATTCATTGTCTTTTTGAATCTATTGTTACGTCTGTCACCATATGCCTATGACGCTCAATGTCTGGAGATATGTATGAAGTAATTTTAAGATATCTGGGATCTCTTGTACTGGAGGACACCAGATATGTCCCAGAACAACTCTGAGACTGAATTTTAACTACTCTCTAGTTAGACTATGCGAAGCATAGTGGGCCTGTTTTAGTAGCCTTCGTGACTAACAAATTCAGTCATTCATAATACCAAATGATAAAAATTGTCAATATAATAATATTTATTATTTAAACATTTATTCTCCATAATATTTTCTTGAATTTTCATATCTCTTTAAATATTTTCCGTAATTAGAATATTATAAAACTTCACTTAGCAATATAACAATTAGAGATGTACAAATAAATATAACCGGTATAACCATAGAGACGTAGGGGTACTTTATATCTGACTACTTTTATCCCATATAATAAATTTAATTAAAACCTATCTCTATTATCGTCTATGAATAAGCATCATCTTTAAGTTAACTTTAAAACTAATGTCAACTTTTACTAAAGTCAACTTTAGTGTTTGACTAAAACACTAAGAAATTTAATTTTTTTTAGTAAATTATTAGATTTTAGGTCGAAATCTTATTTTTCCCATAAACTCAAATAAAAAGTAACAATTGAACATATAATTACAAGGGCGAAAGGTATTGACATAAAATACTGATATATTGCAGTTTTTATCAATGCTGACCTCATTATAATTGATATTCAATATTAAAGTCACGTTTTTTATTTTATTTAATTAAAGTCGTTCACACGAAAGTAGGGCTTTGACTTAGGTCTACATGTATTTAACTTTTTAAACATGAATATTTCATTAAATACCCACCTATTATGTAAAACAATGTGATCAAATAATGATAAAGTAAAAATTTGAAATATTTTGAAATTACCCGTCTCACAGTGTTTCGTTTAGTACAAGCTAGCTGGACAAAAACAAAATTAAAATTTCTTGAAACCATTAATGATGGTAGGTAGCCATTATTAGTTGGTAATCACATCGACAGCTATTGTTTTGGTATCAGTCGTACGAAACAACGGTAATGAGAGTAAACATATAAGACAATTAGGTAAAATGAATAAAATCATTCGCATTTTTACTACTGACAAGATTATGTCTCTCGAGGTTCTTTTACTAGTTGTAGTGATTTTTTGTGATGGGTTCTATTACTAGGGATAAGTACTTTTTTTATTCAGTATAATAATAAAATAATATTCATACTTTAAATAAAATAAGGGCTTCGTAAGTCCGAAGATTGATTTTTTTAAACAAATTTTAAATTCAATAGACCATAAGTAAAAATCCCCTCCTATCCCCGGCCTGTAATTTCTTCAGACAATAGACACAAGCCTCTAGATTAAATTCAATAGTGTTTTTTTGCCCCAATTTGCCCAATTGTTATTTATTTTGCGTTTTATTAAGTTACTATTTATATTTAGCTATAACATAATAAGTGCCATAATATGATTAGTAGTATTGTTTTTATCGATATTTCTATGTATTTGTGCAATAAGCAATATTATATTTCTAAAGCCGGTTCTACACGATGCTACGAACGTTCCTTCCAACGTTCCATCGAACGTTTGAGGCAATTAAGTTCGATAGTTGGTGCGACGAATGTATCTGCTACACGGTGAATCGAATGTTTGATCCAATACGAATGATGATGTGTTGGTACAAACGTTTATTCAGTGGACGAGGCTGTTATCTGTCTGATGTTATCTCTAATGTTATACACTGATGCTGTCTCTCTTGTATAATGTGTTGGTATAAACGTTTATTTAGTGGATGTGGATGTCATCTGTCTTATGTGATCTCTAATGTTATACACTGATGTTGTCTCCCTTCACATGAACGAGTCGTGCAGCTGCTGAGTCGAACCAACCAACGCAACCAACATTGACTTTCAAACGTTCGAAGCATCCCTTTGACTCGGTGCAAGAATACCGACATCGAGCGGGACATGGCCAAATGCGAATGTTTGACGCTCGACATTGGACACTCGTAGGTTCGAACAACGGTCACACGATGCGATGAACCATCGAACGTCCAATGTTGGAAGGTGTTCGTAGCATCGTGTAGAACCGGCTTAATTAATGTGTTTTATTTCCTGAGGCACCACCTTTTGAGATTCCAGGTACTTTAAATATACAATAAATACATTATATGGTATTCAACAGGGGGCTTTGAAACCTACATCTATTAAATAATAATAATTTTGTCCAGCTAGCTTGTATTAGACAAAACACTGTGCGTCTGTTTGAACAATTAATTTTTAGAATTTTCAAAATGGCAAAATTATCATATTACCGTTAAGTCAGAAATTAAAAAAAGCTGTACTTTCGAAATAGTTAATGTACAAACGAAGTAAAAAAAGATACAAACGGGTACAAACGACTATACTATTAATATACGAAGTCTTAACTGGAAGTCAATTTCACAAACCGTGCCCTCCCCTTGTTAGATAAATCTTGCCTGATAAACCTATTTAAGTAACCTATTTTAAATTATTTTGGAATACTTCTTTCGATATAATATTTTCTTTGTTATAAGGATAAAATATCTTTTTGAGATTTTTAAACTCCACATTTAAGTAATTCTCTTAAGTATTTTTTAAGTAATTCTCAAATTTTAATCTTTGTACGGATTTATAATTTATAGTCCTTTTTGCAATACTATAAAAAAATTATGATCTTTCTTTTTAAAGTATTAATATATTTTGCAATTGAAACACGATCCTTCGATTTTGTAATAATTTAGTTAAATAATTTTGCATTTTTTTTTTTTTTTTTTTTTTTTGAGTTTTTCGTATTTCAAAACTAACATTTTTGAGTATACGTATAAAGTGTACTTATATCGTTGTCACCACTGAGAGTTATTATTTGTTGGAGTTCTATGTAATTTAAGATTGAGATGGTTTGAGTATTCACATCTCTTTTAGCTACCACCTTAAAGAAACCTCTTTCAATTGCCCCCCAAAATTCACTTACAAGGGGAGTATCAATCATGGGAATCACGGATTTTGGAGAAATTAATATTTGTTGTAGAATATATTTCTCTGAGTATTGTAAAATAATTTAGGCCAATGCGACTTCATTTAGAAATTAAACGCACAAAAAGTTTCGAATAACGTCGTATTTGATATGTATCAGTTAGTTGGTATTATCTGCAACAAGGGCGGCTGGTGGTGTGGTTTGCGTCTGCTATCATGTATATAATTTTTTTTAATATACAGACGGAAAAATTCGATGTTCGAATCTATGTCTTTCCAACATAATTCTCTTTTCAATTTTTTTTTTAACTTTTTAATATTGTACGATGTACGATGCTATAATTATTTTCTGAAAAAGGAAATACAATATTTTTTGTACATGTTGTACATTATATGTAACAGTAGTTTTATCGTAAATTTTAAATTACTGAATTTTTTTTACATAAAATTAAAGCGATTTTTATTATAAATTATTTATACTATTTTTAGACATTTTTCATTTTATTCTTATTTAAAGGCAATTGTAAATTTTTTTATAATAATGACTAAGGTTAGGCAAATATGCATTAAAAAGCCGTGCATATATGCACCTAATATGCTTTAAAAATGTCTAAAATATGCTCAAATATGTTTGTTTACGTGATTTTAAAATGCCGCCGACTATCCAGAATCCCGCCAACTGTGAAGTGCGTGTTGTGATTCGTTTTCTCTGTGCTAAAGGCTTAAAAGCAATTGACATTCATCGTCAAATCAGTGAAGTTTATGGTGAAAACATTATGAGTGAAGGAATGGTGCGGAAATGGGTTAGGGCCTTCAAAGATGGCCGCACAAACGTTCATGATAAGGAACGAAGTGGGCGACCTTCAGTCATTACCGATGATCTCATTCAAAAAGTGGACTGTAAAGTAAAAGAGAACAAACGGTTCACAATTTCGTCCTTAGCTGAAAAATTTCCTGCTGTATCAAGAACTGTTCTCTATGAAATTGTGTCCGAACGTTTAAATTATCGGAAACTGTACAGCAGTGGTTGTCCAGTCTGGCGGCAAGCTTCTTTGAGGACGGCATACAAAAGCTGGTCCCAAGATACGACAAGTGCCTTAATAATAATGTAAATTATCTAGAGAAGTAGAGGAAAGAATGCTCTTTTAGATAAATAAACTTTTGTTTGAAAAATTTACTTGTTGATTTTTTATATCAAAACGGTACTTACTTTAAAGACATGCCTCGTATTACTTATTTTTAATTTTACATAGAATTAATTGAATGATTTTAACAGAATTTAATTTGAGTTAGAGGAGATGATTAAGTGTTTTTCAATTTGTTCTATCAGAAAATTTTGTCGATATTCAGGAACTAAATTTTTATATTTTGAAAAAGAACGTTCGACTTCACATGATGTTATTGAGCAATATTTAAAACAGTTATTGCTGCTGTCGAGCACGTCCGACGATTTAAAACGATTTCTATTGTTAATGTTTAGAAAATTTTGTAGATAGTTACTAGATTTTTTTAAATTAGTTTTAGATTTTTTTAAGTTCAGTAAGTTCAAAAAGTAATTGTTAATTTAATTATTTTGGTAAAATTGTGAAAATATGCACTTAATATGCATTAAAAAGGAAAATATTTGAGCTTTGAATATCACACATATGTATTTCGAAAGATACATTCATATTTGGAAGAGCAGATACTTTCAAATTGTTTAAAAAATAATCATGTGAAAAACCAATAATTGTTTCAGAATGCACTTGTATTAAATATAGAAAGATAAAAATATCTATGAGTTAGAATACTGCACAAAATTTCATTCAACGTCACTATAGTGAAAACAACGACAATTGAAAATGACTCAGTCACATAAATTTATGTATCAGACAAGATCGTAATATAGCTTTCTCTCACCAAACTAACTATGTTGGGGTAGTTGATATAAAAGAAAAACGTGACAAACATTTTCACTCTTTTGTACAAAACCAACTTGATTTTTAGTTGCCAGAAATTTTGCAGCTGTTGCGAATGGTATGGGCGCCTGTACCAGTCGGGTCTTGTTTTCTTGGAAAAGAAGTTATATGAAAAGCTTTTGATTTAAAGAAAGCCTATCAGATGTTATGAGTCACAACTGTTAGAAAGTTGTTTCTACATGAATACTTATAGGAAGAACCTTGGAGAGAAATTAAGTGCCCCAGGTGCAAACTAAATATTTTTGCACTTTTGGTTATTAATTTACTTTATTTTTTGGATGTGGCTATTTATACATACAGTATGTATACGCAATTGGCTATTTATACATACAGTATGTATACGAAATTGGCTATTTCTACATATATAGTGTGTATATGAAATTATCTGTCTATACATAATTATGTATATACTGAATTGGCTATTTAAACCTCCAGTATGTAGTTACGTACTATGGTCTATTTCAATTAAATTTAACCATGCTTCGTAACTTTGCATTTAAATAATTTCCGTTTTCTTCGCTTCATCTCTTTTATTGTTGCATTTATGTAAATTTTAAATTTGCAGTTTATTTTTAGAAAAGAATAGAAGATTGATTTGTTTCGAATATAAGAATTATTTAATTTTTTAACGAAAACTCATGATCAATTTTATCTGAAGAGAGGTATACCTAAAGCTAAACTGTATACGCAGTTGGCTACTTATACATACCGATTGAATGCGCTATTATTACAATTAATATTTTTTTAATAACTACACCATTATAATAACCGGATACCTCCGATTGAGCTCAATTATTTTTTTACATAATATTTTTGGCTTAAGAAGTTATCCACTAAACGGATTTTTGGGGTTTAAATAAAGGGATTACTAAAAAATGTTTTCCGTTACCATAGCAACAAAAATTAAAGATCGATTCTTATGGAACTTGGTGAGTAGCACAAAAAAGAAACAATGAAGTTTTTCGATATTTTGCTTAGTTTTCGTGATATTACGTGTCAAATTTGAAAAACTTACTATATTGGATAGACAATTACGGTAGGTATATTACGGCTTGTATTGATAGAAGTAAGTGGAAAATGGACCGGACAACATCATTGAAACCTCATTTTCAGGCAAAGGGTAATTAAATAATTTTGAAGTCATTACACGCCGAGACATATTTGTAAATAATTACCCTTTGCCCAAGAATGAGGTTTCATTGGTGATGTCCCGTTCATTTTTCACTAATTTCTATGAATAAAAACCAAAATATACCATTCAAAAATTATATTTAAAACTGAGTTTATATCCGTAAAAATTGATACTACGTATATGTGTATGTGTGTAATATACAATTCATTATCTCATTATAGTAAGTTTTGGAAATACAACACATATTATCTTGAAAACTAAACAGGATATCGAAAAAATTTGTTCTTCCTTTTTTGTTCCATTGATCAAATTCTATAAGAATCTGCCTCTAATTTTTTATTACCATAACAAAGGAAACCTGTTTTTAGTCCTCATATATGCAACTTCCGGTTCACGTGGCCAAAAATCTGTTCTTAAGCTAAAGAGATTATACAAAATTCAATCGGTGGTACGCGAGAATTTCGTTATTATTAGAATCGATAAATTTATTATTATAAGTTGTTTTACTGTCACCAGTGGAGAAATCCATTTTAATACGCGCACCACGAAATTTTGACGATCTTTTTGGCGCTCAATGTGCGCATTATACATCAGAAATTACGGTAATTCTGAATAAGTAGTCAACTGCGTATACATACTGCATGTTTAAACAAAATATTCCATATACATACTGTATGTATAAATAGCCAATTTCGTATACATACTGTATGTATAAATAGCCAATTTCGTATACATACTGTATGTATAAATAGCCAATTGCGTATACATACTGTATGTATAAATAGCCAATTGCGTATACATACTGTATGTATAAATAGCCACATCCTTATTTTTTAACTTTGTCCGAACCCCTTACAAATGCCTCTGGATCGCTTTTTTGGACTCGGGCCCCGGGATTACAGTTCCGATTGTCTCCGTTTCGCCAAGCCTGTTTATGTGTACTAATTAAATAGTAATGTACGCCTAGGTGAGTTATCTTTTTTATCATAGACTCTAATGGCTTTTGTTTGTTAGACAGTAAATAAGTGTAATCAATAATGGCCTTAAAAAAATAAAAGTTAACCTCGTTTACTTTATTTGTATACCATCATATTGTTATACATTTATCAATATTAAGTACTTTGCACTGTACGTTACGCACATTGATAACGACATTATTATTTTATTCATGTGCATACATCACTTCAATCAGTTATTCCAGTCAAGTGCATAGAAAATTACCATAAAATTGTTTCAAATTTTTATATAAAGATATTTTCAAAAATTAATATTATGTATGTATATATCAACAGTGAAGACGTAATACCACCTAACTACATCTTTTAGCGAATTTTCGAGTCGAAAGTTCAGCTATTACGGCCACTGTCGTGACACGACTTGAGACCGGGACGCGTATTTCCGTTTACGTCTTCATTAGGAGACACTGTTGCCTCGAAATTCGTACGATTTTGTAACATTCGAAACACGTGTACAATTCAAGTCCCCCGTCCTTTAAACACACACGGGTTTGTAATGCAGACTGTTCTTCCAATCACGTGTTCAAGGGAATGCGATGATTAGAAGGATAGTTTTGCAAAAGTAATAAAAGCTTGAACTACGGCCCAAGAGATTTATGTCCAAAATATTAACAAAATACATTCTTTTGCCCAGTAGAAAAAAAAACTACGAAGAATAAAAGCAATAGTGAAAAAATGACATATGCCAATACTATAGTCAACAAATCAATTAAATAAACTGATTGGGAACAAGAAATGATAGAACTTTTACCAACAAGAACATCCAGTATTTTGTGACACATCTTAAAAATACCTTCATTTTTAGCGAATTTCCAGAATGGAATTCAGCTATACTGCCACTGTCATGACGCGACTTGAGCCTGGGACTATGGCAGAAATTTGTTTTGAGGTCCCTAGAAACCGAAAATATATTCACTAAAATTTATATATATATATATATATATATATATATATATATATATATATATATATTCACTAAAATTTTTATATATATATATATATATATATATATATATATATATATATATATATATATATAAATTTTAGTGAATATATTTTCGGTTTCTAGGGACCTCAAAACAAATTTCTGCCATAGTTTCCGCCATACTGCCACTGTCATGACGCGACTTGAGCCTGGGACTATGGCAGAAATTTGTTTTGAGGTCCCTAGAAACCGAAAATATATTCACTAAAATTTATATATATATATATATATATATATATCTATTCACTAAAATTTTTATATATATATATATATATATATATATATATATATATAAATTTTAGTGAATATATTTTCGGTTTCTAGGGACCTCAAAACAAATTTCTGCCATAGTCCCAGGCTCAAGTCGCGTCATGACAGTGGCAGTATAGCTGAATTCCATTCTGGAAATTCGCTAAAAATGAAGGTATTTTTAAGATGTGTCACAAAATACTGGATGTTCTTGTTGGTAAAAGTTCTATCATTTCTTGTTCCCAATCAGTTTATTTAATTGATTTGTTGACTATAGTATATATATATATATATATATATATATATATATATATATATATATATATATATATATATATATATATATATATATATACCGTGTGAGTTTTTCGGGAGTTGCCATTTTTATTACAGCCAAACCGTTGATTTAATCGAAAAATTGTTCAAATAAGAGTTGTAGATATCGACGGGGGCAACCAATTGCGATAATCAGGAGCTTTATAGCTCTTGTGGTTTTCGAGATACGATACAAACTTACCTTTTTTTAAATGGAATAGTATACTTATTTGTTGATAAAAATTATTCAATAAAGCAACAATAACCAAAAATAAAAAAATAAAAATTTTTATTTTAAGTTTTTTTTTTCAAATTTTAGAACTTTCGCGCTTAAAAGTGATTTATTTAAGTGAATTTTGGTAAGTTTAAGAGCACCTACTTCAAACAGGCCTCAATATAACGGAAAGTAGCAAGCGGTAATTGTATTTATTTTACATAGATGGCTTTACCGTATAGGTTTATCTAGACTCCCTATAATAAATAGAGTCGTGACATGTGTTCTCAACGCTGATTGGCACCGGCATTTTCTGTCCACAGTTTGCATAAAATACATTAGAAATAAATTAAATATTAACAAAAATCTGAAAAAATCATTTAGTTTAACCTAGAAAGAATAATTAAATTAAAAATTTTTAATTGTTCAGTAATTCATAACTTATTAACAATAATTATGTACTCAAAAATATTTACTCAATATTTACAAAGCATGTGATCAAGCAATTTTGAAGCTTGCCGCTCTGATTTGGACCGAAAACGAATGACATGTCACGATTGTATTTACTATAGGGACTCTACCACACAAATGACTAATTTAAAATGTCAGTGTTTTTTTTAAATTTACAATTATTTTGATAATTTATGTAATTCTGTTTTAGGTACTTTATTGGAGTATTTCTAATAACTTATTATTGTTCGAGATGACATAACCTCTCCAATTCTTATATTATCCAAGGAATATTTATTGTTATTTTAAAAGGTAACGGTAATTCCACAATTTCAAAATAATTATTTACAATGTAAGTAACGAAAATTTTTATTTCATAGGATTCTGTAAAGCTTTGGTTCAGTATGAAGTTAATATAAAATTGCAAAAGGATGGTACTTCTGTGGAAAAAATTCAAGAAATAGAAATGTTAACGCGAGGAAACTCCCATTAAAAATTTGCCACCCGGGGCTACTGCCCCGCGTGTCCGTAGTGTAAATCTACCACTGATTATACGTAACTACCAGTAGCGCTGGGAAGAATGGTTCATAGAGTTTACAATAGAAAATGGTTTTCAAAAATGCACTTAAAATACAAAATGGAAAATGGTTTTGCTGAACATATTTAAAATAAAAAATTGAAAATAGCTATTTAAAATGGATTATAAGATGCCAAATAGGGTTCCCGATCTCTGGCGAAAAAATCGATCTTGTGGATCGATTGGAATCGTCAAACCAAAAATCGATGCAGAAGAAAATCGGCTTATAAAAAATCGATTTGACGAAAATCGATTCAATTTTTGTACTTGCAGAAAATAAAAGATATATAAAAGTTTTAATGAAGTTTCTTATTGGGTCATCACAAATCAGTTTTAATTTTCTTTGAAGATGAACTGCTGAATTTAATATGAATAAAATGGTTTCCAGTTTGCGTTAAAAGTGGCAACAATAGTTGAAATTTCACGAAGAATTTTTTCAACCTTCTCCCAAATTGCGTGGACTAGCTTTATAGAAGGATGGACATAATGAAACCAATATCTTCTATTTCATAGCTTTTCTTTATTAAAATTGCCAAAATATTTTCGATATGTTTAATATCATCTTCAGTAGCTAAACATCAAAAAAAAAAAAAAAAATTTTTACAACGTAATAATTAACAATAACATCATTTTTATATATTTACAATTCTTCGTTAACTTATACTATTATTTTTTAGGTTATAAGCTACATATTGGATAGGAGGATTATTTATTTATTTTTGTAAAAACAACAAGAATTTGTGATTTAGTTGATATATAGGAAATTTTATGTTTGGAAGAATATCTATTTGTGTTAACGAAACAAACAAAACCTATTTTTTAATATTGGCGGATTTGAGACAGGACTAACTGAAACAGTATGTATATTAAAATGTTAAAAAATTTTTTTTTACAATCTTACTCACCAGAAATTATCTAAATTTCAGATTGTCATTCTTGGATAACAACCAACCATACCAACAATCCATTAGAACAATTTAACTAGTTTTTTTTTTTTTTTGCATTTCACATGGAAATTTGTCAATCGAAAAAATTTTTTATAAAATAATTACTTTAATTTAAAACAATTAAAAAAGTCAAACATATTTAAAATGTAAAATCAAAAAAAATTTCAAGAGAATTTTTTTTATAAATTATCACAGTTTGTACAATGTACTCCTCAAGTACATTGTTATTGGTATGGTAGCACAGTGATCAACTGAACTAAATTTGTAAATTTTTTGTTTAAAGATAAATTTCTCGAAAATTCTAGACAAAATTAGTCCGGTCTCAATTTACATATTGGTATGTGTTTATTGTTTATGTTTTTTGATTACAATGTATTATATAAGCATCTTTTGGAAATATTGTTTATTGATTTCTATTATTATTATTATTTTATTTTTTTAATAATCGGTAAATAGGCATTATCTAGAGCTAATGATTCTATCTGCTTGTTGCAATTTTTTGATTCATTCAGTTTTATGTAAAAACCTTCACTTAATAATCTTTTTTGGTATTTATTTTCTCTGTCTAATATTTCGACTTGGTCGAAATTAAACCTGTGATCATTATTTATCGAATGTTCAGATAATCCAGTTGCCTCTTTGCCCCTTTTTATGTCATATTTGTGTTGGGCTAATCTATTATTCAACGACTGTGACGTTTGTCCATAGTATGATAATTCGCAATCTTGGCAGTTTATTTTATATACTATATTGTAATCTTGTTTTATATCTGTTTTTACTCTTTTTTTAGTGTAAATGTTTGAAATTTTATTGTTAAAAGAAAAAGTTATTTTATTTTTGCTATTTTTTTCTATTATTGGTTTTAATTTCTTAGTTAAATTATTATAGGGTAAACAAATTCTATTTTTATGTTCATTTATTGTATCTACATTAGTTTTTGTTGTATTATATGCTAAATGTATAACTTTTTCTTTTATCATGTTAATTAAATTTATAGGATAGTTATTTTTAGTTAGAATGGAAACAGCTAATTTTATAGATTCTTTTCTATTTTTTATGCTACTTAAATGTACCGCTCTATGCATTAGATTATGTATCATGTTATTTTTTATGTATTGTGGATGATTCGAGTTGTAATTAATGATTCTGTCAGTGTAATTATCTTTTTTATGCCATATTGTGTTAATCACGTTATGCTTATCTTTTTTCACTAAGGTGTCAAGAAAAGCTATTTGGTTATTTTCTTCTATTTCAATGGAAAACTGTAAAGTTGGATGATAATTATTAAAACTATTTTTAATATGTTCTATTAAATTTTCTGGCGCTACTGTTAAAATGTCATCTACGTATCTATAGAAAAAAGCTGGATTCCATTTTTTGACTTTTTTAATACTGGCAGCACAAAGAAAATCCATTACATACGAAGCAATGATACTGCTAAGGTTCCCACCCATTGGGCAGCCAAATAACTGTTTATAAAATTTATCCTGAAATCTAAAAACATTATTTTCGAAAATTAACTCAATTCCCTCAATAAATAATTCTCTATCTATATCTGTAAATTTTTTTATGTTGGACCATTGTTTTTTAATGACAGCTATTGCTAAGTTTAGAGGAATATTTGTAAATAAAGATTTGACATCCAATGAAAAAATTTTTTCATTAGAATCTTTAAGTTGAATGTTATTAATTTTCTTTACGAAATCATACGAATTTTTTATGGAAAATTGACTATTTTCAGATTTAGTTAATATTTCAGAGAAATATTTTGCTATTCCCTGTATAGGGGAATTGATCTGGCTAACAATTGGTCGTAATGGTATATCCTTTTTTTGAATTTTTGGTAAAAAATAGATTTCGGGTAAAGTTTTTCCTGATTTTTGAAGTTTGGTCTTCGTTGTGCTGTCAATATATTTATTTTTGTATAATTTATCTGTATATAGTTTAATTTTTCTCAAAATATTTTCATTTGGATCTTTTCTAATGTTTAAATAAGTTTTTTTATTGTTTAATTGTGTCATAGCTTTATTAAGATATTCTTCCTTATTTAAAATTACCGTTGAACCACCTTTGTCAGCTTTAGTTATTATAATTTTGTCAGAATTTTGTTTGATGAAATTTTTGGTCTGTTTATGGCAATCGTTAATGTATTTATGTAAAGGATCAATATATGATTTTTTATTAATATTATTAGTGAGGCTGTTTATTAACTTTTCTTTCCAAATCCTTTGTTGATTTTTTGGAAATTTGTCAATGTTAGATTCTATTGATTTAATTATTGATAATATTGTTTTGTTTTTATTTATTTTATTGTTGTTAAAATTGTCATCAATAATGAAATTCGGACTTAATCCTAATATAAATTTAACCTCTTTCGGAATTATTACGTTAGATAAGTTTTTTACCCAACCCTCATCAATGTGTATTTTTTCTAATAAACTTTGTTCAGTTTTGTAAATTTTATTTATTTGTTTCCGGCTGGTATACGAATCAACTTTGTTTTCAATATGTGACGATGCCATGGACAGACCAACCATATCATCCTTACTAATCAAATGTTGTAAATTATTTTTAATTTTCCTGTTTAAATTAATTAAATTTTTTTGTTTAATATAAGAATCTGTAATAATTATTTTTAAGATTTTTAATGAAAAAATGTTCTTTGCAAAATCTAATTTCATCAACGTTTTCCTATCCCAATATGGCAGGCATAACTTAATATTATTTTTTATGAATTTAAACATATCGAAAATATTTTGGCAATTTTAATAAAGAAAAGCTATGAAATAGAAGATATTGGTTTCATTATGTCCATCCTTCTATAAAGCTAGTCCACGCAATTTGGGAGAAGGTTGAAAAAATTCTTCGTGAAATTTATATATCCCAAAAAAAATTTGTTGTAATTTAATATGAATAACCTAAAAAATATCAAATTAAAATATAATATATATGTACGGAAATATATTAACAAATTTGTGAACAATAACATAAAACTTACAAAATTAAAAAATCATATTGCTTGTTTGACACAATACAAAAGAAAGGGAATAATTCCTGAATTCATAAAAAATAATATTAAGTTATGCCTGCCATATTGGGATAGGAAAACGTTGATGAAATTAGATTCTGCAAAGAACATTTTTTCATTAAAAATCTTAAAAATAATTATTACAGATTCTTATATTAAACAAAAAAATTTAATTAATTTAAACAGGAAAATTAAAAATAACCTACAACATTTGATTAGTAAGGATGATATGGTTGGTCTGTCCATGGCATCGTCACATATTGAAAACAAAGTTGATTCGTATACCAGCCGGAAACAAATAAATAAAATTTACAAAACTGAACAAAGTTTATTAGAAAAAATACACATTGATGAGGGTTGGGTAAAAAACTTATCTAACGTAATAATTCCGAAAGAGGTTAAATTTATATTAGGATTAAGTCCGAATTTCATTATTGATGACAATTTTAACAACAATAAAATAAATAAAAACAAAACAATATTATCAATAATTAAATCAATAGAATCTAACATTGACAAATTTCCAAAAAATCAACAAAGGATTTGGAAAGAAAAGTTAATAAACAGCCTCACTAATAATATTAATAAAAAATCATATATTGATCCTTTACATAAATACATTAACGATTGCCATAAACAGACCAAAAATTTCATCAAACAAAATTCTGACAAAATTATAATAACTAAAGCTGACAAAGGTGGTTCAACGGTAATTTTAAATAAGGAAGAATATCTTAATAAAGCTATGACACAATTAAACAATAAAAAAACTTATTTAAACATTAGAAAAGATCCAAATGAAAATATTTTGAGAAAAATTAAACTATATACAGATAAATTATACAAAAATAAATATATTGACAGCACAACGAAGACCAAACTTCAAAAATCAGGAAAAACTTTACCCGAAATCTATTTTTTACCAAAAATTCAAAAAAAGGATATACCATTACGACCAATTGTTAGCCAGATCAATTCCCCTATACAGGGAATAGCAAAATATTTCTCTGAAATATTAACTAAATCTGAAAATAGTCAATTTTCCATAAAAAATTCGTATGATTTCGTAAAGAAAATTAATAACATTCAACTTAAAGATTCTAATGAAAAAATTTTTTCATTGGATGTCAAATCTTTGTTTACAAATATTCCTCTAAACTTAGCAATAGCTGTCATTAAAAAACAATGGTCCAACATAAAAAAATTTACAGATATAGATAGAGAATTATTTATTGAGGGAATTGAGTTAATTTTTGAAAATAATGTTTTTAGATTTCAGGATAAATTTTATAAACAGTTATTTGGCTGCCCAATGGGTGGGAACCTTAGCAGTATCATTGCTTCGTATGTAATGGATTTTCTTTGTGCTGCCAGTATTAAAAAAGTCAAAAAATGGAATCCAGCTTTTTTCTATAGATACGTAGATGACATTTTAACAGTAGCGCCAGAAAATTTAATAGAACATATTAAAAATAGTTTTAATAATTATCATCCAACTTTACAGTTTTCCATTGAAATAGAAGAAAATAACCAAATAGCTTTTCTTGACACCTTAGTTAAAAAAGATAAGCATAACGTGATTAACACAATATGGCATAAAAAAGATAATTACACTGACAGAATCATTAATTACAACTCGAATCATCCACAATACATAAAAAATAACATGATACATAATCTAATGCATAGAGCGGTACATTTAAGTAGCATAAAAAATAGAAAAGAATCTATAAAATTAGCTGTTTCCATTCTAACTAAAAATAACTATCCTATAAATTTAATTAACATGATAAAAGAAAAAGTTATACATTTAGCATATAATACAACAAAAACTAATGTAGATACAATAAATGAACATAAAAATAGAATTTGTTTACCCTATAATAATTTAACTAAGAAATTAAAACCAATAATAGAAAAAAATAGCAAAAATAAAATAACTTTTTCTTTTAACAATAAAATTTCAAACATTTACACTAAAAAAAGAGTAAAAACAGATATAAAACAAGATTACAATATAGTATATAAAATAAACTGCCAAGATTGCGAATTATCATACTATGGACAAACGTCACAGTCGTTGAATAATAGATTAGCCCAACACAAATATGACATAAAAAGGGGCAAAGAGGCAACTGGATTATCTGAACATTCGATAAATAATGATCACAGGTTTAATTTCGACCAAGTCGAAATATTAGACAGAGAAAATAAATACCAAAAAAGATTATTAAGTGAAGGTTTTTACATAAAACTGAATGAATCAAAAAATTGCAACAAGCAGATAGAATCATTAGCTCTAGATAATGCCTATTTACCGATTATTAAAAAAATAAAATAATAATAATAATAGAAATCAATAAACAATATTTCCAAAAGATGCTTATATAATACATTGTAATCAAAAAACATAAACAATAAACACATACCAATATGTAAATTGAGACCGGACTAATTTTGTCTAGAATTTTCGAGAAATTTATCTTTAAACAAAAAATTTACAAATTTAGTTCAGTTGATCACTGTGCTACCATACCAATAACAATGTACTTGAGGAGTACATTGTACAAACTGTGATAATTTATAAAAAAAATTCTCTTGAAATTTTTTTTGATTTTACATTTTAAATATGTTTGACTTTTTTAATTGTTTTAAATTAAAGTAATTATTTTATAAAAAATTTTTTCGATTGACAAATTTCCATGTGAAATGCAAAAAAAAAAAAAAAACTAGTTAAATTGTTCTAATGGATTGTTGGTATGGTTGGTTGTTATCCAAGAATGACAATCTGAAATTTAGATAATTTCTGGTGAGTAAGATTGTAAAAAAAAATTTTTTAACATTTTAATATACATACTGTTTCAGTTAGTCCTGTCTCAAATCCGCCAATATTAAAAAATAGGTTTTGTTTGTTTCGTTAACACAAATAGATATTCTTCCAAACATAAAATTTCCTATATATCAACTAAATCACAAATTCTTGTTGTTTTTACAAAAATAAATAAATAATCCTCCTATCCAATATGTAGCTTATAACCTAAAAAATAATAGTATAAGTTAACGAAGAATTGTAAATATATAAAAATGATGTTATTGTTAATTATTACGTTGTAAAAAATTTTTTTTTTTTTTTTGATGTTTAGCTACTGAAGATGATATTAAACATATCGAAAATATTTTGGCAATTTTAATAAAGAAAAGCTATGAAATAGAAGATATTGGTTTCATTATGTCCATCCTTCTATAAAGCTAGTCCACGCAATTTGGGAGAAGGTTGAAAAAATTCTTCGTGAAATTTATATATCCCAAAAAAAAATTTGTTGTAATAGTTGAAATATATTTTACAATAATTTTTAAAAAATATATTTTTACTAAAAATATCCTAATTTAAATTCGAAAAGATCGATCTTCGATCCCCTAAATTTTTCACGATTTCTGTATCGATTTACTCTCCAAAGAATCGATTCGAAAAATCGAAGATCGGAAACCCTAATGCCAAATACTTTTTTTACTTTAAATTCTATAAATTTTTTTTATCAATATTTAAAAAAAAGTTAAGAAAATTTTAAACGTACTGAAATTAAATAAAGGCAGTCTTTTGAGAAAATCTTGTAAAGCTTACATGATATGAAAACGAAATTTAACTCTTGAAATATTGTAAAATTTAATTCAGCCTTGACGTATTCAAACCTTGACTTCGCTACAATTGCGACTTCTAAATTATGAAAATCATTTACTTGTAATACAAAACATTTTTTATTGCCGTGTCTTAAAGATAACAGTACACAACTTGAGTCAGAAAAGTTTGACTTAAGAGAACTACAACTCTAGTAATAAATTTAACTTCCGTGATTTTGCAACTCCAGTTATAAAAAATTTGAATCAATTAAATAAACTTACATTTAATTTACAATTTGTTAGACTTCAGATCGTTCAGTTCGAGTTCTATAATTTATGCACATAAATTTGAGTATACATGCATTTTCATTTTAAATGGAAAATGGATTCAAATTTTCTTTTTAAATACAAAATGGAAAATGGATTCAAAGTTTCTTTTTAAATACAAAATGGAAAATGGTTTGACCGAACTTATTTAAAATAGAAAATGGAAAATGCCATTTTGTATTTTAAATACATATTTCAAATGAAATCATTTTAAATAGCTCCCAGCCCTGATCAACAGAAAATTATTTTATTGTAAAATTGTATAACAATTAACAGAAATTATGATTTTTTAATAAAACAGTAATTTGAATTTACATTGCATATTTATTTTTATTATTTAAATATTTGTGATAAAAAAAAAAAAATTTAAATATTTATTAGTTAAAGTGTGTAAAATAATTTAAAGAAAATATAATTTATTCTTTTAAAGTTTGTGTAATCCACTAAACAAGTTTTAAGGAAATTTAATAAAATATTTATATTATTTCGAACATAATTAAAATCAAATGAAAGATATTTAACCTACAATACTCAAATAAATTAAATTGAAACTGACTAAATTAGAGACGTTTAATCGAGTAATTACATCATTTCAAAAATTAAAAATTAATTATTATTGAATAATGTTTACATTTTTATTTATTAAATAACGAATTGATAATAGCAGATTATAGTTTGGCAATATCTAAGAAAATAATATTATTAAAAAATAATAATACTTGTTAATACATTGTTGACAAAAACAATTCAAAATGTCAGAAATGAATGAAATTAAAGAAATAATTAATAATTTGTCCAAAAATTTAAGCGCACAACTGGAGTCTTTAAACTCTAAAATAGAAAAAAATAACGAAACGTGTAAAATGTTTTGTGAAACTTTTGCTACTATGCAAAATGAAATACAAGAAGTTAAAGAAGAAAACAATAAATTAAAAATACTAATAGAAACCCAAAAACGAGATATTCTTGCTTTGCAGACAACAATTAAGAAAAATAACATTATTATTTACGGCTTGGAGGAAAAAGAAGAGGAAAATTTTGAACTTCTAGAAGCAACAGTGTTATCCTTCATAACAACTAATTTAAAAATTTCACTTGAAAATACTGATGTTGTGTACGTTCAAAGGCTAGGTTTAAAAAACATCAATAAAACAAGACCTATAATGGTAGAATGTCGTAACCAAAACATAAAAAGAAAAATCATGCTGGAACGATCAAAATTAAAGGGATCGAAAATTTATATCAACAATGATCTTCCGTATGAACAACGACAAGAAAATCGCGAACTCAGAGAGCATTTAAAACAATTTCACTCAGCAAACGTTGACGCCTTTATTCAAAAAAATAAATTAAATGTTAACGGAAAACTTTACTCGTTATCAGAATTAAAAAACTTTGAACCATTAAATTCTAACACTAATGAAAAAAAAAGACCTCGGGAAAATGATATTGAAGTCCAAGTAGACAACCAAGCACCGGAGGCTATAATTTTATGTAAACCAAAGGAAAAATTACAAAAAATGAGACCCAGAGTGAATTCGATAGATAGTTACATATCAAAAGAACCACGATGTTCAAAAAACTAGACAATATGGAATATAATATATTAACATGGAATATTGAAGGATATAATAAAATACATAGTTTAGATAGTGACATTTTGAACTTATTATACAGATGTGAAATTATTGGTCTTTGTGAAACATTTCTTACAGATTCAGCTGTTTTACCTGTCAGTTTCAAAGATTATGTTCATTACGAAAGCGTCGCAGAAAAACAAAAACAATGTGGCAGAGCTAGTGGTGGACTAATTCTTTTAATTAAAAAAAGGACAAAACTTGTTATAAACGTTGTTGATATAAGTAATATGTGGATTGTAGTTCAACTAAAATACGATCAATTTTCGCTTATTATTGGATTGTTATACCTGAAACCGAGTTGGTCAGACACCGAATGCATTAATTTGTTATGCGATGTTTTAAATGAAATTGTTCCATACTATCCAAATATTCCACTGATTGTTATGTGGGACTTTAACGCTCGTTTGGGAAATCTGTCAGAAGAATATGATGAATGTATTTACCAGAATAGTAATTTAGAAGAAAGAAGAGAAAGTTACGATAGAACAGTGAATAGACGGGGTCGACTTTTGTTAAACTGTATGGTAGAAAATGGAATGACTCTGGTCAATGGTAGATCACCTTCCGATCGCCCAGCCAACCCAACATTTGTGAGCACGACCGGTTCGAGTGTTATCGATTTAATCTGGGTAGATACAAGATTGGTCGTGAATGTAGTAGTATCAAAACATAGCCCAGTATTGCTTTCTTTATCTAATTCTTTCTTAAATGTTACAGGTCAGTCTTCACAATTAAACTCAACTACCGAGCGTATTACAGATACTTTGTTCTGCTGGGACCCGGCATACGAAGCTCATTACAGTTATTTGTTGAATATCTCTGAACGTCTGTATGTCGACAGCAACTCTCCTGACGTACTTTATGAAAATTTACTGGATACTATTTATGAAATCTCGGCCTCTATGGGGATACTGAAACAAAAAACTTTTTCTACTATGACGGTAACTAAGATAAATAAACCATGGTATAACAACGATTGCCGGCTATTAAAAAGAAAAATGCGTTCTATATATAATAAATATAAGAGAAAACATTTTGATTCACAATTTCGTCTGGAATATCTGCAAGCCAAAAGAAATTATATCAACTATGTTAAAATTTGTAGGAAAGAATATGACAACCTACAATTAATAAGGTTATCTGATACAAGGAACTCAAAAGAATTTTGGTTTACAATAAAAAATCTGTCATTTATACCAAAAGAAAATAATGAGTTGGCACTACGCGATGCAGAAGACTATGTAAGGAACTTCTATTGCAATTCGAATGGACTAACTGTTAATGTGTCATTCTATGATGCGACACATTTTTTACTTGATCAACCTATAACGCTAGAAGAACTGCAATTAAGTATTAGAAGGGCAAAAAACCTCTCAACTCCCGGTTGTGATAAATTACCTTATGAATGCTTTAAGTTTTTACCAGCGAATTGGGAACATTACCTTTTAAACATGTTTAACATTATTATGCAATCGGAAAAAATTCCAGATAAATGGGCTGAAACAATAATAACGTTACTATATAAGAAAGGTGAAAAAAAGAACCCCGCTAATTATCGACCCATTTCGTTGCTTTCCTGTATTTCTAAGTTATTCTTTCAAATAATTAATACACGGCTTACTTCTTGGGTTGAACAACAAAATTTACTCCCAGAAAATCAAAATGGATTTCGTAGCGGTAGAAGTTGTATTGATAACGTTTTTATTCTAAAATCTATCATCGATATTAAGTTGAGGTTTAAAGGTTCATATTTATATTGCTTGTTTGTCGACTTTCAAAAGGCGTTTGACAGTATCAACCATGGACTACTATGGCATAAATTATATAATCAAGGAGTAAGTGGTAAAATAGTGAGATTATTGATGGATCTGTATGACAAAGCTTCGGCCAGAATTAAAATAAATGGAAATTACTCGTCAAGTATAAATGTTGCAAGTGGGGTACTACAAGGTCATCCTCTATCTCCAATACTCTTTGCACTGTTCATGAGTGACTTTGACGACTTTCTAAGAACTAATGGTGCATCAGGTATAAGCATTGATAGTCAAAATGAAATTATGTCACTTCTTTATGCAGATGACTTAATCATTTTCGGAAGCAGCCCTCAAGATCTTCAAAAAAAGATAAATATAATTAAATTGTACTGTGAGCGCAATAGTTTAGTTTTAAACTTAACAAAATCTAAAATACTAATCTTTCATAAGTCACCAAATATGAAAAACCACCAACCTTTCAAGTATGGTAATGAAACAATTGAAATCGTTAAGGAATATATCTATCTTGGCATACCGTTCAGTTCTTCCGGAAAATTTACATTGGCCATGAATCATATGATGTCGAAGGCTAGGGCTGCTGTGGGGAAAATAAAACAGATTCTGTGTTCTTCAAAAAGTTCTGCTTGGAGCACAAAAGTTAAGTTATTTGAATCGGTAGTAAAGTCCACATTATTTTACGGTATCGAAGTCTGGGGCCAAAATTATTTGCTGGAAGTTGAAAAAATTCTTACACGATTCTGGAAGAGCATTTTTCAGTGGCCCATAAATACGCCAGACTATTATATAAGACTGGAAACAGATTGTTCTCATCTTGCTGTCGGAATTCTGCAGCAAATAGTCAACTTCTGGGAAAAAATACTCGTAATGCCAAATTGTCGTCTACCTAGAGTATGCTACTCTAAACTGATCGAATTGGATAATGTTAGTTCTTTTGAAGTTAAGCGAAATTGGGTTACTTCTTTTAAGGAATTCTTAAAGAGTTTAGACTTTGAAAATCTTTGGTTAAATCAGAATGTAAGTGAGATTAAAAAGCAAAAACGACAGTTATTCGAGAAATACAGAAGTCAGTTACGACGTTTAGATCTGGAGTATTTAGAGCAGTCCTCGTACAGTGAAATTTATAAATACCTTTATATTGCAGCCGACTCTAATCAAAATCAATATTTCTATCAAAATTACAACTTTGTTAAAGTGAAAGTTATAAGTCAGATGCGAGTTGCTTCAAAACAAAAAATTACAATCATTTTTAATAAAATTAAATATACAATTAACTGTAATGAGAACTGTACAATTTGTAATTTGCATGAATTGGAAGATATTAGCCATTTTCTACTGACGTGTCCCATATATAACAGTTTCCGGAATCAGTACATTGATCGGTGGATCAACGTTACTCAATCTACACAAGAAAAATAATATCATTGCTGACAATTAAATCCAAATATCAATTGAACGATATATTTAATTATGTAATCAGTTCATTGAAATTGCGTGCTTTCGTTATTAATGAATGATGAAACTATATTAAAAAAAAAAAAATTCTCATTTAACTTATTTTATTTTTCGTTATTATTTATAATTATTCTTTAAAATATTTGTAGATATAAAAAAAAAGGAAAAAAAAATACTATTTTATGTTAGATTTTATTTAAAAATGAGTAATTAGTGTAATTAATTGTTGGGTAATTCTCGATCAAAACTCCTTATTGTATATCGTAATGATAAATCAATAAACAAATATTATTATTATTATTATTATTATTATATTTAATAATTTGACAAAATGTAGAATTTATTTTTTTTGTCGTTCAGCTGGTCCAGCCCTCTTATGGTTAATAACGCCGCCATGGGATCACCTCCAGCACTGATATGCTTATTCAAGTACATTTGCCTTTTAAAAGGATACTTTTTACAATTTATTGAAAAGAAAGTACGTAAGATACTGAGAACTTCGTTACACTGTTGACAAATTTCTTCATGTTTCAGAGTCAGTTTACACCCTTTGAAGAAAATTTTTGTACATATTTTATTTGACATTCGTAACTGACTAACTTCGGTCAGCATTCTTTTTTCTTTGAACATGTCCTGCGCTTCCCACAAATCCTCTTAACCAAGTTGAGTAAACTTTTGTTTTAAAGATACAACGCAGTTAGAGTTTTTCTAGGTTCGATCATCACATAGTTCCTTTAGTTTTGCTTAGCATACTTTCGGGATTCTCTAGTCTGTCATATTCAGCAAATGGCACCACCATATCAATATACTTTTTACTATTTTAAATTACTATTTTCGATTTGTTTATATTTACTGTCAGGCGATTTTTTATGCACTATTCCGATAGCATCTCAACTTTATCTTGTACATCATTAAAATATGTTCCAAACATGATAAGGTCGTCTGGTGAGATTACTGGAAAATAAACTAAGGTTATAATATTTTTAAAATACATCTTTTTCAGACGTATTGTTAAAATACATACCATACATACTTGAAAATTTTTATATTAAAAATATTTTTTTGTTTTTCTTTACCCTTTTTAAAAAAAAAAGAGTTTAAAAATTTAACAATTTAAATTTAAAAAAGACCTGTCATATTATGACAGTTCTACGATCGTATCCAGATACCATCTATAATTTACTTTCCAGATTTTTAATAATGACATTTTCACATGTACCAGATTTTGACTTCTTTAATATGGTGTACAATTAAATATTACAAAAACATTTGTAATTTGATAACTTGATTAATAAATATTAAGTTGAATATTTGAGGAAAAACTACAAATTATTTTGATAATTAATGTATTTAATTAATAAATTTTCTGTTACTGTAAGAAGCTAATGTGAATATACCATTACAATTTATTTCCTATTTTTTTTTAGTATAAATTCAAAATAAATCGTATGTTTTGCGTTCGGTTAGACAAACCTTACCACGGATTTTGAAAATTAAAACTTAAAAATGCAATTTCTCAAAAATTTGCAATAAAATAATGAAAATTTTAGCATAATTGGTAGTTTGAAGTAATAAACTAATTTTTAAGAAACATCTCAACATATGTTCCCATTTGAAAAAAAAAATTTTTTTCTATTCCAAAAAAACCGTGAGTCCTAGAAGTCTGGAACAATTTTTCGTGAATGGCCCCCTCTGTTTTGAATATTTTTTGTATAAACTTTTTTTCGATTAGATGCATATTTTAGGAATAAATCGAATGGCAACTCCTGAAAAACTCATATGGTATATATATATATATATATATACCGGCATAATAGTCCAGTAAAGTCTGAAATGGCAATTTTTCAACCTCGGTCAAACTTGGCTGAAATATTCCTAGGCATACTAGATTTGACTAGGGATAGTTTTAAGAGGGTTGCGACCCCAGCGTCAGGGTGAAACAGGGGTTAAATTGTTCAAAAAGCCATTTTTTCACATTTTTCGCGTAAACTATTATAGATATAGAGAAATGTTTCAAATAGAAGTTGTAGAGAATGTTAAGGTCTACAACTTTTGTACGAAACATTTTTTTGCATCTATTGCAGTTTTCGCGAAAAATCAATTTAAAGTTTAAAATCTTTGAAATTAGAATTTGTTTTTTCGTAAAATTAATTACCATTTTAAGAATAAAAAGTCCTTAGCCATTTTTTGCGATTTTGTGAATTGTAGAAGCTGGGAAAAGTTGGGGCGCTGAACGTCCGGCACTGAGCGCAAGAGAGACAGCGTATAGGACGCACTCTTCGCACTCAGTGCCGCATTTGATACGGTTAAAAGAGAAGAGCGGATGTCGTGAGTGCGTGGAACAGAAAAGTTTACTAAGAACAATTCTCCCTATGAAAAAAAGTGGTCTGATCCAGGACAAGGGTAGAAACAACCCCTATAAAGTTTATTTTCCAATTATGTCGCGAAGTGTGCGAGATATGGAAAATTTTTTCAAATAAAAATTGTAGATCTTTCGATTCTACAAAAAAAGTATACCACCCTCTTATCCCTATCTCTAATAGTTTCCGGAGAAATCATCCCCGAAAAAGAAAAAAAAAAAGAAAAACAATTTTTTTCGCCTAATTCCAATATTTTCAAACATTTAGAGAAAAAAAGTATTCTTGGCATTTTTCTCTAAAATTGAAAATAGAGAAATTAGGGAAAATAAAAGGCCCCCATGGCACGGGACTGGTGCTTTTCATTTAAAATTATCAATGGTTAACTAATGTCCGTTACCGGTCAATTTTGACTAGCAACGGTGTCTGATTTGTTTTTATAGGGCATGAAATGAGACACAAGAGAAGAGAATGCTAGTAAGTTGATAATATCACATCGTTAAAAAAATAAATTTGTATATTTTGAAAATAGGTAGCGCCTACTTGATTTGTATAATATTAGAAAATATACAATTTATGTTTACGTAAAACATTTTGAAACTGTAATTTGACGATTGTGAAGATATTTTTCAATTTAAAAATGGAAAAATGAAATGGAAATGTTTGCGATACTATGGAAACTAGTATCAAAATATGCACTAAACGCTGATTAAATATTTAATTTCCCAATATCCATCCATTAACTTAACGGACGATTTAATTATCAGTTAACAAAAATTACCCTTGGTGCAACAGATAATCAGAGATTTTAACTACCGTTAAACTTAATCATTGATTAAGGTCTTAACGGCCGATTAATAATGTTGGTGCAATCGGCCATGGGAGTCGATTAAAAATATTTAAATTTAGTGATAATAGTTTCCATAGTATCACAAATATTTATATTTATTTTCTACTATTGAAATATACTTTTGTACAATTTCAGTTAAAATTATCGTTTCTTTTTCTATAAAATGTTGGTACATCTCGTAGACTCGATATCTAATATAATAATAATAAAAAAAATGATTTTTCAAAATTATTGAAGAAGAATAAATAAAAATGTTAACATTGTTAACCTACGTGAATACCCAATTTCAACGTTTCCTGAAAATTTGGAGAAACAAAGTACTTTATTAGATACTAGCCGTATACCCGATGGGTTTTCCCATCGGCATCATCTTGATGCTCACTTTCTGCTCACTTTCAGTGTTTTCAAAAGCCTAAATACCAACTTGCACGATTTATTAAATATTGTTTATTTTAATAGCCATAGTAACATATTTTTATATATTTCTAATTTTATAAATGACGTATTTCCATACAAATTTTCATCCCCTATTAAACCCACTTAGGGGACGAATTTTCAAAAATCCTTTCTTAGTGCTCACCTACGTTACATAGGGAACTCCTATGCAAAATTTCATTCTTCTAAACCCAACAGTTTAGGCTGTGCGTTGTCTGTCAGTCAGTTAGTCAGTCAGTGTTAGAAATTTATTAAGTAGATTGAAATAAAGAAATACACATTAAAAAAATTAAAAAATAATGAAAATTAACTATTTTTTTTTTTATTTTCGTTAATCAAAGTAGTTTTATTCAATACAAATATTAACAAAATAAAGTTTTTGATAAAAAGAAGTAGTAAATAATTTAAGTTCATCCACTAAAAATTACCAAAATAATTTTTTTAAAATTATATGTTACATCGTTAATGACTCATTCATTTGCAATGGGAATTTCTTGTTCATTGTTTATTAATCCATCGATTTAATTTTTATCCTGTAATGGTAGATGAAACTATATATGAAATAATCTTGTATCCAATGCAATTTTTATAAAATTAACTATGCAAACCCTTAGAGCACAAAATATTGCTGCAATATTGCAGAAATATTATTTGGAAAGTTTGAAATATTGCAGGCAATATTCCTGCAATATTCCAGCAATATTCATATAATCGCCCTGTTATATTGCTAGCAAGATTGAAGGAATATTGCACCACAACATTGAGAAAATATTGCCTTGCAATATTATAGCAATAATACTTTTTTTTTTAATTATATATATATATATATATATATATATATATATATATATATATATATATATATATATATATATATATATATATATATATATAATGGAGAGGTCAGTGTAAAAGTGAACCAAGTCCATAAAATATTTTTTTTTATAAATGCCTTTTTCGTTAAAGTGTTGTAATTTCTCAAACTTTAAACGCATTTTTAGAAAAAAAAATTTTTTATGGACTTGGTTCACTTTTACACTGACCCTCCATATATATATATAATAGATACTTATTTATTTATAATTGATAATAAAAACAATACTAACTTTTACCAAAAAAATTGGAAAGTTTAGTACTTGTTTCTATCCTGTCCGAAATTCGAATAAACCTTTGATATTACTTATTAGGTTGGCTAATAATTTTTTTTACTCCAAATTTAATTCTATAAATTTTTTTCGGGGCTAAAAAAATAAATAGCCAACCTAATATTTACATGGATGGAAATAATATTTATAATCATTAATAAATTTTATAAAATTAACATCATTAACATTATGTGTTAGAAATTTGAGGTTAATTGTAAATAAAATTGTTAATACAAGAGTACAGTTTAGTTGATTTTTTATTATTATAAATTAATACACTTCAAATTGTTTGGTGAAACACATAATACTAATATATAATAACACTAATAAATATTAATAATAACAAAATATAGTATAAGACGTATAAGTTAATCCATAAGTCCATACGTTATTAATTGATCAGTCAAACTAATCAAAGCATTTTCTAACCTATAATGAAAATATTCATCAGGAACAACTTAGCATTACGACATTTTTTTGACATTGATGCCGAATGGGATTATATGTTATTATAATAATACATATAACAAAAATATGTAAAAATATTTATCTTGTATAACTCCTTCATAAATAACAATATTTTTTTAACCTTAATCCAAATAATGGAAATACTAATCTAAGGATTGAAATAATTTATTTCCTCATGATTCCTTAGTTGTACTGTTTTATTTCATCTATTGATATGCCTTCATTTCTATAATATACTACATATTCCAAAATTTTGGACAGCTCTTATATTTTTTTTGTAACATGACAATAACATTGAAACAATGTTACAAATGCAATATTACAAAAAATATTACTGTAATATTGGCAATTATGCTCAAGTTAGCAACATTCAGGCAATATTCCTGCAACATTGGTAATTATCTGCAACTTGGCAACATTCCAGCAACATTGCAGCAATATTTTGTGCTCTTAGGGAACTTACGTAATATTTGGAAATTTCAACTGAGCTTCAGTTAAGCTCACAAGAACAAGTTTGTTTTGCCAAACGTAAGCATTTATTAGAATCATATCCATCTATCTCATGACAAACATGATTAGAACATGTATAGATTATTCTAGGAATACCGTAATTGATAATTTCTAATATATTTAAATCATCGGCACACCAAATCATCTTCAAGTATGTTATTAATTCTCAAGTTTATCTTCGGTTAACAAATTATAACAAACAGAAGTAGGATAATACAAAAAATAATACTGTTCAACAAAAATATAAATTACAAATGTCATAAATTAAACATAATTT
This sequence comes from Brachynemurus nebulosus, assembly GCA_035578155.1. NCBI lineage: Eukaryota > Metazoa > Arthropoda > Insecta > Neuroptera > Myrmeleontidae > Brachynemurus > Brachynemurus nebulosus. Next base: position 1,729,308 of record JAPWDM010000038.1, read on the forward strand.
CCCTGGAAACAAAATCTACTGACAAATGACAAATAAAGCTGCACAGTTAAAAAATACAAATTTAAATTTTTTTAACGATGTGATATTATCAACTTACTAGCATTCTCTTCTCTTGTGTCTCATTTCATGCCCTATAAAAACAAATCAGACACCGTTGCTAGTCAAAATTGACCGGTAACGGACATTAGTTAACCATTGATAATTTTAAATGAAAAGCACCAGTCCCGTGCCATGGGGGCCTTTTATTTTTCCTAATTTCTCTATTTTCAATTTTAGAGAAAAATGCCAAGAATACTTTTTTTCTCTAAATGTTTGAAAATATTGGAATTAGGCGAAAAAAATTTTATCTTTTTTTTTCTTTTTCGGGGATGATTTCTCCGGAAACTATTAGAGATAGGGGTAAGAGGGTGGTATACTTTTTTTGTAGAATCGAAAGATCTACAATTTTTATTTGAAAAAATTTTCTATATCTCGCACACTTCGCGAGATAATTGGAAAACAAACTTTATAGTGGTTGTTTCTACCCTTGTCCTGGATCAGAGCACTTTTTTTCATAGGGAGAATTGTTCTTAGTAAACTTTTCTGTTCCACGCACTCACGACATCCGCTCTTCTCTTTTAACCGTATCAAATGCGGCAATGAGTGCGAAGAGTGCGTCCTATACGCTGTCTCTCTTGCGCTCAGTGCCGGACGTTCAGCGCCCCAACTTTTCCCAACTTCTACAATTCACAAAATCGCCAAAAATGGCTAAGGACTTTTTATTCTTAAAATGATAATTAATTTTATGAAAAAATAAATTCTAATTTCAAAGATTTTAAACTTTAAATTGATTTTTCGCGAAAACTGCAATAGATGCAAAAAAATGTTTCGTATAAAAGTTGTAGATCTTAACATTCTCTACAACTTCTATTTGAAACATTTCTCTATATCTATAATAGTTTACGCGAAAAATGTGAAAAAATGGCTTTTGGAGCAATTTCACCCCTTTTTCACCCTGACGCTGGGGTCGCAACCCCCTTAAAACTATCCCTAGTCAAATCTAGCATGCCTAGCAATATTTCAGCCAAGTTTGACCGAGGTTGAAAAATTGCCATTTCAGACTTTACTTTACTGGACTAATAATTAGCGGAACATAAAAAAAATATAAAAACCTATTTATTAAACAAAGTTGGTTGTTTTTTTTTCATTTCGAAAGAAGAAAATGGACTTAATTCCGGCACGACATTTTTTTCATGCGTAAGCTTTGGCAAGTAGTTTTATTTCAAGTTGATGACATTTTTCACACTATGTATTTCAAAATGGCCAGTAAAAAAATTAAAAATTATAAATTTTATGGTCATTATAAAAAGAAATACATCCAGGAAAGTGAAAAAATTAGTAAAAAACTAAAATTAACACAAGAGAATTTTTTATATTCATTTTTCTTATTAAGCATAATTTATTAAACTATTAAACAATTTATTAATTTTTATTATTAAACAATTTTTATTATTTTTATTATTAAACTTTTAATTATTAAACAATTTATTATTTGTTTAATATATATTATATATTATATTAGTAGTTATAGAGTGCATATATGTATTACAAAAAAAATTAATTAAAAAAAAATAAAAAAAAAATTTAAAGAATAATTAAATAAATAAAAAAAATGGTAATTTATTATTTATTAGAAAATATTCGAAGTCATTTATGACAGTTTAATATATATTATATATTATATTAGTAGTATATATATATATATATATATATATATATATATATATATATATATATATATATATATATATATCAGTAGTTATATTAATTGTATAGTATATATTATACAAAAAAAAAAAAAAAAAAAATGGAAATTTATTTTTGATTAAAAAATATATGGAGTCATTTATTACAGTGGTCCTCTGTTCCAATACAACAATTTACAACTCACACAACTGAAAAATTTCTTATATCCATAGTAGTTTTCACGAAAATGCTGACCAGGATACTGAGAAATTGACTGGACCGAGTACGATCTAACTTACAATGTTAACTGAATTATTTGATACAATCTCAAATTAAGTAAAACATGTACTTTATTTTATTTATTATACTAGCTGTCACCCGCGGCTTCGCAAGCGTGAATTTCGTAATTTAGAAAAGGTAATTTTTTTTAGGTAGTTTGCTAAAATATTTTGCCCCTATTTTCTTATCATAAGCTAAAATGATAGGCTTTATTTATTGGTAAGCTCACTCATCAATTCTTTTTATTTTTAATTTTTCCCTTTGACTAGTTATCTAGGAACAATTGAAAATTTTCAAAAACTACTTGGTCATTTCTTCAAGCATATAACATAGATCGGAAATCTAAAGTAAACCTATTAAGAAGGTGTCAATGAATTTGATATAGAAGTAAAAAAAGTATGTTGATTTAAAATACTTAAATACCTAATATTCTGTAGACTTTAAATAAGTATCCTCCCTATTCCTATTGGAAAATTTAAATCCCTACATCCCCTATAAGTCTGTTTGCATTATATTTGAACATTTCCTAAAGTAACTGACTCATTGTTGGAGACGCTAGAACAGTAGGCGTTGAAAATGTAAAGTTTTACCTCTCCCCCATTTTTTTGCGTTTATTCCCTATTTTACTCTTTACAGGGTTAATTTTCAAAAAGTGATGAATCATCTATTCATTAATTTATTTTTGACCTCCTTTGACTATGTCCTCCAGTTTCATGCGTGTAAAATCATCTTAACTGTGAGTAAAGCTACTTTAAATCAATTATTCCGAAACAAATTGGACAAATTTAGTTTCAAATCAGTTCTTTATAGTGCTTCGCTTCGCTCGCCAAACAGTTCAAAATTCTATAAATGGTTAATTACATGTAATGCTTCGCTCCGCTTGCCAAACGATTCGGAAGTAACCATTAATAAATATAATTTTCACACTCTGAGATCTGTCCATGGATTCCCATATTGATGGTTTTAAAATTAATTCAATTTTAGATTCTTTTCGGGATCCCAGAACCCTGGTGGACTTTTAAAATTATGTTCACAGTTCCTCCATAATTAAACTTTACTACTATCCTTTTCTAAAGTGAAATTTTAGTAAAAAAGTTTTGAAGTTAACTTTTAAATTTTTAAATATTATTTTTATGGTAACTTAGGCAGTCTTTTGTTTTTCTTTCTTTTGTTTCCGTTTATTGTTAAAGGAGTATTTTTGATATATCAACTTTTGTCTTGAATATATCAACCCCCATAAAGAATATTGTGATAATTTTGACTGTAAATGTTGTCGATGTTGAGATGGTGAAGCGTCTAAGGAATAAATTTATAATGTTTCACTGAAATTTGTCCCGTGGTTTTTGTGTCAGCCGTGCCCATAGTAAACCTAACTGATCATTTTATTATATAAATTCTATGTAGCTTCAAAAATATCAGTTTTAGGTATTAGAATATCTTATGGTAATAGATCGACTTAACATTTTTCCACATAATTATAATAAAAAATATAGGTAATTCATTTGAAAAAAGAATTTGCACAATAAACAAACAATATTTAAAAAAAATGCTTTGTGTGACCACCCTGTATCAAGTCAAAAAGCTTAAATGTCACTGTCACATAGATTATTAGTAATAATTTCCAGCGAATTGAAATTTGCTGTCAAAAACACTTCAAATAACAAATTTTGTGTCAGCTTCCGGTATAACCGGAAATGGCATCAAGTCAAAAATATTTTAATTAAAATCTTCATAATTGAAAACTTCTATAACCAAATTTTCAAAAATCTACTTTATTTAGAAGACCATAAACTTTTAATGAAGGTTCTATTTGAATCATCCTGTACATAACCATTTGGGAGATCACATTAAAATGTGTTTAAGATTGATCGGGAGGTTAGTATTTATATTCCCTGTAAATTGCAACTCAATAACTTTAATAGTTTTTGAGTTAAATCGGTTCGCACAAACGGACAGACAAACAGACAGACAGACAGACTGACAAAAATTTTTTTAAAGGTATATTTGGGATATATGTCGAATTAGCTAACTGAAAAACATACTAATACTTGAAAATTCGAAAATGACAGACAGACCATTCTATTTTATTTATAGGTATTGATTTCAGTTAATTACTATGACAAACGATGATTTAATCGGAATATAAATTTTTTAAGTGTTTTGGTTTGATGGGAGAATGATGCAAAATTCGGGAGACAATAGAATATTTCTTAAAGAAAATATAAAAAAATACAAAAATTATTTATACAATAAAAAAGTACCAATATTATCACACTTTATGTAATCACAGAGGTAGTCTAACGAAATTGACTGGTTTAATAGTCAGTAAAATAATGTTTTTGAAATGGTTAGCAGAAATTTTTGGTGTTAAATCATAGGGTTAATAGTCAGCAAAAAAAAAAGAGTTTTTGGGATGGTTGGCAGAAATTTTTACTGGCGGAAAACTTTGTAGACCTTAGCAAAGCTAAAGCTAGAAACTTAATAAATTTGAGTGTTACTTTATGATACTCCGCATTTAAGTTAATAAATAAAACACTTCGCAAGGAATACTACTTTATATAAAATTCATATTTGTTTTTATTTGAACACCCTACATATTTCAGTATCACTAAATAGAATTTGTGAATCAAGTTTGCTTATACGTTATAAGCAATCTCTAATAGTCTAGAATTCTATAGATGACTGGTTTTAATTTTTGAAAGTGTTTTCTTGGAGTTACATTTTCTTATTTCTACACATTAAAAACTACAAGAAACAATCAGTAATTTTACTTCTCATCCATTGGGCAAAAATCAACCATTTTTTCATCCCCCTTTTTAACCATTAGTTTTTTTGGTTTAATTAATTTATATTCAAATAATGAATTTATACTACAGTATGACAGAGCGATTTTGTATCTATTAATGTTAACAGTTTAACTAGAAGCGTAGAATTGTAAATGAAACTGGCATTAACCCTGGATAACTAAACCTTCGTCATTTTGACGACGTACCATTTTCAAATTCTCAGAACTCGAAAACCACACCCCTTACCGTTCCCCCAGCCCATTACCTTCCTTTCATTGACTGTAGAGCTCAATATCGGTCTACCGTCCTTGTAGGGTACAAGCTAGTAGCCATACGAAGGTGTACGTCGTCACCACGACGAGGGTTTAGTGTTTGCGTTACTTTTTAATTTTCTTTTTGTGCATATTCCTAGTAATATTAGTTGTTCATTAGCTTTAATTTTATTTATTATTATTAATATATTTAACGTAAAAGCCCCCATTATGGAACGGTATCTAATACTGGAACAGTTTTGACATTTACATATTTATTTCTTTAATTAAGTAAGGAAACATTAAATGCGAGGTGAATTTAAATTGAAAAACAATCATTCTATTAATAATAATTTTTGTTATCAGACGTTTCTTTCAGAAATAAATTCATTAATATGTAAATGCCAAAACTATTCCAGTATTAGATGCCGTTCCATAATGGGGGCTTTTACGTTATACCTATTAAATTATTGTTATTATTAATTATTTATTTATTTTATTTAGTTTTTATTTTTTTCATTTATTTTGTAAAAACAATGGCCATTAATGAAGACCGTGAAAGCGAAAGAATAAGACAATTTTTATAGTTCTGTAACTAAAAGAAAAACAATTTCAATCATATAATATACAATCTAAAACAATAACACTATGCATTTCATTAGTCAAAGTATCAAAATATACTACAGTTAAAAGAAACAAAAAATATGTACCGTTGTCAAATTTACGAAGGTTTAGTAATCATGTGACTATAAAATAGGTTTAGTTATCCAGGGTTAAGCTAAGAACACTTTATATGTTAATAACTTCAAAACTAGTTAATATTGGACTATTTTTACTATTTACACATGAAGATCAAATTGTGTTTTGTATGGACATGGACGTCGATTTTTTTAAAACTTTATATTATATAATAATTAGAAAACGATAAAAGATTTATGCCAAGGCTCTTACATTAATGCAGGTTTTTGTTAAATTTTATAGCTATAAATAAATTAGTGCGATTCTAACGATGTAACTTGTATGCTTTAATGTGTTTTAGAAATATGATTGGTAACGGTTAATTAAAACATAGTCTTTGCACATTGTATCTAACACATCTAACCATGAATATATATATATATATATATATATATATATATATATATATATATATATATATATATATATATATATATATATATATATATATATTACGTAACATATGTATGTATATTCAGTTTCATAAATGTTTAACGTTAATGCAATCATAAGGCCCTTCGTACACGGGTCGATTGTTTACAACGCGAGTTTGTTGCTCAATATTTACATGTGCAACTGGTTTGCAGTCGATTGATATTGTTTGTCGGCACACAAGCAAGAATGAATATGGAACAGTTAACAGTTTTATAAAATTGGTAGTACAATTGTACCCTGATAGAAAAACGGGCTTCTGTCTCTCGCGTGGCTTCACATTTTAAAAGTGTAATAAAAAAAAAAAAATTGACCTTTTTTGAGACCGTAATAAATTTTATGACTTATTTTGGTAAAAATTTTTTATCCTTTTAAATTTTTCAATATTTTTAAATTGTGTTAAAAAAAAGTTTAAGTTCTATATGGATTTATATGTAATAAAGCAAAAAATCATAGATCCTTGATATTGCTTGCATTAAAGTTGGGAATTTCAAAATGCCAATTAGATTATGAACTTTATTTTATCGGCTGATCATGATTTACATCCCGCGGTTGAAAAAGATCGACCCGACCCTAAAATTGCAACTCAACACAAAAACTAAAAAGGAAAACACACGAATAGCATCCCGTGGTCAATATTTTATTGCTTTTATGAATGTGGTTACAACACATATTATGTTGCGAGTACAAATACATACACGCATACAATTTATTTAATTATTTTATTGTATAGGTATACCTAAAACAATTTTCAAAAATAATTTTTGAAAATTTAATGCGATTTTAAGCCATTTACTTTTTACCAGAATTTAATTAATTATATTTGATATTTTCTTAATTATATAGTTAATTAGTAGTTTCTTAACCCTTAACCACTGACGTACGTATGAGATACGTCACCCTAACGGTTTAACTATTTATGTTAATTTCATTACTTCTAAGCTTGTTGATTAATAAATATTTTTCTAATATTTTTTTTTAATATCCCTACATAGAATTGAATATCTTTATTTAAATAATAGTAAATAATTATTACATACATACATTTTGGATGCACCAGACGTCTTCAAAATGACGTACGTATATCATACTGGAACGATTCTTATGTTCTTCTGTATTTTTCTTGAAGACACAGTTAATACGATTCCAAAATATTAAATTATAAATATAGTTTTCTTTTTTATTTAATTTTATTTTTATAACTAATATAAATTTTCACATCCAACTAAATTTCGTACACAGAGAGACACTATTTATTCTGAGTTAACACATGGTGTAATCTTATTCCGGTTAAATGTTCCTGTGTAAATTCAATATCAGTTAATTAATAACAGCAAAAAATCATAGATCCTTGATATTGCTTGCATTAATGTTCGGAATTTCAAAATGCAAACTAGGGACCTTCAGTGAGGACAAATTTACCCTGTGACCGCGGGATGCAATTCATATGTTTTTTTTTTTTACTTCCGAAATTTTCAAGTCCACACTGTAGGTAATTATTACAGACAATTGCAAATCCCTAAATAAAAACTAAGTATACTTATATGTATAGTTTCAGGTAATATTTTTCTGAGAATTTGAATATAGCGGAAAAATCCAATTTTAATCCAGTTATAGGACAGTAAATAATTTTTTTTTTTTTTTTTTTTTTTTTTTATTGTTTAGATGCGCCACAGCTAAGGTGATATGCATCGTTTGGTATATGTCGTACTATTGCTTTTGGTGTTGATGTGCTATAGATGATTGGTGCGGTATGGTAGTTTGATGATGATGTATCTCCCCCGGCCGGTTCCGAACTCACGATCTTATCAGTCAAGAGCGGAGTTGGTAACCACTAAACCAGCTCAGGGTCAGTAAATAATTACTACATTCATTCTTTGGGAATTTAATTAACTATATAGTTACGAAAATATCAAATATTATTAATTAAATTCTGCCCCACCTCCGTTTTGAAAATATGGCTATGTAAATTGTTCAAAGATGGTTTAAAATCGCACTACAAGTTTTTAAAATTTTCAAAAATTATTTTTGTAAATTATTTTAGGTATATAAAATAATGAATAAGTTCTACGCATGTATGCATTTGTAACCAACTACACTTTTAAAAGCTCATAATCTAGTTTGCATTTTGAAATCTTCAACAAGTTCTAGTAGTCAAAGTAAGCAATTTAGTAAACATTTCAAGGATCTGTGATTTTTTGCTGTTATTATAATTAAATAATATTGTATCCCACAGGAACATTTAATCGGGATAATATTACACCATGTGTTAGATCAGGGTATATAGTGTCTCTGTGTGTACTAAATTTCATCGGCTTCGATTTAGTTAGTTGGATGTGATTTAGCAGTTGATTTTGTTTCCACCGGGAACCTTCAATCGGGATAAAACTATCCGATGTATTATTATTGCTATTGCATTCACTATGAATTTCCATAACCATTTCAACACATTTTTATAATATAACTAAGTCCTCCCTAAATTGAATTAACCTCCCCCCCCCCTTTGTGTCTCCCCTTCTTCCTCCGGAAACCTTCAATCGGGATTAAACTATCCCGAATAAAACTTTCAAAGTTATTACTATATGTGTTCATAGTAAATAACGTTTATATATTAAATTTTATCAAATTCGATTCAGTCATCCTACAGGAACCTTTAATCAGGATAAGATTAGCCTATGCGTTAACTCAGGATTAATCATGTCTGTGTACCAAATTTTATCAAATTCGGTTTAATTATTTGGACATGATTTTGGAATTTCTTTTGCATCCCCTAGGAATATTCAATCGGGATAAAACTATTCTACGTGTTATTAAAATTCTAGCTAGATGTGTTCATAGTAAATAGTGTCTTTATATTATATTTAATCGAATTCGGTTCAGTCATCCCACAGGAACCTTTAGTCGGGATAAGATAATGCCAGTGTACCAAATTTCATCGAATTGAGTTTTGTTTTTTGGGGTGTGTTTGAATAATTGTTGTTGTATCCCTCAAGAACTTGCACCCGGGATAAAATTTAGCCCATGTGTTAATCTAGAGTATAAGGAGTGTGTATATAAAATTTTATCAAAATCGGTCCAACCGTTTCTGTGTGATTGAGAACAAATATCCAAACATCTAAACATCCAAACTTTCACATTTATAATATTATAAGATATTAATTTTTAGTTAAGTTACATATAAACCCATATAGAACTTAAACTTTTTTTTAACACAATTTAAAAATTCTGAAAAATTTAAAAGGATAAAATATTTTTACCAAAATAAGTCATAAAATTTATTACGGTCTCGAAAAAGGTCAATTTTTTTTTTTATTACACTTTTAAAATGTGAAGCCATACGAGAGACATAAACCGAAAAACGTCTAGTTTTGGTAACATGTTAAATAATAGTTCAGATGAAGAAGATATAGTTGATTATTATCAGCACCTCAGATTTCAAAGAGCTGTACGAAGAAAATATTGGCGCCATCTTTATATGTATACAGAGAATTATCAAGTATAGATTGTTCGTGTTTCAGTTCGTAGCTTGATCACTCATTTCAAAATAAAAATTAAAAAACGACAGTTGAATGTCAAAAATGTTTACAAAATTCACTTAAAAATTTACTGTGTAACCACGCAAATGGAATCGTTTCCTGACCCTGCAAACACGATTGTACGTGAACAGTTGGAAACTAATTTGAAATCGGTTTCGTTTCTGTTGAGTCATGTGCAGTTATATGGTGAACTGATTCGAAACTCGCGTTGCAAAGCAATTGACCCATCTGCGGAGGGCCTAAGTGTTTTTTTGTGGTCTCAAATGCAGTTTGAGAAACTTACGGGCCGAATGTATGTAAGTTCTTTTTTCAATCGGAAATATGATGAATAAATTAAAAAAAATTGAATAAAAAAAAAACTAAATTCATCGGAAAAGCAATTTTAATAAAAATGAATAAGAGGCGTCTATTTTCACAACTATTAACTCAAATACTATTTCCACAAAACATATTTATTAACTGATGATAAGCGATTACCTACGTTTCTAGGAAGATAAGTAAACTTTCATTACCTATTACTTTTTATAACTATAATAACTAGGAAGTACATAAGTACTAGTGGTGGAGAACTATCGATAGCACTATCGATAACTATCGATAGTTTTGACTATCGAAAACTATCGAAATTTTTTTTTTTACTATCGATAGTTTTCGATACTTTTTTTCAGTCATTTCATTTACTTATAAATACTAAAGATGATAAAAATTTCGTAGAAATTATAGCCAGAGATATAAAAACAACCATTTTAAGGGAATTTCCGGGCAAAAAGGAATAATTCCGCCCCAGCGTAAAACCTGCGACCTTTTTTCTTTTCTTTTTTTTTTGCTCGACGGCTATCTAAATGCCGCCCAACTTGGATATCAAAAACTATCGATAAACTATCGATAGTTTCACGACTATCGTAACTATCGATAGTCGGGACTATCGATAGTTCTCCATCACTAATAAGTACATATATAATAGTAAGTGTTGCTTATGCATTAAGTTACCAGCTATATAAACGATTGTTAACTTACGATTTAAGAGGTTAACGAAATTATTTTGTTCTTTAATTGGAAATTTATCGGCCAGTCAACGATGACACGTTTAAAATATATTTAACACTTTGCGATTTATTATTTCCTGAATCTTGTGTTGCAGAATAGTGTCCCCAAGACAGAATTTTTTTTACCTTTCGGCGAGAGTTCATCCTAAGCGAACAAACTTTTTGCAGACGGGAGGGCGAGTGGGTTGTTTTGGATTATTTTTTAATAACAAGGTATAAACGAAATTTTCGTTTGTGCCCCACAAAAGACGTCCATTCTTTACGATACCTTGCTGGAGCTCTCATTTTTGTTCTATGACAATAATGTCGCGCCGTAACTTGATATTCTGCTTTGAGGTGTGCCTGTGACCGAAAGGTTTTACAATTCTAAAAGCTTAAAATTACTAAGCGTACATATATTTGAATGTATATTTTATTACAAAGTTCTTGGCATTACGATTTTTAAATTATTTGAAGATTAATTTGCTGTAAGATTGGGTTGTCTGTATGTCAAAATGTATTTCGTTATCACCGTACATACATTGCATCATTTATGCACTGATTTCATTGTACATCGATGTTTTGGAATTTTGCTTTTTTACATTTTCTTTTATGCAGTCCCTATCCTCCGTACAAAAACAGGTTTAAGTGTACTGCCTGGTATCGTAACTCAAGATTGGGTAGTGTAAGTAAAAGTTTAAAAAGCCAACTAAATTCTGCGTAAAATGGCTTCAGTGAAGTGCCAATAAAAGAAAAGCTGACAAAACGTTTTTTTTTTTTTTTAAAGAAATTCAAAATTTTAAAAGTTTGATATTTTGATTATAACTTTTCAGTTATTTTTTTTTTTTGTAGTAGTATCCCAGTAGCGATTTTAGCGGATAGGTCGAATTAGTCCGGGCCTACCCAGAAATTTTGAAAAAATAAGAAAAATTAATATAAGGGGGTTTAAAGAATGATCTTAATTGTCTGGATTCTAAAACTTTCTATGCTCTCAATTTTATCAGTGATATCTGCAAAGACAGCTTTTACTAAATGAGATTTTATATACTGTAAAAAGGTTGAAATCAATGAGATAGGGTGGAGTAGTCATTTGGTTATGTGAACTAAAACCAAATGCTGGTGCTCCACATGTCAGTTTTTTAGTAGTGTGTGTGCTGTTTGCATTTTTATAACTGCATCTCGTTTTGACTATTTTACATGTGTGTTAATGTGTGTGAATATTTATGTAGGCTTCATTTCTGTAATATTCACATCAGGTAGATGCCATCTCCATCGTCCATCCCACCCCCGTGATTGAAATCTAATTCAAGTCTATCTAGGATTGGATACGTACTCAAGAGTTTAGGAGTCGTTGCTGTAGTAAAAAGAAATCAGCTACAACCTAATACGTAATTTTGATTCTATATTCGTCTCTTAGAAATAAAAACGACTTTATTTTAATCAGGTTGAAATGAAATGGAATTTCAAGGCCAATCGCCGTGATCGTAAAAAGATTTGATATTTTGTGTAATTCTAAATTTCTGATAGTCTTATGTTTTTGGTAACAATATTATCATCATTTATCATTTTAAAAAATGTCCAAACCTTTTCTTATAAATTACTTAAGCTTTTGTCTTATTTACAATTTTCATATAGCTTAGATTAAACTGACTTCATTAAATTTATTTTACATAATAACCATGTTTCATTTTCCTATGTTGGTCAGACTTAACTAAATATTTAAACTAATAAAAATATATAGACCTTCCTAGGTGGTATGTGGTTACCTGAAGTAACTTGCAAATGTTGCTTGAAACTTCATTTTGTGTAGTTTATATTTATCCAATCAAAAATTAACAGCTTCAAGAAAAATTATATATATATATATATATATATATATATATATATATATATATATATATATATATATATATATATATATATAAGTTACATGTTTTGCTATATAGAAAAATTAGGGCCTACCCAAAATAAAAATATTAAAATCACCTCTATGGTATCCTGTTTTTTTAACATTTTCATTTGGTTAATTTAGTCAAAGCTATATTACTCGTAAAGTGAAGTATTCATTTTGGACATATTGTTTAGAACGTACAGTATGCAGTGTCACACTAAGGTTGAAACATTTGATACATTTTTATTTTCCGAATTAGAAAAAGACTTAATGCTTCCAACAACTTTTCTGGTAAGTTCAGCTGTGAATTTAGAGATACATCCGTCGAAAGCTCCTTAAAAAATAAATCTCATTATTTTCTATCTGCTATAACGTAAAAGCCCCTATGCAGGAACGCGATCACATGTCCGAACAGTTTTGACATTTATATATTAATGAAGTTATTTCTGAAAGAAACCTCTGATAACAAATTTTTCAAGTTAGCATAATAAAAATATACAATTAATTTTTATTAGTCCATTTAAGAAATTGGGACAGCTAAATTACCTTTTAATATTGTTTAAATATTATTTGCCGAAGTGTTTCAATATATGTTTGAAATTTTACTGTATGTATTTGGTATTACAATTATTATTAATATGTATTTTATAGACATTTTTAATTTATCTTTGAGCCTAAAGTACTAACCTACAGTTTAAAAATTATGTGATTCTTAATATTATTTTACTCTGGAAAATGTAATCAATTGGTATATAAAAATTTTGATTTAAATATTTCAAAATTCTTATTATGAATAAATAAGGGCAGCCATATTGAATATCGTCTAGTTTAGACGATAACAATTTTACGTATAAAATTTTTTCTGTGGTAATTTATTTGTTTGCTGTAAAAACGAGAACGCGTGAATAAGACGGTATTTATTCCTATTTTTCCTACACCGTAGATCGGACTCAATCGGGAGAGACGGGTGAATAGGGATAAAATAAAAAATACTATTCACGAATTTGGTTTAAAAACATTAGACGTAAATGTGGACATATATATCTTTCTTAAACTATAGTAGAATAATTGTTCTTTTGGGTAAGTGACTAAGTTTGAAGTTGGATAAAAAATATTAAAAATTCAATTGAAATTGAGGTCTTCAAACAGTGCTATTTTTTGTTATTCTTAAAACTTTATCTAAAATTATTTATTTTGGTGCTCTTATTAATAAATTGTTTTTTCTTTTTTTTAATTTCAAATATTATCGAGTGCCTGTGAAACATTATTAATGTATGGCGGATTTTTTGGAGATCTTTTCTAGATCGTTCGATGCTTCCGCACCTGCGTACTTCCAAGTGACCGAATTTCCTTCAATACTGACAACTTCCACTTTAATATCATTCGGTTTGTTTACATATAAACGTCAAATTTGTAACCTAATTTACATCTGTCAATTTTTTTTTTACACAGTTTATGCAAATTTAACTAGACTGATAGTTGTATTTAAATTTTCTCTTTTTGTTTAGACAAGGTTTACGATAAATTGATACAAATTTTTTTGTTTTTAGGATCAACGGTGCATGAAACAGTTTCTATGTAAACAGTCAATGTACACAGTATATTATACAAAGTTGAATTGTAATACTGGAATGAAATAAACTATTTTCTAAAATTGTTGTTCTTGTCAATCAACCTGTATCTTTAATACGAGTGAGTGATAAAATTATTTGCAAAAAAAACCGTAACATCGTGATTGAATGATTGGTTTTGTATCCCATGAAAACCTTCTATCGAAACAAAATCACCCTAGGTGAATAGCGTTTATATATCACATTTAGTTCAGTCATTTCAGTGTAAAGGAATAACTAATTTAGTGTCCCACAGGAACTGTCAACCGGGATAAAATTATTTTATGTGTTAATTCAAGATAAATTTTGTCTATATAAAAAATTTCTTCCAATTTAGATCGGTCATTTCAGTAACTGGATAAGATGTTAATTTGGTGTTTTTTTTCCTACAGCATAAAACTATCCTGTGTTGGCTCATGGTAAGTAGTACCGTCATTTGGGGTGGAATTGATAAAAAAAAAACATATTTTGGTCTTAATTTTTTATAAATAAAACACAATCGGAGCAAAATGGGTTTATATCGCACCGCACGAGAATAAAACTGTTGCAACTGCAAGTTTTTCGTTTTTGAGATTTTTATATCATTGGATTCAGCTACATTTAAGCTATCGATTGGTGAAATTTTCATTCTAAAATTCTAGAAAATATAAAAGTTATAGTGCGTAAACTTTTTTTAAATTTTAACAACCTAAGGATAAATGGTTTAAAAAATTTTGTTGCATGTGTAGTTATAACAAAGCGAAAACAAAAAATTAACCTCTTATTTAGATTGAAAAAGGTATATGTATTTGATTTCTTTTATTAAGTGCCTACATGTTAGTTAGAGTGGATTGTAGGTATGTACAGAACTACACGCATTTTGGTATTCCTTCTTCTGTTATCATTTTACAATGTAAGTGAATAATGATGTTCACGATGTTCACAGTTTTAGTCATATTTAATGTTTATTGAATTTAGACGAATCCTTTCGTAGCATTATTGTTATTAAAATATAATTTAATTTCAAAATATGGACGCTGATAAAGAAAAAATTAATTTAACAGCTTTTTCTGAATTTAATCTTATAATTTAAACAATTTAAACCATATAATTCAAAATTTTAAACAACTTAAACAATTTTATTCATTTAAATAATAGATAGTTTTTTTTTGTCCTCTGCTTTCACTGTTACTGTTAATTCGGATATATATTTTAATTTAGACGAAACTTTCCCAAATAATACTAATGGAAATTTAACAACACCTGTTTCGGAAGGAAAGAAACGAAAGCGAAATCGCGATTTACGAGCGACAAATATAAAAAAAGGTTTAATTAATACAGGGTCAGAACGTTATTCACTGAAAACTTAGAAATTTTTCCGGTAAAAACAAAAATTAAATCAGGATATTGCGTACAAAAATGTAAACTAAAATGGTACTAATATCTGAGTTTGATCGAAATATCTGTATAATAAAAACAGACAAAGGTGGGAAAAACTTCAGTCGGCAAAATATTGATATAAAACAAAATAAAATTGTAGCAGGATATCCCTAATAGTTACATATTCCTAATAGTTATAATAGAAGAAAAGAAGAATAACATAATATTTTCAGTTAAATGTGTTTAATTACTTTTACTACTAAATATCTAACAAATTATTATAAATTGATTATAATGGCTTAATTTATGCTCTATTAGTCCCATTGATTCGGTCGACAATAGAATATTTTCAAAAAAATTAGTTTTCATATTTTTCGAAAACCCAAACTTTTGATCGTAAATATTTCGTAAACGGTGCATCGTAGCTTAAAAATTACGAAATTTTTGAAGGCTGAAGCGAAGCAAGTTGTGGGTATTCCGACCATATTGGGATTATCAAAACTTACCTTTCGTTATCGAAAATTATCGATACCGAGTTACTCATCATAAACTGATTTTAATTGATTGATTCAGACTCATTAGTCAAATTGGTTTTGTCACCAATAAAATATTTTCAAAAAAACTAATCTTCAATACTTTTCGAAAACGAAAACTTTTGATCGTAAATATCTCGTAAACGATGCATCATAGCTCAAAAATTACGAAATTTTTGAAGGCTTAAGCGAAGCAAGTAGTAGGTATTCCGAACATATTGGGACCATCAAAACTTACTTTTCGTTATCGAAAATTATCGATACCGAGTTACTCATCATAAACAGATTAATTAATTGATTCAGACTCATTAGTCAAACTGATTTTGTCACCAATAAAATATTTTCAAAAAAATTAGTTTTCAATACTTTTCGAAAACGTAAACTTTTGATCGTAAATATCGGTAAATATGGTACATCGTAACTTAAAAATAACGAAATTTTTGAAGGCTTAAGCGAAGCAAGTTGTGGGTATTCGCCACATATTGGGATTGTCAAAACCTATTTTTCGTTACCGAAAATTATCGATATCGAAAAAAACGATATTTTTAAAATTTTAATTTGTAAATTTCTACATTTTCGTTATCATTTGTATTATAAAATTCTCTACAATTTTTGGTAGCTTTTATTTCCAGTATTTTTTTTTTTTTTTTATATATAATGACGGATTTAATTTACACGATTTTTTATCCGCATAAATTGAATCCCCATGAAACGGATATTCACGTAAATTGAGGGATAGGTGTCGCGGTCTTTAATTAAAAACGCATTTGTAAAATAGTACAGCTAATTGTAAGTAATCGTTTTTACTCAGGTTTCGGGAATTTTCCTGGGAAAATACTTAATAATTACCCAAATGTGAATATTCCCAGGAATATTCCCAATGGGAATTTTTCCGTTGCCCATCTTTATCTGTAATACAGTTATGGAATGTGTTACCTTAAACAATTACCATTATAAAATTATATAAAACGAAATTTTCAAAATTTCTGAAAAGTATTAGTTGCAGATACAACTTTGGGTTACCAACAAAAAGTAATATTTTGTGAAAAATTTAAGAAAAAATGTAGATACTATTTGTAGATATAACATTATAATCCTAAACAGAATGCAACTTTTTGTAAAATTAATAAAAAATTTGTGGTTGCAACTGCAATGAAAATTTAAACTATGAATTTTTTCGACAAAATTTTTATCACATTTAGAACTAACAGTTAGAATGAACCTAACAAAGTTTCAAAGTTCTAAGATAATTTGGAAAAAAGTTATTAGGTTTTAAATTTCTTCAAAATCTTATTTCTTATCAAAATCTTAAAATTAGTGATTTTGCAGTTGCAACAGTTTTATTCTCAATGTGCGATATGTATAGACGATGGTAATACGGACCTTATTGCAAAATTTCGTTTCCCTACATGTCAAAACATAGTCTACAGGAAGCAAGCAAGCCATGAACAATCTCATACTCGTTATGGGGTGACATTGAGCACACGAGTTCGCAGCCCTGAAAACACACTTTCTTCATTAAGAGTAGGCCCGACGAGAGGGTGGTGTAGCCCGGGGTTACAACCTCGCGGCCCGGGTTTAAGGAGGGAGTCCGTAGCTGTCCGTAGAAGGCCAGAAAAAAAACTTAAGGGCTTTTTTTTGTTCATCGCCTTTTTTGGAGGGAGGAAAATTTTTAAAAAATACGGTTTTAGTCCCAGGGCCCGCCATTTTTTTCACGGTCCTAATTAAGAGGAAAAACTGTTTGACCACCATTTTTTTTTAAATTTTCAAAAAAATTCTTCTTGTAAAAAAAGTTTGATGTTTATAATAAATTTTAAAAGTTTTAAGGAGTATAAAACATGGTCAGATATATCGTATACGGCTATACGTAATTAATCTTTCAATGCAATAATTGAACAATCTCACCCCATGTATATGATTAATCTCACCCCACGCAATAATATGTTCAATATGACAAAAAATACTGAACTGATTATGTACAGTCAAGCATGTGATGGTTACAAAGCATCAACAATTATGTGTATTTTATTAAAACATAAAAACTGTGTTTAGATTTTGATTTATCAGATAAAGTTTTAAAAGTTCTCTTTCACCCAAAAATACGACTTCTTTTAATACACTATATTTTTTTAAATATATGGAACTGCTGAATTTGACGTGTATAGGGTATTTTCAGCCATCTCATTTCTTCCATTATCGGTCGGTAAAATCGCATTCTAAACTATAGTTCTGGCGTTATATTCAATTTAAAAAAATATGATTTAGTGAACAATTTCACCCCCGATGATCAATTCCACCCCAAATGATGGTACTTCTGTACCAAATTTAATCTAATTCAGTTGTTATTTCACCGTGATTAAGTAACTGATTTTGTATCCCACGGGAACTTTCAATCGGGATAACGTTATTCTCTGTATTAACTCAGCATAAATAGTGTCTGTGTACAAAATTTTATCAAATTCGGTTTAGTTATTTGGACGTGATTGAGTAATTGGTTTTGTATCCCCCAGGAACATTCAATCGGGATAAAACTATTCTATGTGTTATTAAAAGTATTCCTGTATGTATTCATAGTGAATAGTTTCTATATACCAATTTCATCGAATTCAGTTCAGTCATTTTGCTGTGGTTAAGTAACTGGTTTTGTATCCCACAGGAGCCTTGAATCGGGACAAGATTATTCTATGTGTTAATTCAGGGTAAATATTGCCTGTACATCAAATTCCATCGGATTCGGTTCAGTTATTTGAGCAGGATTGATTAATTGGTTTTGTATCCCTCAGGAACATGAGATCGGGATAAAACTGTCCTATGTGTTTTATTCCTGTATGTATCCATAGTAAATTGTTTCTATATACCAGTTTCGTCGAATTCAGTTCAGTCATTTTGCTGTGGTTAAGTAACTGGTTTTGTATCCCACAGGAACCTTGAATCGGGATAAGGTTATTCTATGTGTTAATTCAGGGTAAATATTGCTTGTAAATCAAATTCCATCGGATTCGGTTCAGTTATTTGAGCGGGATTGATCATTTGGTTTTGTATCCCTCAGGAATATGAAATCGGGATCAAATTTAGCCTATGTGTTAAGTCAGTATATAAGGAGTGTGTACATAAAATTTTTTCAAAATTCATTCAATCGTTTTGGCGTGATTGAGCAACAAACATCCAAACATCCAAACATCCAAACTTTCACATTTATAATATTATTAAAATTAAAATTAAAATTAAAATAAGATATACAACCAGTGATATACATGGATGGCCAACGATGTACCTTTTTTTGAAGCAAGTAAATTGCATACCACTGTGAACTATAACAACGAGAAACCTAATATAAACAATTGATAAGAGTTTGACAACACGATATTAAAGGTATATGTATAATGGGCGCAAGCAAAAAAGACCCCCAGAAATTGTGGTGAGGGGAACACAAATTGTATTATTTCCATAGTTACCAACCAAACCAAGGAATTATGTTTTTATATGAGTGAGTGAGTAAACTTTTATTTGTTAATATGATAGACAAAGATAAATGCAGATGTAGTCAAAAAAGTTCTTTTTGTCTTGCGCCCATAATATCTTTTTTTATTCCAGACTCAGATTTCCTTTAATAAATATATTTTGTCATTTATTAGATAAAAACAAAATATAGTATAGAAATTCAAATAACTGCTGTCATCTTTTTCTGTAATGACTATTCAACTTTTTAAACGATTTTTTTAGGTTGTCTCTCTATGTATCTCTATGCATACAACCAAAACACATGATGTATGGACACAAATATGCGAATGTGTTGTAACAGACTAAATCAGTAGTGGTGTAAATTGCAGCTTAATGCAACTTACGAACGACAGTTTTTTTATATGTATACTGCTTCTATATTGTTGTGTGATTACATGAAATGATACTAAAAGTGGAAATTGCCAAATTTCAAGATACGTCTCTCTTTCGTTTTAGGAAGGCGATATTATTTTTAAAAGATTTTTCATTGATTCGTATAAATCCAGGCTAGTATTTAGTGGTAGTAATAGTAAATAATAGTAAATTTCGGGTACTGAGATTCTTACTCACTAATTTGTTGACACTACAAAATTTTGTTGCTGTACACCCCTGTCACTACTGATATTATGTACGAGTATGATGGGCTAAAATGAGAAATTAAAACATGTCAACCAAGATACATATACGATGTCATTTGAATTACGAATATTGAACTTATTTTCCGTAAGGTCGAAAGTGGTCGAATACGTTTTAAGAAACTACTGAAGAGAGGAGGACCTGCGACCTCGTTACAGACGAAAGTTTTTTCATATTTTCCACAGAATACAGAAACAAAGTTGCTATAAAAATCTGTCGTTCGTAAGGTGCAGTGTTGTGCAATTTACACCGCTTTTGATTTAGTCTGTTACTGTTCGTCATAAAGGTTATATCGTTCTTAGTGTCATTGTTTTTTTAATCAACTTGTAAAATTTAAACAGAAAAAATATGAAGTGTGTCGTATTTAAGTGTAAAGATCCTATTGAACAAAAATATGCAAAATAAAGGATATCTTTCTTAAAATAAATAAATTTATTTTTAATTGTTGGTTGTTAATCAGATAGATCGGTCATGACAGTATATATTATATATATGCAAGGCGCATAGTCATATACATACACCATATTGTACAAACACATTCACCTGTTTGTGTATATACAAATGATGTGTTCAAGTAGTAATATGTTGTACAAATATAAATATCATAATCATTTTGGTAGGAGTAGCGTTGTGACGTCATTTGCTGGCGACAGCGGTCACGGCAGTTATGAAATAGGAAATTGGTATCTTGTATATCCATGATGTTCTCTTTTTTGTTACATACTGTACGATATTCGTTCAACATTAGGGACATTTAACGTATCATGTAGAGTCGACGTTAATGTAATGATAGGTTTCGAATTGGAGATCCCCCTATGTAATTCAAAATTATTTTCTGCGCATCTAATTATTTTTATTAGTTTAATTTGCTCAGTTACGTACGTCTTTATTGAAAGAATTCTATTCACTTCGTAAGTTTATCAAAAAAACTATCTAGTTGTTTAATGTGAAATAAACTACAATTATACAAATATTTGATAATTAATAGCTATAATTATTACATGTATGTGAAAACGTGTGTAAATAACTAGTTATACAGTAAGTAATCAAATGATTTATTCAAAAAATCTTTCCATTATTGATACTTCACTAAAAATCTTACTAGTTAACGAGATATGATTATCATTTCTTTTTATTTTAAATGTGCAATACAGAAGAGTGTTTTTTTGCAATAGACAAAATACGATCAAGAAAAGTTTCATTGAAGATGAAAAAAATAAAAGTAAAAAAAACTTTCACTGCGACCGTAGTCAAGTTTATTAGATGTCTGGATACTTGTTTTGTCACAAGATTATTTATGTAAATAATTAATTAAAAACTATGTATAGAAATTATTTATTAGGTAAGTGTTTATTAAGTATAGATTTAATTATAATTTTATAAAGGTATTTAAATTTTTCTCTTTTTTTTTTTTTTAATGTATATCGCGCGTTTTCTGTCTCAACCTCGTATATCAAAAACTACATGTTTTAGGACACACAAAAATCATATTAAATACTGTATTTATACATATACTTATCTATATATATTTATATATATAGGTAGCCAACATCAATGGGTGTAATTAGCATAAATATTAAGTTCATAGTGATGAAGATACAGATTTAAATACGTTTTGTTTGTGTGTCCAAAAATTGGGATTTTTCAGATACGAGGTTGAGACAGAAAACGCGCGATATGCATAACCAGTTTTTTGATATCTTGTTGTCTATCCGTAAAGTATTGATATGTTTTTGTTACATTCATGGACATTTCAAACTGTTTTTGGATTAGGCAAATATATTTATATATATGGCTAAAGGGTATGATTATAACGGGAATAGTAAAAAGTAAAAATATAATTAGAAAATTGGGTGTTTTGACCCTCTCATCATTGACTTTGATTGTAGTTGTAGACAACAGATATGCATGGACAACTTAGGAACAATTAAGTACAATCTAACAAGG
Organism: Brachynemurus nebulosus; assembly: GCA_035578155.1. Classification (NCBI taxonomy): domain Eukaryota; kingdom Metazoa; phylum Arthropoda; class Insecta; order Neuroptera; family Myrmeleontidae; genus Brachynemurus; species Brachynemurus nebulosus. Next base: position 1,751,557 of record JAPWDM010000038.1, read on the forward strand.
AACATCACGGGGGTGTACCCCTCCGATTTTGTTTATTCTTTGATATGTTGTAGAACATCGAAAAATAAGAGACACGTATTTTTTTTAAAATGGTCTGAAGGGGTGAAATCACCCTTCAAAACTTGGGGTAAAATTTAATTTGTCAAATATCTCAAAAACGGTAAGGGATAGAGCAAAAGTTTAAATTGGCGCTGTTGTTTTTTTTTTAAAGGGCTATCTATTGATATGCAACTTGTTAAAATTACATCAACAGGGGTGATTTGGGGTTAAAATTTAGGGGTTAACTTTGCGAAAAGAGGGTAAAAAATACAATATATTAAAATTTTGTTTACAGATTTCAAATTCACGTAAAAAAATTTAATTGACCTGTTTTTGCTCAATTTCATAATATTAAGTTTAGGGGTGAGTAACTGGAAGGTGACTGTGTTGACATAATCATTATGTACTATTTGAATAATTCAGGAACTTCTTCATGGAAAATAGCTTAAAACAATTATAACAACGTAAAAATGATATTCTCGAATTCAAAATTCAGTTTGATCAACATTGAAGAGGGGGGGGGGTGAGTCACCCTCTTAGATTACATACACTCATTTTTAGTATTATTGTATATGTATATTATATAGTACTTAAAGGTAGCAAGCTATGGGCATTTCAAACGTATTAAGACTATCAAGATATAATTTTCGTTATCGAAAATTATCGATATCGAAAATAATGATATTTTCAAGATGGATAATACATGCGATAGTGTAACTTCTGAAGCATTGATTTTGACATTATTATTCTCCGCCAGTATGTTAATAATATAAATGAGTGTATAAAAACGTAGTGTAATTTAGGAGGGTGACTCACCCCCCCCCCCTTCTCCAATGTTGATCAAACTGAATTTTGAATTCGAGAATATCATTTTTACGTTGTTATAATTATTTTATGCCAGTTGAAATCGATCAAATCTCACACTTAAATAGAATAAAAAATTCCGTTGAAGTTTCGTGTTGATTAGGAAGCCTATATGCCAAAATTATACGTACTCTTCTTATTATGGGAAATTTTTGTAATATATTTTTGTAATGAAAATTGATAATAAAAATCTAAAATATTTGGTAAAGAGGTAAATCTGTCTAAACATGTACAGGTACCAAGTTTAAGGAAGTTATTAGGAGCTACGCAACTGGTTAATGGCCTAGTATTTGACGACTTTATATTAAGACTTTACGGTCTATGTTTTCAGCATCTAAAAATTACCAAAACAACCGTAGAGGCCGATCGCGATCAGTAATCACACATGTGTACTAACTTATCGCAAGCAGGTATCGACCAAATTAACACGAGAAATACACTCTTTGTGTGATGATATCTATAAACATTTAACACCTAAAAATATAATTCTAAATTATCAATCATCACTTATTTTTTTCTTTCTTGTTTTTGTGCAGTTGTATTGAAATGCATACAAATGTATGTAATAAAAGTATTTAATTGTTTGTGTTTTTTTATATTTTTTATCATTTTTAGTGTGTTTACAATTACATAGGTATGTTGAACCATTTCGTGAATTTATTTATATAAAGCTTTTTTTTAATTCTTTAAAAATATTGCCTGCCTTTAGGGAAGTTAACTATGAAAGTGCGCCGACCATATAGTGTTAAATGAAGCGTGGCAGAAGGTTCAAAAATGAAGTTATATGTAACTTAAACTCAGCACAAAAATATTTCCGATTATCGCAGAAATATTTTTGAACTGTATACAAAAATTTGACTGTATTTAAGGGGGTATTCTGGTCTAGACGGCTAAATTTTATGTGTTTTTTCAGACGTAATAAATAAAAAACCTTAAACATTTTTAGCATCGGTTTTTTATCAATTTTTTATTAACATTTGAAAAGTACAAAAAAGTAAAAACAAAAAAAGTAAAAATTGAAAAAAATACAGGCTGGCAAAGTATAGTTACTCAATAAAAGCTCCCCCCTGGTTAACATAATTCCTCCCCCCTCGGTGATCTGAAACACAAAATTTTAGTGAATTCTTAAAGAGTAAGGATATCATTTTAGTATGACGAGAGCGATTTGAAAAAAAAAATTTTTGGCAAAATGGCATCCATGTGCAAAAAGTGTTTTTTTTTCGATCGTTTTTTCAGTTTTGAGAATTTTTTATAAATAGTAAAAAAAAAAAATTCAAAAAACCTCTCGTCAAACTAATTTTAAATATATTAAGAAGCTTTGTATAAAATTTCAAAGCAATCGGTCCATTGAAACATGAGATGTCGTGTCAACCGTTTCAAAACACAGTTTCAAGAAAACGAATTTAAAGCTTTGAGTCTCGTTTCGGGCAGTCTGAGTCATTTAATAGTGTGTTATACTTACATTTTTTTAATCAGCGATCCCTGTCTCGTATAATGTTTCTTTCTCTAAACTTTGAAAATACGCAAAAAAATTGATTGTTTTTTTTAATTTCTAGACCAAAATACTAGATAATTAAATTTTTACAACAACTAAAAAATATGCTGGAAGAAACAGATTTCAAACGAAATTCAATTGAGAACTAGTTCAATGTTTAGGTACGTTTAATTTTAAGACAACATTATATTATTATGGGGATACGCTTAATGCTATATATATATATATATATATATATATATATATATATATATATATATATATATATATATATATATATATATTACTTAATTACTTAATTTACTAAACATAGTAAAACTTTTTGTCTGTGATAAATATAAAAATTGACTTAATTTATCTACTTTTAGATATACATATGATGAATGCAATGGTACGAGGCGGATAGTTCAATTAACTGCACTTGGAGCTTTCCATTTGAATGCTATTATTATTTTTGAGTTTTAATTAATTAAGTGATTCATTTTGGTTTATTAAATTGATCTACTCCGTCGTGGATTGTACTAGAACCGGGGCACTGGCCCCGTACATTACTCGATTAAGTTTTCTATAGTAAGTATATAATAATATGTTTGCCACTTTTTTAATGTCAATAAATTAGTCGGGTTAGGTAGTGAGGATAATTTTGGTATATAATTGTTTACAAAATTAACACCTTAACAGTGATGATAACCTATAATGATAAAACGCTCAACTGGTACACTATTTTGACACACACACTTTATATGGAATTGTTGACGTTCTACGATGTAGTGTGTGAGTCAGTCAGATTTCACTTGACGTCTTATGACGTCAATGATCGTCAAGGTGTTAATGTCTTCTGGTTAGGTCCATGATAATTTTTTTAATGATTTTGATAGATGTCAGCAATCTGATGTAATAAAAGCTAAATAATCAATATTTTTGGCATATAATTCAGTTCTCTACTACTGATAATTAATCATACGAGGTGTAATCAAAAAATACGGTAAATACTTTTGTTACAATAAGTTTAAATCAAATTTGAATTAATCTCCTTCAAAGTACTTCCCTCGGCTGGTGATGCACTTATCCCAACGTTGATTCCATGATTGGAAGTATTTCTTGGAATGGTCTCGAGCTGCTCTGTCGTGGTACTCTTAATGAAGGGAATGGTATCAAAACATTTTCGTTTTAGCACGATTTTCATTTTTAGAAAGAGACAGAAGTTGCATGGTGCTAAATACGGCGCATAAACCGGATACATATGAACAAACAGGATCTTTAATTTGCGCCAAAAACTCGCGGGTTAAAAGTTATGATGAAGTAGAAAACCATTGATCCATTCTTCGCATCTCTTTTTTCGTACATGGTTTTGAAAACGTTGTAGTAGGCCTTTGTATTATTCGAAGCATACAGTCCTTCCGCTTGGAACAAACCCGGAACTTTTTTTGAGGTCGAGATACGTCCCGACTACTGATCGTCTTCAACCGACCCATTTTCGGTTTTGAATCGCTCATATCACTTATAAATCATCGTCAAACTCACCACATTATCACCATACACTGATTTTAACATTTCATGGGCTTCTTTAACACTTTTTTTCAACTTAAAACAAAACTTAATGTTAATACGTTGTTCGATATATACACGATGCGCTGGAAATCTGTCTGCAAGTCACAACTTGTTCTACCGTGGCTCCGACGGTCCCAACGAATCAGGCTATTGAATTTATTATTTCAAATTTATACAATGTTAGTAGTTGCTGCTATAAAAATTGATTCACTGTATTTTTGATCACGCCTCGTACTTTTAATTAATATATTTACTTCTAACTAAAAATGGAAAATTTTCCTGTAAACAGGCTGTTCCATAGAAGTTTTTATCAGATACAGAGTTGAAGCTGAATCTACGGATAATAAGGGTGACTCACACCTCACACTCAGTTTTTCTACAAACCTGTGTTACCGAAAAATAAATTTTCTTAATTATATATATATATATATATATATATATATATATATATATATATATATATATATATATATATATATATATATATATAGGGGAAAGTAGTCGAATACCGACCAGTAAGGTAATACCGACCACTCTGTTTTACCTCGAAATATCGAATTGATCTAAATGATATTAATTCAGCCGTTTAGTATTTTACCTTTAACATTATAGATACTTAGATATATAGATAATTATCCAAAACCATCATGCAAAACAGGTATTTTATTTTTTAAGTTATCTTAAGCATTTTTTGTTAACCTAAAATTAAGAAAATTCGAACGTCGTAGGTTAATACCGACCACAGTAATCGATATTATCCGATAATTGCAGAAATATGTATTACTCGAAATATGTAAGAAAAAGTAATCGAAACACATATGCGGAATGAAATATTTATGGTACCTATATGAACTATAGTAAACAAAAATAAAGTGGGAATAAGGCGTGTTGCAAAATTGTTTAATATAAATAATTATGGTACTTTACAGGGCAAGCTAAAAAATAAAGTTCAAGGTGTAGAATTAAAACTATATTGAAAGTCTGTGTTTAATAACCAAGAGGAAAAGGAAGCAACAGAACATCTAATTGCTATGTCCAAAATATTTAATGACCTAACTCTATATATTGTACGGCGACTAGCTTAGAAATATGCCCAGAAAACAAGCTTTCGAATTCCATTTAACAAAGGAAAGGGTTTTTTTTTTATATTTATTCAAAGACATTGGTTATATTCATTTTTAATGGAAACAGAAGCATAATAATAAAAACCCAAATAAAGTTGTTAAACAGAAAATCAATTTTCAAAAATCAGGTCTGTGTAATAAAAATGAAAAATGCTCAATATACCAATATTATGGTAAAAATAATGATAATATTTGTTTTCAGTGTATTAAATGCACTTTAATACACGGTATACACCGTAATTAATAAGAACAGAGAATATGTTTCTGGCAGAATTAAGCCAACAGAAAACTTTATTTAATATGATCGGTTTTACCCGTACCAGTGGTCGGTATTACCCGTACAGTATAAGGTAGTGCAATTTTGACAAGCTGTTCTTCTTTCTTGATTAATAAAATGACAACTCAAGGTATTTAAATTCTGTTAAATGCGTTTGTTACCTAAGATGTCAAGTTATTTATTTTTGTACTTTTTCAAAATATTTGAAAACCAGCCTATACTAGAACATTCTTCTTAAGTGGTCGGTATTCGACTACTTTCCCCTATATAGAGAATGAAGAAAATTTGTTTTTCGGTAATACAGGTTTGCTTATTTTTCGATAACACAGGTCAACTCTACTTCTGATAAAACTTAATTTATATATATATATATATATATATATATATATATATATATATATATATATATATATATATATATATATATATATATATATATATATTTCGTAAGATTGTGAGAAATATTTACTCTATTCTTATTTGTGATCCAGCCAAGAAAAAATTTTATAAGAATTTAAATTAGATCAGTAATAATTTATGTTCATTGAACCGCAGGATGATTAAATGTTAGAAATATTATGTAATCACAAATTGTAAATAAAAAAAAAAAATTGTACAAGAAAATCAAGACAATCATTATTATTAATATTGTGATTCAGTAACAAAATTCATGACTTTGTATTATTAGAATGGACAAGCCAAACAGGGAGTGTTGCTTGTTGGCGATTTTATATGTTATACTTTTAATATGCAGGCAATAATAACAGTGCACGTAATATTTAGTTTAACTGGTACAAACAATAGTTTTCAAATCAATAAACACGAAGAAATTGAAGAAATCTGGGTTTATAACAGCGACGTAATAGTAAGATTTTAAGTTCTCTTGTAATATGTAGTTATCTTATTTGAAAGAATTACTACTGTATGAAGTTTTAATAAGCACGAATAACTATAATAATTGATTGGATCACTTGAAGGTATTCAAATTCATTTACAATTCTTTAATTGGCTTGGTTAATTTTTTATCAGTTGTTTATGTCGCTTTTGTGGGTAACCTAAATTACATCTATGAATTTAAAGTTGGCTTATTGTTTTATTTAAAAGTCTTCATTCCAGGAAAAAATGCTTGTAAATTGATGCTCTGAGATTCTGATACAATTGTCAGGTTTTTTTTTTTTAAATGGAATTGAAATAAGGAATACATATAGCAAGATGTTGATACAAATCATAATATGTTCCCAACCTTTTTTAGTTCATCGACCCCATTCTGAAAAAAATACAGTCCATAATTATTATTCAGCTTTTTCAACCAGCGGAGTGGCCGAACGTACTTAGGCACTGACATTTGCCGACTAGTATGTCAAAAGTTCAAATCCCACGGCCGGCTATGCTCGTGAAAGTTTTCCCTTCACAATTCCAGATGAATGTCGGCATAGTTTCTTAAGAAGACGGTTGCAAACGCATACTTATCAAATCCTAGCCCTACACCACTTTGCTTGTCCTCCATCCACATCCTAATGAAATAAATATCTAGGTAATTGTAAGTTAGTAAAATAATGAATTGGGTGGTGTCTGTTATAGATTGTCATCTGAATACGGACGTAAAATCTCATTATTATTTATATTATGTTTTTCAACCTTTTCAAACTCTGACTTCATGTAGTGTACTGTACATGCCGTTACTTGTTCGTGTGCTAGTTACTAGTCCAAAAGTATTAGAGACAAAGCTATAATAAATGGTGTAACAATACCTCTTTTAAATATCGACTGATCTTGCTTAAAAAATATTTAGAGCTATTTGTTGAAATATGCGTTAGACGGACTTTTCAGCATGTTCTGGCGAATGTTGTTTATGAGGCGACACACAGTGGGCAGTTTAAACTTTGTAACTTTTTTGTTTTTTTAAGGGGGACCACTAATGTGACCGCCTGAAAAAAGGCGATTTTTATGAATTTTTTTAAAGGAAACTACTATATGGATTGTTTTAATATTTTAAGGATATATATTTGATAATTATAATAAATTCATGATAAAATTTTAGACCAAAAAATTGAAAATTCAGTGAGTTATCGCGATCTCCCAAGGCTCCAAAAAAAGTCCCCCCACTGCTGCAGTGATAGCGACCTTCACAGCGCCTGAAATCAAAAGAACCGAAAAGCCTATTAAACTAGCAGGTATTGCCCGTGCCGTGAACCTCAATTGAAAAAAAAAAGTTGAAATTTAACAAAATGGCGGAGTTTTTTAAAAAAAGTTTCAAATTTTGCGTGAAAATTTGATGATTTTTGTCCTGCAAAAATTACATTTTTTATTCGATCGGAAAACTGGAGGTTCATGGCACGAAGAAACATATATAAAAGAAGCTGAAATAACAATCAAATCGATCGGATAATTTGTCTTCGAGTTATAACTGCAGCAAATTTAAAAAATGTAGTTTTTCTTTACTTTGCCTTTTAGTTTTAATCACTGAGAATTTTTACTAAAATTATTTACGATGTACTGACTATAACGGTCATAGTAAAACTAGATGAGTCGTTCAAATGTGCCAGGGTCTAGCTTCTCCACAATATTTGACTGGCAGCCACGTCCAGAAACTCCCGAACTATCAACCTTCATACATTTCTCAGTATCTCAAAGTTAACAATGAAAATCAGAATCTGCTCTTTGGATGGCTGTAATTCAAAAACTATTTGAGGTATGCACTTGAAATTTTAGTATGTTATTTTTAAAGGTATAGAGTATAGACTATCGAAACATGCAAAGAAAATTTCCAATTTTTTCAAAATGTCACATTAGTGGTCCCCCTTAAACTGATTTAACTGAGTCGGAGTTTTGAATTTAGGTTTCGTTGCTTCAAAGTTACAGGTCGTCAAAGTGTAAAATATTTCATAAAAATTAAACGTAAAGTAAAATAGTTTTTTATTACTCATGCGGGAGAAGTACTAACTTGGTGCACACATTTCTGTACGCAAAATAGCTGTTTGCCCACTGTACTCTTCCCACATATTTTTTACGTGCGGAAAGTAAACTTTCCACACGCAAATTGACAATAAAACACGCAAAATTTAATCAAAACACGCAAAGCCGCCCCTTAATTTTTCATTTAATAAATACTTCAGAATTATTTCTATAGAATCCACCAAGAAAGTAATTTAAACAATATTTAATTCAGAAAAAAAGACAAACACTCAAAAAGATTATTTTAAAAAGTACCTAATAAAAAATAGTAATAATAATAGAAAAAAAGTATGTGAAATTCGTAATAAAAAATGGTATGTGCAATACTCGTGCGGGATTGTCGATTGCCCACTCAAGCTCAACTTCGCTTTCGTGAGCAATCGACAATTACCCGCACTTATTGCACAATATACTACAGTAGACTCTCGTTAATTCAAACTTCGATAATTCAAAGGTATCACGAGTTCCCTTCAAAATCTGTTTATATTTCGAACTAAAACAATAGATTTTTATACACATGGTAATTTGAACGAAAAAATCATTGTTAGGTAACAAAACCACGCGTTCACTCGAACTCATCGACGTCTAACACGCGACAATTCAAAATTGCAGAGAGAAAGAGACAGAAAAATTGTAAGTACATTTTGAGAAAAGTTCAAGTTCATCACAAATGCTTAAAAAATTAAAATTGTTACCTGCGATAATTCGAACCTCTCTATAATTCGTAATATTTTAAGATTCCCTCGAGTCTCGAATTAACGAGTGTCGACTGTATTTTCGTTTCTATAGGAGCGGATAAACGATTGATATCAGGGCCCTATTTCATATACAGTACAATTTACAATTTACAGATATTATTTTTACAAACATGTAAATATTTAAGTTACAGGTGTTGGATAAAAAATTATTGCAAATGTGTAAGTACCGATCAATTCTACAATTTTACAGATATATTTTTGACCATTTTACAGGAAATTCAGTTGATGCTTTACAAAGTACAGGTTAAAATTTTACATAACTTATAAAATTGTTATTACAATTTTACGTACCTTTTAAGTTCTGTAATTTTTGAACAAGTTTTAGTTTTTGATTGTTTTCTGACCATTCGTTAAGATTCTTGAAAACTATATCAAATAATATTTCTGTATTTTCTAAATATTTTTAAAATATTTCTATTCCACACTCTAATTTTTTTTTCATATACTATATTCAACGTTTGCTTTTTGCCGCATTTAGCAGGAATATGCAAACTGGTTTTGCAGCGATTGTTGCACCGATATGGTTTATTACGTATATCGGTATAGATATACCATTCTGAACAGAATTAACAATATGATGGCAAACTTACCAAATAACCTGCAACTTACAATTAGCTACAATTTAAAATTGTCCATATTTAATTTATAATCATTGTGGTGAGTTACTTGTTTTAGATAACTGAACACTCTATAGCCAAAGCTTAAGCTGGGTACAACATAGCAAATAAAGTATATGGTCAAATTAATAAATAATCTTTTGCTTGGGTATAGAAGAGATAGAAAAATTAGCGTTCGCCTCTTAGGGAAGGATTGTATGTATAAGGATGTAATCGTCTTCAACATAATTAGTAATTACAAAATTTTAAATATATATAGCTGCCAGAAAAGATATTAATTTTATTGAAATGTTTCTACACGGAGAGAAAATTCCTATAAAAATTACTGTGCTCAGCACTACAATCGACGTGTAAAAGGCGAACATATTCAATTCTGTAAGGTAAAAATATAAAGATTATAATTAATCATAAAAAATTTAAAGGATGGAATGTTCTTTTCGTAATATTATCTCCATAAAATTTGTAAAACAGCACCGTAAAAAGTTCCATTACCGACAAAAAAATAATTTTTAATTGTTTTTATTAAAAAAATTACCATGCTAACATGCTAATAATAGAAAGAAAAAAAAACAGAAAGAAGGTTGGTTGTGTTGGGAACGCTGTAATGAAATGTACCTCACTCAGCGAGTTACATGCGAACCATAGGTGTGGACTGTGGAAGAAACTTTGTCAGACAGTTCGCACCAAGCACTTTGATTTATCAGACTGTGTTACAAGCAGCTAGCACAGCTAGTAGTCAGTTTCTTTTACACTCTCTTAGGACGATGTCATCGTTTAATTCATCTTTTTGTTATTTACCTATCTTTAGTATATGTATTAGAATATATTGTTGGCAATCATTTTTGTATACATGTTTTTACAGGTACAGTGCAACCAACATAAGGTCGCGAGTCAGGTGCGCAAATGAAAGAGTACGACAACAAGAATTAAACTATAATATATATATGCATAAGAGTGTGATAAAAGTTGTGTTAGCACCACATTAAATTTTACCATGCTAGCACATATTTTTTATTTTGGTCGTAATTTTTCTGAAATTTTCTCTACAAAAATTGTAGGATTTTTCTCTCCGTGTATGGATATCATTTACAATTGTAAAAAAGGTAAGAAGTTGTAAGAATTATTTATGCAACACCTATAATATTGTTAGTAGTGCATTATAGTAGGGGAGCCCATGATGCTAAATGCGGACATTCTCGAGCGTCGTTGAGACCTATTGATTTTGAAGATTAGATGATATGAAGAAAAAAAAGTTATATGATGTATATCCTTTCAGTGGTGGTGGGGGGAGCGTCTGCAGATGTTCAAAAAGGTGAAAAAAAACTGTGACACTGAAATATTCGAGCGCGTCAGATATTGATAGTGCATATATCCCACGTATCTCTGATAACGGAAGTATGTTAATCTGCCGGTGTGCATGGCGGGGGTGGCCGTATGGAAGGATAGAAAATAGAAAAAAAATAAATTTATTCGAGCTCGTCAGACATTTATAGGGAATGCTAAGTGACCCCAAAAGAAACTCGGATTCAAAATTCTGACGATTCGGACGTAACGTAAGCTCGCGACGGCTTTTTGAAAATGCAAAAAAAATTAGTCATTTTGAAATACTCGAGTGTGTCAGATTTTCATATAGACGATTCAGCTTCATGCCCGAGACGTGCTGACACATAATCTGACGATAAACAGAAGGGATTTTCTAAACCTGACAATTTGAAAAAGAAAAATTTTTCATTTTACGTGAATTTCCTTTTTGGAAATACACTCATTACAGCGGGTGCCATGAAAAGATTTTAGCTCGGGACCATGACAGAAATTTCATCAAAATTGCGAATTGACAGTTCAAATCCTTGCACCGTTATTATCATTACAATAACAATATTTATATCTGTTTCACTTTTCAAAACAAAAATGCAAGAACCCGTCATCACCGATTTTGAAAATTTGTTCACTGTTAGAGAGCTAAACTATTTCAGATGGATATAGGTTATGTTATATGAGATCTGTCAGTGTCCGGGGGTCCCAAAAACGCTAAAAGTAAAACTACCCAACCAAATTTGAAAATTTTTTCACCTTTTAAAAGTTAATTTAATTAAATGCATATATGCTATAGGTACTATATGAGATCTGTCAGGGTCCTGGGGGTCCAAAAGCGCTAAAAATTAACTATTTAACCGATTTAGTTGCACAGCGTTTTGTCTAATACAAGCTAACTAGACAATTATTTTTTAATAGATATAAGTTTCAAAGCCTCCTGTATTTTTGGCTGCAAACATTGCTTTGCTCAGACTGCACGTACTAAACTTTATTTACGATTTTTGTTATTTCGGCTTGTGGAAGTCGTCAGATTATATTTTTCCCATGATCCTTAAATTATTTCCTTCGAAAAGAAAAAAACCTCGACTACGCTCGAGAATGTCGAGATGACGTTTTTTTTCTTCAAGTTAGTAACCCTCCCACTCTCTTACGTCAAGCTAAAATCGTCAGGTTATTTAAATTCACACTTTTAAGCATGTGAATAATTCACCCTACCTTAATCTGACGCGCTCGATTATTTCTAACGGTCAACTTTTTTTACTATTCTGATCCGCTATCCTAGGCCGTCGGCCATATATATAGGTTTCATATATGGTGGAGGTACTCAACAGGGTGCAAGGTATCCCCCCTTATATTAATCTGCCGAGCTTCATCGAATCCCAAAATCTCCGCTTGGGCTCCCCTACTATTCCAAGCACCTGTAATTGTAAAATTGTAAAACTGTAACTTGTATTATCCACCAACTTCGAGAAGAAAGTTGACTGGCCATAAAATTTCAAAGATTATGATTGGCTGTTAGTAATAAAGGACAACGAATGTGGCAAATCAGATAAATTCATTTTTGTCTAGCTGATCTAATTTCCAAAGTAGGATTTACATACAAAAAAAAAAATCGTGCAGAAATGAAATACATTCAAAAACTGATGTTTAAAGTTTTTAAAAATTGATGTTTAAAGTTTTTAAAACAAATTTTTAGAGAATAATAAGAAATAATTAATAAAATAAATTAGTACACCTACATACCATTTGTACAATACATTTGACACTTATGTGGCATAAATTAAAATTTTTAAATTAAAATTTAACCATAAATTTGAAAATAAACATAAAACAGGAACAAAAATTGATTTATTGGAATTAAATATACATTTTTTTCTGTATTTGGTTAAATATTTACATTTGAACTAAAAAATGTAGCTTAAAGGTAAGTAGAATTATGACAGAATAAATAGCACATTTAAATCGAAATATATGTTAATATAAACTGAAAAGTCAAAATACAAAATCGTAGCAAACAGTTACAGTAGTGACTGTAATTTTAGAGCAGTTAAGAACAATGTAATGCCTAACAACACATACCCCATTTTATTTTTGCTAATCGATCACATTATCATATCGAAAACCACAATATAAAGAAAAAAAAACATCCAACATCCATTCATACCAACAACTCAATTTTATTATTAGGTTTATTACTTATATAATTTATCTGCATATTACAATTATTTCACCTATACTGAAATTTGATATAAGTTTCGTGTTCGAGTTTACGCATTCAGTTTTATGAAAAAAAAAATATGGGAAAGTACAAAATTATGATTTTGTACATACTTTTTTATCTTACGTACATGTACCTACTCACGTAGGAACTTTAAAAACGATGTTTAACTATATTCACTAAATATTTTGTTCCAGCGTAAAACTGGCTTGTAAAATTTTATTGCCCTTATTGTCAACTCAGATTCGCTATATTATACTTTTATGAAATAGGGTCCAGATAATATTGTACTGTTATTATTCCAATGGAGAAAGATATCTTATAAGATAGCTGTGACAATAATAATTTCGAATAGATTTCTATGCATTTTACTTTATTTACAGAATTCAAGTGGATCACTTAAAGTTTTGATTTTGTATTATTGTTGTTGAAGCTCTGAATTTTATGTTATTCTATAGTGGAAGCATACATTACCAATGTATGTGAAAATCCTTTGCTGTTTTTTGCGATTTTTAAAGATATGTAATAGAATATAATAAGAGACCTAGAATCGTAAAATTATTTATGCAGTTATCGAAACTATTATCACATGAATGTTATTGATAAATATAAAAATTATAATCGCATAGCTATTAATATGCGACAGAGCAGCCTCGTCGCAAAGACAATGAATTTGCCTATTGTAGGCCTCTTATCATATCTTATTTAGTCTCTTTCAAAAGCGAAAAAAACCGCAGCAGATTTTCACATATATGTTAATAATGAATACCTACATTATTAAAGAACATAAAATTCAGAGCTCCGGCAAGTGTCGGCAACAGTGTCAAAGTGTCAAAGTTTTATGTAAAAAAAAAATTAACAATTTTTTGTCCGAAATTCACTTAAATCGTCCATCGTACGACGGCTGGTTCCCAATGTTCCCTAAATACATTGTTTTAGACCAAAACAATACCCTTAAATCTTTTTAACACCCATCAGTGGGCGAAGTTGACTCCGTTGGGATCCACTGATGCAGACAATTGAGTCCACAAGCTTCAAATTTTTATCCTTTTTCAAAATTAGTTTTGTCTGAAATAACTCTGTTCTCGAGCACGCAAAGCAGCGCCGCAGCGGCAAATGACCGAAACTGCGTTCTCACAGTACACTATTTTAAATTGGTTACTGCACACATACGGTTTTTTCACGATTGAAAATATCCAACCAAAAAAACGTTTGAGTTTCTGTTTATTTTGAGTCATGAAATGTTGAATGTTACAGGATTTCAGATAATATTTCTAGTGGAGAATACTTTGAAAAACGGATGTGTGCATCGACATTTAGTGTTAAAATTTTTGACTAATACCATTAATATAACTATCTCCAAAAAAAAAAAAAAAAAAAAACATAACCAAAAGTCCAAAGAAAGAGTATATTTTAGTTATTTAGTTAATTGATTTTACTGAAAATATGAATAACCAAAGGTAAGTTTACGTGAAGTGGTCACTCTTTGATAAAAAACAAAACTCTCATTTAAATAAAATTCTTGGGAATCGGGATTCCAACGGATTTTTGGTGTCTATTGAGATTAGGGTTAGTAAATAAATTATTAATAGATAAATAGTTAATAATAATAATGTTCTATCCGTAAACTATACGTATAACACTATATTAATGGTAAAATCGCTGGGAAGAAAGTTTATGAAGGAATGTGAACGAAATGCAGCTATAATTATCTACACAAATTGATCAATTGAAAAAAATAATGTGTATCTCATCCGTAATAAGCTCGTGTTAACCAGTTAAGGGCACATTTCCACTGCGCGCTATGCGATGTGAGGCTTTGCTATGCTATTAAGTTTTGCTATGTTTCAAGATGTGTTCACACTGCTTACTCAATCTAGCATTGTATTTCATAGTGAGTGATCATGAGAATTAGTGATGGGCGATGTCGGTAAAAAACATCGACATCGAGCTATCGATTCTTTTAATTTTTCGCCATCGAACCATCGATGTTTTTATAAAAATATCGAAACATCAATTATTGACATCGATGTTGAAAACGAGCGCGAAAATTTGAAAATTTTAATGTCGATTAAAAATATAACGGTACGCAAAAAAAAATTCATAGATAAATTACCAAGAGTTGCTAATACAAAAATTTAATTTACTTTGGGCTCGACGATGTCGATGGTTTAGTAAATACTGTCGATGTTTCGACGTTAAAAAAATCGATCAAAAACATCGATGTTTCTTCAAGAAATCACGGATAGTCGAAACATTGATGTATATCGCCCACCCCTAATGAGAATATACTATAAAGACAAAGTGTGTTTTTATGGAAAACCCTGCGTTAAGATATTTTTTAAAAAACAAATTATTATAAAAAGAAAAATTTGAGTCAACAAAATTAACTACGGCAGATCTAAATGTAGGGAATTTCACCACCTATTAGTATAAAGAACTTCGAAGAGTTCCTCAGAATTTTCATGAGTATTTTCGTATGTCATCAAACATGCTTGAATTATTACGTATAAAAACTGCTACTAACATAACAGCGGATCGCTGTTCATAGCAATGTACACATTCAAATATGTTCTTGAATGTTTGTTTTCATCGCATAGCGCCCAGTGCAAATGACCCTAAGTCGTCGAGCATGCTAAAGCACTAGTTCCAGCTGGATAGATAGTCCCCAAAGAAAATTGTTGTGGATACTAATCATCCAAATCCCAGCCTTTTCATTTATTTTCCTTATCACCCACCCATAAATAAAATATTACAAAAACAGTTATGTGGGCGACATTCCAATGTTCCGCTTTTATTCCAGTGTTCCCCTTCCAACTTGTAAATCAGTTAAATAATACTCCTTTTTCCGGTCGGTACAAATTGGCGTCCCTGGACGTGCGTAGTATGTTCACCAACATTTCTACCAAGGAATGTCTAAACTTAATTAGTGAAATCATAAACAATAAGATAAAAAATCCAGTAAAACAATCCGAGTTAATAAACACCTTTAATACAATTTTAAAACAAAACTACTTTGAGTTCGGCAATAATTCTTCCGACAAACAAGTGGCCTTTCAATGGGATCATCTCTGAGCCCTCTGTTGGCCGAAATTTATATGTCGAACTTAGAGGAAGTAATAATGAACAACACACTAACCAAACAACATGTAAAATTTTGGTATAGATACGTGGACGATATAATTTTAGGCTTCGATGTATCGATCCGCCAACTAGAAAAATTTGTAGAGTCAATAAATTCGTTAAACCCAAAAATTCAATTTGACTTAGAGGTAGAAAAAGATAATAGCATAAACTTTTTAGATTTAACTATAACCAAAACTAACAATAAGCTTGATTTCAACATATATAGAAAACCATCTTACTCTGGCATTACAATTCCAAATGATTCAATAAGTCTGTATCAACATAAAATCGCAGCCTATAATTCCATGATCCACCGAGCGTTTAATATACCTTTGTCGAAAGAAAATTTTGAAAAAGAAATAAATAATATAAAAATAATAGCGAATAATAACGGAAATAATTCAAACTTAATCGATAAATTAATAGCTAAAAAAGAATTTAAACAAATTTTAAAAGAAATTTACCCCTCCGTTAAACCAGAACTAAAAATTAACTTTAAAACTATAACATATTTTGGTAATATATCGGATAAAATTAAAAAAATTCTAGAAAAATCAAACATAAATATAGCATTTAAATCAGGCTTTAATCTAGGAAACTTAATATATAACAATAAAACAAAAATTGATAAACTTAAAAAATCGGGTATCTACAAATTAAACTGCCAAGACTGTAATAGTTTTTACATCGGTCAAACTGACAGAAACTTTGAAACCCGAAGAGCAGAGCATTTCAGATCCTATAGGAATAAGAAATCCGACTCTGCTTTTGCGAGGCATTTAATTGACACCGGACACACACCAGAACGGGAAATTACCGTGCTACACGAGGCAAACAAAGGACAGAAGTTAACAATCCTAGAAGCAATAGAAATAAATAAACATAACTCCGATCACCTTTTAAATGACTACACCGATATCTACAGTTCAACTTTTTTTTCAATATTATAATTTAATTAAACCTTTAAAATTGTACTTTTCTGTAATATTGTTTGTTTGTCAATTTCAGTCTTTTGTCACGTGTTTGCTCGCATTTGTCACATGTAATGCAATCTTGTTTTTCGGATTCTCCCACTACCCCCGCCCCTTCTACTTCCACACTATATACCACTCGCCTTCATAAGTATAGGTAGATAAAAATTAGTATATAAGCGCATGTATTGAATATAAATTTTATTCTGTTTGAAAATGAACTAACGGTTCGAAACAATATTGTCACAGTTTCAAAAATAAAAGTGGTATTTTGCAAAGTAAAATATTTGTTTATTATTTACAAATATGGAATACCATAAAGTAACGCTCAAATCTATTAATATTACAAAAACAGTTATGTGGGCGACATTCCAATGTTCCCCTTTTATTTTTACCAATTACAGTGCGCATTTTTTCGGTACCTACAATTTTTGTAAACTTTAAGTAATTTGTGCGCCATTCCAAGTAATATTTATTTCCTTTCGCTTTTAAAGTTAATTACGTCAGTGAAAACTTGTAATAAGAATAAGAAACAAGATATTGAGACTTCCTGGAAGAAATATTGCGCTTGGTTGATTGGATTCATACGATATCAGTAAATGGTTTCAAGATTTTAATTTAAATATTACTATGCGCGAATGCATTGATTTGCGCTAGTTTACTCTTACTCTAGAAGCAACACTTGTGGCATCTGTTACAGACATTATCATTCTATATAAATCTATGTTTAAAACTTCTGCAGCAAACGATATCTGAGTTATTTGTGGTCAATATTATATGTATATACTTTTTTTTAAATTTTAAATTATTATAGGTACTCCTATAAATTAACTATTGAAAATCTTCTTTTTTTTATTTAGATATTAAGTAGATAGTTTAGAATGACATAGTATAAAAAATACTATAAATATCATATCACATAGTAGACCTACCAAGTCGAATTCCTATTTCAAAAATTCACTTTCTGATAAAAACTGCATAAAAAATTTATTTTGTAATTTAGAGTTATTTCTGAATTTTCTTATAATATTAACATGATAACGGTCATCAAGAACTACAACGAAATGACCAACTGATACGTGTCTATGAAGCTAGCCCCGCCAAGTCATAACCCCGAGATCCCACTTAGGCTATATTTTTTTGCTATTTTTTTGCTAATTTTTTACCAACAAATTAATTTTTTTGCCACAGCCGTTACCGAGATACAAGGGCGGGGCTGACTTAAGTCTGAAGTCAGCCCCGCCACACCTATATCTCCGGACCTGCTGCACTTATTCAAATAAAATTTACGGGATATTTTTTGCTATTTTTTTACCAACGAATTGATTTTTTTGCCACAGCCGTTACCGAGATATAATGGTGGGGCTCACTTATATCTGAAGTCAGCCCCGCCACCCCCATATCTCCGGACCTGCTGCACTTATTCAAATGAAATTTACGGGATATTTTTTTGCTATTTTTTTTCCAACGAATTGATTTTTTTGCCACAGCCGTTACCGAAATACAATGGCCGAGCTGACTTAAGTCTGAAGTCAGCCCCGCCACACCTATATCTCCGGACTTGCTGCACTTACTCAAATAAAATTTACGGGATATTTTTTTGCTATTTTTTTACCAACGGATTGATTTTTTTGCCACAGCCGTTACCGAGATATAATGGTGGGACTGACTTATATCTGAAGTCAGCCCCGCCACCCCTATATCTCCGGACCTGCTGCACTTATTCAAATGAAATTTACGGGATATTTTTTTGCTATTTTGTTTACAAACGAATTAATTTTTTTGCCGCAGCCGTTACCGAGATACAATGGCGGAGCTGACTTAAGTCTGAAGTCAGCACCGTCACCCCTATATCTCCGGACCTGCTGTACTTATTCAAATGAAATTTACGGGATATTTTTTTGCTGTTTTTTTACCAACGAATTAATTTTTTTGCCGCAGTTGTTGCTGAGAAACAATGGTGCTGCTGACTTAAATCTGAAACCGGTGTAGCCACCACAATATCTCCGGATCTGTTGCACTAATCTGAATGAAATATCTGGGATATTTTTTCTACTAATTAGTTGTTATTCTAACAGTTGATTTGGCGTTGCGAATTCCACTCCCTTGTATGCTGTACTCCACTCCCGTAAAGTATTATTATAAGCTTTTTTTAAAAAAAAAATTAATTCGTTGGCAAAAACATAGTAAAAAAATTATTAAAAAAATATCCCGTAAATCTCATTTGAAGAAGTGCAGCAGGTTCGGAGATATACTGGTGGCGGGGCTGATATCAGAGTTAAGTCAGCCCCGCCATTGTATCTCGGTAACGGCTGCGGCAAAAAAATCAATTCGTTGGTAAACAAATAGCAAAAAAATATCCCGTAAATTGCATTTGAATAAGTTCAGCAGGTCCGCAGATATAGGAGTGGCGGGGCTGACTTCAGATTTAAGTCAGCCTCGCCATTGTATCTCGGTAACGGCTGTAGCAAAAAAAAAAACAGTTTGTTGGTAAAACAATAGCAAAAAAATAGCAAAAAAATATCCCGTAAGTTTCATTTGAATAAGTGCAGCAGGTCCGGAAATATAGGGGTGGCGGGGCTGAGTTCAGATATAAATCAGCCCCACCATTGTATCTCGGTAACGGCTGCGGCAAAAAAATCAATTCGTTGGTAAAAATATAGCAAAAAAATATCCCGTAAATTTCATTTGATTAAGTACAGCAGGTTCGGAGATATAGGGGTGGCGGGGCTGAGTTCAGACTTAAGTCAGCTCCGCCATTGTATCTCGGTAACGGCTGTAGCAAAAAAGTCAGTTTGTTGGTAAAACAATAGCAAAAAAATATCCCGTAAATTTTATTTGAATAAGTGCAGCAGGTCCGGAAATATAGGGGTGGCGGGGCTGAGTTCAGATATAAATCAGCCCCACCATTGTATCTCGGTAACGGCTGCGGCAAAAAAATTAATTCGTTGGTAAAAAAATAGCAAAAAAATATCCCGTAAATTTCATTTGATTAAGTACAGCAGGTTCGGAGATATAGGGATGGCGGGGCTGAGTTCAGACTTAAGTCAGCTCCGCCATTGTATCTCGGTAACGGCTGTAGCAAAAAAATCAGTTTGTTGGTAAAACAATAGCAAAAAAATAGCAAAAAAAATATCCCGTAAATTTAATTTGAATAAGTGCAGCAGGTCCGGAAATATAGGGGTGGCGGGGCTGAGTTCAGATATAAATCAGCCCCACCATTGTATCTCGGTAACGGCTGCGGCAAAAAATTAATTCGTTGTCCAATTTTCCCATTCATCTTTTAAAAATGTCCAAAGCTGTGCTGTACTAGATGGAGAACGCTTCTTCACCAGCTACGCAGTTACAGTAAAAGAACAGAGTTGCCTGTTGTGTCATTAACAAGATAGTAATAAAACACGTGCATTGGTCAAAAACAATACGAGAGACTACCGATAAAAAATGTAAAAGCTTCTAAATTTTTTAGTTGTTATTGTGATACAAACTAATTTATTTTAATGACAAACTAATTTGTTGAAATATCTGAAAAATAAATTTTGTAATCTGCAAAAATATGTTTGCTTCCAAATTTTTGGACGGTGATGTATGTGTACGATATTACCAATAAAATTCTCTTAAAGTATGCATATGTGACAATTTACAAAAAGATCTATCAATTTTCTTCATTTTGTTTCATTAATATCGTATTCATTTGTGAATTTAAATTCATTCCGCATCTGTATTCAGTGCACATGCATTTAATCCGCCTACACACATTAATTATTGTTCCTTTTAAACAAATTTCTTGTTCATTGTATTGTAGAATTGTAGGTAAGTTGAAAGTGCATATTGCAATTAACAGCTGTCTCTTTGTCACATTGCAAATCTCTAGTCGTTCTGACAAGTTAAGATATTAAAAAATTTTATTGACAATATGTAAATTGAATATCAAACGAAAGGAATTTAAATAATACTTAGGTATATGTAATTGTAAATTTCAAATGGATCTAACTGTAAATGAAACTTTTAAAAATTTCACTAGCATTAAATAAAATGTGGCATTTCTCTAGATTTTAATTTAAAAACAATTATTTAGAATTTTTTTTAAATACAAAAATAGTATTAGGTTTATAATGCTTATGTATTATTAAATTTTCATGTTTCGTTTGCTTGAAGATTATTTTTACAGATAATTTTCACATATTGTTTCTACTTCAATTCGTTGCAATTTTAAAAGGAGTCAAGAGTAAATATAACTATTGTTTATAACCTATTTCTTTTACTTTACATACCAAAATGACATAAACAAAGATAAATTATAATTAAGGCGGTGTTGCATCAAATGCTTTCACAGGTAAGTGATACTTATAGTGTCATTTAAATAACGTGATAACACCTTGGATAAATTGTGAAAACTTTTACGCAATACAGTCGAAAGAATTTTCTTAAAATTGCTGATGATTTTAAAATTAGAATTAGCTGGGTGAACCGTGAAGCAAAGAAGCGTATCGAAATAGGACACGTAGGTTTCAACAATAAAATATCAGTGTATAGGTCTATTATAGTATATTTTCACAAATAAAATCAGTTTTATTCAGTTTATTGTTAACGTTTCAATATTCAAAATGTTGAAAATTGAATTTATCTGCTAACAACCTCGTTAATGAAGCGGTCAAATTTTTTAAATGCTTTTCTCTTATGAAATGGTTATTCTAACGACCCAGTGAGGTATCAAACTTAATTGAATGATATTCTCAAAGTGTTCACAGTCTGTCGCAGAATAACTGTATAAGTAATATCCATTATGGTAGAAGCGGTAGGGAATCTATTTTACAATGTAATTTGAGATTATTAATGTCTCATTAGTACTGCTAGATCTCGCAAATCAAAGCTAAATTTTTACATCGCATTTGAATCTCTGTTACACCTTCGTGCATACAACGTAATAACACTACACTATTTTATCCTGTTTATTTTTCTCTAATCCAGGACAACATTCGAAACTTGTAAGTATTACAAATTATTACTTTTATATATCATAAAATAATGTTTTGACGAATTATGACGAAATGTCCAACTAATACGGTTTTGACATCTAATAGTGTTTAAACACAATAGATACGATGGGTACCACAGGTCTACTGCACAATACGTAATGTATTGTAGATCAGTGGTTTTAAAACTTTTTGATCCGCGACCCTCCTTTGCACTTAAAAATTTCGAGGGACCCCAAAATATATAGAAACTGGTAGAAAATGTGTAGAAAATGGGTATGTGATCTGTAAACAATTGTTTCTGGCACTCACCAAATAGTTTACGCGACTTCCAGTTTGAGAATCACTGTTGCAGAATACAGTGTACCACTGCGGTACCTATAATGCCTAGACAGTGAGTGAGCTATATTTGTTAATGGTACATGCCTTATTAGTGTACAGGTACACTTTATAAGAAATTGTTGACGCGGTACAGCGTTGTATCGCAGTTAATCAGATTTTAGTTGCAATTAATCCTATACGGCCTTGATGACCGCCAGCGGTCAGAATGTTAATTAATAAAATCTACGTAAGAAGATAATCATTTTTGGAGTATTCTGTCATATACACTTACAACATTTTGTTAATAATTAATAATTATCTAAAACTACTCATATAGTATGGTATACATATATATATATATATATATATATATATATATATATATATATATATATATATATATATATATAGTATGGAGAAGAGAATTAGGTATAAATTAGATGTCGTTCGACTTCAATCATGCT
Organism: Brachynemurus nebulosus; assembly: GCA_035578155.1. Lineage (NCBI taxonomy): Eukaryota > Metazoa > Arthropoda > Insecta > Neuroptera > Myrmeleontidae > Brachynemurus > Brachynemurus nebulosus. The sequence continues at coordinate 1,774,624 of JAPWDM010000038.1, forward strand.
GACAAAAATCTTGTAAAATGAAAAATTCATGAAAAATATTTTAAAAAATGGACGCGCTGTGCACAAGGTTAAAAATATACGCAGCGCTTATATATATATATATATATATATATATATATATATATATATATATATATATATATATATATATATATATATATATAGGGTAAAAGACCCCATTGTCGATCGGGGTTATAAGTCCGATCAGTTTTGACATTTATATCTTAATGAAGTTATTTCTGAAAGAAACCTTTGATAAAAAAAATTATTGTTAATAGAATGATTATTTTTCAATTTAAATTCACCTCACATTTAATGTCTCCTCACTTAATTTAAGAAATACATATATATATATACATATATATATATATATATATATATATATATATATATATATACATATATATATATATATACAGATATACATATATATATATACATATACATATATACATATATGCATATATACATACATATATACATATATATATATATATATATACATATATATATATATATGTACATATATATATATACATATATATATATATATATATATATATATATATATATATATATATATATATATATATATATATATATAACAATTTTTGTTGAATTCGTGAATTTTTAATATGGTGGATGATCATTATTCAAAACACATGGGTTATAAATTGTAACATTTTTCACCGAATTTTTAAAGTTATTAGCATAATAAAAGTATACAAATAATTGTTATTAGTCCACTTAAGAGATTAGGATAGCTAAATTAAATTTTATATGTGTTAAATATTATTTGTATGACTGATCCTTGTTTGGATCCAAGTTTTAGAGTTGGGTATTTTGAGAATTATATATTCCATATCTATTTTATAAACATTTTTAATTAATTTTTGGGTTTAAAACACTTAACTAACCGTTTTTATAATTTCACTTTAATATTTTATTTATTTCAGAACGTAAAATCAATTGAAAAATAATTAATATTGAATTAAAACTTCGAAATTGAAATAAAAACGTCAGACATTTAGATTTGAAACGATATATAAATATATACGTCATCTATCGTCATATACTTAAGTTTGAATGTACACGATGTTTTTTAAAACATCAATAGATCACACTAGATGGCGAAAATCGTAAGCAGAGTAAGTAGAAAACGGAATCTGTATTAATTTTTTAAACGTACTTCACAGACGGAACACTTAGTGGCATTGCAAGCAATTTATGGAAAGTTTTTCCCCGTGTATTTATGTGATAAATATATTTTGCATTGGCATAAGACGCCATTTTGCATTTTTAAAAAAGTGAAATAAATACTGTCGACTTTCGGAGATTGTCCGATCGCAGATTGTCCATGCTGCAGTGGTAGGGGTTTACACGTCACATGTTTATGTCACACGAACATCGCAACAACACAATTTTTGTGAATGTATTTGTGAACCTTTGAACAGAGGCGTAGGTAATGTTTGTTTAAATTAAAGATTATTTGTACATAACATTTTATTCAATGTACCTAGTATTATTAAAATTGTTATAGAATCCTATGAACCAATTTTTATATGCACTTACGTATGTAAAATTTTTAAATTTGTTTATTTAATTAAATGAATGACTATAAAATATATTTTTATGTATTGCCATTACATGATCTGTGTTATCAGTAGCAGTGTCCGATAGCGTTCGTTTTCAATGGTCTCTATTGAAGCTGTTTGTATTTCAGTTTTACAGTAGAGACTGATAAAGAATAACTTATGAAGTTATGAAAATATTGAATGTTTCATTTGGAAATAATAATGCTGTCCATATTTTATAAGAATATTTTTTTTCTTTTTTACCATACTTAATAGTAATATGATTTATTTCTAACACTATCAACACTTTAATAGATATCTAATAATAAAAATGCATAATATACATAAAATATTTTGTAAGACGAGTTAGACATGTCTTATTTAGTTAATTAGGTTAATTGTTTATTTTTATTCATTGATTTATATATGTAGTTACATATTTCCATATAATAACACTGCTTGCAATACGCACGCACGTGTATTAGTTTGAATGTATGATATTTCTATGTAAACAAATAAAATATGACTACGGCTATGCACTTTCGCAGATTGTCCGCCCCGCCCACTTTGAACCGTTCATGGGACAATCTCCGAAAGTCCACAGTATTTTGAAAAAAAAAAACATTTACCTAAGTAATTCTAACAAATGGTAACGTTTAAGAGTATCAAACATGTAAGTATTGTTTATTGACTGACATAAATATTATTTCAGTTTTTTTAACAGGGAAAAATGAACGAAAGTTGATGGAAAATTTCAAAAGTAAAAGCGGGGTAGCATATCCTACTAATAGCATTAATTCATAATTTAATGAGCAAGAAGTGCATTTTAAATATTAAAAAAATTTAATTTGACATTTAATAATATTATACATACATAAGATGTATGTATGTCATGCTCGAAATGCTTCTCTAAATCTGACACCAGGTGGCAATAATGTCGTCAAGCTGGGTCCTTATTACATCAAATATTATAATTATATACTATACAGATGCATCAAAAGATGTCGCTCTGTGTCTCGATATTTTAAATATTTACTATACATAATCACTGTTATTCACTTTATACATATCAAAGTATATGTAGTTGACTTATACGTGAAAAGATGGCAGAAGATGTGTATGATGTATGTCTAGTATCTCATGTACATAAATGCATGCTCTTTGTTTGGGGTCAGTATATTGATCTTTCAAAGGGGGTTAATATATTCTGTCCGATTTTTCATACACGTCAACAAATTATAAAAAAAAAAACATTAATAAATCAAAATTTTTGGGTTATATTTTCTTAAAAACATATCCATTGGATTAAAAAAACTTGGTTTCATACTTATTAAGAAAAAAAAATGGGTGTTTTGTTTATTTTTTAATTTTTTTAAGCTAATTTAATGATACAGCTAAAAATAGTGATCGGTCATCGGGTCTCTTACCCTATATATTATATTGAAATAATCGCAATTTTTGGCGTAATTACGTTTTTTTTGGGGGCAACATATTAAGATTTACAAACGATAACGAAATATTATCAACCTACTAACTTTTTAAATTAATATTTTATATGAAATAAAAATTTACTGATATAAAAATCATAAAACAAAATTTTATAAATCTAAAAAGAACCAGTTAAAAAATTTTTATTAACTTGTTATACATTTTAACTTATAGATTTTAAATCGTTACCACGCCAGTTGAAACAAACTAACATTTATACATAACTGTTGAATAATTTCTTTCCATTGAAATCAATGTATCTTAGATAATTTAGTTTTAGATAATATTGAAAATAAATTTCACCTGAAATTGGCAATAGATCATTTGACCGCCTATGCGTCTATTTAACATAGGTATATATGCATACATTTATAAGTAATTTAAAACCAGTATTTGCAGTGACTTTTTATTTAGGCGGTATTATAGTACTAAAGGTAATTGTAGGAACGAACGTAAGTATTATATGATAATTATGTAAATTTCTTTTTCTTTATTTTTATTTTTTTGTGTATGTATTTAATTTGTTTGATAGTATTGCATTATGACGAATCTAAAGTTTTACAATTTCTGATATGATGGGAAATAGAGTTCAAATAAGATTGATATTATAATAAAAAATCATATCCGAATAGCTGAAGAACAACTGCAGGCAACACTTTCATAAAATTCTTTCAAAAGGTGAGAATACTTTTTTGGACATGTTTATGAATACATTCTACAGGGTGAGGATTGTACATTTAAATCCTTCTATTCATTTAATTAAAAACACACGTATGAATGGTATAGATTTGGGTAGATATTGTTTATTTTGTACAATATTATAGGATTATAGTATTTTAGTAGTGCGGCGGTCAACTAAAAATTTTTAAATATGTATGTATACTATGTATTACTTTTAACTTATGATAAAACAATGATAAATGAAAATTAAACTGGTTTAATCTGCTAATCTAAGTTTAACTTCAATACTGACTATAACCGTAACATGTACGAATGTAGAGAAAGTTGATTTTTATGACAGCCTTTGACTTGTCGTAAAATTTAAGAGCTGGAGCTGCTCTGGAGTATAAAAAAATTTGTAGTTTCATTAACTGAAATTGTAAAAAAACGTTGACAAGGAACTGTAACTTTCAAAGAATTTTGATACTTCGTTATTGTATTGAATTTACATAATTTTTATACTTCGCTGCATTTTAGATCTTACCAAAATTTATTGCGAATCATATTGTGTTCGTGCTTCTAAATAATCTAAATAGTTTGAACGGGTGAAAGGCCTTGAAAATTTGAATTTTTTTCAATTTTACTGAATATCTTGGAAATGGTAGAAGATTTAGTCGGTAAACTATGTATATTTGTAAATGAGTTTTCAAAACCTTAATTATGATTCAAAAATCACAATCGACCTTTGCGGTTATTGTTAATACATTTTACACCAAACGAATTTATTTCTTTTTGCATCCTTTGTTAAAAATAACTTGGAAAAAACTGTTTCTTGTAAAAGAATGTTGTATTTTAGTGTTGAATTTTAACGATACACATTATAAAGTACAATTCAGAAAGAAAAAATGCACAATCTCACCTACCCTCAATTGTTGATATGTAGAAACTTACAACTTTTATTTATTTATAAAATACCAGATTCTATGGTCATATTTCCGCTTATTATTAAATCAAGAAGTTAAAATTCTTCTCAAGTGATACCCGATAAAATTATGGATTGGAATTGGGGATGAAACCGAACTAACTTATTAACTTTGACTTTTATACCATAATTAAGGTCTTAAAGACCATTTAAATATACAGTATTTCTCTCACAAAAGTGTTTAAACAAATGAAGAATAAAATATTTTTTTAAGTATAATTTTTGTAAAACTTCTTACGTAAAAAAAATACCCCTGTCGCAGCATCCTGCATAACATACCGAATTTCCGTTTCAAAAATTAGTTTTTCTCGAAAACCAGTGTACATACAATAATGGTTCAAAATTTTTCCCCTCTTTCCAATGGTGGGAAAAATGTAGCGGAAACTCTTAAACTTGGCAAAAAACGTATATTTTTTATGAAAAAGGCCTAAAAAAATCATATTCCGGGCATCCGACGTGTTTGACTGAAGAACTCGTCCGAAAATTTGTGGTATCCGAACGTTTCCCCAAATTTCATAGAAATTAAGGATGGTATGTAAAATCACAAACTACGATTTTAACGCAAATATTAAAAAATCGCATGTCACAGATTGCCACTGCGACTCCAGTAATATTACAACAGCTATTTTTGCCCTCTATCTATTTTATATACCTAGTAGTTATACTATTCTGAACGCTTATGTGGTAGTTGTGTTGCGAGGATATTATGCAAAGTTATTTTCTGTAAATATTAATTGGATGGTGCTGGGTACTTTAAAAACTACCCTTCGCTATGTATTTGTATAGGTTGGTATATATAAGTACCTACACATACTTATACACACATAATATACTTCATAAACTATTTCATAGGTACACATTTTTTAAGTTGAATTAATAGTTTTTGACAATTGCGTCATCAATAAGTTCGCCCGTTCTGTGGTTCAACCATTCAGACAAACGTCATATGGATTTTGAACTAATAATTGAATACAAAATTTTTAATACTCCTTAAAATTCCTTCTCGATTCTACATTATGTGTTAGAAAAAAATAATACAATAATCTCATCTAACCTTATGTTATACATATTATGTGTGTGTATTATACACCACCAGCTAAAATTGGAGGAAGAAATAGAAAAACTGGAAATAGTTGAAAACAATGAAAAGCAAATATATAAATGGAAGAAGGAACATGCAGATATTTTTCAAACATGCATGAAGGATACTAGCAGTGAAATAATAAAAATTGGAATAGAAATGTACATAGAAAAAGGAGAGGTGGTCATTGCAAATTCATTAATCGAAACGATCATGTATCGAGCTTGTGATACGATGAAAACCACAAAACGACCAAATAAATCTCAGAAAAATCAAGGTTGGTTTGATAACGAATGTTTAGAAATGAAAAGAAAATGTAACAATGCGTTGCGAAGATGGAGGAGGTGCGGAAAAAATAAAGAAACGGAACAAAATTATCTTAAAGAGTATTTAAATGAAAGAAGTTTGTACAGAAAAATGTGTGAGAAAGAGAAAGAAATATATTTTAAAAAATACGTAATGAAACTCGAAGAAATTTTAAAAGGAAGAAGAGAAAAGGAATTTTGGAATTTGTTCAAATCAAAAAAGACATTTTATTCCAGCGAATATGAAGAATGCTGGTTAGAACATTATAACCGACTTTTTAATAGAGCCGAAACATGGACCAGGATACCTGGAGTAAAAGTACCATTGGCAGAATATGACCAAATACTCGACATGAAAATAACTCTGAAGGAGCTAATGACAGCTATGTGTAAAATAAAAAAGGACAAAGCACCAGGTTACAATGGATTGCCGGCGGAAGTTTATGGAAATTGTATCAACAATAGCTTTTTCTATATAATCCTTAAATACTTAAATATGTTACAACAAAAAAAAACAAATCCCGGAAGGATGGAGAACAGGTGTTATATCGCGCCTTTTCTGTCTCAAACTCGTATAAGGTTTTTTGACGGTTTTGAGTTAAAAAGTCATACATGTACATAATACACTTCCCCATATAATGCACTAAGAAATATTGCAAAATAGTTAATGGAAAAATAATTATTCAATTAAATACAAACTTGTACCACATGAACTAAATTTAGTTTTCTGACAAAACCTGGTATATGGTATACGAGTTTGTGTACAACTATCTGACACTAGAGTTCGCAGGTGCTGTACACCACAAATCCAATGGTACGTAGTGGTCGGTGCAAATTTAAGGGGAAGTACGTAAAATCGGAAGATCAGGAGAGTCAGTAAACTTTTATTTGAGGGGTTGGTAAATATTATTTATTATATAAACAAGTACATAAATAAGTACAGTACGCTTCAAAAAGTGATCGAACACTCTCACTCAGAGGGGAGGGTGCCAACACTTTTGACACCGCACTGTACTTAATGTTGTGGTAAACTGCCGTTTCAAAAGTGTGGGCACCCCCCTCGGGGTTAAGGTGTTCGATCACTTTTTGAAGCGTATTGTACTTATTTAAGCGCGCGTGTGTTGCAGTCAAATGTCAAGATTTGTAACGGGGGGTGCCCACACTTTTGACACGGCAGTGTACCACAACATTAAGTACAGTGCGGCGTCAAAAGTGTGGGCACCCCCCTGATTTAGAGTGTTCGATCACTTTTTGACGCGTACTGTACTTATTTATATATAATATGTACTTGTTTATATAATAAATAATATTTACCAACCCCTCAAATAAAAGTTTACCGACGCTCCTGAGCTTCCGATTTTACGTACTTTCCCTTAAATTTGCACCGACCACTACGTACCATTGGATTTGTGGTGTACAGCACCTGCGAACTCTAGTGTGAGATAGTTGTATCTTGGTCAAGTACGAGGGTATGCTGATAAAAATGTTACTTATTTCAAAAAATAATTTTACACAAACTCGTATACCATATACCAGGTTTTGTCAGAAAACTATCAGAAAAAATGTAGTTTCGAGAAAAACGCGTTTAAAATTTAAGTTACTGGTTATACTATCGGAATATGCAAAAAAAAAAATCGATTTATTTCGCAAACTCGTATATTGAAAAAAAAAGTGGGCAGCAAACTCGTATTTACTAAAAACATCGATAGCTTGTAATTTAAAACATTTAAATATCTGCTTCATGTCTACATAGGTAGCAAACATCAAAAAGTGTAACATACATAAATCTTAAATTCATAGTGATGAAAATACAGTATTTAATATGTTTTTTGTGTTTCCTGAAAACTGTGATTTTTGATATACGAGTTAGAGACAGAAAAGGCGCGATATGTAACTTGTATAAAGGCAAGGGAGACATAAAACAACCAGACAATTACAGACCGATCACGTTATTAGATACATTGGGAAAGATATATTCAAAAATATTAACAAGCCGTTTGCAGCTTTGGATTGAAGTTAATAATAAGCTAAGCCAATTTCAAGCAGGATTTAGGAACGGGTATGGATGCATAGATAATATAATGGTGATGAATTTCTTAAGAGAAAAAACTTTTAAAAGGAAACGTAAAAAACTATATGCAAAGTTTATAGATCTACAGAAAGCATTTGATTCTGTTAACCGAGAAGCATTATGGTACAAATTACATAAAGCTGGAATTTCTTCAAATTTTATACAAATATTGCAAAATATTTATAGTAGATACTATTTCAGAATAAAAATTAATGAATACAACTATACGGGAAAACAAATTACAAAAACGGGACTAAGACAAAAATGTCAGCTATCAGCCATGCTATTTAATTTGTTTATTGATGACATTTGTTAGTCGAATTTTCTCCGAAAAATTAGACTTATACAGTCTATACGATAAGAGCTGCGAGAGGCGAGAGTAGGGGCGCTATCCGTTTTCGGACCCGTAGAACACGAATATGTAGAAAAAAAAATGTCTGATATATATATATATATATATATATATATATATATATATATATATATATATATATATATATATATATATATATATATATTTTCCCGCCACCTTTTAATTTGTGTAGGGCCCCCCTATGGAAGTTAAGAGATGAAATTTGGTAAATGGGGTTCATTTTTGAGGCACCTCATACTATCAAAGTGGGGTCAAATTTTGGGCAAATTTTTTTTCTGACCCGACCTTTAAGGGGGTGGTGGGGGGCGGAAAAGCAATAAAACTTTTCCAAACCAGTTTTAAATAATGTTTCGGTCAATTATCTACAACATATCCAAAATTCAGCTTCCTAGGATGATTTGGTGGGAGTGGAGGGGGGAAAAACGATTTTCGCTGGATCTAACAGGCCCCCAGCCCCCCAGAATTAACGTAGAGGGTTGAAATTTGGTGTGTTGATAAAGTTCGTACCTAGGTTGTGCTTTTTGGAGGTTTTAATATATTACCCCCACCCCCCTCATTTTTAAGCTACAATTTCATGCATTTTCGACGTTTTCGAAGTTTGTACCACTCGCACAGGTCACCCAAATAAACCTAGAGGGCTGAAATTTTGTATTCGGATTGAGTTAGTATCAAGGGGGTGCCTTTTGGGGGTCTTGACTTTTAACCCCTACCCCCACCATTTTTATACCCAAAAGAACATGATTTTTCTTGTTTTTTAACAGTTTCGTTCGGGTCAAAATCTCCCCAAATAAACCTAGAGGGCTGAAATTTTGTGTACAGGTTAAGCTAATAGCCAGACACTGTTTTTTGAGGGTTTCAACTTTTAACCCTTACCCCCACGATTTTTACGCCAATATTTCCTTAATTTTTTTGCTTGTTTTCTAACACGTCTAGAGACTCTCTAAGGAAACCTAGAGGGCTGAAATTTTGTACGTGTATTCAGTTAGTATCCAGCTAGTACCTTTTAGGGAGTCCACATTACTTTCCCCCCCACTTCTTCCATTTTTACATCGGAATTGAATGCTATTGTTAAATGTGTTTTAAATGTTCTAAATACAAGTAGGCGAATAGTAATTTTAAAAAATTTAAAAAAAAGTGAATACAATTTTTTAACAAATGAAATACATACATATTAAGTAATTTGAAAATGTTATTAAAGTCACTGTTTATTTATAAATTAGGAATTTTGGATTTTTAGTATTTATAAAATAGAAATTTTGGATTTTTTTGGAAAGAAAAAATATCTTCATAAAAGCCTTCCAGTTTACTATTTCAGTTCCTTTTTTAATATTTAAAAATAAAACACAAAGGCAATTGGCGGATAAGCATGGATAGAAATGCCCTCGTACGAAAACATTCTAGGATGTCAAACATTCATTCGACCTAGAATGTTTTGAATAACATGTATCTCCGAACCCTTTGAGGTACAAACGAAAAGAAAAAAGGTACAAACGTGTACAAACGAAACTCTATAAAATGCCGTCGTCATATTTTCAATGTCTCTAAAAACACAAATTTAATTCGACCTGGAATGTTTCGAATACGAAGTATCTCCGAACCCTTTGAGGTACAAACGAAAAGAAAAACGGTACAAACGTGTACAAACGAACCTCTATAAAATGCCGTCTTCATATTTTCAGTGTTTAATTCGACCTAGAATGTTTCGAATGCCATGTATCTCCGAACCCTTTGAGGTACAAACGAAAAGGAAAAAGGTACAAACGTGTGGAAATAGAGCTCTTTTAAATGCCGTCGTCATATTTTCAATGTCTCTAAAAACACAAACTTAATGCGACCTAGAATGTTTCGAATATCATGTATCTCCGAACCCTTTGAGGTACAAACGAAAAGAAAAAAGGTACAAACGGGTACAAACGAACCCCTGTCGAATGACACTAATAAAATTAAAATGTCTAAAAGTTGGGCGCTGGTCTTTTTTTAAATTTTTTCTAGATGTTTACCCTTCGAGGTACAAACAAAATAAAATGCGGTACAAACGGGTACAAACGAAGTACAAACGAGCTGTATTATTTATTTTTAAATTTTCGAAAGTCGGGCGCCAGGTTCACACCGGTCTGTTTAAGTTCCTTTTTTAATATTTAAAAATAAAACACAAAGGCAATTGGCGGATAAGCATGGATAGAAATGCCCTCGTACGAATTGTGTTGGCTTTTTCCCTGTTAACTGCTATCGGCACAAAATTGAAATTTACTGAGATTCAGCCCTTAAAAACTTAAAACCTTTTTTTAAAGCCCCGATCAACCGGACACTCATCATCAGTTTTGAAACCACCAAAATTACAAATCGCTTGTGGACTTTCAATTACATTTCGCTTGTAGACATTCAATACCGAAGATGAAGGGGAAAATTCGACTACCGTGATGGGGCCCCGCTGCTCACGGCGTTTTTATTTTATAAGCGAGGTTGACACTCATGCACCAACAATTGATAAAATAGACTGCCCGATTCTGCTGTACGCAGACGACATGGTTTTGCTATCAGAATCACCAGTAGGCCTACGAAGGGCGCTAAATACAGTTTATACAGTGGATAAGTACACAAATGAATGGAAGTTGATTGTTAATACGAAAAAAACCAAGATAATGATTTTTAGGCAAGGATATAACATAAAACAAAATTTAAACTGGGAATTAAGTAAAAACAAAGTGGAAGTTGTGGATAATTTTATATACTTGGGTGTACAGTTTAGTTGGAATGGAAGCATGAGAGGGCATGTAGAGCAAAAAATTAAAATTGCCAATAATGTTCTACATCTAGTAAGGAAAGGCTTGTACAATAAACAGGATATACTTGCAAAATCAAAATCGATGTTTTTAACACAATGATACGATCCATATTAATTTATGGATCAGAAATTTGGGGACCATATATTACAGAAAATGCCGTAAATAAAATAGATTATAAATATTGCAAAGAAATTTTGCAAATAAAAAAAAGTACTTCGAATTGCGCGGCGATTATGGAGCTTGGACATATTTTAACTTCGGTGAGTGTAAAAGAGAGGTATATAAATTACTTTTTAAAACTGAGATACCAATATGACCGCATAGGACAAGATTTTTGGGTGGATAAAGTATGTGCAGTACTACGTGAGTTAAAAATATGTCACGTTCTAGAAAAAACAGTTTATGGTGCAGAAATGAAAAAGACAGTTAGAAAGGCTCTAATGGAAGAATATTATGTAAAAATATTTACAGAAATTGAAAAAAGAAAAACTCTTAGATTTTTCAAAAATTTAAATCATTATGAGAAAGGTGCATATTATGTACATAATTTGTCAGATGATCTAAGAAAAGTACTTGCAAATTTTAGAACTGGCAATTGGATATGGAATGTGAGTAGAAGCAAGTACGATGAAAACAAACTATGTACGCTGTGTAACGGGCTTGAAACAGCGGAGCACTTCTTTATAGATTGTTGTGGTTTAGAGCTGTTAAGAGTAAAATATTCAATAAGCTGTCAAGATCAAAATGATGTTTGTCAATTATTTAATCAGAAAAATATTGAAATTTTGACAAACCTAAGCCGTTTCTTAACAGATTTCTTAGATATTATCAAGAATTAGCAACCATAAGTTCCAAGGATGTCTACCTTAAACTAAAAAGTGTATAATATATAAGTACTTAAAAAAAATGATATAATTTTCATTGGCAATAAATTGTAATAGATGACTTAAGTTATAAATTGTATATAATACACCTCTGTAAGTTATATTGTAAAATTTTATATATTATAAATCAAATAAATACTATTCAACATTCAACACTACCAGCTAAAGTGAAAAAAAAAATAAACTAAAAAAAATAGCATTTTTTAAATAAAATGCTATTTAAATAAACGCTAATAAGTTGCTTTAATAGAAAAATGTTTAGATACGATTAAAAAATCTGGTTGTCTGTTAAATAGCTATAATTTATTAATTACTATTTGATCCGTTTGTACGGCAAAATATAATGAATTTTACCATTAAGTTGAACCTTACTGTACTCATTATAATAACGTTCCCTTCTGCAGTGTTATTGAAAATAGGTAACGACTTAAGTCGCATCTTAAAAATTATTTATTTTATCATTCAAAATTTCATTTGTTTCTTTTAAAGAGGTTGGAGTCGATTATTATATTATTTTTTTTTAACACATAATATGGAATCGAGAAGGAATTGTTTAAAGAGCATTAAAAATTTTGCATTCAATTATTGGTTTAAAATCTATATAATGTTACTCTGAAGAGTTCAACTTATTTGACGCAATTGTCTAAAAATATTAATTCGATTGTACTTATATTCCGTGTAATATATATATTGTAATGATTCTATTCATTCGTTACTTGAGTGCAGTAACGAAATATATTATATATGGATAATCCATACGAAATATCTCAGTATTGCGGTGATTGTATACAACGTATGTACTCATAAACGAACTAAAAAATTGTTAGATATCAAAATTGACTTATTTTTCTCAAAAACTACTTAACATAGAATAATAGTTCAGAAACCTTTTTTATGTGATTTTTTCTGCTCTTTGCAATGGTGTAAAAAATGTGGCAAAAACTTTTGAATTATAGCAAATTTTGGCCCAAAACTCATTTTCACGAAAAATGCTCAAAAAACCATGTTCCTGGAATCCGATGTGTCTGGCTGAAAAACTCATCAAAAATTTTTGGACTTCCAACGTTGTCACCAAATTCCGTATAACTAAAGGGTTTTCCTGGAGAGTTATCGTGCTGACACATATATACATAAATACATATATACACACACACATATATATATACACTAGCGGAAATAATTAAAGGATCAAAAAAAAATTCCAAATTTTTAGTGATTTTTCGAATGGCTGTATCTTCGTGAAAAATGGTCGTATCAGAGTCGTAAGTAAAGCAATTTAAAGCTGGAAGTTTCTAGTTTTCAGATCTTGCGATAAAAAAATTTTCAAAGCAACGTGTATCGCTCAATCCTAATAAGTACACTGAAAAAAAAATTTCCGAAATTTCTTCGGTTTCTTTTTTGGCTAACGAACTTGTCGAACGGTTTGGGACTTCCAATATATATATATATATATATATATATATATATATATATATATATATATATATATATATATGTATATATATATATATATGTATATATATATATATATATATATATATATATATATATATATATATATATATATATATATATATATATATATATATATATATATATATATATATATATATATATATATTAGTGAATATTATTTTCGGTTTCTAGGGACCTCAAAACAAATTTTGCCTCAAAGCAAATTTCAGTCGCGTCATGACACCTACTGTAATAGCTGAATTTCCAGAATTCTTTCTGGAAATTCGCTAAATGTAAATTCTAGACACAGTAATTATGTTGGTTCCGAAGTATCGTAGAACTTTTTTAAATTGTGTCAGTAATTGAAATGTCTTGTAACAATGTATGTATATTTATTTTTTTATTTAAATTTGGCAAATTAAAGCGAATCAGTTTTTTGTAATAAGTAAAATCTAATCAGTTGAATTTGATTTCAACAACTGTTGTCATTTTGATTAAATATATAAATGTCTTTTGTTAAATAAAAAAAATTATTACTTTTTCTAATTTATTTTTAATATATTTCATAAAAATATTACTTTCTACTACAATATTATTCAATTTAAATATTATTTTATTGCTTAGTATGTATCTTTTTTTTATATAGATACCTATGATTCTATGAAATATAATTTAGAAATTATTGTCAGGCACTAATAACGGTTGTAATTACCGTCTATTAATTTTTAATTTTTTTTTTTTTTTTTTTAAATTCACTATTTGTATTTTGATACAAAAAAGAAATTGAAACATATTTTTGTATGTAATCAACCTTCAGATGAAATTTATTCAATTGTTGCAATTATACCCGTCTACGCAATTATATATATATTACATTTAATATGTTATTATTGTAATGAATGAACATTAGTGTTTTAAAATAAAGTTTTAACGCATACCAGTCTAAAATTGAATTGAATTTTGATGTATGTGAAATTGAAAACTGTTGCTTATTAGTAAGTAATTACGTTTTTACGATTTATGATCTCAGTAATGAACTACTAATAGTAGATACTCGAAAGAGTTTTAAAAGCATGAAATGTTCACACGTCTCCTAACGAAGCGGTGAGATTTAATATTTTTACTTTGTAAATTAATTTAATGTAAATTTTTTTGCACAAATAAATCTTTTTTTACAAAAACCGACAGAGTACGTACTTATGGATTCCGCCAAGTTTCTTAATGAATTTATAACTTACAATTTGTTATATGAGAATATTGTATAATAATGTACATCCAGTATTTATCTTGTTGTTATAGGTACTTACTAAAATCTCCTTAAGTTAGGTATTCTTACAGGTGTGCGTAGAGCCAAGCTTCTAGTCAAAGTTTTATTATCCTCCAAAATTTTTACTAACCTGAGTAGGTAACTATTAAAATCGTTTATCGATATGGTATTCAAAATTAAATAATATCTAGTGTATGTCTTCTTGGTAAGCGGGTCACGATCCCCTTGACAACCCCCAGCCCCCCTTTGAATACGCGCCTGTATTCTAAATTAAAAATGTAGCAAAAATATTTTCTCAAAATATAGGTTTAGTTTTTGAGATTATATTTGCAGTTAAATATGCATAATATGAGGAGTGTCTGTTCAAAAGGTCGTATTTCTGTCATAAACAAAGTCTAGGATAATCGAAAAAAATCTGCCTGTTGCCATTAAAAAAATGGTAGTTTTTCTAAATGTACGTCCATGTGAAGGTTAAGACTACAATATGATATGCGTTTTTAATTTTAAAAAAATACACATAAAAACGTTATTTTTATAATTATTAGTTTAGAAATACGGCAGTTTGATTGGATATATCAAAAATACGACCTTTTGATTTGTCATTTCAAGAAATAAGCCTTTTTGAAAATACTTACAGTCAAGTTTTTTGGAATCCTGACAGAAATCCTATTAACAATATTTTTATATCTATCTATCCACCCCTAGTCTAACTTTGAGCTAAGATTAGATTTTCTATTGTTTTAGGGTTTTAACTATGAAAAAAATTTTAAATTATTTTTTTAAAGCCTTAAATTTTTAATCAGTAATTATTACAAAAAATTTTCACACAAAACGATAAATACGCTTTAAAATTTTAGATACGTTTTTCTAAAAACTTTGTTTTCAAAAATGGTGAGCAAGATAACTGCAGCAATTTTCAGCCGATTGACTTGAAATTTTACCTGCAGCTTCTTAGGTAGATTATCTAGGGCAATACAGATTTTGAAATTGGTTAACAAATATACTTTTTATAAACAAATTAAAGTTGATTTATTCATCGATTTTTAATTATTTTTTTCAAACTGGTACCATTTGGCGATAAATCAATATTTTTTAATAATCTTGTGTGCAGCTTTAGTAAAACTAATCTAAATGATGAAAACTTTTTTTTTAATTTTCTGACTGCTGTTTGAAAATTGTTATTCTGGCCACCATGAACCTCTTCGGAAAAATAGCGTCTGTGTTTGACGGGCGTCCGCGTCGCCATTTTATTTTGTAAATTGGAGAAAAAAAATTTTTGTGTACCTCAGATCAGGTATAATACACTCTAAAAAGTTTTACTTCGATTACGTGATTTATTACGGAGAAAAAAGTTCTCGAATAAGACCTTTTTTCTGCCATTTCAAAGTGACGCAACGCCTTAAAACATCAAGTTTAAGAATACGTTTTTAGGCTCATTCGATGGACCTCTATGCCACGTGTTCCAAATAATTTTAAAATAAAAAAAAGTTGAATCGTGAAATACGACCTTTTGAACAGACGATCTTCATATGGTATATCGATAGAAAGAGGAGAAAGGAAGTCAATTAACTTTATGCCAAGTCATCCACAGCGCACCTCACTCTTTGGAATGATATTCCCAGAGTCGGCTCTAGACCGATTAAAGGTTGAGTTGAGCTCCGTTTAGCTAATTCATTTACTCTTTCATTTCCATGAGCTTAGGCTGTTTGCTTATCGGGAAATATTACAATGATTCCTCATCACGTAGAATAATTCATGATTATGGCAGTAACTAGTAAATGACACCGGATTAGTTTTAATATTGATAATATTGACCAAGATATTGATAATATTTTAAATATTGCCTTTAAAAATGACAAAATAACACTTAACCAAATACACTGCCAATAGGGAGGTGGCACACAGTTTTCTCGTACTTGTAACAGATTTTTATCCAACTGTTTATGGTGATTTTGTACTTAAATCTTATTTTAAATTTGGTGTCTTATCATATTAACGTCATGTGTGAACCAAAAATAGCTTTAAGACAAGGATAGGGTGAACTACTTCTTAACACTTTCTAATCGGCTATGTAACTATAGAAATTACAAAAAGACTGACTGCAAACCTTTTTAGTCGAATTTTTCCTTGAAAAAATTAGACTTATACAGTCTATACGACAAGAACGACGAGAGGCGAGAGTAGGGGCGCTATCCGTTTTCGGACCCATAGAACACGAATATGTAGAAAAAAAATGTCTGATATATATATATATATATATATATATATATATATATATATATATATATATATATATATATATATATATATATTTTCCCGCTACCTTTTAATATGTGTAGGGCCCCCCCTATGGAAGTTAAGAGCTTAAATTTGGTAAATGGGGCTCGTTCCGATGCACAACAATACTATCAAAGTAATACTATCAAAGTGGGGTCAAATTTTGGGCAAATTTTGGATCCGACCCAACCTTTAAGGGGGTGGTGGGGGGCGTAAAAGCAATAGAAATTTTCCAAACCGGTTGGAAATAATGTTTCGGTCAATTATCTACAACATATCGCGCCTTTTCTGTCTCTAACTTGTATATCAAAAATCACAGTTCTCAGGAAACACAAAAAACATATTAAATACTGTATTTTCATCACTATGAATTTAAGATTTATGTATGTTACACTTTTTGATGTTTGCTACCTATGTAGACATGAAGCAGATATTTAAATGTTTTAAATTACAAGCTATCGATGTTTTTAGTAAATACGAGTTTGCTGCCCACTTTTTTTTTCAATATACGAGTTTGCGAAATAAATCGATTTTTTTTTTTGCATATTCCGATAGTATAACCAGTAACTTAAATTTTAAACGCGTTTTTCTCGAAACTACATTTTTTCTGATAGTTTTCTGACAAAACCTGGTATATGGTATACGAGTTTGTGTAAAATTATTTTTTGAAATAAGTAACATTTTTATCAGCATACCCTCGTACTTGGCCAAGATACAACTATCTGACACTAGAGTTCGCAGGTGCTGTACACAACAAATCCAATGGTACGTAGTGGTCGGTGCAAATTTAAGGGAAAGTACGTAAAATCGGAAGATCAGGAGCGTCGGTAAACTTCTATTTGAGAGGTTGGTAAATATTATTTATTATATAAACAAGTACATATTATATATAAATAAGTACAGTACGCGTTAAAAATAGATTGAACACTCTAAATCAGGGGGGTGCCCACACTTTTGACGCCGCACTGTTCTTAATGTTGTGGTACACTGCCGTGTCAAAAGTGTGGGCACCCCCCGTTACAAATCTTGACTTTTGACTCCAACACGCGCGCGCTTAAATAAGTACAGTACGCTTCAAAAAGTGATCGAACACCTTAACCCCGAGGGGCGGGGGTGCCAACACTTTTGAAACGGCAGTTTACCACAACATTAAGTACAGTGCGGTGTCAAAAGTGTTGGCACCCTCCCCCCTGAGTGAGAGTGTTCGATCACTTTTTGACGCGTACTGTACTTATTTATATATAATATGTACTTGTTTATATAATAAATAATATTTACCAACCCCTCAAATAAAAGTTTATCGACGCTCCTGATCTTCCGATTTTACGTACTTTCCCTTAAATTTGCACCGACCACTACGTACCATTGGATTTGTTGTTATCCAATGTTAGTATCCTGCGGGCTCGCGCAACAAACTCATATTCGTGAGAAATAAGCCTCTTTTGCCACTTATTGTACAATATACTATTTCAGATCATTAAAACAAATTGTGTATTATATCTACAAAGGAAATTATGTAAAAAAAAAATGTATTAAATCTACTTCGATGTTGGCGTAAAAAAGAGTGCATATTATGCAGAATATTACTTTTCCAATTTTTTAAATCACAATATCTCATAAAAGATAGATCTTGGGACAAAAAGTATTGTGAACTTTTTTGTAGAGAATTGCATAATCTACAAAATTTATCCAAACTATTTTTATCATAAATCTTACCATTTACGAGATACGTATTTACAAAAACCTTATTTTCTTAACCTTTGATCTTGAATAAATTTTTTAGCACAAGTCGGATGGGCACTTTTGACATTTTGTTTATAATGGCGTAGGCAAAGTCTGTACCAATTTTCAGCTCTATACGAATTTTTCCGAAGTTTCTCGTTTATACGAGTTTTTCGTTTATTTTGACTAGGCTATATAGTATCTAGCACATTGTCTAAAGCTAGTGTTTCATCTACATTTTATAATATTATAATTTTATTGCAGCTTATTATATCTTTTTTTGTACTTTAAAAAAGTACATTTTAAAAAAAAGAATAAACTAATATATTACAGGTTTAAAAAAGAATAAATGGAATAACGGAAAATTTTTATGAATTCTCCGGGAAATTTCTGTAAACTCATAACTCCCCTTCGAGAGATATGACAGACACTTTCGGCAGGAGAAGATTCGCCATACCAAATTTTTCGGAAAGAGAATCATATTTAATATTTTATATATTATATTATACATCAATTTTTGTGATTACGTGAAAAAAACGAGTTTTCACAAAAATTTTTTTAATTAAACTACTTTTCGGTAGATTTTGCCCCATCATACCAAGCTCACTTCTTTGTATTCTACTAAACTATTTTCGCAATTCTAAATCCGCGATAACGGGACATTTGATGTCACGGGCTCCTCCCGGTCTATTAATTTAATTTTACTCTCTTACGATGCTTCTGAAGTGATTTATAATATTAATGATTGGTTTGGTAAAGAATGTTATGAACAGATGTAACCTTCAAAATTCATTATTTTCTTGCGATGCTTGCTGTCAGTCTGCCTACCCAATTTTGTAATAACTAGATAGAATGTTGTTTAATAAGATAGAATAAAATTGTTGATTAATAAGATAGAATGTTCTTTCTTAATACCTACTGATGCCCAGATTTTTTAGTTGGAAAACTCAAATGGATGCAGCAAACCTTCTAGTTGAATTATATAAGAATATCAAAAGTAAGTGATAAATAAAATTTCTGATATCTGTGAGTTTTTTTCAGATTTGGTTCGTCGTTCACTGTTCCGCGTAGGGAATCGAATTTTTTGAAGTTAAACTTTACCTACTATTATAGATGTCAATTAGGAATTACATTTATTTAGTAAAAGAGTCTCTACTGGAAAATGGAATATTATATAGAGGAACTAAAAGCAAATAGGGTCCAGTTAGTAGAATATTTTTGAGATTTATTAGCTTAGAGAAAATTACTGCAACGTTCGTCAGCATTTTTAATGCAATTTTCTTGTTTATAAACTTATAAATGCCAAAATATTTGGTGGGCCAAAAATAAAAAAGTGAAATATTGGTATTGGTGAGTGAAATTGCACTTTAAGATCTTTATTATGATACCAAAATTAAAGTTATAAAATCATTGGGGTTTCATCCCCCACCCCTAACCCCTAATTTAATCGGGTATTTTTTGGTAAAAGAGGAGACTGTTATGTGTAAATAAAAGAATTTTTAATTAATATATTTTTCGTCACACCAGTTTATTTCTTGTTGGATAAATACACCCTTTGTTAATATAACTTGAAAAATTTTTAACTTTTTGATTTAATAATGAGAAAAAATATGGTCAAAGAATATCGTATTTTAGTAATGAATTGTTACAAACTTACGATATACTTTAAAATACATAATCTAGAAAGAAAAAAATACGCTGCAAACCCCCCCCCCCCATGCTTTACTGATATCTATACAAATCTTATTTACTTATTTGTTTGCTTTTATTTATCTATACAATTGTCAATATTTTAAAGTTTGTAATCTACACAATAGTGATATTGTTCGTAAAAATGTTCAAAACAGAAATATTGTCCACACCAAGCACATCTTATAAAAGCCGGTTTACCACATACACTATACTTTGGTGCTTCTCTTTCTTCATTGGAAAAGCAGTATGTTACAGAATTTTCAGAACTTTCTGGTCGTTGGTCAATATATTCACTTTTATACCATCCATACATGAACAAATTTTGAAAACGAGGCGACGGAAACTGATTGTGCGCTAGAGACTGAAGTTTTTGAATATTATTACGGCGATGTAAATCAATATCATATACTCATTTAGAATTACATTATCCGAAAATAATCTGATGAATTTTTTCCAGAGGTTAAAATATTGACAATTTATTGTATACATAGATAAATAAAAATAACTAAATAAGTAAATAAGATTTGTATAGATATATAGATATAGATTACCTATAATTATAATAATTATAATATAGATTTGTATAGATAGATAGATTTGTCAAGTATGGGGGGGGGGGGTGGCTGCAGTGTATTTTTTCGACCATACGAGATTCTTTGACCATATTTTTGCTCATTATTAAATCAAAAAGTTAAAATTTTTTCGAAGTTAAAATTAGCAAAGGGTGTATTTATGCAATAAAAAATAAACTGGTGTGATGTAAAATATATTAATTAAAAATTCTTTTATTTACACATAACAGCCTCCTCTTTTACCAAAAAATACCTGAAAAAATTAGGGGTTGGGATGGGGGATGAAACCACAATGATTTTATAACTTTAATTTTGCTATCATAATAAAGGTCTTAAAGTGCCATTTACAAATATATATAGTTTCCCTACCAAAGCTTTTATCATTTCCAAGATATTTAAGAAAATTGAAAAAAATTTCAATTTTCAGGGGTGAATTTCACCCTCTTAAACCGTTTATGGGCACGAACGAAATATGGCTTTGGATTAGTTTTAATAAGATCTACAATCCACCAAAGTTTCAAAAATTTTTGAGAGACAGTTTCCTTTTAAGCATGTAGACTAACTATCTGCTCTCACAATCAGAACATTTGCAAACAACTATTGCATTCTAAAACGTAATGTACTCTAAAATTTCTTTAGATAAAATGAAATTCTCGAATCACGATTAAAAATCCGTACTTTTCTGATTTATTTTTATGCAGGTATCATTCATTTATGCGTGTGTATTTGCGTACGTACGTATACTGCAGTATCTTCATATTTTGCTTACATAGGTACATATTTATGTGTATGAATTAAATGATAGGGGCACCCTACTCTAATGTACAATTCACACACTCTTCATCAACAAAAATATCACTACTTCCTAGAGTAGAGTTGTCCATGTAGTAAATTGATTGTCCGTCTACATAATCTACATAGTATGTAGCCGATTTTGTTTTATTCGCGTCTATTACCTCGAACTTGTTACAATCACCGCGTGCTATCCGTCGTGCCGCGCTATTTTCATTCAAATCGCTCGTACAATCGTAGGTATAGCCTCTTGTGATTTGATTGCATACTGTATTGTGTGTATTTTAAACTTCTTGTTCTGGTGCAATAAATACAAATTGTTTTTTTTTTTAAATCATCTTGTTATTTACTGAGTATCGAAATTCACTTATTGTGTAAAATCGAATATTGGGGTTATTGATTGTATAAGTGATAAAAAATTAGAAAAATCGAAATTGTTGTGAAACTTTGTGTTTTTTTTGGTGCATGTGTGAAATTTTTTACTGACGTTGGATATAACGAAAGAAGGTTTTGATTTTTTGAAAATTTTGCTGATACTTTATTAATCATAAAAAATTTTAATATATTTTAATAGAAAAGCTAAACGTATTCGAAAGCTCTTGCCTAAACGCTGCAACCAGTACTTATGTGACGTTATACAATATATCTGAAAGGGTAGACGGTTTAGTGGTCTTACAAAGTGGAAACAGATTTATTTAACATAGGGTACTTACGTAAAAGGGTACTTCTTTTAAGATTCAGTGTGGTCTCTGGTATTTTTAGGTTAATCATATTCCGTTATTTGTAGCGACAACTAAAATGGTGTTTAATTAAATATGTTAATTGATAAGAATAAGAATATTACTTGTTTGTCATTTACAACACGATTTAAAAACGAAATACTGTTGATCAGAAAAAATCAGAGATCACATCGATCTTAAGACAAAAGTGCCATCGTATTTGTCCTATCTTCGATAAATCTGTTTCCATACTGTATATACAGGTATCCCTAATAAAACTGGCAGCTTTGGGTTCACCTAAACGGTGAGAAATACAGTCTCTGTCAAGTTAGAGGGATTATGCAGAGGTCCCGAATGCTAGCTGTAAATTTCTCATACCCCATTTACAGTTTATTTATAGTTATTAATTCAAAAGCTATAGCCCAAAAAAAAAAAAACATAAATCCAAATTTCTTTCCTCCAATAATTTATTGCTGTCAAAAAATACCTATGTTATTTTCATCTGCACATTTTTATAGAATTTTTTTACGTAAAAATTAAAAATTTTCTTAAATTATTTTGTGTAACCACTGGTTTTTGAGGTATGACCTCGACCTTTTTTTCTAAAATTCTTATTCTATGAAATGTAAATTCGATTTTGATAAGTTAAATGATATTTTTTCCTCTTTCTATCGATATATCACGTGTCATATTTGTCTGGAAATATCTCAAAAATCGACAAAATTATACTTATTTTGAAAAATATTTTGTAAGTTTAGGTTGAGAAATGAACAAATTACACAATAAAAATCTAATTAAGTATAAATTTTAATGTCATACGATAATTTGCTATTAAAAAATCGCGCTTGCTGCCATTAAAAAGGTAGGCTCAAACTTCCCTGTTAAAATTAAAATAAATTTAGAAAATTACAGTCGCGCCTCTAAAGCTCAATTTCTTATTAGTAAATTATTGTATGACATAGGTAGTTACTTGTTGCGCAATTTGTTTATTTCTTGAACAACACTTTAAAAAAAAATTCAGAAAATGGTTTTTCTAAGTTTGGGAGGTTATCTTCAAAGATAGATATGAACAGTGTTGGGCAAGATCTCGAATTTTATTATCTAGATAACAGATAATAGATAACATAATTTAAAATATCTAGATAAAGATAACAGATAACTTAACCGTTATCTAGATAAAATTTTAGATAACAGATAAGATAATATTTACAAAAATAATGCACTAGGTCAGTTTTCCTCAACCGCCGATTCGTAGACTGGTGTTGGGCTGAGAAGATACGTCGCCGATTCTCAAAAAGATGTGTTAATTACATATAATTAATTATAAAAATGTTAAAGAAAGATTTTTGGCGACAAAATCGCTTAAATTTTTTTTTTTATTTACGGCCCGTAATCGCACACGTTTAGCACAGTAAAGTACTTACAAATTTTTTTATTTAAAAAGAAGTGCTAAAATAGTGACGATATTTTTCTGAATTATATGATCATTGATCAACCTAGCGGTCGGAAAACCACATTGCATGTTTTCAACTAAATGTTATTTCAACTAATGGCCGAAATGATTCCTAGCTACCAGAATTCCATTTAAAATACGTAAACATTTCTTTAATGTTTAAAAAAGTGTCGACATTTCTCTAGTGTTTAAAAAAGTGGTCGGAAAACGACATTTTATATTACACAACCTACTAT
This sequence comes from Brachynemurus nebulosus, assembly GCA_035578155.1. NCBI lineage: Eukaryota > Metazoa > Arthropoda > Insecta > Neuroptera > Myrmeleontidae > Brachynemurus > Brachynemurus nebulosus. The sequence goes on from JAPWDM010000038.1 coordinate 1,799,013, forward strand.
TATTCTAATTAATGACGGAAATGATTCCAAGCTATATCAGGTTCCGACAGGTGGTCGGAATACGACATTCCATATTCCACGACTAAATGTGATTCCAACTAGTGACAAAAATGATTCCAGGCTACAAGAATTCTGTTTTAAAATTAATTAACTGCTTTTAAATATATTTCTGTAATTCTTAAGAAAGTGTTAAAAGTTATCTGAATTACATGGTCGACCAAGTGAATATAGGGAAATGGTGAATTTAGCTTCAAATTTTTTTTTTTAGGAAAAAATAAAAATGTATTGCTATTATCTTATCTTTTTCCTTTGCCTAATAAAAAAATAAGATAAAAGATAATTTCTTTTAAAAATATCTAGATAAAAGATAATAGATAACGAAAGCGTTATCTAGATAAAATTTCAGATAACGTTATCTAGATAAGCACAACACTGGATATGACATAGGTATATCGATAAAATGGGAAGAAAAAAAGAAAAATTCTGAGAAAACATTCTTATTAAATGTTTATTGTATATTTTGTTAATTTCTTTAAACTTAAAAAAATTTAAAAAGAATTTTTAAGGTTATCTTTTAAGATAGATATAACATAATATGATGCATCGATGGAAAGAGGAAAATAAATTCCGCAACTATGTCAAAATCTACTTCGCGTTTTATAAGGAAAATGAAAGTTCGACGTCATACCTCAAAAGTAGGTAGTCAGTCATAGAACAATTCTAAAAAATTATTTAAATTGTATGTAAAAATGCTATTTTAGTGCTAGGTCTGAAAGTAAATTTTTACGAGTAAGAAATTATTGGGAGAAAAATAAATTTTAGCTATACATAGTTTCTAAACTATATGGAATTTGGGAAATTTAGAGATAATATTCGAGGTTTTAAGTGCTTCTGCATAACATAACATAAATAATTTAATCGAAACTGTATTCCTCACCGTTGCTTATAATTTTATATGTATACGAATGCCGTTTTCGGGTTTTAGGAATCTCAAAATCAATAAATTCAGTAATCAATACGAATTCTCATACCTATAGACAACAATAATTGGATACTGCTTGACCTTAGTTATCTAGCCAAATATTTTATATTTTATTATTTTTTATTTATTTATTTATTTATTTTTTAACAAAATAGACATAAGTATAGGTATGTTGTAACATAAAAATTAAACACATATATGTAAATACATTTTTACAAAGACACTACTGGTTAATTTATTTGAATAATTCAAATTAAAATTCATATACAGTCGACTCTCGTTAATTCGAAACTCCAGGGACTTCGAATTATAGAGAGGTTCGAATTATCGCAGGTAACAATTTTAATTTTTTAAGCATTTGCGATGAATGAACTTGAACTTGTCTCAAAATGTACTTACAATCTTTCTGTCTCTTTCTCTCTGGAACTTTGATTTGTTGAGTGTTTGACGCCGATGAGTTCGAATTAACGCGTCGTTTTGCTGCGTAGCAATGATTTTTTCGTTCGAATTACCAAGTGTATAAAAATGTATTGTTTTAGTTCGAAATATAAAGAGATATTGTAAGGAACTCTTGATACCTTTGAATTATAGAGAGTTTCGAACTATCGCAGGTTTTAATTAACGAGAGTCTACTGTACCTACATAATATAAACACAGTTAAAGCGTCTTTATATACTTATTCGTTTTGTAAAAAATCTGTAAAGTAAATAGATTTAATTTTATCAATTATTGAAAAAATATTTCGTAAGCACTAATTAACCTTGAATTACTGCAATCCATTTTGTTTTTCAAAATACGTATTTAATTCTACGTTTGAATTTCCTAAAAGCTATGAATCAGATTATTTAATTTGAACATAAAGATTTCTTAATCAATATTTAACTAGAGGTAATGTTCATTTAATTATTTTTTTAACTCGGAAATTTTCAAATTAATTGTAACGATTTTATCTTTTAACTTATTCGATTATCACGATTCTGTATCAGATTATGAAGGAATATGACGAAAATTATTATAATCTAATGGTTTTAGTTAGAAAAGGAAAGTAAACCTACTCTGTGATATAAAATTGCATTTTTCATCGTTTTCCGGTACTTTAATATTTTCTTTTAGTTCATGGGTTTAATACCCCTATCGCAGCATCCTACATAACATAGCGAATTTCCGATTAACAATTACAAATCGTAATCGTTAATCGTTAATCTGATTAAAAATTGTACGTGTTTTGTTGTTTCTTGACAATTGAAACTGAGTTTTTTTTTTACTACTGGGATATGTGAATAAAAAAATTTGATGGTGGTCCAAATTTCAGCCTTCATTTATTTGAAAATTATCATATTAGGAAAACATGATAATGTACAACGACTCGACGCGTCTTGTCTTACAATACATAAGTAACTACTTACTTAACTAATATATATGTATTGGTATTATGTTGTCCTAATACAATTGTGTTTAAAATATGACTCGCTTCCAGCCATCACAAAGTTAGAGAGAAAGAAGTTGCATCTTCTTTCGGTACCTGTTTTTTAAGTTTAATGATACTTTACCGTTATTGGAAACTTTGATCGTAAGTATCTCCTAAGCGGTGCGTCGTAATGAACAAGTAATCTTTAAATAACGAAACTTTTGAAGGCTTAAGCCAAGCAAGTTGTGGGTACTCCGAACATATTGGGACTGTCAAAACCTTTTCGTTATCGAAAATTATCGATATCTAAAATAACAAGATTTTTAAAATTACTAGTATGTAAATTTCGACTTATTCGTTATCATTTGTATTATAAAATTCTGTAAAATTTTTGGTAGTTTTTATTCCAGTATTTTTCCTTTTATAATGACGGATTCAATTTACACGATTTTTATCCACGTAAATTGAAGGGACCGCTGTAATAAAAAATACAAATTTTGTTGTGGTCAAAAGGCCTATTTTCTTCTACTTTATGTGAGACATAACGTCAGAAAAAGGGAATAATAAAAAAATTTTTAGTTTTAGAAAGAAATACTAAGTAAGTCGCAAAAATAGGACGATAACACAGAAACAGATTCGGTTTAGTTAACAATTCAGTTTACACACATGTAAGTACAGTTGCACCTCGGCAGAGCCATTTTGTGATACAGCTATTTCAAATCAATGGTAAATTTAATCAATTTAATCAAATTAATGATTAACGATTAACACAATTAATCAAAATATCTATTATTTTTTTAATCGCGATTAATTTTATCGATTAAAAAATCAATCAAATTAATTAATCGATTCAGTCGATTAATGCCAACACTGAATAAAACTGGCTTATAAAAATTGACAAGTAAATTAAACACCCATTTTTTTTCTTAATAAGAATGAAAGAAAGTTTTTTTTAATCCAATGGATATGTTTTTAAAAAAATACAACCCAATTTTTTTTTTATTAATGTTTTCTCTTATACAAAATGTCTACATCTATATCCAAACAAAGAAATATTAATGACACTAGGAGTTGGGAACCGATATACAAAAAGACGTGTAATATGACACATAGGGTGACATCTAGACGTCAAAGTAGGAAACATAGGCTGGTTTAAGTATCAGACGTAAATAAAGGATCAAAATACTGTATTCAACAAAAATTGTTTAATATATATATATATATATATATATATATATATATATTTCTTTAATTAAGTAAGGAAACATTAAATGCGAGGTGAATTTAAATTGAAAAATAATCGTTCTATTAATGATAATTTAATTCTGTTTAATTCAGAGGTTTCTTTCAGAAGTAACTTCATTAATATATATAAATGTCAAAATTGTTCGGATATATGGCGTTCCAGTATAGGGGCTTTTCCGTTATTACAGTGGACTTTCGGAGATTGTCCAATCGCAAATTGTCCATATTTCAGTGTTAGGGATTTAAACATCGTATGTTTACGTCACACGAACATTGTATTCACAAAAATTATGTGTTTGCAGTGTTCGTGTAATGTAAACATGCGATGTTTAAATCCATATCACTGCAATATTGACAATTTTTGTTTGGACAATCTCCGAAAGTCAACTGTACTATTATTTTTCATTTCAATAAACTTTTCTTGGAACCTCCGAGTTTTTTAATGTGTTACGGATCCCTACTTTGAAAACGACTGGCTTGATGAAATAATTCAATATTACATTTTTTTTAGTCTCTCTTAGATCGGCGCAATATTTTTATTTTATCTAATTACGATCACGACTAGTTCAAATTATGTTGTGACCCTTACTAAAATCGTCACACCCAACTTTCACCTTTAGTTATATATTACAATTTAAATATTTGACCAAATATGAAATTATCCGGTATATATGTTTATATTCTTTTGTAACTAACATTTAAATGACACGAATGTCCTTGATCAATCTGTACATGAAGCAATCGATTCATTAATGTATTTTTGATAATTACCTGTTGCATAAACTTCCTTTACTATTGTGCATTTGTAATTTAACCAAAATTTATTGTCTTGTATTAAAAATATTTTTAATCGATTTGATTTTGTAATAATAATTGCTGTATTATTATTAAAATATACAAACCACGTATGGTCATAATCACTTAATAATTCAATTTATCGTATTAAGGTAGTTGGTGCAATTGAGTATTTTATAATTAAAATAATAATTAATTTTTAGGTGTTATTTTTTATTTAATATTTAATACAAAAAATGTTAAAATTTGAACGAATTTGAATTTATAGTTTGTGAAATAAAAATTTTTTGATAATACTTTTTTAACACGCAGTTAGTGGAATTATCCGCAAAATTCACAAAAAACTCATACTTGATCGAATAATTAAAAATTGATACCTGCTGCTAAAGATAAATTATATTTTATTACTCATGTGGGAGAAGTAGGTACTAACTTGTCACACACATTTTTGTACGCAAAATAGCTGTTTGCCCATTGTATTCTTCCCACATACTGTTTGCGTGCGGAAAGTATACTTTCCACACGCAAATTGACAATTAAACACGTAAAATTTAATCAAAGCAGGGAAAGCCGCCTCTTGATTTTTTTTTTCATTTAATAAATATTTCATAATTGTTTCTATAGAAACCACCAACAAAATAATTTAAATAATATTTAATTCAAAAACAAGACAAACACTCAAAAATATTATTTTAAAAAGGAATAAAAAAATATTATGGACGCAAGCGAAAAAGAACTTTTTAACCTACATCTGCAGTTATCTTTGTCTATCATATTAATAAATATACGTTTATTCACTCGCTCCTTTAAAAACATAATTACTTTGTTTGGTTGGTAACTATGTAAATAATACAATTTGTGTTCTCCTCACCTCAGTTTCTGGAGGTCTTTTGATCTCGCGTTCATAATAGTTATAATAATGGAAAAAAGTATGTGAAACTCGTAACAAAAAATAGTATATGCAACTTGTGCAGGATTGTCGATTACCCACGAGAGCGAAGCTGAGCACACGATCGTAGTGAGTGCGCTTATTCGCTCTCGTGGGCAATCGACAATTTCCTGCCCTTATTGCACAATGTACTAGATCAATACTGTAGTTTTTTGGAAACATTTAAAGAATAAAATCAACAAATTTTGACATAGGTACAGTATTTTAGTAAAGTAATTTTAAAACTGAGAAATGTATTGAAAATTTTGGCAGTCATATTAAATGTTAGTTGAACGTTCATTTTTGTTGTGAAACTATTTCTATAATTATAAAATGTGCTTTCTCAATATAATTTCAAATTTCAAAAAAAAAAAAAAAAAAAAAAAATTACGTAAGCCCATAAAAAAATTTAAAAAAAAAAATTAAGATATAAAAGAAAGAAATTTCAAAAATATTTTCCAGTTAACCAATTTTAATTTGCGACAATAATTGATCGATTTTTTTTTTTTAGATTAAGGGAGTATTCTAGTCTAGAGGCTCGATTTTGAGGTGATTTTACGGGTGTAATAAAAAAAAAACAGTTAGTATCCATTTTTTTAACAATTTTTTATTGATATGTATTTGAAAAGTATAAAAATGTATAAAAATTTTAAAAAAAAAATTCAAAATGGAAATCGGTACAGGCCGGCAAAGTGGTGATCTGAAACATAAAATTGTAATTAATTCTTAGTAAACAAGGATGTAGAATTAATTGGACGTAGCCGATTTGAAAAAATAAATTTTTTCACAAAATAATGTCCAAAAAAAAAACTCATTTTTTTGCCTCCTTTTTTAAACCTTGGAAATTTTTCAAAAATAGTTAAAAAAGTAATCAAAAAACCCGTACGTACAATTTTGATAGTATTAAGAAGGTCTGTACCAAACAAATAAATCGATGCATTAGAACTTGAGATATCATGTCAACCGTATCGAAAAAAGTAGTTTCGAGTAATTTATATTAAAAATTTGAATTTAACACTGAGAAGATACACAATACGCACGAAAAAATCACCATAACTCCGAAAATAATTCGAATTTCCGTAAATCCTTTTAGAGGCTTATTCTTAAAGGTTTAAATTAAAAAATATGAAAAAAGAGAAAAACGATTTTTTCGAATTTCTAGATAAGAATACCCCCTTAAGTAGTTATTTAATCTCTAACACGTCAACTACCTTAAGAAAATATTTTGGTCAATTAATTAATTATTTAATTTTGAAATTTTTTTATTAACAATAAATTACTGATGTTCATTGAACTGTATTAAAATTTCTTGTTTGAAATTTTAATTATTTGAATTTATAATTATTTCTAATTTATCCATTTCTTGATTAAAGTTTACAGTTTAATTGATAAGAAATGGAAGCTTTTTTAACAGTTAATACACTTGTTCATCTGCTTTTCACTATTCTGTCTCCAAGTGGAGTGAATTTATTAATTCTACTAATTCTTCATAAATATCCGTAAGACGTTCAAGAATATAGACATTCAAGAAAATAATATTCTTCATTTAAAAATAGCATTAAAATAAAAGCATGTGTCATCTGTGGGTATTGGGTATATACTTATATACTATACCAGTCTTTTTAGGGAAAATTCAGCTATGTATATATATATATATATATATATATATATATATATATATATATATATATATATATATATATATATATAAACGTGCGCGATAACTCTCGAGCAAGATATACTATTTTTACGAAATTTGATGAAAACATTAGAAGTTCAAAAATCGTAAATGAGGTCTTCAGCAAGACACTCCGATGTCCGGAACATGGTGTTTTGGGCATTTTTCTTGGAAAAAATTGGTTTTTACAAAAATTTCCCCAATGGTTTTTGAAACATTATTCTATGTAAACTGGTTTCCGAGAAAAACTAATTTTTGTAAATGAAAATTTGCTATGAATTCGCATGTTACAACAGGGGTTATAATCTTATATAATAATGTTATTCAAGATGTTGCCACAGGGATATTTTAATTTTTTAAATTTATATAGAAGAGATTTTTACAAGCTTCTTGTAGGTACATACATAAAAAATTAGACATTTTTGATTGTACACAGGTACACAAATCGTTTTACAACACACGATCGAGAACTATAAGTAAATGAGTGTAAAAAAAATATTTAGGTAATAAAATATTGTATCAAAATAGCCCCCATGTTTCGGCTTTAGAAAAATCTGGAAGATTCATGCCTTTTATAGAATTTCCAGAATGGAATTAAGCTATTACAGCCACTGTCATAACGCGACCTGAGCCCGAGACCATGGCAGAAATTTGTTTTGAGGTCCCAAAACTCACATGGTATATATATATATATATATATATATATATATATATATATATATATATATATATATATATATATATATATATATATATTATATATCAGGTCGAATTTCAGGAACATGGTTTTTGTTCTTGCAAAAAGTTAGTGTTTTGCCAAAATTTCCACTTTTTCAAAAATTTTTGCAAAATTTTTTTACACCATTTAAAAGAGGGGAAAATATTACTTAAAAAAGGTATCTAAACTATTATTCTATGTCAACTACTTTCTGAGAAAAACTAATTTTTATAAACGGAAATTCGCTATGTTATGCAGGATGCTGCGACAGGAGTATTTTATATACAGGTAAGCTATTTTTATGCGGTGGATCGGGAACGTATAAAAAATGTTTCATAGCAAATATATAACTCAAAATGTTTAAAACCTCACGATTTTTTTAGAAGTTGCTTTTCTAAATAAGATAAAGCATTAATTTACACATAAGAACATTTCATTTCATTTTTATAATATTATTAAAATTTTGAGCACATCTGTAAAAAACTTAATGATGCAATAACTTATATTTTTATGCAGTGTCCTGATTAAATGCTTAAAAATCATCAATAGGTAATTTTATCAAAGTAAATTATTATAATTAATGCTTAGGTTTCTTACTTTCTCTTGCTTTTAATTCACAGTACGCACTCTAATGGCCATAGGTATTTTTAAAAACGGCATAAAAAGGTTCAGCTGTATTCCAGTTTTTAAACTACCCTGATGAACTCCAAAACGTTGTCCATTGATGATTCCTATTGGTTACGTTTTAACCCAATCTTTATCTTTTATATATTGTAAAATTAAATTGTAAATCTGCAAGTTTGAGCACTTTGTGTTATAATAATTGCTCGATTTCTAAAATTTTATTAGGGAAAGTGCGGGAGAGATGGCGCAGTAGCCATAGTTCGTCCGTTGATTGATAGATAGCGCTATTAATGGATAATATGTTTAAAATAAGTTACTTATTTAAGCTGCATATGGCAACATTTATGATTAATCCATCAGTTTAGTGATTATCCAACTTTTTATTATTGAAAAGTACGTTTTTTAACATAATATTTTAACAAGCATTTAACTCATTAAAATTTAAGAATGTATATTTCATTGCTTTAATGAAAATGAGTTTTGTTATTAATTTAGGTATATTTTAAAAGTACTGTATAAAATTTTAGGTTGGAATTCCGCACTATGCTTGCTATAGCAACATGCGGCATCTATCCTAACAAAAAGGAGAGATGCCGCATTTAAAGTTGGTATAGAAGCCGCATCATATTACATGTTAAAAACATAGAGTTATTATGCCTTAATTATGCAGTTTTTTTTTTGGACTGTAAATTGTGCCACGTAAATATAAAAGATCCATTAATGGATTAGGAAGAGCCATTATATTAGTGAAGATAACGAAAATAATGATGATTGCGAGTATATTGACTGTTTTGAAAAGTACTCAGAAACAAAAAAAACGCCGTGAGCAGCGGGGCCCCATCACGGTAGTCGAATTTTCCCCTTCATCTTCGGTATTGAATGTCTACAAGCGAAATGTGATTGAAAGTCTACAACCGAATTGTCATTTTGTTGGTTTCAAAACTGGTGATGAGTGTTCGGCTGATCGAGGCTTTAAAAAAAGGGTTTTAAGTATTTAAGGGCTGTGTCTCAGTAAATTTCAATTTTGTTCCGAAAACAGGTAGCAGAAAAAAAGCCAACACAATTCGTACGAGGACATTCCTGCCCATGTTTATCCGCTAATTACCTTTATGTTTTAGTTTTAAATATTAAAAAAGGACCTTCAATAGTAAACTGGAAGGCCTTTATAAAGATATTTTTTCTTTCCAAAAAAATCCAAAATTTCTATTTTATAAATACTAAAAATCCAAAATTCCTAATTTATAAATAAACAGTGACTTTAATAACATTTTTAAATTACCTAATATGTATGTATTTCATTTGTCATAAAAGTAAGTTCACTTTTTTTTTAAATTTTTTAAAATTACTATTCGCCTACTTGTATTTAGAATAAACATAATGCTTTTAAAACACATTTAACAATAGCATTCAATTCCGATGTAAAAATGGGAGAAGTGGGGGGAAAAGTGATGCGGACTCCCTACAAGGTACTAGCTGGATACTAACTGAATACACGTACAAAATTTCAGCCCTCTAGGTTTCCTTATGGAGTCTCTAGACGTGTTAGAAAACAAGCAAAAAAATTAAGGAAATATTGGCGTCAAAATCGTGGGGGTAAGGGTTAAAAGTTGAAACCTCCAAAAAACAGTGTCTGGCTATTAGCTTAACCTGTACACCAAATTTCAGCCCTCTAGGTTTATTTGGGGAGATTTTGACCCGAACGAAACTGTTAAAAAACAAGAAAAATCATGTTCTTTTGGGTATAAAAATGGTGGGGGTAGGGGTTAAAAGTCGAGACCCCCAAAAGGCACCCCCTTGATACTAACTCAATCCGAATACAAAATTTCAGCCCTCTAGGTTTATTCGGGTGACCTGTGCGAGTGGTACAAACTTCGAAAACGTCGAAAATGCATGAAATTGTAGCTTAAAAATGAGGGGGGTGGGGGTGAAATATTAAAACCTCCAAAAAGCACAACCTAGGTACGAACTTTATCAACACACCAAATTTCAACCCTCTACGTTAATTCTGGGGGGCTGGGGGCCTGTTAGATCCAGCGAAAATCGTTTTTCCCCCCTCTACTCCCACCATATCATCCTAGGAAGCTGAATTTTGGATATGTTGTAGATAATTGACCGAAACATTATTTAAAACCGGTTTGAAAAAGTTTTATTGCTTTTCCGCCCCCCACCACCCCCTTAAAGGTCGGGTCAGAAAAAAAATTTGCCCAAAATTTGACCCCACTTTGATAGTATGAGGTGCCTCGAAAATGAGCCCCATTTACCAAATTTCATCTCTTAACTTCCATAGGGGGGCCCTACACAAATTAAAAGGTGGCGGGAAAAAAAAAAAAATATATATATATATATATATATATATATATATCAGACATTTTTTTTCTACATATTCGTGTTCTACGGGTCCGAAAACGGATAGCGCCCCTACTCTCGCCTCTCGCAGCTCTTATCGTATAGACTGTATAAGTCTAATTTTTCGGAGAAAATTCGACTAAAAAAAAGTTGACTGGTTAAGATGTATAAAGTGCCAAAAACGGTTACATATGGCATGCATCATGTATGGAAATGTGTGTAAAATACAAAATTTTTAATATGAACTATGCGGCGTCTCACTTTCTTTGATGCGGCATCTCTCCCATAGGTGTGGGAGAGACGCCGCTTTGCAGGCTCTACAAAAATGTTAATTATGAATCCTTTATGGCTCAAAATTTAAAATTATTTATAAATTATTTTAAAGAACAATGTTTACATTTATCGTGTACCAAATTTCAAGTCAATTAAATGCATACTTTAAGAATTATCAAGTGTTTTCAAAATATGCGGCATCTCTCCCGCATTCACCCTATAAAGATGGGGTTTTAAAGAAAAAAATCTGAAAACGCGTCAAAGTGCTAAATCAGGTTTTCCGTTTTAGTTGTGGATGAATTATCAAGAATGTGTATCCATAAATATAAAGAACTAACTTTGATCTCATTGTGAGACCGTTAAGCACGTTGTAAGACATTTCAAAATTAATAGCCGGGAAATTATAGGTGATTCTTTAACTGTTTTATGTGTGTGTTATTTGACAATTTCATAAAATTTGGTATCATTTTATTGACGCTATTAGATACCTAATAAATAATAATTTTGTTATTGTCATTAATGTGCTAGGAAATATTTTTAAAAAAGAAAATAAAAAATAAGCCTTTCTTTAAGCTAACTTGACCCCAACACTGTGAGTAAGTTTGCAGGCTGCTTACAATTTAGGGGAAGGTCGCCCAAAGCGGGTAAGCTAAGATTAAACGCCCAAAAAAGTAACTTTTGACCTCGATAAGCAGATCTTTTTTATATTATCAGATAGAATAGTTATCGAACTTTAAAATGAAACTTCCCTTAAGAAATGCTTATACGATATTTATTTTTAGTAAAGAAAATACAAAATCTCTGCAAAAACCCGCTTTGCCCGTATAGGTATCCTAAAACGGGTAACCCCCTTTGGGCAAAGCGGGTAAGTACATTATGTATTTAAATACTGTTATTATTTTTTAATATAAACATTTTTAATCATATAGAACTTAACAGTAATAATAATTAAGTAAAAAAAAATTGAAAAAAGACAAAAATAACAAATTTATAACAATTAACTGTAACTTTCTTTACAACCTCCATATTACTTCAGGTGATTCCACATCAAAATCACCACAAACAAGGCAGAAATATTTTTTTTAAGCTTTTTCCCTCATTCCGTCGTAAAAAGAAGATTATTTATTTTTTTCCTCCTTCCAACAGTTTTTTTCCATTAAGATGCTTCTATTTTGTCTACCCGCTTTGCCCATACCCGCTTTGCCCAAAAAGACTTAATTTTGTTAACTTAGAATAATTTCAAAATGAAAGCCGATACATGTCTACCTTTTTCTACATTAAAAGTCAAATGATGATAACATAATATGGTAATACCCAAAAGATTACAAATAAAAAGGTTTGTGACTAGTCACAGAATATTTATCGTCAAAATTTTTAACAAAACCATCAAAAAAGTTTGATGAAGCTTAACTAGGACATTAAACGACACAAGCGTTCAAGTGCAACTAATTGACATTGGTTGATATTCGGTTAATCTCAGTATACACACGACCTGACAAAAACATTCGATACAACAATATACAAGCGCTTACCCGCTTTAAGAGGGGTACCCGCTTTGGGCGACCTTCCCCTACGTTTGACTAAATGCTTGTTAAATGCAGAAGTTAAATGCAGAACTATCTTCAGTTTTTGGTAGACATGTAGGCACCTAATAGTCAATAGACAAGTTCATAACATTTTGTTTTTCTTTTTTTTTGTTCGATTTGTTTATAAATAAAATTGGGGAATTAAGCATAAAAATCAGTCTTATTTTTGAAGAAGTAAGCAATAAAATTGTTCTGATTATTTTTCAACCGCTGTTTGATTAGGTACTCATAAAACTATTTGAAATCATTTCTTTAGATAAAAATTAACTGTATGTGGTCAGCTTTAGAGCATATTAATAATATAACTGGATTAGTAATGAAATGTTGACTTTTTTCCTGTATTTACGGTACTTAAACAAATTATAAATACCCCTGTCGCAGCATCTGCATAACATAGCGAATTTCCAAATCTTGGGCACTGGCGGATCTCATCTAAGACCTGTACCTATTTAAAATAGTTTAGCTTTCTAAGAGTAAAAGAATTTTTAAAATTGGTTGGGTAATTAGTTTTGGTATTTTTGGGGACCCAAGAACCCGAACGAATTTCGTGCAGCATAGTTGTATCCATCTAAAATAATTTAGTTCTCTAGCAGTGAGAAATTTTTTAGCATCGGTTCGATAGCTTATTACTGGCGTTTTCGGATCTGCAAGATCCCGGTGGACCTCATTAAAAAATCAGCTCGACCGTATATTCTAGGCGGACTTTATGTAATATATATATATATATATATATATATATATATATATATATATATATATATATATATATATATATATATTCAAAACCCGTTGTGTAGCATTCTACGCCGCATTTGCATCCGCAGGACAGTTGTGGATCTCAGATAACACAACCTGTACCTATCTAAAATAGTTTACCTTGGTAATAGTAAAAAGGTTTCAAAATCGGTCAGTTATTTTATTTTTGACACTTTTAGGTCCTACTGACACTTCAGACCTTACATAACGTAATCTATATGTATCTAAAATAGCTTAGCTCCCCAACAGTGAAAAAATTTTCAAAATCGGTCGGCTAGTTTATTTTTGACGCTTTTGGATCCGATGGACCCTGGCAGACTTTACATAACGTAATCTATATTTATCTAAAATAGTTTAGCTCTGTAAGAGTGAAAAAATTTTCAAAATCGGTCGGTTAGTTTATTTTTACCACTTTTGGGTCCCATGGACCCTGGCGGACCCTAAATAACGTAATGTATGTCTATCTAAAATAGTTAGTTCCCCAACAGTGAAAAAATTTTCAAAATCGGTCGGTTAGTTTATTTTTGACACTTTTGGACCCATGGACCCTGGCAGACCTTACATAACGTAATCTATATTTATCTAAAATAGTTTAGCTCTGTAACAGTGAAAAAATTTTCAAAATCGGTCGGTTAGTTTATTTTTGACACTTTTGGATCCCATGGACCCTGGCAGAACTTACATAACGTAATCTATATTTATCTAAAATAGTTTAGCTCTGTAACAGTGAAAAAATTTTCAAAATCGGTCAGTTAGTTTATTTTTGACACTTTTGGGTTCTATGGACCTTGGTGGACCTTACATAACGTAATTTATATTTATCTAAAATAGTTTAGCTCTGTAACAGTGAAAAAATTTTCAAAATCGGTCAGTTAGTTTATTTTTGACACTTCTGGATCCTATGGACTCTGGCAGACCTTACATAACGGAATCTATATTTATCTAAAACAGTTTAGCTCTGTAACAGTGAAAAAATTTTCAAAATCGATCAGGCAGTTTATTTTTGACACTTTTGGGTCCTATGGACCGAGGCGGACCTTACATAACGTAATCGATATTTATCTAAAATAGTTTAGCTCTGTAACAGTGAAAAAATTTTCAAAATCGGTCAGTTAGTTTATTTTTGACACTTTTGGGTCCTGTGGACCCTGGCGGACCTTACATAATGTATTCTAAATCTATCTAAAATAGTTTAGCTCTGTAACAGTGAAGAAATTTTTAAAATTGGTCGTTTAGTTTATTTTTTACAATTATGGGATCAGTAAATCCTGGCGAAACTCATACAAGTCTAGTACTCTAACAGTAAGAAAAGGGTTCTAAGGATCTCATATAACTTATGGCAGTCCGTAAGCTTCTTGCGGACATCATTTAATTAATTAATTCAAATACTTTAACTTGCTAACTGTGAAAAAATTTTTAAAATCGATTGGTTAATTAATTTCTGGCCTTTTTAGGTCCCGAAAACCTTGACCTCACATAAAATACGTTAAATCCATTTGAAATGGTTTAATTTTTTAATATTATTAATTATTAGTGGAAAAATTTTCAAAATCGATTCAAAATATTTTTCCGTACATACATATGTACATTGTACATATTTTGTTTTGTTTCATATTTTATAATATTTATATCATAACATAATCTTCAATTTCTTGTTTACTTAAAAATTCAATAAAAAAAAAAAAAAATTCTTCATTACATTAGCTTAGAAAATCTGTTTAATTTACATTTTTTAACATGGGATAGAACCATGCTAATTATAATGCAATAAATGAGAAACAAAACTCTATACATGTATGTGTGTTATATCACATATATGTGAATAGTTTTCACTTGTTCTCACAAAATTCTTTAAAAAAAAAGTGAAATATTTTTATACTTAATAAAGAACTGAGATATAAATATAAATTACTTATTAGACTAACAAAGAAAGAATAAAAGTGAAAATTTACATTTTCTCGAAAAATACTTAAAATAGAAAGAAAATTATAAGAATATTTTCTTCATAATTTTTTTTTTCCTTTTCAACGATGTAAAAATTGAACTGCCTTATGATAGGATCGAATGATAAAAAATGGCCAGAAAACCTACTTCTGGGCATCCGACGTGTCTGGCTAACGAACTTAGCCAAGCCAATTCAGAATCCAGTCCGCACACAAAATTTCATAAGCGTTAGACGTTTCGTTCGAGAGTTATCGTGGGAACACATAAATATATATATATATATATATATATATATATATATATATATATATATATATATATATATATATATATATATATATATAAATTTTAGTGAATATCATTTTCGTATTCTAGGGACCTCAAAACAGATTTCTGCCATAGTCCCGGACTCAGATTGCGTAATGACACCTACTGTAATAGCTGAATTTCGAGTTTTCGAAATTCGCTAAAAAGAATTATATAATTTATTTATGCGTGGTTTTTATCAAAATATTAAGTAATGTCATGAATGATTGTGGAATTTATTTTTTATTTTTCAAATTTGTATAAAAAAGAAATATAAATTGCTTAAATTTAATTCATTATAGCATACTAAAATTGATTTTTTATAGAACTATGTGTAGAAAAGACATTAGATTTTAATAATATATTATTCGACAATTTTTCTATTGAAATTAAAAAACAGTTACGTATTTTATTAAACAACATTAATGTGTTACAACTGTTTTTATAATTTGTCTTAACTTTTAATTAAAATACAGAACTATTACAAAATTTTCTTTTGGTAAATCTACCAATAATTATAAACAGGTTTTTAATCGTAAATCACAGGTTTAAAACGATGCGTTAATTTTATTGAAGGTTTATATTCTAGGTATATAAATAAAATTATATAAGAAACTAGCTGCGACCCGCGGTTTCACTCGCATAAAATTATCTGAATTATAGGTAAAATTTATATAGGTCAGTTCAATCATATATTCCAAAATTCTGTGCAAAATCAATTATTTATAAACACTTGATCCTGCTCGCCCAATGATTCTAAAATAACCATCTTCATATTTTATTAGCATGGCTAATTTCCGCGCCAATAAATTCACATTAATTTATTTCGGAATCTCAATAATATTTGAGAAAAATTTGGATAAGATCCGTCTGATCGTTTATTTGAAAGGTTTTTTGCCTACGCAAAAGCCTACGAGGGAATTTTAGCCTCATGTCCATTTTTTTCAGAATCTCGGTACTATTTGGGAAAAATTTGGTCAAGATACGTCCAGCCATTTATTTTGGATTTCTTTGGAGAGCCAAAAATTTGATAACGATACGTCTAGTCGTTTACTTTAGGTTTTCTTGGGGATCCTCAGGTCCTACAGGATAACTTCAACTTTGGTTTTTTTTTGATACCTGCTACCGTTTTCTCAAAACTACTGAGGACAGATAAGTAAAGTCCATAAGTATTTCATTTTTAATATCAGGACGACCGAGACCGGCACGATGTAAATTTCATATCTGTATGGAATTTGCTGAGAACAGCAGACGCACGTGCCAATTGATGATAACTGGACAGTTCAGTTGTTTATTTTCTTTAAAGGATGCAAATAGTAATTTGTACAGTAAATAAGTAATTTCACAGTAGTCGTAGGTAAAAATATTATTGGTATGGTATCTATAGAAATACTTATTAATACTTAAAAAATTCCAAAATTATTTTTCTCCAAATGCTTAGCAACTATCTAAGATTTTTATGATTTTTTGA
Source organism: Brachynemurus nebulosus (assembly GCA_035578155.1). NCBI lineage: Eukaryota > Metazoa > Arthropoda > Insecta > Neuroptera > Myrmeleontidae > Brachynemurus > Brachynemurus nebulosus. The sequence goes on from JAPWDM010000038.1 coordinate 1,816,073, forward strand.
TAAATTGGTCACAGATAGCTGTATACAGTAATAAAAAATTAATATTTTACGGTTTTTCGTAAATTTCGACGGTTAGGCAAAAAATTTTGCAAAACGCTGTCTTAGCGAGCACCTACGACCCAATAGGGACCTACATGCCAAATTTAAAGTTTGTAGGTATTGTAGTTCTGGAGATTTTGTGATAGGTGAGTGTATAAGTGCTATTTCTCTTATATATATATATATATATATATATATATATATATATATATATATATATATATATATATATATATATATATATATAATATATATATAAGGGAGATAAAGCAGAGGGGTAAAATGTAGAGGGGTGGCACGAATCTAACTTCTTCTTTTAAAAATAATTTTGGGTGCTTTTGATTACTCGATTCATAATCTAGGGGTGCGTATGAACATTCAGATAATTAAATTTATGGTATCAATTATTCCATCACTTATGATTAGGGGATAATTTGGAAATAGATACTTCTACTTTAAATTACTCGAAAACGGTAATATTTATCGAAATGTAACAAGTATACCTTTTTGGCGTGAAATTGTCTGAGGAATCATATTATCAAGGATTTTGTTTAAATAATTGCAAGTTAAAAAAGAAAAGAGGTGATGACTCACACCTACCACCCAAAACCACCCCTTAATCATGAGTGGTGGAATAAATGTTGACATAAATTTAATCCATCTAACGCAAAATAAGTACCCCTAAAATATCAATCCGTTATTCAAAAGCGTTTGGAAAATATTTAAGAAATAATGGTTTCCGTTTCACCCCTTTACAGAGTTGCATCTCCCTTATTATTGAGTTTTGAAAAAAAATGTACATGAACAGGTACCATTATTTTTGAACGTACTACTAGCTCTAGCAATTACGGTACATAATTCTGGACCACCTTGTATATATATATATATATATATATATATATATATATATATATATATATATATATATATATATATAGTAGCCGTCCAACATAGTCACACAAATGTTCCTCTGGTGACTATCTTGGAAGTCATAGCCGTCCGTCAGATGGGGTAAATATTTGGTTAACATACACATTGGAATTTTTTCAACAATATTATTATAAAAAATTATGTTCAAGTTAAAGTAGACAGAGAAAGGTACACTGCATTTGAAACCAAAATAAGCATTTTTTGCGTAATTCGCCATCTACGTTATAATTACGTCACATACTTGAATTTTTAGAAAAAGACAACATTACAAATATTTATTATTTAAATTGGTATGAATAGTGAAGACATTGGTCCGCACAAACTTGTTCCCAATTTTTATAGTGGGTTCTAACACACACTACGTCGCCAAAAGTATGGCGAAACCTTGACCCAGGGAGGGAGGGTCCCACACTTTCGACACGGCAGTGTACCACAACATTAAGTACAGTACCGCGTCAAAAGTGTGGGCACCCCCTTGGGTCAAGGTGTCACCATACTTTTGACGACGTAGTGTGTACTAGAGCCCACTATAAAACATGTGTGATCTCGTTTGTGCGGACCAGTGTCTTCACTCTAGACCAGTGGTTCCCAAACTCTTTTGGCCCACGGACCCCTTTTCATAGTCAAAACTTGCTCACGGACCCCACACATTTATATATATTTATGTTTACTAAGTGTCCGCACGATAACTCAAGAACGAAACATCTTATTTTTAAGAAATTTCGTGGAAACGTTTACGGTGTTTTGGACATTTTTCGTGAAAAAATTTGGCGGAATGAGGCGGCAAAATCACATAAAGAAGGTTTTTTCTTATTTACAATTACTCTATATCAACTAGTTTCCGAGAAAAACGTACTTTTGTAAATGGAAATTCGCTATGTTATGCAGGATGCTGCGACAGGGGTATTTCGTTTTAAGGTAGTTGGTCGATAAAACTATTTTTTTAAAGGATTTTAACGAAACATCTTTAGATATCTATTTAATTCAATACCAATAACACGAGCCCTTACCGAAAAAAAATTGACTACCCCAATTTTGAGAAAAACGATTTCAACGTTTTGTATTTTTAACACGGGCTCTTATGGAACAACTATTTTTTTTAATAAAATAACCTGTCAAAGGAATTTGATAAAAATTTAATATGTTATAAAATACAAAGTTACAAGCCATATTTAATAAGAAATAAAAATTATTCACTACGCCGTTTTTGAAATATAATTTAAAAACATCATTTTACAACGTTTTTACAACGCTTTTTCAACAATGCTTTTATATTGGTGCAACATAAGCGCACGGAAATTAAAAGAAACAAGTGGTATACAAATCTAATAACTGAAGAATATTAAATACATTACTTAACTTTTGAGTATTTTAATTTGAGTATTACTTAACTTTTGAGAATTTTTCAGTTGTATGAGTTGTAAATATGTTGTATTGGAATAGCGGAACTAATTTTTTTTTTATAAGCCCATTTTTAAAGAATATTGAAGAATTCTCAGTCTGCTAGTCTCACAAGTAAAGGGCCCGAGGCCGGACCTATCGATTTTGATGAAACATAAATATGTTGTAGAACACTAAAAAATAAGCGACACGTATATTTTTTTATCGGCGCAAAAACGGTTTGAAGAGGTACAATCGCCCTCCAAAAATTTAATTTTTTAAATATCTCGAAAACGGTAAGAGATAGAGCAAAAGTTTAAATTGGCGATATTGCTCTTTCTTAAAGAGCTATCTATTGGTATGCAATTCGTTCAAATTGTGTCAACAGGGGTGGCTGGGGGCTAAAATTTAGGGGTTAATTTTCATTTTCCATTCATTTTGAAAATATCGTTATTTTCGGTATTGATAATTTTCGATAACGAAAACTATAACATCCATTAAAAACCAAACCTTATAAAAACCTTACATACGACAGTCCAACTTCAGAACCACTTATTGTGACATTATTACCCACTGTCAATGTGTTAATATTAAAAATGAGTGGATGTTAACTAGTATGTAATTTAAGAGGGTGATTCACCCCCTCTCCAATGTTGCTCAAGCTGAATTTTGAAATCGAAAATTTAATGTCTACGTTATTCTAAATGTCTTAAACTATTTTCCATCAAGAAGAATTTCTTGAACTACCCAAGTAGTACGACTATTCAACACAGTCACCCCCTAGTTAACTACCCCTAGACTTAATTTTAGGACATTGAGCAAAAACAGGTCAATTAGATTTTCTGACGTAGATTTCAAATCTGTAAGCAGAATTTTTATATTGTTTAATTTTCATCCCCTTTTTGCAAAATTAACCCCTAAATTTTAACCCCCTGCCAACCCTGTTGATACAATTTGAACGAATTGCATACCAATTGATAGCTCTTTAAAAAAGAGCAATATCGCCAATTTAAAGTTTTGCTCTATCTCTTACCGTTTTCGAGATATTTAAAAAATTAAATTTTTACCCCAGTTTTTGGAGGGCTTGCTTATTTTTTAGTGTTCTACAACATATCTAAGTTTCATCAAAATCGATAGGTCCGGCCTCGGGCCCTTTACTTGTCAGTCTCCTGGCAGCTCCGAAAACGGAATTAAACTTAAATAATGTAAATAAATTTGGTAAATGTCATTAGAATATTGTAATAAGTGACTCCTTATATTTTTTAATTAAAATAAATTCCCATTTTTTTTCTGTGTGATATATACTATATAATTAATATAACTACTGATACATATATTACTAATATAATATATAATATGTATTAAACTGTCGTAAATGACTTCGAATATTTTTTAATAAATAATAAATTCGCATTTTTTTTATTTATTTAGTTTTTTTAAATTTTTTTTTTAAATTTTTAAAAATTTTTTTTTTTTAATTTTTTTTAAATTTGTTTTTTTGATACATATATACCTACACTACATAACTACTAATATATAAACTACTAATATAATATATAATATATATTAAATAAATAATAAATTGTTTAATAATTAAAAATTTAATAATAAAAATAATAAAAATTGTTTAATAATAAAAATTAATAAATTGTGATTAATAATAAAAATGAATATAAGAAATTCTCTTATGTTAATTTTAGTTTTTTACTCATTTTTTCATTTTTCTGGATGTCTCTTTTGTATAATGGCCATAAAATTTATAATTTTTAATTTTTTGACTGGCCACTTTGAAATAGTGTGAAAGATGTCATCAACTTGAAATGAAACTACTTGCCAAAGTTTATGCATGAAAAAAATGTCGGGCCTGAATTAAGTCCATTTTCTTCTTTCGTTTGTATAACTACCCATATATTTGATTATAAAAATATATGAAATGGTTTTATTCGAAACACGACAAACAACCCCACGCTAATTTACAATAAATATAAATACTTAAAAAATGTACCAATACCAAAATAACAGAAACTTGACTTTTTTAGGGTTCTGTAGTCAGAAATCTCAGAGCTTTATAATTTGGTCATGTCCGTCCATCCATCTGTTACACATTTTTTATGATAAACGGTAATAATTTTAAGATTATGTGTCTTATGGAAGTTGTAGAAAACACTACAACTGGTGAATACGGAACCCTGATTTAATTTGTGTCAAATACGCACTTAATGAATTTTTTATTATATTTTACTCATACGTACCATAATTTATTTTTTTGTAATATTTTTTTCTGCGTATGCAAACTCATATCAATTATTTCATATCAACTTTATTACGCCTGAACGTATTATTCCTATTATTTTATTAACTTTACGATAAAGATGGTTATTGCCAGTTACGCTAAAATGTGAAAATGTGTTGTATTAGCGATAAACTAAGCAGTTGCTATAACTCGTTAATTAACGAATTTTTGAGAAAAACGTTAACAATGTTTGGCCCGTTACAGCTTAAAATGTTGCTTGCAATAAAAATTTCAATAAATCGGCGATAATGGCTCGATATTTTTATAGTTTTGCCTAACAACACCAGCTTTTATTATTTACCATTTTTAGGAAATTATGATTAGATAATTATCTTCCTTAAATAATTCTATTATTTTTAATCTTTAATGCCATTTAAATTTCTTTAAAGGTAACTATTGGAAAAAAAACTGCGCCATAAGAGTATTTAAATATAGAAATAAGAAATACTAAAAAATAATAAATATTATGATGGTAGAGCTGAAAAATATACTGTGAAGGATAAAAATGCTTAAAATTTGGTCAGTATTAGTAATTACAACGTACTAAAAGCGGAGTCATGTGTTTAAAATTAAATTCCTTTTTTTTAAACTAGCGTACATACAGTCTTTGTACTCACGGCATGTTAGATTCTCAAATTATACGATATAAGTATATGTAGAAATGACACGAATCGAATCAAATTTTTCCATTATTTCAATGTGAAACACAGAAATTCGATTCAGTGGCAAATCTAATAAAAAATGGACTTAAATATTTATTATGTTTAGATAATATTGACAAGCCTACCTAAATTAATGTTGAAATTAATAGCATAGATACCATTCCTATTCAGATAATTATAATTTAAAATTGGTAAATATATCACAAATAAATATGAGCCATTTTACGGATATAGGTATCTTTAGGACAAAATTGTTAAGCTATAATTTCAAAGACACTTTTCATAATACACAATATGTTTTGATTTTAATCATAACATTTTAGGAGGTGTGGTAGAGGGATATGGTTCCAGCTAAATCTTTAATAAGTTTTATTGACTCTATAAGAAAGTCTTGTATTCCCTCAACAGCTTTTTGTTGTTCATTTACAAACGATTCCTTCTATTATAGAAAAAATTATATACATTTTATACAATTGTAGGCATTTCACCGGAAACAAACAAAAGTAAACAATAAATCATAATTTTAAAACAAACATAGATGAATAATCAAATAGGTGATCATTTTTGCACAATTTTTTATTCTTTTGATTAAAATCTACAAAATATTTTTGTGTGTTTTTTCGATAATCAGATCATGTATAGAAGAACAAAGAAATCGTCAAACACAATTAGATATTTATAAATTCTCTCATGAATTTAGATAAATATTAAAAAAGTAAATAAAAGCAAGAAAGAATCAGAAAAATGCATTATTATGTATTTCCTTTCACTACCAAACTAATTAATCGACTTCTATGAAAAAAAAAAAGTTATAACTCATGAGATGGGCTACATATTGAGAGGTTCACTCTCATCTTCATTAAAGCCAACTTATTTACTTTATTTATTATTTAATTAATTCACAACCAAAAAATGTGGTTTGTCAGCATATAGGTATGAACAAGCGCGTATCTAATTTATATAATATAATGGGAAGAATGTGTAAGTTTAATCAAAAACTAAATTAAAATTATATTGAAATATTTTGAATAAAAAATTTCGTGTTCGACTACATCATAAACGACATAGTTTATAATTTTATTTTTTGTTTAAAGTGCTACTTACCATGGTAATTCATGTAGGTAAATATGAAACATTACGATTATAATTGAAATTTTACAATAGTGCATTTCAGTTTGGTACAATAAAAATAAGAAAACGAGATCCCTTTTTTTCTTAAAACAGGGAAAGAAAGTTATTCTGTTTCTCTCTTAGATACTATACCTATACCCTTACTTCTCTCTTATTGTAAAAAAACTCCTGGTATTTATAACTGATACGAAAGCTCTCATAAACCACTTTTATTTGAAAAATTTTTTGAGAATTGTATATTTTTCCCCTTTTTTCGACCTAAATCGCTCCTCTAGAATGTAAGTGTTCTATGTCATGTGCATTTCTAGAGCTATCTCTCTCTATATCGACCTTATTGTAAATGGACATAGAACGCTTACATTCTAGAGGAGTGAAATGAGAAATAGATTGTTAACATTGTGTCGCGAATTCAATATAGGTATGTTTAGAGATCAGAAATTGAATTTTACCAAAATCTTACTTACCGTATTTTACAAGCAAACGAATTGATTTAGTAATTTAATAATGACATAGTAATGTTCCAAAGAAACAGACAATAGAATACGTGATAAAGAGACAATAGAATACCAACTGTATTTTTAGAGAGCAATTTTTGAAAATTTTTTGCTGTGCCCGAGGATCTGTTATTTTTCTCACCGGCCCTGTCTATTTCACACATATTAAATTACATGTTTTAAGGTACAAAATTTTTTGTTCGTGTATTTTTTTTAAAAACCCAATAGCAGCGGCTCAACCTTCGGGAAGACACATTTTTTTTCCTTTATCGGACTTACTCCTTCAATTTTTATTCAATTAATTACAAATAACTACAGTTTAAGGTAGCTAACGTCGTAATATTTTTTCGATTAATTAAAATTTATGCAAGAACGGGGGAGGGGGGACGGTCAAAGGATGATGACCCACCCTCGCAGAATTAAAAATATGCACTAGATATTATTTAATTTTGAACACCACGCTGGTGAAGTTACAATAATTATAATGATTGAGTCGGTGTTTTTTTTTTTTTTTTTTTTGTGGTCATGAAATGATTCTCCAAAAAAGTTTCTGGGTTAAGAAATTTTCGTTTTTCACTTCACCTATACTTCAACGTTCCTGGTTGAAGGTATAAAAATTTTTAAAATATTAAAGTAATAGTAGCAGTCCCCTTCACATTGTAATTTTTAAATATTTAATTAGTGTTGCCTAATCTTTTGTTTTCAGTAATTGAAAGAGGAAGTCCGGTTACATTAAAATAAATTGTAGTCTAAATCCAATAAAATTATCCCAAGTGATCAGCACAAACAAATAATAAAGAAACTATTTCAACTGTCTATAAGAGTATATTTACTTGAACGGAATTAATAATTTCAAGTAATTTACAATACTTGTGAATTTTTGTCACATGTGACATAATAAAATAGTAAAACAATTTCTTCTGGTGGATGTAAAAAAAGTAATAATACAATTGTGTGAATTTTAATTAAAACAATGGAAAATTAGTAAGTTAAAAAAGAGTTATATAATACATAATGTTGTTTTTTTAAACATACAAGACCAATAAATAAAAGTGTTTTAATTTAAATCAGTAATGGGAAATTAGTAATTAATAAATTTAAAATTTTTTAAAATAAATTATCGATGTCCACGGTTATTTAAATAATATTTTCATTTCGCTATTAAAAAAAACATTTTTTATGGACATTACATAATTTACTAAATAATTTGAAAGTAATAATTATAAGATAAGTGCAGATACTGGAGAATAGTAACCAAAGATCACACACACGCTCGTATTAATGAAATTTGAAATTACTTAAGAAACGAGTCGAATTAACGATAGAAATACATATCATGCGCGTGTTTCTAATGGTGTAATCAGTGATCTACATGGATGGCCAACTATGTACCTATTTTTGAAGCAAGCATGTTGTACACAACTGGGATCTATGACGACAAAAACCCCAATGTAAACAATTGATAAGAGTGTGACAACAAGACATTAAAGGTTTAGTGTATCTTTGTTTATTTCTGACTCAAAATTAGCATTTCTTTAACAAATGTATTTTGTCATTCATTAGATAAAGACAAAATATAGTTTAGAAATACAAATGACTGCTGTCATCTTTTTTTTTAATAACTATTTAACTTTTTAAACGACTTCTTAAGTTGTCTCTCTATGTATCTCTATGGGTGTAATTTAAAAATTGTTCAAAAAGGGTAATATCATACCATGGAAATGCGGAGCTTGAATATAACATTTGTGTAGTCCAGGACCGACTTAACTCCAGTGGCCCCCTAGGCACCGTGAAAAATGCCGCCCCCACCTTTTGCTCAAAAACAAGAAAATCGTAACTTTTCCTACTTTTTTTCAACTTTTCCCTAAAAAAATACTGACGAGCAAAAAAAAAAAAAAACAATTTTTGCCGCCTTGTTCTAAAAATTTGCCGCCCTTAGGCCTATTGGGTAATTATTGGGTAATCCACCCCTGGTGTAGTCAATAATGCATTGACAAATATTTAAAAATAAAAAAATATACAAAATTTAAACAATTTTTTTTTTTTGAGGGGGGATATAACCTTTTTCGAAGATGATAATTTTTTATGAGACATATAAAAGAGGTCTCTGAACTATATAAAAATTTCAGTCAAATTCGTCAAGCCATTCAGAAGTTATAAATTTTTTACGATTTTCAAAAAATAATTTATTTCCAAGGGGTAAGTTTTTAATGACTGGAACTCAGTTTTAAAATTTCAATCGTATGTCGATAACAGTCAGCAGAAAATTAACCAACAAAATTCGTGCGAGGGCATTCCTACCCATATTTATCCACCAATAGCCCTTCCTAATTTTTTTACTGATTTCCGAAAGGCGTCATAGGCTATGTAATATAGAATCTGACCAAGGTCCTGGTGTCCTAAATGCGCCACAAATAAACTACTCAACCGATTTTGAAAATTTGTTTGTTCGTAAATCTCTGTAAATTCTCTATTTTATGCAGGATGCTGCGACAGACGTATTTTGTAATTTTCTTTCGTCTGTTTACATTAGTCAGTCTACTTTTCAAAGAAAGCCTGTTAACTTTTTTTATCTGGCAAAAATTCCAGTTCATTTGAAAAATATTTGATTTATACTTTGTAGACTTTTTTTTAATTATTATCCGTCCCAAATATTTCGTACAAGCTTCTTTATGTTTGACATTCAGCTGTTTGTATACATTAGGAAAGAAAAAATTAAATTTTAAATTAAGGGGAAATTCGCTAAAAAACGAAAAAAAAATCGATTGTTTTTTCTTCATAATTAGATATGTTCCTTAAGGTGTTAGAAATATTCTCCTAAAATTTTATTTTAAAAAAATGAAAAATTAAAAAGTTTTGGGCATTTTAGTGCACGCACTTTACTATAATTAAATTTAAAAATAAAGGCTTTTTAAGAAAAAAAATAAAACCGACTTCAAAATAATAATTAAGAGCACCGAAAAGTATAAAATAATTACGCAATTAATCAAGACATAAATATAAAAATTTCCAGTTTTTGAAGTTGGTGCCAATTTTCAATGTAATAACTTAGAGATAGTAATAATCGTAACAAGGTTTCTGTAAGAGAACCTGCCGAGGCACCAACTTCAAAAACTAGAAAATTTTATTTTTATGTTTATGTCTTGATTAATTGCGTAATTATTTTATACTTTTCAGTGCTCTTAATTATTATTTTGAAGTCGGTTTTATTTTTTTCTTAAAAAGGCTTTATTTTTCCTTTTTGAATGACCCTGAACCTCTTACAAAGAAAGATCATGAAGTGATAATTCCCAATTTTGAATTTAAAATATTAACCATATATCCTAAAACAACAGCTTAAACAACAATGCTGACAATTTACATTTTGCTTGTGTCGGTTCTGTAATTTAAAATAATTCAACCATTTCCAATATTAACCAGAGCTTTTGGAATCGATATAAGCCCCTTAACGGAATATTTTCTTTAAATTTATGGAATACTTTCGTTAAAATATTGATTGTAGAGTATAATTACAACGAGTAAAAACGGTTTAAATAGTTATTTCTAAAAGTATTATAGGTAAAATATAGACTGCACAGGTAAAATTTTACATTAAGATTTAAGTTTTTAATTGTAGCGTTACGGCTTTTGACAAAAACATGTGAACTAGTATTTTTGATACAGTTTTCATATTTAATACTAATATTTTAATTGGTCAAGCTATATTCACCCTATTTTAAACTTTACCTCCAATTTTATTGTTAAGACCCCTCTAATAGGTCCGACCCTGGATTTGAGTGCGTCGGTAGAAAGACCTTTAAAAATAAAGGCTTGTGTCAAATTAATTTTTTTTCTAGCTGTATAGTTTTCGAGTAGTTTTATATTTAATTTTTACCCCGATTTTGAGACTCGATTTCACCCCTTAAATGGCTTTTATGGCAGATAAAAAAAAATACTTGTCTATTATTTTTATTTGTTCTGTACAATTACCAAGTTTGATCAAAATCGGGAATCATCACTTCAAGACCTTCATGATAAAGGAATTTTGTCGCATATCTCCGAAGTCCCTGATTAGATTTTGCTCAAATTTATATGGGATCACCCCGGAAGTACATCCTTTCAAACAAAAAGAGAATCATCCAAATCGGTTGCCATATACCGAAGTTATGAAGTAACATACCCCCCCCCCCCAAAAAAAAAAAAAAAAAATACAGTCGAATTGAGAACCTCCTCTTTTTTTGAAGTCGGTAAAAAAAAGAAACAATGCCTTTTTCTCAAAAAGAACGTTTTTTGACATGTTTCCTCATGTATGTCAAAAAGTATTTGGGATATTGACATAAATCAAAGTATATATTATTCCTTGTTACCGTCATTTTCGCAGGAATTAGGATGTTTTGGTTCCACAATATATTTTCAAAATGGCGGCTGCTTATACTCGAGAAAAAGCTGTGATCTTTGAAAATTTATTTTCAAAATGCGATTTCTCGCTGGTTTTTTATTTTATTTTCTTGGATTCTAGTTAGTACCATAACTGTATATGTACCTATATTTTCAAAAGATTCTTAATTTTTTTTTATTTTGGTTCACTGGGGATTTCAGAACGCGAGGAACCATTAAGGTGAAAAAATCTCATAGTGTAGATTTCAAAGCCATTTCTATTCAACTCATTTTTGAATTTTTTGTTAAAAACAATTTTTTTTGTAATCTCAAGAGATGTAGAAACAATGTTGTATATTTGGTTTTTTAATAAAATATTTATTTGTATAAAAAAAATAATAATAATAATAATAATAATAATGTCAATTTTTGATGTTTTTTGGCGAATCTCCCCCTAAAGCGTACAAAAGTTCTCTTCTTCTAAGAGAATTTCTAAAATATTAAATATCAAAAAAACAATCTTTTGTTTTGTACAATTTTTTAATGGTCATAAGTATACTTATTATGAAATTATTGTATACATTTATTCGGAAAAAAATACAAATCAGTCATGTTATCATATATGTAAATAAATTATTATAGAATTTAAAATATTATTTTAACAATTTTTAAAGTGACATTTCGTAATTCTGTATACGTATGTCTTGCACGTGCTCGACAATTACATATTATTACCTTTTTATTTTCACTTACGTAACAAGTCTGTATCTAATGTTCAGTAATGTTTATTTTATTCCTTATTATATTTTTGTATAAAAATGGTTGCATTAAACTCGTAATTGTCACTTAAATGCAGTAGGTATACAAATCGTGTCCTTCTGGTTCCCTTTGATACCAATATGCTGTGTTTAAAAATTAGAAATCTGTGGTAAAAATTATTATTGTTTTCTATAACGTTTGTCAGTATAAATTAGTGAGACTAATACAGTAGAATCTGTTAACCTCTGTTAACCGGAGAGCAGTGTCGCGCAAAAATTTGTCCGGCTAACAGAGGTGTCCGCTTAACGGGGTCAGAGTAAATAATAGCATTAAATAACTAATTTTTAATTCAATTTTTTTTTAGTTCAAATCAATTTCATGAACGAATTTAGGTACTTATACTAAAATATAACGTTTACACATGCATCGTCACATTAGAATCATTGTTACTAAGCATAAATATGAACAATTATATATACCCCATCCATATAGGTATACATAGTAGAGATGTCGATTCTCCAAGAAAAAGATCGATTTTTGGATCGATTTAAATCGAAATTGAAAAAATCGATTAAAAAAAAATCGGCTAAAAAAGAATCGATTCTGTAAGATCGATCTAAAAAATCGAAATTTTGAAAAGTTTAGTAAAATTAGCTGATAATTTTTGTTAAGGGACTTAATTGATAGTACATGGGGAATATCGTGTAAAAACGCCTTACATTATAATTATAAAGGCGATGAGTTAACTTTTCAATTATAATTATAGGCAAATAAACAAAACAAACAACGAAATTGAATATGTAGGAAGAATACCATGGAATGAAGCAAATTTATTCAAAAATTTCAAACAAACTGACAAAAAAATGTTTTCTAAATAAATCACTTATATGGGAAAGGGATGGTTTGCCAGATAGGTGGTCTTGCTTTCTTTTGTGTTAATAGTCTTCATAGTAGTATTTAATATATATTATACTGTATAAGTGTATACAATATACATATTGGCGCTATTGGATACTATTGGGACTACTGGACAAGATAGTGCGTATACATATATGTAGTTATAGGTACAGAGCCACATGGGGGTTCGTTGATAACAAAGAGTAAAAACTAAAAAGTGACAATTAATAATAACATTTTTCCTGTTTCATTTTAACACATGTTCCTTTGTAGAATTACAAATAAAATGAAATTATTTTTGGAAAAAATCGGTTATCGATCTCTTGCTTTTAATAATCGATTCATGAATCGATTCAAAAGAAAAAAATCGAAAAAAGAATCGATTTTTTAAGCTTCGATTAATCGATTTTCGATTAATCGATTTAAAATCGACATCTCTAATACATAGGCACTAGACGTGATTGTGTCCGGTTAATGGAGGTAATAATGTACTAAATAATATGTCTTTGTCAAAAAATATTTTGTCCGTGTCCGGTTAACAGAGAGTCCGCTTAAGAGAGTGCTGAATGCATTGGTTTTCGTGTAGCATGCCACATAAAAAATGTTTCCGGTTAATAGAGGTGTCCGTAATCAAAGGTTCTGCTGTATTAAAAAAATATTTTATAAATGTATGCGTCAACGCACTTCCCAGACAATTTTATTTTCTCAACTATAGTTGACAATTATTGGGCAGTCTGTCCTAATTTCACTCAGATGTCTGTTTTGTTTTCATTTTGGTCTTTTTTATGTCATCGAAGATGACATATTAATATGGTTCTGTGACTGAATAATTATTGAGTTGTACATCCATATTGAATAAACGCAAGAGGGCTGTAGAGTTGACAACTATAGAGTTAAGAAAAAATCATAAATTAACACTTTCACTGAGATGACATTACTTAGTGCGTGTCAAAAACACGCATTTGACGAATTTTTGTAATTTATTGCAAGGAAATGCATGAATTATACATTGTGTAACTCCGTTCCACGGTTTCACCTGCGTAAAATCATCAGAATTATGGGTCTAATTATTTTTAAATCAGATATTCCGAAATTTTGTACGAAATAAGTTAATTACAGTCAGTAATTGTCTTCACTCGTCAAACGATTCCTAAGTTGAATCCCGATCCCTTCCACTCTCGAATAAAATTGTCAAATTTTCTTCCCGTTCCCGATTTTTGTTCTGAGTCTGGAAACGGATCTTCAGTGCCACTTCCGTTCGCTCCCAATTTCGTAAAAAAATTCTTAATTTTCACCTATGATACCTTCAAGTATCCAAATGGCACCCATAATACGCCCAACTGGTACATTATTTTGACAGCTAATGCACTTTAAGTGGAATTGTTGACGTCCTACGACATGGTGTGTAAGTTAGTAAGGTTTCATTTGACGTTCTGTGATGTCAATGACCATCAAGATGTCAATATACTGCTCCAATATTTCTAAATCATTTTAAATACTTACCTACTGATCAGAGGCGTAGCAAGGGAGGGTGCAAGGGGTCTATCATGCACCGGGCGCCACTCGCAGAGGGGCGCCAAATGTACTCAAAGGCGGCAGTCTTGGGGGGCGCAAAAAAATTAGGTATCGGGTTTTTTTTTTTGCTCGTTTTTTTTTGTGAGGAAAAAAGCAAAATTTTTTTCTACAGGGGCGCCAATAAAGTGTCGTGCCCTGGGCGCCGGTTATGTTCACTACGCCACTGCTACTGATAATTAGCTTATAATACTAATAATATATTTTATTGCTTAATTTATTTTCCTATATTAAGTAAATCTAGGTCCGCTGAATAATTTTAGCGATAACGTAAAACGTATTTTTATGGTTTTTTAAACTTATTTCGATACGATAGAGATTATATCTCGATCAAATAAGTACATTATAAATACACATTTTAATTGTAAGTGAAATCATTAAATTTAAAAAAAATGAAATCAAGAAAGTGATAACATACCTGTTCGCATACCGATATGAGTGCTATTTAGAGCATAATCTTTTTTTTTATAGATATTTCAATATTTCATGGTTTTTGCGAAGAACCCAGTCTTACAAGTAAAACTACCCAAGTGCCAATCGCCAGTCTTCTTGAAACTTGGTTGGTGTGTAGAATAGGCAAAAGTAAGAGACCCGTATTTTTTTTTTATCGGCCAAGGCCCACGGTCACGGGGTGAAACCAGCCCCTAAAGTAGGAAGTTCAAATCATATAGTTTTTGAGATATCTTAAAAAATAAGAGAGAGGGAAACTTTTAATTAACGAAATGTTCCTCTTTAAAATACCTATCCACCTGTATAGGTTAAACCAGGGTCGGGTTTATAAGAGGGGGTGGAGGGATGAAAATGGGGGTAAATTTTGTTGTACAGCCTAAGTGGTTAAATGTATTAAATTTTTACCATCATAAATGGAAAGAGCACCAAAAAATAGGGGATACGTGTTTTTGCGTTTTCCCGAAATACGTGTTTTATTCAAGACATATAAAGAAGAACAAAATTAAATAAATTATACTGTATTATTATTGATTGCAAATACTTTGTATATTTTTTTAATTTTATGTTTATTTCATCATAAAAATGTAAATTTTTGCTTTTCGATAATGATTCATGTATTTTTCAGTACTTACTTAAATGGTAATTCAGTCAAGTGTATATTTGGTTACATCCGTTGAAATTTCAAAATATAATTATATTTTTCGACGAAGAGCGAAAAATCTTAAGTCAAAATTCCTCCGACAGTAAGTTAAATCGTTGAGCCGCTAGAAGACGAAAACTTGTTTTGGTGAAAGTGCCTTAACCCAGAAAAGATGCAAGATAGAAAAAATGGGATTTTCGCGATGAAATAATGAAGTGGAAAAAATATTTTAGAAGCCGTAATGGGGGAGCTCAAATAAAAAAGCAACTTTTTTATTTATGATTATTTTGCTTGTTGAATTTTTTTTTTCAAATTAGGGAGAGTTTCAAATACAAAATTTTGTTTTTGAAACATTCATTACTCTTCCCTGTGGGCAGAGAGGGCCCTTTTTCATAAGTTTTTAAGCGTTTACAAGGAACGCCATATCTCAAAAAGTAATGAATATTTTTAAAATATTTTTTTATTATTTTATTCTTAAAGGACCTGTCTATAAAGCTGAGGATGGGTTTCAGGTAATTTTAAAAATTAACTATAAAATTGTAATCCCAAATTTTTAAAAATTATAAAACCCAATTTTTTATTAAAAAAAAATTTAAAAATAGTTAAAATTGTTCAAATGGAAAAAGCATACTCCACTTTATGCGCAATATGTTTATGAACAAAATTTAAAAAAATTAAGTCTCTATCTTTTCTAGAACTTGAGATATGATTTTCCTTGTCGGGAAAAACACAACTTTCGGGAAACGGTAAAATGACATACAAAGCAGATGTTAAAAAAAACAAATCAACTTTGAAGAAATACGTCTACAAAGGCATACAAATAAAAGAACATTATCTCAGTGTATACTATAACTCATGTACACACCAAAACTAAATATTACTGATCAAATCACTAGGGGGGAGGCGAGCGTTGTCTGCAAAGGAGCAGCCACTTGTTTGTGCAGCGGCTCACAAATAAATATTTTTTTACTTGAAAAAAGAATTTTTTGGCCATGTTCTATATATCACCGTGTTTGGAAAGAACCACAGAACAAAATAAAAACAAAAAACGAGATTCGAAAAAAATTAGTTTATTAGCCGTTTCTGGCGTGAACTCCCCCCTTAAAATGTTATTATACAGTGAAACCTGCCAAGTTGGACACCTCTGTATACTGGACACCTGCTCAAGTTGGACACTTTTCAATTGGCCTGGCGAAATTACATTGTTTTAAATGCATATTAATACTTATAAGTTGGACACCTCTATATGTTGGAAACCTGTCTAATTTGGACAGTTTTTTAAAATGATTTTTGATATTTTGACCTGTTTACGTTGGACATTCATGTATTTTACACGTGACCGAAACACGTGTTAGTTATGTTATGACAGTTATAATAATTGAATTTTTACACGTGACCGAAACACGTGTTAGTTATGTCCTAAAAATATAAAAGCTCGGCAGTCACAATGGTTATTAGTCAATAATCAGCAGTGATTTCATGTGTACAGATCTCTTGAATATTTATTAGTTACAAATTTAGCACCATGAGTTCGAAGCGAAAATGTTTAGTAGAATTGACTATTGAAAAGAAAAAAAATGTTATAGACTTAGTAGAGAATGGTGTTAGTTTAAGAAAGGCAGCCGACCAATTTGGAATTTCCAAATCAACTGTTGGGAATATTTTGAAGTGTAAAGACGAAATTTTGAAAGCTTACGAAAAGAATTGCAGCGCCGAACGAAAACGAAAAATTCGTAAAACTGGTAATGAAGCAATAAATCAAAAAGTTTATGACTTTTTTGTTAAGTGCCGTTCATCGAATCTTCCAGTATCCGGTTCTCTACTGCAAGAAAAAGCAAAAGCGATAGCCTTAAAATTAGACATTAATTTTCAAGCAAGTAATGGATGGTTAGAAAGTTTTCTAAATCGACATAATATTAAATTTAAAACTTTGTGTGGAGAGTCAGCATCAGCAGACTTAGAAGAGGCGGAAGAGTGGAAAAGAAAACTGGAAAATCTGTTGCAAGATTATGCGCCAGAAGATCGGTTTAATGCAGACGAAACTGGTCTTTTTTGGTGTTTATTAGACAAAAAAAGTTATGTTGTACAAGGTGATCCATGCAAAGGTGGTAAATTGTCTAAAGAACGGTTAACTGTTCTATTATGTACGAGTTCGGTCGGAGAAAAGTTAACGCCGTTAGTAACTGGGAAATCAGCACGTCCTCGAGCTTTTAAACAAATGAAATGTAAGGAGCTTCCCGTTATTTGGCGACACAATAAAAGGGCATGGATGACGACTGATATTTTTGAAAGTTGGTTGTCAGATATTGACAGGCAAATGCGTAAGGCTGCTAGAAAAATTGTGATCATACTAGATAATGCTACAAGTCATAAGATTATGAAATCGTTCGAGAATGTTAAACTTGTTTATTTACCGCCAAATCTAACATCGGAAATTCAGCCACTAGATCAAGGCGTGATTCGAACAATGAAAGCTTATTACCGCAAAAGTTTGTTTATGTGTTTAGTTGCTAAATCTGAAATTTCTAACAACCACAAGGAATTTATCAACTCAGTCACGGTTTTGGATGCAATTCGATGGATCAGCGAAGCATGGCAAGCTGTATCTACGGAAACAATTGTTAAGTGTTTTAGGCGAGCTGGTTTTAGTATTCCAAAAGCAAATGAAGGGGATCATAATGAAGACCCTGATTCAGAACTTCGCGATGCAATTAAATTATTACCTCCAGAGTTTCAAAATCAGTTACAGACTGCTGAAGAAATGATCACCGCCGATGCCTACTTGGAGGTACACGATCATGTCTTCAATACACATCAGGACGTTCTTCAACATGTTTTACAACTAGACGAGGAACAAGAAATCGAAGAATCTAGTGACGAGTGCGAGAAAGTAGCGGAGAAACCAACAACCCCTGAAGAAGCTTTGAACGGTATAAATACCGCCATTAAGTATTTAACTGAAAACCCATGCGAACTGTTAGAAGATTTATTCAAAATTCAAAGCAAATTAGAAAGCAAAATTTTCCTAAAAATTGTATCCAAACAAACTAAGATAAGTGATTTTTTTTACGAAAGATAATGTTTAAATATCTATAATATGTATGTATTACGATTGTTATTCGATAGTTTATTTCTATAAATATTGATACGTAGATGTGTGTATATGTATTACTTTAAAAATAATTAATTTTGCATTATATTCTAAATTAGTGTTAACCTTAAAATTACTAAGCGTAGATGATTTTGGTATTTTGCATATGTTGGACACCTGTTTATGTTGGACAGTTTTTGATTGCACCGCGGGTGTCCAACTTAAACAGGTTCTACTGTATTATATTGTTTGTAATTTGTCACAATGAGCCTTGCAGCGTCCGATATTTTAGAATTTCAGTTCACTGAATTATTTTATAATCTTGTTTAATTCTAAAATAAATTTGTAATAAAAGATATTTTGTGAACAATTAGAAATTTGGTTTTTCAAGTATTCTTTGATTTATTACTTTGTAGAGAAAATATCTAGATACCTGTTATTTGTGTTTACATAATATGTAACTGTTCTTATCAAACTACTTTCGGTATAATTTTATTAACCGGTTGCTTTTAATCTTAATTTTAATCATTATTTTATTTGCCCTCCTTGTTTCAAATTTCTGATAATATCTTCACGTATAGTAATTTTATTAAAAAAAAATTAGTCATTATATGAATGGAATTAAGGAACAAAATTAACCTATAGCACGGACCAATCCCAAACTTGTTTCAAATATTTTCTCATTTGCATAATACTCTTTTATGTACGTAACTATATGTACACTATTATCAAAAACTATGAGGCGTTTAGATTTGCATAAATTTAACCCTTTCTCAGCTAGACAAAGCGTTTCCATATACATATTTAATAGTTTCTGTATGTGTGTCAGTTTATTCTTTCGTAAAGCTTATATACTTACTTTATCTATTTTAAAAAATTAGATGTTGTTCGATTCATCTTGATCCAGTATGTATTCTAGGCTATATAGTATAGTCAGTCATTTGGTTCAAATAAAAGGGGTTACCTGGAAAGTTTTCCGGGAGTTTTGAAAATGGGTGATTTTATAGATTTTAAGGTGCTCTTTTCGAAGTTCCATTTTGCAACCTCGTATCTTTGCCGCTCGCGCCGCCATAATCGAAAAATGGCGTCGAAAAGCAGCTTTTTGACGATATCTCCTTTCCGAGTCATTTTATGAGGAAAATATCTATATACAAAATTAAACTAGAGAAAATTTCCTACAATTTATGTCTTAACAATTTTTGTCGTAAAATCAATTGTTTCGGCGTACGAACGCCGCAAAGTGTTAATTAATACGGGTTTTCGCGGAATAATTCATTTCCACACCACCTTGAGGTATAGTGAGCGTAGCACACTAAGTATTAGGCTGGTCGTCCATTGGTTGCGGACGACTTCGATATTTTATTCAGACGATTACGCACGTTTGTCGTTCTTCCGAAATAATATGTCTACTGTCCGTCCACTAGCTCAATATTCGTCAGTATTTTTCTTTTTAATTTTTTTTCGCAAGGTATAGATGATATAAAAATACGTAAAAAACAATTTGTGGCACGTAATATGCAAAGTTACACAGTTATAATTGTAAGTTACCTTCAGTTTTATTTCAGTAAAAATAAAAATCTCATGAAACGGACTTCTTTGCGCGAAAAAATCCAAACAAAATTGGATTTGTTCGCACGTTGTAATTATACCTACGGATACGGACGAACGAGACGCTTTCAATGGACGAGGATGTATAGCTTCACAGCCATTTGGATCGTTCGTCCGTTTTCACGGGTATTCGTCCAAATTAAATATCACACGTTTCTGGATCCAAAGGACGACCAGCCTTATTCATCTACGCTAACACATATTTTTCTTATATTTACGAAATATATACTATGAGTTGTAGGTATAAGATTACTAGAATGGTAACCTTGGTAGGTACTGAAGACGATGAACATGTAACACCTGGCCCATCAAGAAAATTTAAACGAAGAAGATTACGCTAAATTTCCGAACTATACATGACAAGGGGATTAGGCCTACTGGGCAAACCACATTAAAAAAACGTGTAGCTTACTCTACCTCAAGGTGGTGTGGAAACGAGTTACTCCACAAAAACGCGTATTTAGTAACACTTTGCGGCGCTCGTACGCTGAAATTATTGATTTTACGAAAAAAATTGTTAAGACATAAATTGTAGGAAATTTTCTCTAGTTTAATTTTGTATATAGATATTTTCCTCATAAAATGACTCGGAAAGGAGATATCGTCAAAAAGCTGCTTTTTGACGCCATTTTTCTAATATGGCGCCGCGAGCGGCATAGATACGAGGTGGCAAAATGGAAATTCGAAAAGAGCACCTCAAAATCTATAAAATCACCCATTTTCAAAACTCCCGGAAAACTTTCCAGGCAAAACTACCAGATGACTGTACTAATATAAGTTATAAGAAAATTAATGTTGCTAACACTAATTGATAATTATTGCAAGCCATAAGGTGTAATTACATCCACAAAAAAAAAGAATAAAATAATATATGAAATACTGAAAGTCTGACTATGAGAAAACGAACTGAAATAGAGTAAGGCAAGTTAAAACCTCTTGCCAGAAATATTTCCTCTTGTATCACGTTGTATAGAAATGTACAGAACACATTTTATTTTAGTTGATTCTGACTAAAATCTTTGAAAGAGAAAACTTTAATTTGTTGACTGGGGAATAAGTTCGTTCAAGCAATTGATTCCCTTTACTTAATTCGTTTCACAGTAGCAAATTCCGTCTTTTCAGCTAAGAAAATATCAGACATTTTCAATATAGACATAAAAAGAATGAATTAAATAAATTGAAATATTTATTCCGCGATATAAAGCTTCCTTGATGATAAAAGTTGCCATACCTTTGTTAGCGAATTTCCAAAAATTGAAATTCAGCTCTTACGGCCGTTCTCATGACGCAGTCTGAGGCCTAGGCTATAACAGAAGTATGTTTTAAGGTCCCTAGAATACGTAAATGATATTCACTAAAATCTATATATATATATATATATATATATATATATATATATATATATATATATATATATATATATATATATATATATATATATATATATATATATATGTATATAACCTCATTTTGTTGATAAAAAATGCTCGAAAAACCAACTTCTGGGCATTCGACGTGTCTGGCTAACGAACTTAGCCCAGCCAATCTACTTAGTCTTCAGTACGCACACAAAATTTCATGGTCATTAAACGTTTCGTTCGAGAATTATTGCGCGGATACAGATACGATCCCTAGAATCGAATACATATATATATATATATATATATATATATATATATATATATATATATATATATATTCGTTTTCGTATTCTAGGGATCGTATATACGGATACGATCCCTAGAATCGAATATATATATATATATATATATATATATATATATATATATATATATATATATATATATATATATATATATATATATATGTATATATATATATATATGTATATATATATATATATATATATATATATATATGTATGTATATATGTATGTATATATGTATGTATATATATATTCTATTTAAAATTTATAAGTTGATACCACGCGGCTAGACATCAGTAACCAGAAATTAAATCAAGTTACATGAAAAAAGCCTCAACCTAGGGTCAAACAAGATCTGCAAATTTCAAATTCATCCAACGAATGGTTTTTGAGATATCGCTTGACTAACCGTTATGGGACACCCTGTATAGTGGGACACGCAGTATTTTATTAATAAATATCAAGTATAAGTAAAATATATTGTTGTATAACTATTCTGTAGTCAATAAAAGGACTAAATAATTTTTGCATCTTTTACCTACTTTGGCCCCACTGTGTGTCGATAGAAAAATGTATTATACAAATTAATATTGGGAATCGTAAAAATTGAATACGCGAACTAGTGGTCCAAAAAATAACTACTGCCAGTAGGCAAGGTTTGTTTATTAGATTTTGACAATTCACAAAATTTATGTTGTTTAATTTACAAAATACAATCGGGCATATCTTTCTGAAAGTTATTTTAATTTTTTCATAATAATTTACTGTTTTTAAATAAAAACGGACAATTCCAAATTGCTACTATTTTCTTAAGTGTCAGTTTCTGCCATCTGATGACGAATAAGGAGACTACTGCGAGTAGGCTAAATATTAAACCACGCGTCCATTTGATTTCCCAATAGTCCCAAAAATCCAAAAAGTGTGGTTGAGTTCGTCAGCCAGATACGTTCGATTTTTAGAAGCGAAATTTTTGGCCATTTTTTGCCATTTTAAGTGGCTTTTTGCGAAATTTAAATTTTTAAAAAATTAACTACTCAACCGATTTCGAAAATATTTTCACCGTTAGATAGCTAAACTATTGTAGATAGATACAGGTTAGTAGATAGGCTAGGAGAGAACGGGAGCACCGTAGAACCTCAATTATCCGGACTACTTTTTTGACCGTGTTAACAACCGTGTAGTTTGGGGTCCTACTGTACCTAGTGTATGAATTGACCTTTGACCTGGCACGTACATGTATTTAAAAATTGTTGTTGACATTTGACCCCAACACTCGCTCATACTGTTGGCCTTGAAACTCCAAAGACATGAGTCATTACTTCAACAACCACACAAGTAGTTAACCCATTGTGCGTCATCACAATTTGTTCATAACGATTTAGTTTTGTGTTAACCCATTACCCGCCATAGTTTTTGAATCCAAACCTAACGCATGCGCAGACTGAATTTAAGTACACGACGCATGCGCAGACTGAATTTTAGGTTACAATTTGATAGATGGGGCACACTATCGCGTCTAAAATGTGGGGAATACCCTAACTCGGGGGTGGCCCCAAATTTTTGACACCGTACTGTACTTAAATTTTTGGTACACTACCGTGTCAAAAGTGTGGACCCCCCTGGTCAAAAAGGTATCCGATCACTTTTTGAAACGTACTGTACGTGCAAACCTTGGCCCCAACACGCGCTTGCCTTAAGTACGTCATCTTAAACGAACTATCACGTCAAAAAATGTGGGGAATACCCTAACTCGGGGGTGGCCCCAAATTTTTGACGCCGTACTGTACTTAAATTTTTGGTACACTACCGTGTCAAAAGTGCGGGCCCCCCTGACCAAAAAGGTATCCGACCACTTTTTGAAGCGTACTGTACGTGCAAACCTTGACCCCAACACGCGCTTGCCTTAATTGCGTCATTTTAAACGAAAGGTACATTACCAAGTCAAAAATGTGGGGAATACCCTAACCCAAGGGGTGGCCGCTAAATTTTGTGGGGGGCACTCTACCAAGCGCTAGCCGCAATCATGACTTCAGACTCCAGATTCCAGACTCCAAATTTCTGACCGCTACTGTACTGCCGGAAATTTGGGTGTCCATTGTACTTGAGGTTTTTTTTGTATATGAGTCAGCACTTTATAAGATGTTTATTTAATAAAAACTCGTGACTTTATATGGTTTGAGTTTGTTTATTTAAGATGTTTTTAGCTGACTTAGGATGATGTAATTTCATGATATGTTTGCATCATAGCCAGAGGGCAATTTTATTTAAAAGCAAGTCTCAACTTGTCAGTTCCAGGAATTTTTATCAGTTTTAAAATAAACAAAGAACCAATATCTAAATGTTTGTTTTAGCTGAATGTTTATTTTAGCAGACCTTGAAATCAGATTGTAAAACCTCATTTAAAAATTTGAGTATTTCCAGCATAATTTATAAATCAAATGAAAATTATCTTAATATCTACACACCTGTATATTATGTATACACCCCTGTATAGTAAAAGAATAAATCGCTATTTAATTTTAATTTTATAAATTCTAGTAAATGATTGTAGTCTTTATGTCAACAAAATCTAACTAAAATAATTTATCACTTTTATCAGCATTGGGAAAATATTTGCTTAATTAGCAAAAAAATAATATGTTTGCAAATAAATTCGTATATATTACTGTACAATAAATACTTGGATTATTTCTTAATATGTATACTATAGTTTAACTATGTTGTTTAATGTAAAAATTATAACAGCATTAAGATTTGCTAAATTTTTTTATAAAATAGTAGTTTTGAGGTAAAAAATTTATAGAATATCATCTTAAAACTTACATCACAAATACATAATATAATTATAATATACAAATGCATGTGTACGGGTGTATTCTTATACAGGGTGTATCATGAAATATGCTTTTCAATTAGAATAATAAATAAGATTTTTTTTCAATACTTTTATAGGTTAACGAAAGTAACTTCTTCCTGTAAAAAATAGGGGAATTCAGGGTAATAATTAAATAAAACGCACATAATTTTTTTTTTTTAATTTTATTTATAGAATATGTATACAAAAAATTAAATTGCTTAAATCTATATATTACTTAAAATCTATTTATTTTCCATATAAAAATTTTTTAAAAGAATACAATTTTCTAATGAACAAATTTTATCTGAATGAAGCATACAGCGTCTTGAATAATATTCATCTCGCAGAATGGAAATCTTCGGTACATCAAATATTTCTTCCAAATTCAGAATCCACGGCTGGTTTTCGGTACTATCAAACAAACTTGATATCCATTTCTTCTTTTCACCACCCTTGACGTATATAACATCATACTTCTTTAATATAGGTTTCAATATGGTATGAAGTTTTTTGTATGGAATAAATCCATACGACCAAGGTATCCCATGCCAATTTCGGTAAAGCCAACTGGCTACTCGTTGATATTTCTTCGGCAACTCGTTGAAATCAAACGGTGCGTCGAATATAAGATGTAATATATCATCCGAATTTTCTGCAGCAATACCAACTTCTTTAAAATAAAATTCGTTGTTAGCTCCTTGATAGCCTTGTATGTCAAGAAACGCCATTTTTTACCGCCACCGTAGAACTGAAATTATTCACACAATCCACAACTTTATATAGAATAATTAAAAGTGGTGGGGGTAATTAGGTATACTTTTTAACCAGGTTAGTTAGTGGAATGTATTCGAAAATGACATCATGAACTAAAATGGCTATTGCTGTCGTACCAGCCGGAATATCTTTATTACATTTAAATTCTAAACGAACATCAACTGAACCGCTTTTCAGTGACTCATTTTGATGTGAGCAATCGATAAAAACTATCGGAGCTATAGTTTTAAAATTTTCCCAATTTAAGAGCGGTTCATTGGAACGATGATAGTATGAGGATTGAAAGCGGGTATACATATCATAAAGTATTGCATACTGATTAATATCAAATTTAATATTCAAATCATCATAAGGGTACACTTGTGAATTTAGGTAAACTTTGAAATTATTTAAATCACAATGATCAAACTTAGAAACATTTTTATCCTTTTTCTGTAAAGCGAAAATGATATATCGCGGTTTTTCTAGCTGTGTAGTTGTTTTTACAACCCAAGTGTTTTGTTGTGTAGTGGGTAATGCAGGTTGAATATAAGTTTCCCACGCTCTAAAACTAATCTGTATAGGTTCAGCTTTTTCAACATATTTTAGCAGTGATAATTTAATTTCATCTGATACAGTTACATGTGGAACACGCCATTCGAGTTTATTTATTTCAAATTTTAACGAATCCGATTCTGAAACAATTACATCGTTGTCAGTTCGTGCACGAATAAGAATTAATTCATGCTTTGCGTTTAACATAATTTTTCCGTAATCCTCAGCGAATCCCAATAATTTTCTAAGCGGAATGCAAAAGTTAAAGTTGGCTTGTGGTAATTTTATTGTACAATCATTATCAATCGACCAACCAGCATTTAGTAATTGTTTACTCTCATCATCGTTTAACGATAAATAATTTTTCAATGTCGATGTTAGACCAACATACCTAACACGTTCAAGTTCAACCCCATTTAATTCATATCTAATTTCATCGAATAGAAAGGCAATACAATTATTAACCAATTTTATATCTGGAACGGCATTTTCATTATTTAAAATTTTCCCCTCAATGTAAATAAAACTTTCACTAGGTAAAATGTACAAGTCCTGGTTTTGAATTAATATTCTAACTTCGTCATTATTCTTAAAGGATCGTAAAAAGGGCGCATATGTATGATATTCAAAGTTCGTAATGCTATCATCAATTTGTGAGCCACCAGGAATATTTAATACGTCGCTGTATACCATTTTCTTTTAACTTTGTGACCCAATGCTTCAAGAAATGCTAAACGTTCAGGTGAAATACGCTGTTGCTTAAATGCTTTACGTTTAATGGTATTCAACTGAATGAGCTCAGGCTGTAAAAACGCTCTATTATATAGCCTAGCGGCGGGTTGCTCCAGATTGTAAATTAACATGGTCTCAAATGCAAACGTACTGTGATTGTTTCACCGCGAAAGTCAACCAAATCACCGTCTTGATCGACAATTTTCAACGAAAGAGATGTTAACTCTCTAACGGTTACTGGTGAATAGATTATATTTCGCGGTACCTCAACTATTTTATACCCTGGCGCAACAAGAGGTGAAAATTCGTGAAGTGTGTGAGCTAGCATACCATTCATATAAGCATTACTCGTAATATTAGATTCAATGCGTATTGCATTCACCTTCATAATACTAACAGGCTCATTAGATGAGTGAAGTTTGTTTGGTTCCAATATCCGTTTAGTAAACCCTAAAAGTGAACCAATTGTATTAGGTTTAGTGAAATCAATAGCTTTATTGCTAATTATTTCGCATTTGAGTGTGTTATTATTAGCCCTTAGATGTATGTATGGTTTATCATTTTCGTTGTTATATATTATATTACCATACTTGTTGTAAATAGTTTTGTTTATATATGTAGCTAAATCATCTATTTCAAAGGTGCCGGTAGGAAATGATATTACATCATTATCACCGTAATGTAATAAATTATTTTTAGCAGTTACGTTAGGAATTGAATTGTATACTTGGAAATCTAATAGAGCACACTCATATTGATTTCTAAGTTGAATTGCCGGAAAATAGTGTGCAGTGAGTATAGAAGTATTTCCCGACAAAGTTAATGTGAACGCCATGACTTCGTCTTTCGAAATGACAAACATACGTGAGCATTGATTTCTTTTATAAATATTTATCACCATCACCGTAATATTTATTATAAAGAAACTCCAAACATAAATGACCACATTTATAGGAATTGTAATCTTGATATTTATTATAATTGTATGTAATATTGTTTCCACTGAGGTAGCGAGCCACTTCAAGCGGTGGTTTTAAATTACCAAAACTATCAAAATAATCTACCTGATTACCATTTTTCCAGTAACAGGTCCAATGAGTACCAGGTCCGGTAGAACTATCTAAATTTAAAATACCGCATTCATTATACCACGGTCCACGTTTGGGTAAATTATCACGCATAAATACACCACGAAAATGGGGTAAATATTTCGCATATTTACGTAAATCTCTATCTGTTAGTGCCCGCTCGGGCAATTTCATTATAAGTTTTTTGGATACGGTTGCAAGTATAATCCTAATCCTTTTCTATATGGTTTTATATACAAACCCCGGCCATTACGTATAGCAATAGCCTCCATCGTTCGGTTATGGCGTTCACTTTCATTCAACTGTTTTTGTGCCGCTTTAGCATCATTAATAGCTTTCGCAATTCCTGATGCACCCCCGGCTAGCGCACCGGCTGCCGAAAGTGCCGCAAAAATTGGTAAAAGTGGTAGAACACCACCCGTTTTAGGTATTGGAATAATACGTGGTGTTTTAATTTTTTTACCCCTAGCTGCAACTTTAGCCGCTTTAAGAGCAAGCTTTACAGCATTATTAATTGGTTCACGTTTTAATTTTTTAACGGTACCGCGTACACTTCGTCGCACTTGACCGAGTGTAGCCTTTTTGTTCACACCCATACCAAGTTTTACTTTAGCTTTCATTGCGTTTGTTACGGCCCACGCAGCAGCTTTTTCACCAAATTTTGCGTCTGAAGATTTAACTCGATCCCAGGCTGCGTTTGCTAAAATTAAATCTGCCTTATGTCGATCAGGGAGATTTTTACTTTGCGAGTAAGCGATATCGTGTGCCTTACAAGCTTCGTCTAATTTATTGATCCCCGGATCACCTCTTGCTAATCTTTCTTGTAATTTTGTACCCGGTCCACAATACTGATAGCCAGGTATGTGAAGTTCAAATGGCAATTTGTTAATTAATGAATTAACAAGTCCACGACCACTTCGTTGTTGTTGCCGGTTGTGACGTAACATTAGAACTGAATGCTAATAAAATTTGATTCGAGCTATTTATAGATTCATGAAAAATTGAAATGAATCAATTTCATGAACAGCTAATTTACAATTTTGATCACTTTCAATCAAATAAATCCTCTTTTTACAACAATTAGAAATTATAATACATAGATGCATAATATCATCCTTTTCAATATGATTAAAAGTTATTGACAACAATGGTTCATCAGAATCGTTAAACCATTTAATTTCATTGTTGTCGGTAACTTGTGGATCACTGCAACAATTAAATTCATTGTTGACGAGTATACATTCAAGACCTAAGGTGCGCCAATCCACGCTGTAGTGATTCATGATGACTACTGCGCGTAAGTATATAAGGGGCTGAGCGCTTATATAATAAATCAGTAGCGTTAAAAATGCGTTTCGTAAAACAAGATGTTGAACTGCCAATCAAAAATATGGATTTTGTATCAATCACACTAGCTGAAAAAAAGCATGGCCCCTTATTACCGAATAGTATAAGATGTATAATCTCTGGTCCTTCGGGGTGTGGCAAGACTAGCATTTTATTAAATTTATTAGAACATCCGAATGGATTAAGTTTTGAAAATATTTATCTCTATTCAAAATCACTCTGTCAACCAAAGTATGAGTATTTGAAACGCGTTCTCAAACCGATAAGGGGTTTAGGATATTTTACTTTTTCTAATAATGATGATGTTATAGCACCAGAAGATGTAAAAAATAATTCAATTTTTATATTTAACGATGTTGCAACGGATAAACAAAATAATATTAGAGCATATTTCAGTATGGGGCGTCATAAAGATGTTTCAGTCTTCTATCTTTGTCAGACGTACAGTTTCATACCAAAACAATTACTTAGGGATAATGCTAATTTAATAGTTTTATTTAAACAAGATTTGACTAATATCAAACACGTTTTCCAAGAACATGTAGGTAGTGACATGTCATTCGATCAGTTCAAAGAAATTTGCAATGAATGTTGGCGTGAAAGGTTCAACTTTTTGGTTATAGATAAAGACAGTGAGTTGAATAGCGGAAGGTATCGTAAAAATTTCGATATCTTTATTCAAATTAAAAACTGATCTATAACATATAGATTATTTCTATATGAAATACCATTGTGTTTCGAACCGAAATAGACTAACTCATTTTACCATTTACATATAGTTCATTGCTAGATGATACTATACTTACTCAGCATCAATATTCAGATACTTGCCCCTGAATATAGGCAATTACACTGCGTTGCCAAGTGGCCCCATACCTACTGATGCAGTGCGGTTGGACCGAAATAGTGTGCGGTTCAACCAAAAACGTGTGCGGTTGGACCGAAATAGTGTGCGGTTGGACCGAAAATGTGTGCGGTTCGACCGAAATAGTGTGCGGTTGGACCGAAATAGTGTGCGGTTGAACCGAAAATGTGTGCGGTTCGACCGAAAATGTGTGCGGTTCGACCGAAATAGTGTGCGGTTCGACCGAAATAGTGTGCGGTTCGACCGAAATAGTGTGCGGTTCGACCGAAAATGTGTGCGGTTCGACCGAAATAGTGTGCGGTTCGACCGAAATAGTGTGCGGTTCGACCGAAAATGTGTGCGGTTGGACCGAAATAGTGTGCGGTTGAACCGAAAATGTGTGCGGTTCGACCGAAAATGTGTGCGGTTCGACCGAAATAGTGTGCGGTTCGACCGAAATAGTGTGCGGTTCGACCGAAATAGTGTGCGGTTCGACCGAAATAGTGTGCGGTTCGACCGAAATCTCTGTTCAGTTCATCAATTCGGTTCGAAAAAGCTATAAAATGGCTGTGTACACGTTCACACTGCACATTTGCTAGTAAACTGTAATAGCATAAGCACGCACACACTATGGATAGCGAACGGGAGCTAAAACGAAAAATCATCAATGCTACAAAATCTATACGCGCCAAATACCGTGCGCTCAAAGATAGTCAGTTTAAACGAGAGAAAAATTTACAAGAATCATTTAAGCCAATAACGGAGCCACTTAAGGAACTAGCTGCTGAAATAAGAAATGAACCAATAAAAAGTTTCTTGCTTAAAGATGAAAAACCTAAAATTAAAAAAGCACGTTTTTCAACCGATTCTGATGTCGATATAAAGTCACATTTTCTTAGTAATGATAATAATGATGATGATACTGAGATATTTAGGTCAACGCTTATGGAACAAAGTAGTCAACCTACAGCAACACCTTATGTGATGGAACAAAGTAGTCAACCTACAGCAAAACCCTATGTTGGTGCACTAGCTGAAAAATATCTCACGTTGGCAACCACACGTAGAGCTAAAAGAACCCTTGATCGTACCTATGGACCGCGTATAGATGAGCGAACAAATAAATGGATGATTGGTAATTCTGAATTGGATATAATTGATGATAATTTTATTATTAACAACATCGTTTACCCCGGTACTGAAGGTCTCTTTGAGTTAATGTTTAAAAAATATCCAAATCATCATGTATACACAGAGTCGGATTTAGATACTTATAAGACCATTTTAAAAAGTACTAATGCGCATAAAAGAAGTTATAATATTAATGCACCAGTTAATTCAAATCAAAGTTATAAGTATAGAATAATTATAAAAAAACTTTTTCCATCGTCACCAAGGTACACGTCAACACCCAAACGACAACCAACCGGTTCCGGTTTAATGCATTATGATGCTAATCAAACGATTGATTATCGTTATTGGAATGATATAGACGAACTTATCGATAGACTAATATTATTGGTTGCGTCACAGCAAGCTGGACACACCAATCATCAAAATGAGATACAAGCCATTTTAGAGGAATTGCGCGAGGCTGATGTAATAGAATAAATACAGGTGATCAACCTGATTAGATAGTCATTTCAAACATGAGCGTTGACAAATTCGGTCGATTCAGCAGTGGCGGAAAAGCCGCTTCCATTAATTTAACAACGAATGGTGATTACGATATGAAAGGTAAACGTCTGACAAACGTTCGCACACCTAAACATAAAGCTGATGCTGTTAACTTGGCTTTTCTTAATGAAGCGCTTGCTAAAATTTCGGACGGTATGACAACACTTGAAAATTCACATAAACAATTTGAATCAATTGTAACCGCAAAACTTAGTCATTTGGAGAACATGGATAATGAGTTGAAAATGGTAATGGAAACTATTGCAAATGCGGTATTTAAAGAGGAATTTCACGTTAAATTTAAGCAATTAGAAAATAAAATACAATTTATTTCGAACCTATATAAGCAACTCACTGTAAATACCATGCCAACAGTTCAAGATGAGTAAAGTTAAAGAACAAGTTGTAAGCGAATTACACAAACCGGCTCGTAAAAATTTCAAAAGGCGTCGTGTTATAACTAAGGGTATCGATGATTTATGGCAAGCTGATCTTGTTGAAATGGGTGCTTATGCGAAAGAAAATCATGGATATAGGTACCTGTTGACAGCTATTGACACATTTTCGAAGTATGCTTGGACTGTACCGGTAAAAGATAAATCTGGAGTGCTTGTTACTGCTGCCATGGAATCAATATTCAAACAGAGCAAGCGCACACCGACGCACCTTCAAACAGACGACGGCCGAGAATTTTTTAATAGTAACTTTAAGGCGTTAATGGAAAAACATAATATTAATCATTATTCTACATATAGTACGTTAAAAGCTTCAATCGTTGAACGTTTTAATCGTACCATTAAGAATAAACTTTGGCGTGCTTTTTCTCTAAACGGTAATTATAAATGGTTGCAATTAATTAACGATTTAGTTGATGAATATAATAGAACAAAGCATCGTACAATCAAAATGGCTCCACGAGATGTCACTGCTGATAATGAAGCATATTTATTATCTAATGTATACAGTAATATAAAAATTGCTGGTGCAGCCAAGTATAAAGTAAACGACTTTGTTCGAATTAGCAAATTTAAATCAATCTTTGAAAAAGGCTACACACCGAATTGGTCTACGGAAATTTTTAAAATCGTCAAAGTTAAACATACAAATCCGGTCACATATCTACTTGAAGATATCAATCAACGGCCTATCCGAGGCAGCTTTTACGAGTATGAACTACAGAAAGTTAAATATCCTGATGTGTACCTCGTGGAACGAATTCTGAAGAGACGTGATGGGAAAGTATTGGTCAAGTGGCTTGGTTTCCCATCGGATAACAACAGCTGGATTCAAGAATCTGATATTGTTTAAATAATATATTTTTTAATAATCTGTAAGATAAAAAGGTTTTTTTCAAATAAATAACACATATATGTAAATAATTATTGTTCTTTATTTTTTAAAATATAAGTATGAATACAAAATATTTTCACAATAAATGTATATGTAATATTTTTTACAATAAATGTTTTGTATATGAAATATTTTTTTACAATAAATGTATATGAAATATTTTTTACAATAAATAAATATTAAAAATTGTATGATTTGTTTATATATTCAATAACACCCGAACGTAATTGTTTCATGTTTTCAGGTAACTGATCCCATACTTGACAAATTCGTTGTGCATATTCGGGTATCATATATGCATACAGATGTTGCACCCAAATATCATATTTCAATAGTTGTTTTGTTAAGTATAATAACATATCGAAATTTCTGACTTTTGTATACAAATAAGGATGAGTCAGAAATATGTCTTCAACGTGTGAAATCCGTGTTGCAAATGTCAATGGTTCACCAACGGGCGGTTGAAAGTTTTCCTCCATTTTCACACCATTCTTGCACATTTCACAGCGAATTTTCAAACCAGGTGGTCCATCAATATGATCTTGTTGCCATGGTCGATTATAATGTTCAAAACATGGTTCACATTCTTGAAACATGGCTCGATAATCGGATGGTAACCAAATCCAGGCGCGTTGTATGATTTTCGCACCATAACTTTTCAACACATTCAAACTGATCCACTTGTAGATTTGAAGAAATGTTTCCAAAGTCAGTTCGTTCAGCAGCATTGGTTCACGTTCGAAAAATTCACCAATTGAAACATCCGTTTTATCCCAGTCCATTGATTCCGGTTCAGACAATTTCAAATTTTGCATTTTTACAATAGCATCAATTGTTTTTTCGTAGGTATCAACCCGTTTACGTAGTTTATCCAGTTCACTTGAAAATATTTGTAGCCGTTTCCAGTAAGCCGATGATGACGATGCCATTTCCACTTGCGTACTAATTTAATGAGTAATGTCCCCATGCTAAAGTATCCGTTTCCCCCTCCACAATATGTCGTTTCGTATCGTACGGGCTGAGCGCCACCTTGTTCTGAGTTACACTATACACGTTATGTTTTTTCGATTGTATCAGGTTTTGTTGTCGGTTTATGATTGTATTGTGTTTTAGACAGTCCACGTAATCGTTGAAAGTTATCGTTTTCTTAACCACAGAGTTCTTTACACCTTTCGCTTTCTTCGTGTGATCCTCGCCATCCACTTGACAACTATACATTTTTGATCTTAAGCCCACAAATTTTGTAAAGATTCGTCCATTTAGCTCATCCTTCATTAACCCGGGTATTTTCTTATTGACTCTTGGCATGTTATATTGATTATCCGCGCTGTAATCCGACGTATCAAAGTATTGAATATCACGTTTCATTATTTCGTAAATATCTGGGCATTTTATGTCGTAAATCAATGAATCCGTGTCTGTGTAGAGTAATTTGCTGTTGTTCCCGAACGTTGGCTGTATGTAGTTGTAATGAAAATCGTAGACACATGTTTTCGAAATATCCAGAATTGCTTGCCCGACGTATATTGGTTTGTTCATAAACACTTCCGTTTTTCGTAGTTCCACTGCAATAAGATTCTCGTCAAATATGGTGCGGCTGTGGAAATTCGGTTTCGCTATCATAACTTCCACACCATATCGTCCATACCATTTCGTTAACAATTTCACAATCGAGTGTTTCCGTACATTTTCCATCGTTTTCCCGAAGACTGCGTTGTTGAGTAGCTTGTAGAGATTTTTCTCGAATTCGTTTCCCGCCGTTTGTCGCAAAGCTGTGTTTAAATCTATGTAGGATTTGAGCCAAGGTGATTGATCGAATTGTAGCACTCTATGTATTTTCTTTAATTTCATCCCGTGTTGTAGACATTGTTTCAGGTTCCGATAGTGTATCACGTATTTCTGTTTGTTGTATAGCGTTGCCAGTAACATTTCCTGTTTAGTACCGGGTGCACACATTCTCTCTGGACATAATGGTAAATCGTTGTGTTTATCGTGCAGCTCTCTCGGGTATTCCAAATCCACTTCAAGTATGTATCCTGTAGGTGACTCGTCGCTTATTTCTCGAACATCTATCTCGGTATTATCCATCCATTTGAAATTTCCCGTTGGTAAGTATTGTGACATTGCCCATCCATATAAGTTGTTCACGTCATAGTACATCAGGTATTTTGATTCCTCGTCCGGATCGTAGGTGTTCATATATTTATTGTTTGCTGTCGCGTATCGGTTACTACACTGGCTCAATCCACCTCGAATACCACGTTCAATGAATAATAATTGATCCACATCAGATATCAGTTCTAACTCTACTTTTGTATATTTTAAGGCTGCATCCCACGTAAGTCCCGGCGTCGTGTAGTAATGAGCTGGATCTAATCCGTGTGTGCGCATGCATGTATCCCGAAAATTCTCGAAAACATCCGCGAGTAGTAGTATGTCCGTTTTCATATATAAATCCGAGTATTCTCCAAGCGTCTGTATGTTGAACGTGTTCCAAACTTGTTGTGCGTGTGTATAGTCATCCATGGTGATATCGTTGTCGTTGAGTCGATTGTAGAATTTCTCCCGTGATGGTAAACATGTTTCTTCCAATTTATCCCAGCCTGATATGTAGTCGTACGGAAAAACACCTTTGCGCGTAAGTAATTTGTAGTCGGTATCCGGAAATTGTGATTTAACTATGTTGAACTCGTTGAGATATGAAGATAATTTATCCAAACTTGATGCCATAAATCGGAAAGAGTCGATGAATCTAAATGTAATTTCGCTGCCCGTAACATGTTTAGTGAATGCAATATATCGTTCCTTGTTGATTGGTAGTAAGTCGACACGTCCCTCGAATGCTGTTGCTATATCCTTTATTACGAAATGTGCATCATAACCACTCAAGTTGTGGAATACAACAGGAATCATATGAAAATCCTTATAATTCAAGTTGCATCCCTTGTGCGCAGGTCCATTGTATTCGCCGGTGAAGTGGTTATGATCACGAACCACAATATCCTCAGGTTTGAATGGTTTCTCGCAGATGTGGCACCCGGTACTTCGTTGTTTAAGTTGCTGTTGTTCCTCTGGTGTTAACTCGTTCATTGGTATTATGTTGTCATATATGGGTTCCAAGATATTTTCACGTAACGTTGCCAGTTCTTCCGCGAACCATTTTTCGCAATTTGGTCCGCGGTATGATCGATAGTAGCTTAGTTGGTTGTTGTAGGAGCAGTGAAAGTAGTAACCGATACTGTATGCCCGATGTTGTTGATACGTTGTCGTGTTTTTCTGATTTTCGTTATCCGTTACAGGTTGTAGGAATGATTCCACGTCGGCGTAAATTATAAATGGAACACGTTTCTTGTTGCTGTAGTTCTTGAACGATATGTATTTGCTTTTCCCTTCTGGCATTATCACCCGACAGTTGTTCATGTTCACGCAGTCTTCTGTATGTTTTATCAGTTTATCTTCTGTACGAAAGTAATTCAGGCATCGATCGCAGATGTATTTTTTTCCATTACGATTTGATAGTTGTCTTGACACGAGTCGCGATAAGTCCTTAATCCAGCAGAAATGGTAGCGTAAATCTTGATCGTTGTCCTGTTCGTTGTCTTCATCCTCGTAATACTCGTTCTGGATCATTAAAAGGTTTATGTGGTTTTGTTTCTTCTCTCTCGTTAGCGCAGCAGGTACGGTTTCGAAATGTCCATTTTGTTTCTTTAACATAAACACGTTGACTGATATTGTTGGGTTCTGTTTCTCGAATTTGCTCAGTTGTTGGATCGTCATTGGGAACTGTATCCCGTCTAAATTTAGCACCGTTGAGTAGTGTGGGTACGCTGATGTTCTGTTAACACACCCTCGCTTTGCTGGATAAAGTGCCGATACCATTGCCCACGCGAAACAGGCGTCATCGTTGAAGTTTTCAATGTTGATACATGCTTGTTTTCGTTTTATTTCCTGTGGCAATTCGATGTAGCTTGATCCACGGAAAGGTGTGTATTTGTTCACGTTCACGGCTAGGTTGATTATGCTTGATAAAGCCCATCCGCTTCCCGACTCGGTAAACTCGCTCAATTTTCTCAAAATTGGTTCCCGTACATGTTCCATGTAGCACTGTTTTAAGTTTGTTCCACGATCTATTATGATATTTGGTGTATTGAAATGTTTCATGTCGTATTTGTCCTCGTCACCATCAGTTTTCACAAATAACCCGCAAAACGTTGTGTTAACTTTTATCGTTAAGTATTTTTTTAATATATTTTGTATTCGCCGAGTGAACATCGATGTAGCGTCGTCTAAAAAGTCCTTTGGTTCTATGTGTGTTATGTTAGTAACCACTCCCGTTCGTATTCGACTTGCAAATGCGGATTCCACGTCAGCCCATTGAATTCTATCAGATCTTTTACGTTGATTTCGATTCATGCCGGCACCTGAAACAATCAACATAAAAAAATTATTTATCAAATTTATAAAAAATCATTAAAAAAAAAAATTATATTTAAAAACTTACCATGTTGATATATCAAAATTATAAAAAAATCATTAAAAAATAAATTTATATTTGAAAAAACTTACCATGTTTTCGTAGCGCCTTCATTCTGATTCGAAATCCTTTCATTTTTCCCGCACATGATTCAAAATGTTTGCGTTGTCCCAAGTTTTCCGCTCCACGTATAGCCTTGTTGATTAGTCGTATGTTGGTATTTGTGTGTTTCATCCATTTTTCCAATTCATCTGCATCCCGGGTATCCATTTCCAGTAATGATAGCGCGTTTCGTACATTTTCCACCATTCTAGTTGCCACGTCGTTTAATGAAGCCATTGTTGTATTTTAATTTTAAAAAAATCTCGATACAAATTCTTGCAACAATAACAATATTAACTGCTTGAAGTTTGCTGAAGAAGTGATTTGAGGGGGCACGCAGACCTCAATTTATACGAATTTGACTGCTCGAAAAATTCTGGAGGGGAATCACAAAAAATGCTGACTCAGAATTTTTACAACGCAAATAACCGAAGGTCAAATGTCAAATTCCGAGAAATTTATTTCGCATTTGAAACCTAATAAAAGAATTGCTGACTAATTTTAAATAAACAAAAATTAAAACTTATATAAACAAATT
Organism: Brachynemurus nebulosus; assembly: GCA_035578155.1. Taxonomy (NCBI): domain Eukaryota; kingdom Metazoa; phylum Arthropoda; class Insecta; order Neuroptera; family Myrmeleontidae; genus Brachynemurus; species Brachynemurus nebulosus. The sequence goes on from JAPWDM010000038.1 coordinate 1,854,359, forward strand.
GAAAAAACCCCCGATTATTATTAGGCCATAAATTAAAAATTCCGAGAAAACTATTTCGTATTTGAAATCAAACAAAGAAATTGCTGTGTTGTCAAAATCTTAAATAAACATTTTTTAAACTAAAACTTATATAAATAAACAAATTAAAAAAATATCTGAGTATGAGTCAGCAAAATCTTAAATAAACATAATAAAATTAATGATTTACGATGACATTAATGTAAACAAATTCCTGGAACTGACAAGTTGTGACTTGCTTTTAAATAAAATTGCCCTCTGGCTATGATGCAAACATATCATGAAATTACATCATCCTAAGTCAGCTAAAAACATCTTAAATAAACAAACTCAAACCATATAAAGTCACGAGTTTTTATTAAATAAACATCTTATAAAGTGCTGACTCATATACAAAAAAAACCTCAAGTACAATTGACACCCAAATTTCCGGCAGTACAGTAGCGGTCAGAAATTTGGAGTCTGGAATCTGGAGTCTGAAGTCATGATTGCGGCTAGCGCTTGGTAGAGTGCCCCCCACAAAATTTAGCGGCCACCCCTTGGGTTAGGGTATTCCCCACATTTTTGACTTGGTAATGTACCTTTCGTTTAAAATGACGCAATTAAGGCAAGCGCGTGTTGGGGTCAAGGTTTGCACGTACAGTACGCTTCAAAAAGTGGTCGGATACCTTTTTGGTCAGGGGGGCCCGCACTTTTGACACGGTAGTGTACCAAAAATTTAAGTACAGTACGGGGTCAAAAATTTGGGGCCACCCCCGAGTTAGGGTATTCCCCACATTTTTTGACGTGATAGTTCGTTTAAGATGACGTACTTAAGGCAAGCGCGTGTTGGGGCCAAGGTTTGCACGTACAGTACGTTTCAAAAAGTGATCGGATACCTTTTTGACCAGGGGGGTCCACACTTTTGACACGGTAGTGTACCAAAAATTTAAGTACAGTACGGTGTCAAAAATTTGGGGCCACCCCCGAGTTAGGGTATTCCCCACATTTTAGACGCGATAGTGTGCCCCATCTATCAAATTGTAACCTAAAATTCAGTCTGCGCATGCGTCGTGTACTTAAATTCAGTCTGCGCATGCGTTAGGTTTGGATTCAAAAACTATGGCGGGTAATGGGTTAACACAAAACTAAATCGTTATGAACAAATTGTGATGACGCACAATGGGTTAACTACTTGTGTGGTTGTTGAAGTAATGACTCATGTCTTTGGAGTTTCAAGGCCAACAGTATGAGCGAGTGTTGGGGTCAAATGTCAACAACAATTTTTAAATACATGTACGTGCCAGGTCAAAGGTCAATTCATACACTAGGTACAGTAGGACCTCAAACTACACGGTTGTTAACACGGTCAAAAAAGTAGTCCGGATAATTGAGGTTCTACGGTGCTCCCGTTCTCTCCTAGCCTATCTACTCAGGTTGTTATATGAGATCCGTCAGTGTCCCATTTTTAATTTAGCGAATAAGTAAACCCCCCTACAGTAAACCCATTTTTAATTTAGCGAATTATTTGGTTCTCATTAAATTTTTGTTTTAAGAAGGATTAGGTAGGTATATATGTGCACCTGTATAAAAATACTTTTTAATTGTACTCTAAGAAATTTATCAGCAGTTAGGAGCATTTGAAATGCTAACGATCAGTTAATAGAGTCGATAGCTAAACATTTCTTTATGTTTATAATTTAATAATAGCCTTGAAAATCGAAATGTTCGATTACAATGTAATAGTGGATTTATACCATAATTAATGTTTATTTTTGTTTTTTGTTTTTGGCTCATTGATTTGATTTTATATATTGTACCATATTATACCATAATAAACCATTTTATTGAGGTAATTAAAATATTGAAATCTAGTTGATACATTTCGCCTATATATAATGACAACAAGCGGATTTTTTCAATATGGTTGTTATAATTTTCGAAGTTCGTTATACATACATGAATATAAAGTTCAAATTACGTTTATTTTGATTTTTTATTAATTTCAGTAAAAATGTTAAATAATAATTTTTAATTCAGAAATGTAGACTCTTGTTTACTAACAAGGAAAAGTATCCAACTGTATCTCTCAAAAATTTTTGAAACTTTGGTGGATTGTAGATTTTATTAAAACTAATCCAAAGCCATATTTCGTTCGTGCCCATAAGCGGTTTAAGGAGGTAAAACTCACCCCTGAAAATTAGAGTTTTTTTCAATTTTCTTAAATATCTTGGAAATGGTAAGAGCTTTGGTAGGGAAACTATATATATTTGTAAACGGCACTTTAAGATCTTTATTATGATACCAATATTAAAGTTATAAAATCATTGGGGTTTCATCCCCCATCCCAACCCCTAATTTTTTCAGGTATTTTTTGGTAAAAGCGGAGACTGTTATGTGTAAATAAAATAATCTTTAATTAATATATTTTATATTACACCAGTTTATTTCTTGTTGCATAAATATTAATACTTTGTTAATTTTTAACTTTTTGATTTAATAATGAGTAAAAATATGGTCAAAGAATCTCGTATTTTTTTAGTAATGAATTGTTACAAACTTACAATATACTTTAAAATACATTAACTTTAAAATACTTTAAAATACACTGCACCCCGCCCCCCCCCCCAACCATACTTGACAAATCTATATTATAATTATTATAATTATAATCTATATCTATATTTCTATACAAATTTTATTTACTTATTTATTTATTTTTATTATTTATCTATACAATTGTCAATATTTTAACCTCTAGATGTTTATGGATATCGACTCTGGAAACAATTCATCAGATTATTTTCGAATAATGTAATAATGAGTATATAATATTGATTTACATCGCCGTAACAATATTCTAAAACTCCAGTCTCTAGCTCACAATCAGTTTTCGTAGCCTCGTTTTCAAAATTTGTTCAAGTATCGATGGTATAAAAATGGATATATTGACCAACGATCAGAAAGTTTTGAAAATTCTGTAACATATTGCTTTTCCAAAGAAGAAAGAAGAGCACCAGAGTATAGTGTATGTGGTCAACCAGCTTTATAAGATGTGCTTGGTGTGGACAGTATTTTTGTTTTGAACGTTTTTATGAAGAATATCATTATTGTGTAGATTACAAACCTTAAAATATTGACAATTGTATAGATAAATAAAAACAAATAAATAAGTAAATAAGATTTGTATAGATACCAGTAAAGCATGGGGGGGGGGGGTTGCAGTGTATTTTTTCTTTCTAAATTATGTATTTTAAAGTATATCGTAAGTTTGTAACAACTCATTACTGAAATACGAGATTCTTTGACCATATTTTTGCTCATTATTAAATCAAAAAGTTAAAAATTTTCCCATGTTAATATTAACAAAGGGTGTATTTATGCAACAAGAAATAAACTGGTGTGATATAAAATATATTAATTAAAAATTGTTTTATTTACACATAACAGTCTCCTCTTTTACCAAAAAAAAAAATACCTGATAAAATTAGGGGTTTGGGGATGGCGGATGAAACCCCAATGATTTTATAACTTTAATTTTAGTATCATAATAAATATCTTAAAGTGCCATTTCCAAATATATATAGTTTCCCTACCAAAGCTCTTACCAAAGCTCTTTCCAAGATATTTAAGAAAATTGAAAAAAACTCAAATTTTCAGGGGTGAGTTTCACTCCCTTAAACCGCTTATGGGCACGAACGACATACGGCTTTGGATTAGTTTTAATAAGATCCACAATTCACCAAAGTTTCAAAAATTTTTGAGAGATACAGTTGGATACCTTTCCTTGTAAGGCGAATAGCCATAGATAAGTAGTACAGAGTCACTAATTCGAATCTTACCATTATCTTTGAATTGTGATTGAATATTTGATTCACCTCAAATATTTAAAATAAAGATTTTCTCATTCTTGGTTTATTCACTCGACTTACAATGGGAGGCACGTGTTGGCAAATTGGCTTAGGAATGAGACTTCGTATATTACTATTTCGTATATGAAATTTCGTATTCGTCGACCTTTAGAGTGTTAATATGCTAATATAGTAAAATACACTAACTAGCCGTTTTAAAAGAAAATGCCTTTAAATTTTAATTTTTTTTTTAATGTTGTATAAACAAGTTTGGTATAGCTGTCGATCAGAAGTCGAATGGCTAAGCTGTTAGTACGCTCGCTCAGTGTCCGTTAGGTCACGGGTTCGGTGCTAGGTCCTTCCTGCTGTTTTTTTTATTTTTTATTTTAATTGAATATAAAATATTACTGAAATTAATAATACAATATATACATATGTAAAACAAGAACTTAATTACTTATTGAAATTACATAACAGATAGTATTCATTCATTCTGACTGGTTGCAGCTTTGGTAAAGTTGAAAAGCAAACTTTTATCGGATTAGTTGTTATGTGTAAAATAATATAGTGCTCACTAAATTTAAATAATTGGAGCCCAATAATTGCAGAATTTCGAAAAGAATGTGCATTAGTTGATTTAATACATATTTTTTTTAAAATTTTTTTACAGTCATTGAACTAAATTATAAATTAGCAAACCTTTAGAAAACAAAATTAATATAAATGTAACAAAAATGTATCGAATTCGATTATATATTGTGCCGGAACAAGATGAACTAATAACAAACGAGGACAATAATAACAATAATAGTAATTATAAAAACAATATAAATATCAACCATAATGAGCATAATAATCTAAAATTGTATACAAGACAACGTAATTGTAAAAATTTGATAAATATCGATAAAAAACATCAGTCATTCATCAATATCAACCACCATGTGAATGACGAGGAGGAACTTTCAAATGGATTATATTTTAAAAGTTATGATGATGGATGGTGGCGCCATCAAATTCAAAAACCTAATAAGGTGTCCGTTATTCATCGATCGCATGTTGGACGTGTCAATGTTGTCTTCAATCAGGAGAAAGATGAACAAATTGTTACTAAGGTAAGTTGGAAATTTTTTTACCTTTAAATTATTTTGGAATTGCAGTAAGAATTTATCACTAATTAAAAGCAAAATAATTGAGCCGAAAGGGTAAGTGAAATTATTTGACAGTATGTTGAATAAAAATAATCAGTATTCCTGAGAGAGTTGAGTCAATAAGGGTCTTAACTTCTGAATTTCGTGAAATATTATCAATTTTCATGATTGTTTCTTTAATGTTTTTTATATTGTGTTGAATTTGCAATTAGAAACCATCCAGATAGAGCAAAAAACCAAAATCTAAAAATTCTTTATATTATTAGATGTAGTTTATCAGTGAGTATATATCAATTACTTAAAGTTTTTGGGATCGCTGATTATGAAAATGTTGCCACCAAAAAATAGACTTTCTAAAATTTTTTCGAATATATTATTATATTGAATTTTTATTGATATTAGAATATGCATGTACCATACACGGAGAGAAGATTCCTATAAAAATTACTGTGCTCATACTACAATCGACGTGTAACAGGCGAACATATTCAATTTTGTACGGTAAAATTATAAAAATTATTGTAATTTTTATTATTTTACCGTACAAAAATTGGATATGTTCGCCTGTTACACGTCGATTGTAGTATGAGCACAGTAATTTTTATAGGAATTTTCCTCCATGTACAAGATAGAAATCTTTTCCTTTTTTTTGGGAAGCACAATCGCCAAATTGCTCAACACCTTTTATAATATAGAAAATGTCGGTAAGAATAAATATTTTTTAATTTGTATGTGATTTTTGTTGTAATTTGAGACTAGATATTTCGGCTTCTGGGCACCTTAAAACAAATTCCTGTCAAAGTCCCGGACTTAAATCGTTTCATGAAAGTGGCTTTAATAGCTGAATTTCCAGTTAGGAAATTCGCTAAGAACAGAATTTTTTATGAGGATGCGGTTAGGAACCGTATCTGAAACTACTGGATATTCAGAATAAAAAAGTTTCTAGAACCAAAATGTAAGCTAAATTAAAAATTTAATGTATCTTTAATATTCGTCAGCTGGAATGAAGTATAAACAAAGACAAGTAACAGTAACTAATTTAATACCCTTAATGGTTGAAATGTGATTTTTCACTATAGATAATTGGTTTAATTCGTCTTTGCTTCTGAACAAAATAACGTAAGAATATATTCGTGTTTGAATCCGTCACCGAAATCGTATCTGAAACATTGTTTGTCCAAAATTAATTAAACTGTTTTGCTAAAAAAATATACAAAGGTATGCATTAAAAAAAAGTAATAAGCATTTTAACATCACCTTAATGTAAATAAAGTTCTTAATTATGTAACTGGAACGAAAGTAATTGAAAGTTCAGAAGACTACCGTAAACGCGGCTTACTTGAGCCCTGGGGTGTAACTTGAGCTCAAAATGGAAAAAGTATTATTTTTTGTTTTGTGCTTATATTAGTCAGTAGTAGAAGTAAGTTATATGTTTAACTAATAGGTAACAGCAGTAGGTTTACCGTGTTTAAGTTTAGGGAGTTCTGGAAATTTATACTAGAGGTGAGGCAAGTGTTGTTTACTCTCTGTTTGAAGTTGATGTTTGTTACGTTGCTAACTTTTGACTGTAAAAATAATTGTGATAGCCTACAAAGGAAAATAAGTATATAATTTTAATATTTTGTTCATTACTAAACTAAATTCAGATATGACAACTATTTCGTTAATTTTTTAAATTCAGGTTTTAATAAATCAGTAAAATAACCTTAAAATTAGGGTAACTTGAGCCCATTATTATTTTCGTATAAAATGGTGCAAGACTATAGCAGAAATTCCCAAAAGTCCCAAACCGTTGGACAAGTTCGTTCACCAGGCACGTCCGATTTCCAAAACATGTTATTTTTGGAAATTTTTATGAAAAAAATTAACTTCTTTCCAAAATTTCTCCTTATTCAAAAATTTTTACACTGTTGAAACGAGGAGAAAAAATTACACAAAAAAGGTCTTTAAACTATTATTCTATGTCAATTAGTTTCCGAAAAAAACTAATTTTTGTAAATGGAAATTCGCTATGTTATGCAGGATGCTGCGATAGGAGTATTGAATAAATAAAGTTCCTTATATGTTTGTACAATGTTTTAATTAGTAATCAACATCCTACATGGTCTCAAACTGTTTTCAAATGAAAATCACCTGGAAATTTACGTTTGGGGCTCAAGTAACCCGATCTTGAGGTTAACTTGAGCCAAAATTTAAAAAGCTATAAAATTTATGAGCCATAAGAAAAAGATCCATATTATATAATAAATTAACCGTAGTCATATACAGATTAATATACTGAATTTCCTATTCCAAATAAATATAACAGTTACGCTCAATTTTTGAAATTATCAGAAGATGATTTGCAAATCTGGGTTCAAGTTAACCCGTGTTTACAGTACATATATGTATAAATTGATCAAAATAACGAAACCAGTTTTAAGATATTAAATAATAAAACAATGAGAATTCATAAAAAATGAAAATTGATAATACATACATATATACGCATGCCATAGTATGTACTCGACCTTGATTAAAATTTAAAAACAATTAGCTAATTATACAGTAAATTAAACCCACTTATTAATTGATTTAACCACACATAATGCAATTAAAGTGTAGTTACTTTTATTTTTGTACAAAACAATATGCATAGGTGTCTGTACAGTAGTACTCAATGATATTCGATTACGATAAATTGTGTATCTTTATTAGTATCAGACAATTAAGTAAAATATTATTGGCACAGGTAACAATTTTACTTTTTTAAGCATTTTCGATGAATGAACTTGAACTTGTCGCAAAATGTACTTACAATCTTTCTGCCTCTTTCTCTCCGAAACTTTGAATTGTCGAGTGTTTGACGCCGATGAGTTCGAATTAACGCGTCGTTTTGTTACGTAGCAATGATTTTTTTCGTTCGAATTACCAAGTGTATAAAAATGTATTATTTTAGTTCGAAATATAAAGAGATTTTGTAGGGAAATCGTGATACCTTTGAATTATAGAGAGTTTCCAATTATCGCAGGTTTGAATTAACGAGAGTTTACTGTATACACTTTATTTCGATTTGTCATTTTGGTGGTTTCAAAATTGATGATGAGTGTCCGGTTGATGGGGGCTTCAAAAAAAGGTTTTAAGTTTTTAAGGGCTGAATCTCAGTAAATTTCAATTTTGTGCCGATAGCAGTTAGCAAAGAAAAAGCCAACACAATTCGTACGAGGGCATTCCTACCCATGCTTATCCGCCAATTGCCTTTGTGTTTTATTTTTAAATATTAAAAAAGGGACTTAAATAGTAAGCTGGAAGACCTTTATGAAGATATTTTTTCTTTCCAAAAAATCCAAAATTTCTATTTTATAAATAATAAAAATTCAAAATTCCTAATTTATAAATAAACAGTGACTTTAATAACATTTTTAAATTACTCAATATGTATGTATTTCATTTGTTATAAAAGTTCACTTTTTTCAAATTTTTAAAATTACTATTCGCCTACTTGTATTTAGAATAAAAATAATGCATTTAAAACACATTTAACAATAGCATTCAATTCCGATGTAAAAATGGGAGAAGTGGTGGGAAAAGTAATGTAGACTCCCTAAAAGATACTAGTTGGATACTAACTGAATACACGTACAAAATTTCAGCCCTCTAGGTTTCCTTAGATAGTCTTTAGACGTGTTAGAAAACAAGCAAACAAATTAAGGAAATACTGGCGTAAAAAATGTGGGGGTAAGGGTTAAAAGTTGAAACCTCCAAAAAGCAGTGTCTGGCTATTAGCTTAACCTGTAAACAAAATTTCAGCCCTCTAGGTTTATTTGGGGAGATTTTGACCCGAACGAAACTGTTAAAAAACAAGAAAAAATCATGTTCTTTTTGGTATAAAATTGGTAGGGGTAGGGGTTAAAAGTCGAGACCCCCAAAAGGCACCCCCTTGATACTAACTAAATCCGAATACAAAATTTCAGCCCTCTAGATTTATTTGGGTGACCTGTGGGAGTGGTACAAACTTCGAAAACGTCGAAAAAGCATGAAATTGTAGCTTAAAAATGAGGGGGGTAGGGGTAAAATATTAAAACCTTCAAAAAGCACAACCTAGGTATGAACTCTATCAACACACCAAATTTCAACCCTCTACGTTAATTCTGGAGGGGCTGGGGGCGTGTTAGATCCAGCGAAAATTGTTTTTTCCCCCTCTACTCCGTCCAAATTATCCTAGGAAGCTGAATTTTGGATATGTTGTAGATAATAAAACTTCTCCAAACCGGTTGGAAATAATGTTTCGGTGAATTATCTACAACATATCCAAAATTCAGCTTCCTAGGATGGTTCGGAGGGAGTAGAGGGGGAAAAAACGATTTTGGCTGGATCTAACACGCCCCCAGCCCCCCAGAATTAACGTAGAGGGTTGAAATTTAGTGTGTTGACAGAGTTCATACCTAGATTGGGTTTTAATATTTTACCCCCACCCCCCTCATTTTTAAGCTACAATTTCATGTTTTTTCGACGTTTTCGAAGTTTGTACCACTCGCACAGGCCACCCAAATAAACCTAGAGGGCTGAAATTTTGTATTCGGATTGAGTTTGTATCAAGGGGGTGCCTTTTGGGGGTCTCAACTTTTACCCCTTGCCCCCACCATTTTTATACCAAAAAGAACATGATTTTTCTTGTTTTTTAACAGTTTCGTTCGGGTCAAAATCTTCCCAAATAAACCTAGAGGGCTGAAATTTTGTGTACGGGTTAAACCTAGAGGGCTGAAATTTTGTGTACGGGTTAAGTTAATAGCCAGCCACTGCTTTTTGGAGGTTTCAACTTTTAACCCTTACCCCCACGATTTTTATGCCAATATTTCCTTGATTTTTTTGCCTTTTTTCTAACACGCCTTGAGACTCTCTGAGTAAACGTAGAGGGCTGAAATTTTGTACATGTATTGAGTTAGTATCCAGTTAGTGCCTTTCCAGGTTATTTTTCCCCCCACTTCTCCCATTTTTACATCGGAATTCAATGGTATTTTTAAATCTGTTCAAAATGCTTTATACTATAAGACAGTAGGCGAATAGTAAATTTAAAAATTTAAAAAAAATGAACGTACTTACTTTTATAGCAAATGCAATACATACATATTGTAATTTAAAAACTTTATTAAAGTTAAAGTTTATTTATAAAGTATTAATTTGGGATTTTTATTATTTATAAAATAGAAATTTTGGATTTATTTGGAAAATTAAAAAAAACCTTCATAAAGGCCTTCTAGTTTACTACTTAAGGTCCTTTTTTAATCTGTAAAAATAAAACACATAGGCAATTGGCGGATAAGCATGGATAGGAATGCCCTCGTGCGAATTGTGTTGGCTATTTTCCTGCTAACTGCTATCGGCACCAAACTGAAATTTACTGAGATTCAGCCCTTAAAAACTTAAGACCTTTTTTTAAAACCCCGATCAGCCGGACACTCATCATCAGTTTTGAAACCACCAAAATGACAAATCGCTTGTAGACTTTCTATCACATTTCGCTTGTAGATATTCAATAGCGAAGATGAAGGGAAAAATTCGACTTCCGTGATGGGACCCCGCTGCTCACGGCGTTTATCAAAATAAAATATACCTCATTTCAAATACAATTGATCATTAGTTAAAGTTAAAAAATTAAATAATTCTTATATTCCAAACAAATCAATCTTCTATTCTTTTCTAAAAAGAAACTCCAAATTTAAAATTTACGTAAATGCAATAATGAAAGAGATAAGGCCAACAAAACGGAAATTATTTAAATTCAAAGTGATGAAGCATGGCTAATTTTAAGTGAAATGGACCATAGAATCTTTTCACAAAAGACAAAAGACTAGATGGAATATTGTATAAAATTTTCGTCAGAATCCTACCACTGACCCCTCCATATATTTAACTGTTGGACGTCATATGGTCTATATCAGGGGTGGCCAACCCGCGGTACGCCTAGAATTTTTTTAGGCCCGCGAGATTCATCCCACTTATACCAAATATGTTTATTTTATATTGACCAAGGTAGTGAAAACCAATGTATTAAAAGAATACATAATATATATATATATATATATATATATATATATATATATATATATATATATATATATATATATATATATATATATATATATATATATATATATATATATATATATATATATAATACATAATACATATATAGGAACACATAATTTTATATGCGGCCCGCAGAGTTATGATGTGTTTCCAAAGTGGCCCGCAAGATCATTTGGGTTGCCCCTCCCCCTGGACTATATATATTTCAGGACATTAGTTTTTTCATTATAGTAATTTACTACCAGTATTGGTTTGCAAATATTTTTGAATACCACTGTAAGTATTTTATGTATGTATATTGCGTATAAAATCATCAATTATCGGAAACCGTTATATACATATAACGAAATAATGATCATTGATCATTAAATTGTCAAAACACGAATGCCAGTAAATCATATTACAACAGCTGTAAATTAATGATGCAATATATGTATTTTAGGTCATGTGAAGTTGAAAGTGATACGTAAAATGAAATTTCTTTACTTTCGACAAGTATAAAAAAAAATTGTAGCAAAAGTAATTGATAAGCGTAATGTTTGAATAATTGAACTCTATTATTAAACTTCTCTGTACATAAATATTCTGTACACAAATTATCCTCAAAAATACCCCTGTCGCAGCATCCTGCATAACATAGCGAATTTCTGTTTACAAAAATTAGTTTTTTTCGGAAACTATGTAGTTAACATAAAATAATAGTTTAAAGACATTTTTATGTGATTCCTTCTTCTCTTTTCAATGATGTAAAAAAATTTCGCCAAAATTTTTGAATAAGTGGAAATTTTGGCAAAAAAACCATTTTTTTCACCAACAAAAACCATGTTCCGGGCATAGGACGTGTCTGGCTAACGAACTTTTCTAACGGTTTGGGACTTTCAACATTTTTACCAAATTTCGTGAAAGTAGGACATTTCGTTCGAGAGTTATCGTGGGGATACATATATAAATAAATAAGTATATATAAGTAGATAAAAAAGTAGATAAAAAAGGGAATTTGTGAGATACTTTAACGTCAATAGATTGTGCTTTAAGTAACAGGTTACATAATTCATTCGCTTGAACCATTTGAATCTTGTTGTGTTTTGAAAAAGAAAAAGCGTGGTATAACGGTCAGTCGTCATTTGGATCCAATGACGCGCGGTTCAATACCGCCAATTTCATTTTTTTTTTTTTTTTTTGTTAGTTTAATTATTACAAAATAGTTTGTTCGCTTTAATTGGTTAATTCGCAATAATTACTGATAGTTTGTTCGCAATTATATCGATAATGGTTAATTTGCAAATAACTCGTGATAGTTTTGTTCGCAGTAGAAACTCCGCATTAGTTTGTTCGCAATAATAATCGTTTAACCCGCTTTAAAATATTAGTGTAAATTCGCATTGGCGCAGAGTTTCATAAAAACTCATCCGAAGAAATAATCAAGATTCAACAAGGGTCATCACCTACCTTTACCTCCAAAATCTTTCCTTGACCCAATAAACATCATTAATTTTTAACGGAAGAAGAACAAATTCGGCAAGTACAATTGCACTTTGTAATCATTTTTTTGGTTAATATCGCAATACAGTCCACAGTCGTAAATTTATATTCGTAACAAAATTTATAGAAATCAGTTTGGAAGCATCTCCAGCCAAATTGTCAAATTGTCATTAAAACCTAGACGCGTACACAACATATATATATATATATATATATATATATATATATATATATATATATATATATATATATATTACTTTCGGTTTCTAGGGATCTCAAGACAAATTTCCGTCATAGTTCCGGACTCAAGTCGCGTCATGACAGTAGCCATAATAGCTGAATTTTCTATTCGGAACTTCGCTATAAGAAGAAATTTCGAATATATTCCAAACGACACTAAAGCAGTATTTCGATACCTACTATACAACCAAATTATGTTGAACTTGACCTGTGAATTGATCCTGATGTCACCAATCCTTACTTAAATCCCGGTGTGACGTTGACACCTTATTCTTTCGCACCAATATAATAGTCCCATTTTGCACCCATAATAGTTCTACAATTCCTGATAGGTTATATGAATAGGTTTGTCTAATTAGTTAAAAAAAATGGCTGGTTAATATGAGGTGTCAACCTGTAACACCACAACTTCTCAGAAAAGCCAGTGTTATAATTTCAGAATAGTTTCAATGATGTTCTTGATACATTTTACCAGTAGTTCTGCCCTCTAACCATTCTCAGACGGTTTTAAAATTTAGCCCTAGCACCGCACCACAAAAGTAAAATATTGGTTTGCCGGCAGTTCTAAGAAACTTTTTGGTATGTTCTTTGGTATCGTTTTAAGACGTTTTTGTTAAGAACTCTATGCCACTATCGCAACTCAAGTCTAAAGCATTAGTCAGTAGTTTTAGATAACTTTTTTGTATAGTTGTACAATCGATTGTAAACAGGGCTGGCGTGAGAGGGGGTGTAGGTGGGGCAATTGCTTAGGGATGCGGGTCTAAAAAGGGGACCTAAAAAGTAAAAAGACATTTATTTGCTCGTTAGCTGTATTTTTGAAGAAAAAAATGTTTTAAAAATTTTTTTATGCCCGGGGCTTCGTCATTACTTTAGCAAACTAACACTAAAAATATTTTTCACACTTTTTTGATAAGTCTATTTAAGTTCAGCAAAACTCTGATTATATTAGATTAATTGACTTTAGATTGATAGTTAATATATTTTTAGTGTCCTACCGAAGCTTGTGGAATTTAGGAACAGTGGGAAAAGAAAGCGAGATATATCAATCCAACACGATAACAAATATCCATAATCCATTTTAGGTGACTCTTAGCCCTTTGAAATTTATATAAGCAAGTAAATAGATGGCAACCTACTACTTTTAAGTTCCTTGATTTCTTGGCTGGAAAATAATTTGGGAAATTGTCCGTAGAATTATTTGTATATTCTGTATACATATTAAAAACGTATACCGCAATAAACAATTTTACGATGTCTTATCATTAAGTCTTACCGATTATGTCACTAGCGACTTGCGTTGGAAACTTTTTTTTTTAAATTCAAAACAGTACGAAGTTGTAAGCATTAGTCAAATAAGTAATTAGAAAATGAGAATTATTTATAAGCGAAAACTAATATGTTTAATCAAAAAGAAATAGGAATTTGTCCGTTTGGTAATCAAGTTATATAAAAAATATTATACGTTTTTATCGACATAAAACTGACAGTGTAATGTTATGATATGACAGCAGCTGTGCAGTAATATAAATATACAATTTTTTCTTGCTTGTTTTTGAAAAAAATAAAAAGAATTTGATTTAGAAGAGAAAGTATTTTGTAGAATACCAAACAGAACTGATAAAACGACTTTCAGTTTCAAATGTAGCGTTCAAATTGTTTTAAATCATTTGAAATAATTTATTGAACGGTGAGATGAAGAAAAATTAAAAATAATTACTTATGAAAATATATAACATAAAACTTGTTTTAATGAATATTATACATCATATTATTGTGGGTATGCATTTACATTATACAGAGGATGTAACGTATGCCTATGCCTAGGTATGTCTTACACCTATGTGAATATGTATCTCGGAGACACTCCTAATTGTATTTTTAACGAGCAATTGAAAATAGAAAATTATAGGTTTAAAAGCTTTTACATAATACATTAAAATATGTAACAAGTGTTTTTCCTTCAAAATTAATACGTATTATCGATCAGAAAAGTACTCTTAGTTTTATTGATCAATTATATTAAATTAATATTGATTTTGATAGTCACTATTGCGTAAATAAATTGTTATGCATTTGAAATTCTTTTTCAATATGGTATTTTATGCAAGTTCACACAAATAATACCGACCAAGTTCCTTCACCTCCACACTCTAATTTTAATCAGTAAGAATGAATAATCCAATGAAAAGCGTCAAAAATTGCGCAGCGTGAAATGTTACAAACTCGAATTCCGCCATTATCTTTGAATTTTAGTTAATTTATTTACTTCATTTAATTATTTGTATTTGCGGACTGTGAACTCACATGGACTGCTCTATGTCATAATACCTCTCAAGATTTTAGTATATATAAGAAGTGCCCAGACACTTCTAACGAGAAGAGAAAGGCCAAGTGAAATCATTAGGAATGATCATTATATTTCAAATAACACTTTTCAAAATCTTCGATAATTAAATTAAGGCACCTAGTAAAAAACAGAACACTTATTCGACATATATATTTTTTCTAAAGTACTTTCAATCCATACAAAATAAAAGCTTTCATAGCTGAATACTTATAATTATAGTTATATGTAATGGATAAAATCAGGGACGTCTCTACCCGAGGGCACATCTTGCTGGGTACCTGAGAGCGAACACATCTTCCAATGACCATTTAAATATTTGCGCTAAAGTAACTGATTCATTTTATAATTGATCTTTGTCATAATCAGTCACACTACACTAGCAGGAGTTTTTGTATTGTGCTGTCACTATTTCAAGTAGTAGCTTAGGCCTGCGTATAATTGTATGAGTTGTGAGACAAGTTACTTTGAAATCAGATGTCGCGAGATTCTGTACACTGTAGACTATTTTGACGTTAATTTTAAATTAAATATGCTGAAATTCTGTCCAATGTCAGTTCCTTACAATGTTTCGTTCTACTCACCTATGTTGTCTACCTATATATATGTATATGTGTTATCTACCTATGTATATATAGGTATGTTGTCTACCTATATATATGTATATAAAAATATATATAGATAAGTATATGTATAAATACAGTATTTAATATGATTTTTGTGTGTCCTAAAACATGTAGTTTTTGATATACGAGGTTAAGACAGAAAACGCGCTAATTATCTAATTTCCACACCTTGAAATCTTTCTGTAGATACTCACATTAATAGTTTCAGGAGCACTTCAATTTTGTATCTTTTTAGCCACAGAGCTCTGGTGACTAATTTTAAATCTACCTTTTAAGATCTCAATAATATTTGGGCAAAATTTAGTCAAAAATGTTCCAATAAGAGTATTGTATAGAAATATCCAGTATTACATTTCTTCTGCACTTTAATATTACGCTAGGCGAAGTTGGAACTAACAAAACTAGTACATTAGCAATCTAGAGTCTAGATTCTGGACTAATATACTCAAGTGTTGCATATCAAAAGTTAACAAATATTATTCGTTCATACTGTGTACATTCACAACATATAGCAGACAAATATAGGTACAGTATTTTTCTATATGGTATTCTTTTATCTGAATTATTATAATTCAAATTATTTCCGTAATCGGATGTTCGATGATTTCCATAATCGGGAAATAATTGGAATTGGAATCTTTTAAGAAGTGCTATTACCTAAATTTTTTTCAGATTTTCTAAAATGTAAACTGATGATTAAAAAATTATAGATGGTGTAGACCAAGGGGTCAAACTAGATATTCTATGTCTCTGTTCCACTTGTAATGAGTTTATGACGTAAATCTCCCCACTCTATTTGTGTAGATACACACTGTTTGCAGTGTATTAGTTTGGTGTTTTTTAGTAGTGTGCGTATTTACGCACACTACCACAATACACGTATTACCAGAGAGAGCTGTTCAACGTGTAAAACCAACAATGGTAACAATGTAAATATAATGCACTGTGGGTTCGACGACGGACACGGACTGACTAATACCTTAAGCTGTGACACGACTCCAAATGACTCCGCGCCAATTACACGTTTTTAATGTTAGTTGGTTTCTAGTGTTCTATGGTGTAGACAAAAAATTTAACTTTCAAGGTTAGTATTTCGCAAAGGAGGTTTAAATGAAAAGTGGACATAAATGAAACTTGAATTTTATTTTAAGCAAGCTTTTTAACGACAACCTACCCGATGGGTAGTTGGGTATAAAATATTTTCGTCCTCATTTTTCAGTACGCGAAAGTACCTTGAAAAAATTTTAAAAATTGTTTTTGCTATATAGTAACAAACTTCTACAACTATACCATATACATACAAAATTTCGTGTTGATAGCGGACAGTTGGGTATGACGAAATTATAAGAGTTCCAAGATTTTTTCTGAGAAACCCTTAAAAATATTGTAACAACAAAAAATTATAAAAAAAATTTTATAAAATAAAAATTTCAAATTCTGTGTACTTTATTGAACACATTATATATATTTTTATCTGATTAAATTCGTATAAGTGTCATTACACCTGATTAGATTAATCAGTAGATTAATAACTTATTATGTATGAATTGTAAAAAATACATTTTTTTTTAAATTCATTCAAGTTATACACACAATCAGAATAATATATTTTGTAATCAATTACATTGATCTTGAAACTATTATGAAATGCTACAGGAAAAATATGTAAATATATTAATATTAAATTATGTACATTTAGGTATTATGTATACATAGGTTTCGTTGCAAGAAGAAGAAAAATGATAAATAAATGTCTTATATGAATGCATATTTATACGTTTTGATACATTATAATTATAGGTATAATGGCTTACATATATGTATAATCATAGTTGAAAGATTTGTTGTTCTGATTATGCATTATTTTGTGCACTGGATTTAAAGGTATGTTGATTTAAATATACAGGTATTATTATGAACAAAGTATCGATATATAATATTTAGATGGTCATTGACAGATGTTGCTGAAAATTTGTAAAAATTAACTTTTCTAGAACGAGTTTGAACTTCCAAATGATGTCACTAAAAGGTAACACCAATGTAAACAATGAAAAAAGTGTTTTTTGACATTTTTTTTTGGGTGGAAGGAAAAGTAATAACAAAATACTATTCAGGAATGTTATTAGACGTACTCGTATATTGAAGTATACAAAAAAAAATATCATTTATAAAAATTGCAAAATGGGAATTCCGGAGTCATTCTCTAAAAGCATGTTGAATTTCCGCGGCAGACAGTGTAGCTGCAGTGCAGATTTAAATTTGTAATAAAATAAAAATTATCCTCTTAATCTACGTGGGTGTAGTTAGTGAAATACGCACAGGATTTTCGAAGAGTTAACTCAAACATTTTTTTATAAAACAGTGACTGCCCCTTTTTTTGGTCCAAAATTGGATGATGTTATGTAATAAAATAACAGATTAAGTGCCAAGTAGATTAAGGTAAATAACGGTACATCTTCTTTGCCATTGAGAAGAAGATGTACCGTTATTTACCTGAACCAATTTGGCGCTTAATCTATTATTACTTAACGCCGTCCAATTGTAAGTTCACTTCATTGCAACTTCAAATATTCGCCAAGCACATAAAAATCAATATTTTTAAAATTCTCTACGTATTTCACTTACTATGTAACAATGTAGATTAAGAGGATATTTTTTATTTTGTTCCAGATTCAAATTTGCAGCAGCTGCACTGCGTGCCGTGGAGCACCTCAAATTCAACATGCTTTGAGAGAATGGCCCGACACTGTCATTTTGCAATATTTATCAATGATATTTTTTATACTTACGTGCCTAAGTATATGCCTAATAAAATTTTTGAACAGTATTTTCTTATTACCTTTCCTATTCAAAAAAAAAAGACTTCGATTTTTACCCTTTCCTGGAGTAGTTCTTTAAAATTCAATTTTTTTAATTTTTTTTTTTTTTACTCTTAGACTGTGCTTTCCCGAAGAGCTGACTGTTTTTCCACTTGAGTTCAATAAGCCCTACATGTTGCTGTCGGACTCATTCCATTCTGGTAAGACAGTTGGGCGATACAAACCCTTTAGTCAGTTGTGTAAACAGTTCTAGCAGACATTTTATTTTGATTTAAAAACACTTTTATCATAAGTGCCAAACCTTTGTTTACCTGTTGATATTAAAAAATAATTATTTTGATTCAACAGAAGAGATGGAAGCAAAATTATGTTTTTTCCTAATTGTGAATAATCTGCAGGTACTTTAGGCATTACTGATTGTAAGAAATATTTTGCAGTTCTGAAATAAATTTTAAGTTGATAGCTTCTGTTAAGTCATGCTTTTTAAAAAATATCCTTAAAAAAATGACAAATTATTGAAAAAATTGAAAAAATTGAAAAAATTAATATTTTCCCCCCGTATATATAGTGAAATCATCAAGTATAAGAAGTCGTAATAACTATATCAAAAACTCGTCAACAACATCGATTTTTTCATAATTCTTTCGTATTTCACGGTTATTTATTTTCAGTGATGATTCACAAACAAGAAATTTGAGCGATTTGAGAAATTATATATGTTTTAAAGATACTTTGAACTTAAAAGACTATGGCAACCATGTAATTCTATAACTTCTGAGTTAAAGTTAAAAGTACCATTTTTTATTTAATTACAACTCCTAAAGTAATAATTGTAGAAAGAACTTTAAATAAAAGAATTAAGGATAAAAGTACGCTCTATAAGTATATGAGGTATATGTCATAAAAAAAAATTCTGCACTTCGGGCTCAGTTTTTTTTTCGCAACTATCTCTTAAAAAATTATTATTCTGGAGGCGGAAAAAATTTTTGAATTCCGATATCAAAAAGTAGACATTTCAAGCTTTTAAAATTTAAGTGATCTTTTTAAAATCACTGTCGGATTATTCTTGGCTGAGATACAACTTCTTGAAATTGGATAATAATTTTTAAAATTCTTTAATTTTTTTTTGACAAATACATAATTTTGAGTGTTTTGGACAATTTAATTTTAAATATTAGTATTAAATTATGATCTTAACTACATTCTCGCAACATCCTTAAATTGTTATTAGTCACTATTGCCCTGAAAAGCCACTAACCTACTATAGAAAGAAAAGAAAATTTTAAGTTTCCATATTATGTTATACCGTAAACATACTTGATCTTAAATTCCATTTGAGTAAACAAATAGCTTTTACTATATCTACATAGTAAAGATATCCATTAAAGAGAAATAATGAAAATCAATATAATTATTAAGCACAACAATACATAGAAAACAATCATTAACTATACAGTGCACATATACTTATCATAATGATAATATTATTATAGCAATAGAATAAAATTTCTTTTTCATCAAAAACTTTCTAAAAAATGTATGATTATAGAAAAAAATGTTAAAACAGCATCCAACGACCATTTTAATAATAAATGGCCTTTTCATTTTGAAACAAGATACTGATTGTGGACAATGACTTCGCAAGCCTGTTTTTTTATTTTAACGTACCTATTTGTTTGTTTTTCTTTTTAATTGTAAATTGATTTACAAAACAAAAATATTGTTAATGATATGATAGGTACTGAATAAGTAAATAAACATATAATAGCTCCATACATATTTCATTTTTAGCGAATTTCCATTCTGGAAATTCAGCTATTACGCTCATACTCATGGTGGGACTTGAGCCGGAGACTATAATAGTGAAAATAGACACATAGACACATTTTGAAAATTTTTTCACTGTTAGGAAACTAAACAATTTTAAATGGATACCAAGCAATGTTATATGAAATCCACCAGGATCCTGCGGATCCAAAAACGCCAAAAATCAACCATCCAATCGATTTTGAAAATTTTTCTTCGTTAGAAAGCTAAACTATTTTAGATGAATATAAGTACTGTTAAATGAGGTCCTCAAGGCCCTAGCGGATCGTCATGAGCTATGTTACATGAGGTTCGTCAAGGTCCTTGGAACTCGGAAATGCTAATAACAAACTACCCAACCAATTTTAAAAATTTTTTCACTGTTAGAAAATTAAACTATTTTAAATGAATATAGGGGTTTTATTAGAGGCCTGTCAGGGTCCTGGGGTCTCAATGCGCCAAGAATTAATTACCCACTAATTGATTTTGAAAATTTTTTCACTGTTAAGGAGCTAAACTATTTCAGATCGATATAAGTCATCTTAAATGAGGTTCTTAGGACCTTGGTGGACTGCCATAAGTTATATGAGGTTCGCCAGGGTCATTGGGACCCTAAAGCGGAAAAAATAAACTACTCAACCAGTTTTGAAATTTATTTTATTGTTAGAAGGCTAAACTATTTTGGATGGATATCGGTTATTTTATATGAGGTCCGTCAGGATCCTGGTGACCCAAAACCGTCAAAAGAAACTATACAGTCGATTTTAAAATTTGTTTCATTGTAAGAAAGCTAAAATATTTTAGATAAATATTCAGTCAGTGTAAGCTGTCTTATATGAAGTCCACTTGGATCCTGGAGATTCAAAAATACCAAAATTAAACTATCCAACCGATTTTAGAAATTTTTTCATTGTTAGAGAGGTGAATATTTTAGATGCGCGGATGCTATGTTATATGAGATCCGCTAGGGTCCTGGGGTCCCAAATCTGCTTAAAATTAACTAGCAAACTGATTTCGAAAATTTTTTCACTGTTAAAAAGTTAAACTCTTTTAAATGCATATATGCTATATTATATGAGATACGCCAGGGTCCTGAGAACCCAGAAGGGTCAAAAATTAACTACTCAACCGACTTTGACAATTTTTTCTCTGTTAGAAAGCTAAACTATTTTAGATGGATACAGATTATTGCATGAGATCCGCTAGTGTCCAATTTTTGGAAATTCGCTATGTTATGCAGATGCTGCGACAGGGGAATTTTTATTTAAACTCACTTTTCATTGTGTCCGAAACTCGGAAACGTATATAAGCTATGTAAACGAAGATTACTTTTAAAAATCAGTTTATCTATGTAACTTAGTTTTAAGTATGCAATTCACAAAATATTAATATAAATAATGAGCCTTAATGTTTGTATTTTTTATGTAGATTACTAACCTAAAAAATATTTTTGCCATATTGCCATAAAAAGCGATAGTTTCATTGAAACGTTAAAGGGAATAGCTGTGTTTTAGTAGGAGAGCCATTGGCCAATTTGCGATGGTCATTTCAATAGTTGCCAATTGATAAACTGATTACTGTTAAACTGTAATAAACTGTTTCAATTACTAATAAACTGTTTCAATAATTGATAGAATAGGATCTTAGATACCTACTCTACATGAAAATTCAGATCTGACTAGCCTATTTGTTCGGGTTGAATCATCCTAAACGTTTAAAGAGAGTAAAAGATAACTTATAAAATAACATTTCTTCTATAACTTCTTTATTCCTTTTGGAATACACGTCATGAATTTTCTTTCTCTGTTTTGTACAACTTTTTTCATTTCCTCTAATTTTTTTGATTTATGGCAATAATAGCCTTTTTGTAAGAGATAAATTTGGTCTATATTGTTAAATATATCTATTTGTTTTTGTATGACGTCATAAAAATTTTAAAATGTTGTTATTCACGACAAATGATTTTTAACAACTTTTAAATTAGTTTAAAAGAAATGCATACAATTTTTATTGCGATAACTAAAAAAAATGCTTAATGAACAGTAGACCCATTTTTATGCTAATTTAATACTAATTGCAGCTAAAACCATAAACAAGCTTAAATTATTAAAAAAAAGGATGTATGTATACAATTTCTATTAACAATTATAGTATTTACTCTTTCACTGATATATAATTGAATTAGTTTCTTTAAAATTATGGATTTATTTTTCTCCCCCTTCCTTACCTTCAAATGATTTATTATGTATATAGAAAAAAATTTCATTATTCATTTTTCTTACCATTTTTATACTTCAGTTTCTCATATAACTTTCGTATAAATAAAAATTTTTACATATTTCATTATTTACAACTGTGAAACATGTTAACTACAGAACTACTGTGAACGTGAGAACTACTCAAGTATTTTCATTAGAAAAAACAACTCTGTAATTTAAATCCAAAGTACAAATACAGTTATCATTAAACAATTTTTTCTGGAACTACTAAATTTAAAAAAAAAAAAAAATGTTGAAATATTGTCTTCACCGAAAAATCTCTAAATTTTTCCTCGTCACAGAATTTTTAATATTCTTTTTTTACAACATTTTTCGGATAACCAATTTTCATGAAAATTTCAGTTCATTGTTTTATTTTCCCTCGGGAATGAGATATTTTGTCGTGTTAAAAAGTAGCTTGTATCTTTCTACGCCACCTCAGTTCTCGCTACACAACGTTTCAAGTCAGCTGGTTAAGCGGTTGCGGTCTGAAGGTAAAACAAACAACGTTTTAAATACATTTTCCCTTGGGGATTAGGTAGTTCTCTAAAATAGAAGGTAACCTATATCCTTTTATGTCTTTCCAGATATTACTGTACAAAATTTCAGGTTGATTGGTTAAGCTGTTGAAACGCAAAAACGAGATAAATATCCTCACATAAATAATAATATATACAGTATGATTGGATTAACTAATTGTAAGTAAATATACCAAATGCAAAAAGAGAAAATCCAAACATTATTAAAAACTCCTGGTTAAGTTTTTTCCAATACACTAACAGTGTACGTTTATCTACACTTACATGGTGATTTAACACCTGCTCTTTCTCCACATTTTCCCTCGGGAATCAGATAGTTCTCTAAAATTTTATGTCTTTCCAAATATTACTTACTGTGCAAAATTTCAAGTTGATTGGTTGAGCTGTTGAGACGCAAAAACGAGATAAATATTCTGGCATAAATAATATTAGTATGATTGTATTTACTAAGTATACCAAACGTAAAAAAAAGAAAATGCTAACTTCACTAAAAACTTCTGGTTACGGTTTTCCCAATACCCTAACAGTAATCGTTTATCTACAGTAGCATGGTGATTTAACAGCTACTTTTTCTAATAAAAATTAATAGGCCAAGAGCCCAACGTAACAAATAAAGTTCATTTTAAAATAATGCAAAATTAGTTGTTTGGAAATTGCTTGAGGAATCTGATCCAATAAGGAAATCCAATTTTTAACACAGACCCGTTAAAAATTTTTGAACGCAAAAAATAACATATTTATCACTGGAACTCTGTGCAGTATATAGAGTGAGAGTGCTAAAAGTCGGCCACTTAAACAATTAATGACATGCAGAATTCAAAATTTTGAATTTACGCGTATTTTGATTACCTCATTAAGTACTTTTAAGTATCGCCTTTCTAACTAAATGGAGATTAAATTTCTAAATTAATAAACAATTAAAATATTTTAACTTTTATCTTTAAAAATGTATTTGCCTTAAGTCGGCCACCTATGCCCTAAAGCCGGCCAAAAATGTTCCTAAGGTCGGCCACCTGGATTTTTCATAATATAAATGAATTACCCGATTGTAGTTTATTATGACGCTAAGGAAAACGTTTAAGAAAACTACTCTAACATTATAATATATTATTAATTTAAATTTAAATCTAAACAGAATTATAAAAGAACATTTTTAAATATTTTTTAACAAATATCAATATTTGGTAATCGTGATTACAAACTACATTTAGAAAATGTAATTTGTAATGTAATGTAATTTTCGATTAAATTACATTTTGTATTTGTAATTTGTAATGGTTTTTGAATTACAAATTATATTATTTAATTACATAATTACGATTAATTTTGCTTAAGTTACCTATAAATATGAATAAATTTGCAATCTAAATTAAAGCAATTTCGATAGTGAAACAGTTAGGTTAAAAAATAAATTAACGTAGGGTTGACAAATAGATTGTGTATCTTATTAATTTGAGGCCTTATAGAGCCTAAATTAATCAACTGTAATCAATTTATGATAAGTTATTCGATATCGATAATTTTCGATAACGAAAAGTAGGTTTTGACAGTCCCAATATGTTCGGAATACCCACAATTTGCTTCGCTTAAGCCTTCAAAAATTTCGTTATTTTTTCGCTACGACGCACCGTTTACGAGATATTTACGATCAAAAGTTTACGTTTACGAAAAGTATCGAAAACTAATTTCTTCGAAAATATTCTAATGGTGACTAAATCAATGGGACTAACAGAACCTAAATTAACCAGTTATAGCCAATCCATGATAAGTTACACGGTGTCGATAATTTTCGACAACGAAAAGTCGAAAAAGTAGATTTCAGCCTTCAAAAGTTTCGTTCTTTTTTCGACTACGGAAATTATCGTTTAAATACAAACAATAAAAAAAACATTTAGATTTTAGAATTGCGTAACTTTAGAAGCACTTTTTATAACTACTACTTACAGCCAGTGTGTTAATAATAACATAATAAGTACAAGAAAATTAGTTTGTTGACGGCCTGGCCGACCTTAGGATTTCAATACAAATTTTATCCCTAATGTCGGCCGTATGTTTTTTTTTAGATTTCAAACGATAGACGTTTTAAACAATTTCTAACCTCTTGAGAGGTGTATAATGTTATCAAATTTCGTAAATTCAATCGCTATTGTTAAAAACTTATAAAGTAATTGCTTATTTCCCGCACTGACTAAACTTACAAATTATAGAATGGCCGATTCATTTTCAACACAAGTTGTCATTTATCAATCGATTAAGTATAATAAAACAATAACTACTTGACAAAAATTATTGATTTTAAAAATCGTAAATCTAGAATAGATGAGCCTTTTGTTCTTAGATGATTATCAAGCATTTTCGATGTTTTAAAAGCTTGTTTTTTTAAAAAAAAAAAAGCAACTAGTGGCCGATCTTAGGGCACCGGCCGACATTAGGCAATCCCACCCTATATAAACAAAATAGGGAATATGCATATAGTCTAAATAAATTTTAAATATTTTTTTTTTTATATTCTAGTAGAATATGGAAATTTAATGGTGACAGTAAAAAATCTTTTAATTTGTTAATTTAAAAAAAATATATATATTTTAAAACATAATATTTTAAATGAATTTTAAACGAAATTGAACCCGCCATGACGTAACTCGGCATGGAAATGCCCATTCAAGAGTAACCACGGAAATAGAGAAGAAAAACTACGTTCATTGTTTATAGGGATTGTAAATTTACCGACTTTTTAATTTACCGGTAATTCGGTAATTTTTTTTAGCAAAACCGGTTTACCGGTAATTTACCGGTATTTTTTACAGCACAGAAATATAAAAATAAATATTAAAAAAAAGAAAAAAAAAAACTAAAATTATTTTATTAAGATCATTATATACAGCATTTGAATGTGTACTTATGATTACAAAAATTTTAGAAAGTCCAACAGTCGTTTTCGGTAATTTTATCTGTTTGATTTCCGACAATTTTGTAGGTATCCTACAGCTTCCTTCATAGAAATATACGGCTCATTATTATTGTTTATTGAAAAAATATTTTTACATTTTATTAAGTAATCATAAAATACGAATCAATTATATATAGGTACCTACGGTACCTGTAATAAAAATTTACTTACCTCTTCTTACAATGTAATCATTTAACGTAATGTTTAATTATTTTGGAAAATATACAGCTGATTTGAATAATATTATGTAAGTAAATACGAAAAGGACGTTTTATTGTATTCATATGCATTTTAAAACTAACCATTGCATTGTGCGATTTTATTGTATCATAGACTAGTTTATTATGGATACACACACAGTAAGGGGTAATTTGATTGTGTACATTTACGTTCAATAAATTGAATCATTCTTCTATGAAATAAAATTAACTTATAAAATCTTCAAACATATTATTTTTAATTTGCCGAATTACCGGTAAAAAATCAGCAATTTACCGGTAAAAATTTTATGGAATTTTTAGTAATTTACCGGTAAACCGGTAAACCGGTTTACCGGTATTACAATCCCTAGTTGTTTACTTGTAAATGTCAAATAATTAATTAATTGTGCATACTGATTGTTTTAATTCTACTTGAAGTTTCTCTATTTTTTCTTATTATTATTGTCTTTAAACATTTATTTATAATTTATTTATCGTAAATTATAATGGCGGACGCTGGATTTGTATACTGAAGTCTCCTGAATCTACACCAAATCTGTAATCTATCCAAATCGTTTGAAATCCCTAATTACAGTAAATGGGGTTAAGAATGAAGTGATAGAACCAAAGAATGGGTATCCTACTGAATTGATCTTCCAGATGCAAGTCATGGATGTTCACTGCTACTTAATTGTTGTTGTTTGGTGTCATAACACATGAATTAATGTCATGCTGCAAAGCTGTAATTTACGTCAGTTGCTACCGTATTTGTGTCAACCATTCATGTTTCTTTATATTTTGTAGTTTTATTAATAAATTATATACAATTAATAAAAGAAATTGTTTTTTACCCTGCATTGTATGGTCTAATCTGTCATATCAAAATACGTAATGACCTTGAAATTGATTCTAAAACAAATTAGTCCTAATAAATGGATTCTTCGCATCCTACAACATATAAAAAGTGGTATTATTCAATGGCAGCCATATTTAATTTATAGCCAAAAAGCCACCAGCACAGCGGTCGCGCACAAGTTGCTTGCGATGGTTCCCTAATACCTTAAGACCATACCTAAGACTATAGCAAATTTCAAAAACTTGGCACAAAGTGCACGATTCTAATGAATTCCCCCTATCCTAATTTGTCTGTTTGAAATAGGAATTTTATTTCCAAAAATTCTTAAAATAAAGGGTTAAATGTAATATAAAAATAAATAAATAATCATATTCTTCGTAATTATGTAATTTACCGTTACTATCATTACAATTCTAGTGTCAAGTGATCTAGTGTCATGCCAAAATACGTCACACCCGGCGCGATTTCGTTTAAATTGTATTAGGTTATAACAATAAAAAAAAATAATTTTTTTTACATTATATAAGGATACTGATATTTTTTAAAATATTTTTTTAGAATTATTATTAGTTCTTCTAACTATTTAGGTAATAAAAAAAAAAACATGCATATTTTCTATTTCCCAATTTTTAGATTTTTAAGTACACAGTTGAAGGGGTGGTTTCACCCCTTAAAAATGTGTAGATGCAAAAAATAATGTTATATTTATTACTGGAACTATTTTTGTAATTTTTAAAGTTTTTGTATTCAAACTTTGAGGGGGTGTTTCACCCTCTAAAATCGTTTTTTAGCTGCAACTGATTTTTTTAATGTTATTTAAATATATTGTTATTGAGTATATAGATAACTATATTTTCTGAAAGTCTTATCGACCGGGGAATGTACTCCATAAACATTCTTAAACATTAGGTTCTTTATCTATAAATCGTTAATAAGCACATTGGTTAGCCGGCACATCTGCCTGAATATAATTATATATTCACATATGCAAAATTTGAGAACTACATAGTTTGAAGTTTTGTATAATATAAGACTAATCAATGCAATATTACTAACATATTAAAAATAATCCATTGTAATTATAAAAATTCATATGATTCTAGTTTTGATTGTAGGATTAACGGTGATTTTCAGTTTCCAATTCAGGCTTCAGTTTTGAATAAATTTTACAAATTTTTAAAAGTAGAAGGTGGATAGGCTTTTTTAACATTTATCTGATTACCTAACACACTGAGTAGATCTAGAAATAAAATACCCCTGTCGCAGCATCCTGCGTAACATAGCGAATTTCCGTTTATAAAAATTCGTTTTTCTCGGCAACCAGTGTACATAGAATGACGGCTTAAAAACCTTTCTTACCTCTTTCTAATGGTGTAAAAAAATGTCGGAAAAACTTTTGGATAAGTGGGAATTTTGAAAAAAAAAACTAATTTTTTTCACGAACAAAAATAATGTTCCGGGCATCGGACGTGTCTGGCTAACGAACTTGTCAACGGTTTGGCACTTTCAACATTTTCACCAAATTTCGTAAATCTAGGGTATTTTGTTCGAGAGTTATTGTGCGGACACACACACACACATATAATATATATATATATATATATATATATATATATATATATATATATATATATATATATATATATATATATATATATATATATATATATTATTTTCGGTTTCTAGGGACCTCAAAACAAATTTCTGCCATAGTCCCGGGTTCAAGTCGCGTCATGACAGTGGCTATAATAGCTGAATAACATTCTGGAAATTCGCTAAACGGTGGTGTTAAAATTTGTTTATTTAGTCACGAAGGATATTTTCACGTTTAACTATTGTAGGAACACGTTAACAGGTCAATTAGTCAGTATGTAGATATTTATTATACCTATTAAGAGGAAATGCTTTTAAAAAAAAAATTAGTTTTGGTGCGTTATTTTCAAATAATTACGATATTTCCCGTCTTGGATTGGGTAAACTAGAGCTACGTACTCTATGGAATTCTTAATAGTTAAACTAAAGAGCCAAAAAACGATCATAACCTGAAAACTGTACAACTTTAATAAATCTTGACAACATTCCTGTAGCTTTTACGCGATTTTATGAGGAGACAGGGGCGGGGGTGTCGTCTTATCTCTTTTGCAGCGTTTCCTAAATTAAGAGTTCGAAGCGAAATTCTGAAATTTGCATGCTTGGGGTCGTCAACTTAATATCTACCTCGCAAAAAACCTCATGATGACGAATGGGGTCATTAATAAAAACAAAAAGCTTAGGAAGCGCTGTGTCCTAGTATTCTTTAGGCAGTTCGATTAAACATAAAACATCCGTAACTAATTCTGACATAATATATAGAGATATTATTCAAATATCATAACTGTCATTATATTTGAAGTGGATCTGTCCATATCAAAGTATTACTTGATTCTGATCCTGTTTGTAATGCGATTTCTTTTATTTTAAGTATCAGTTATTTTATTTTAACCCTAATGTAAATATTAGATATTCCTGTTTATAGCAGAATTTAATGATTTTCTTTCTCTGAAACATTTTACACAATTTGTGATGCTGTATTGTCACAATTTTTGTTCAGAATTATTACTAGATTATTTATCTTTTTATTTTAGTTTTAATTCCTTACAAATTTCAACCCACTGTCTTTAGAAATTGTTCAGTTTTCTATTTCATTATGTAAATAAATAGTAGTCTTATAAAGTTCTTAGGCGTATAAACATATTTTTATTGAAACAAAATATAGGAAGATCAGTTTATTTGAATTATTTAATTATTGACCCGTACTTTATTTTTCTGTAAGTGTATTCCATTGAGTAGGTGGATATTAACCATCTGTTCATTAGAATTTTAAATTCTTAGTAGTATCCTAACCTTTTTGATATTTTAGTAACAAACTATATAAGGTACCTAAGGCATTTAAGGCCCAGCGGGTAATAAGGCCCATTAGCTATATTTCTTACCAAGAAAAGTTCTCTAACTTATCAACAAGTTTAAAATGAACTTTCAATCATTTCAAAACCAGATACAAAAGTTGAGCTACTCAGAGTAACAAACTCATGTCATATTTTAACAAACAAATTTAGAGGTTACATTTTCGTTCGTTGATATAAAAATTGTGCACATTGTGAGTGTTATATTAATGATTTTTTAAAGGTATGTTTCTTTCAAATTGTTATCAAAATTGAAAAAAAATTAATATTCTTTACGTTTTACATCAATTAATTTAGTTTATTTCTAAAGTATTTATATAAAATGTATATAAACATAAATATTGACATGTTGATAATAAGGCCCATGCAAATTTTGTTTGGGCTTTATTACCAACACAATTAAAATCAAACACTACAAAGTCAAATCAATTAAAACAGGTCTGAAGTCATTGACAAATGAAGCAAAATTAAACACACAACCTTAAATTACTATAGTTACTCTAATATAAAAAGAACAAAAAGGAAAAAGGACAAAAAATTAAGTACATTTAATTTTGATTTATTTGTTGAATTTGTTTAATGATGCCAGATCAGTTTTAGTTGGTTTGGTCGAATTTTTATTTTTATTCCTAAGTGTTTGGAAGTATGGCTGATAAAAAGAAGAGAGCGTTGTGGTCTGAGGAAACACTGGCATCAGCCTTAAGCTATGTCACTCGGCATGGCAATCAAAGAGAGGTTGCAAGGAGATTCGGAATTCTAAGAAGAACTCTTATATTTAATATTTATTTATTTCGACTTAATATATTCAAACACCTAGTACTTGACTTATGCGAAAAATATGATAAAAAAATTAAAAATTAAAAATAATGACTTAGGTAATTTTTTTTATTGTTGTTTTCAATAACAGTCACGCAGTCAAGCGGGATTCAAGGATTTTCGAAACTTTTTTGAACGTGTAAAAATAACAAAATATTTTGATATATAAGTTCAAGTTATTCTTAAAGTATTTTCAAGTTCAAGTTATTCTTAAAGTAATTAAAATCCCCCAATTAATTTTAAAAAAAAATAATAAATGTACTATTTCAGGCAGTAGCAAAAGGTGGGCCTTATTTTCTACACCAGTCGGAAATAAGGCCCAATTGCAGACACTTTTTAGAATCAAATTTTTGACTTGTACAATTACAAATTCATTAATTTTTTTAGGAATTTTTATCAAAAAATAAGTAAATTTTTATAATTAAATACTATATTTTTGATATTTTATAAGATATATAAATAATAAGCATTTTTTTCTTAGGTGGGCCTTAATTGCCTTAGGTACCTTATAAAAATAACATAAATATGTACAAGTATTCTGCAATTATTTGACCGAGAGAGAACATTTTTACACTTTAGGGGAGTTTATATCGATACATCATTTTTTATTAATTAGATCTTTGAATTTTTTAGAATTTATTTAAGGGCGTGTCATTAATAGTATATTAGGACAAACACTGGGCGTTTACTTTAAGAAATACTTTTCTTAGCTACTGCATTAAAAATATTAGATATGTCTTTTCAACTAACTACATAGTAATTATTAAACGTATGTCGTAAATAATAAAAACATGCAGGGATTGTGATGTGATATAAAAGGAATAAAAATATTTAGCTGTAGAGATCTTATGTTTTTTTTACTTAAGGGTCGTTATTGCAAAAATGTTCAGAAAGTAGAGGAAAATAAAAATATACAAGGAAAGTGATAACGTATATTCCAACCAGAGTAAACAAATTTTAATGTTTTCTCTTCATCAAGGTGTCGACAGAACAATCTAAAGTTGTAATAAATATAATTATTTTGACCAATATCAAAATATTGTGTGTATTAATGGTAGTATAATATGATTTAAAACGAAAAGATGTTACAGAGAGATTACGAATAAGAGATTACACTGTCCTTAAAAAAGTTTCATTATATTGATCCTGGTTCATATTTATTTAAATAATTTAAAATAACAAAATTTCAGTATATTTACATGATATATGTATTTTGAATTCTTAAAAAAATATTAGTAACTTGTAAAATTATTTAAAAAAGTATAAAGTTATCATTAATTAGTATTCGTTTTCACTATTAACTCGGCCAAATAGTCCATTATATTTAGCAAATAGATTATTTATAAGACTTGTTTATCGAGGAAGGCAACATCTATAATAGTGTCTTTTGAATTTGTGTTCAAGTTCGAAGCTTTTTAGAAATTTTTGGCTTTTAAGCTTCCCTTTCGGAGAAGTAATGAACGTAGGCTAATGGATGTTTAATTTAGAGAACGTCAGTAGTAACTGAAAATAAACTAAAAATTAATTTATTAAACAATATGCTAACTTCATTAATTAACAATAATTATATTATTAACGGCTTGATATTTTTTTGTCCAGGTTTCATTACAATACAAACAAAAATATATTGGACTGAATTCATATTAAGTGTGTAAGGTAACAGTGGACAGATTTTAAGATAACTGCGTCTCGCATTAAAGAGAGGATGTGTTTGATTGATTATCAGATTGGAATGACACTCGAACAAACGGTCGGTGGCCTAATTGATAAGGCGCTTGGCTAGCAACCAAAACATCCGGATTCGAGTCCCAGCCGATCCAGTTTGATAATTTTTCAAACACTATGTGAATTTTAATTAACATAATGAATTGGTCATACGTGCCAAAGTAAATCGAATGTTCAAGTATCAGCTAAAGCTGGACATTAAAGTGAACATATGAATATTGGTGTATGTATGAATGCGAACAAAAGTCCGCCGTACATTGATGATGTTTCACAAGCACTCGATAACATTTAAAATTAAAAATATGTTGTTGTTAATATTTATTTTTGGATTTTAAACAAATTATTTGGGTTTATTAATAATACTAATTTTTGATTTCTATTTAGACAATAGAAGTTTTTTTTCATTATAGGTTGTAGGTATGAATACTTTCAAAAATTTACTTCAGTATCTATGTAATTCTCATTAAAAGTATACTTACCAGGAGACTGAAACAGTATTTGGCAAATATAAATTACAAAGTTTAGGTGAAATTATCTAAACTTGGATTGACGTCATTAGCAAATTGAATAAAATTAGACGTACAATTTTATATTACTATAGTTACTTTAATACAAAAATAACAAAGAACGAAAAGAAAATTTTGATACGTCTAATTTTGATGAATTTGTTGCATTTGTTTAATGACGTCAGTCCAATTTTAGATAATTTCAACTATATCTAGTTACTTAATGTTCAAATTATAAATTTTGTAAACGATAAAAAAAAATTCAATTACCTACATTAATAAACTGATTGCTATTATTTATTATTAAAAATATTTTACAAAATTTGCAATTACATAATACGTATTCTGCATAAATTAATAAAAAAATGCCAAAATTTTTTGTCGTGATATTTTGTATAATATGTTTTTAACTTTTTGGACGCGACGGTTTGATTCAAGTAAACTGCTCACTACTAGTCACTACTCAGTATTCTTTGATAATAATTTCTTTAAAAAAATTTGAAATTTATTACTGGTACTACCAACATGTGATTTTTTTACTAACAAAGGTACGTATATCTACAGAAAAAATATATACATAGGTATTATTTGCTATATTTTGTTTATTGTGTTTGGAATATGAATCTGTTCTGCAAAACAGAGAAGGAAATATGGTGTTCATTCCAGGTGTTCATATTCGAAACAAAATAAAAAGTTATATATAGGTATATAGCTAGTTCATATAGATCAGTGGTTCCCAAACTCTTTTGGCCCACGGACCCCTTTTCATAGTCAAAACTTTATCAGGGACCCTGGGTGAAAAACTATATAAATGCATAATAAATAAAAAAAAAAAACACAAAAGCTTTGATGTTTTGAATGGTAAATGGTGGCGTAAAATAAAATATACTTAAATAAAATATTTTGTTGAAGAAGTATTTATTGAAATTATAACTTTTTTTCAAAATACAAAAAAAATGACTTGGATAAACCTGATGGGATGTTATGAGTGTATTTATGTCCGGCTCAATGTTTGTGAGTAGCAACAGCAAATCCCCACGAGTACTAATTTCTGGTCGGTTTTTTTTGTGATGAGGCTTATAACGGCACTGAATCCACGTTTTACCAAATAGGAAGACGAAAAAGTAATCAACAGCTTCTATACAATAACCCATAATGATACATATTACAAGATACAAAGACACAAGATGAAAATACGTATTTTGTATCTTGTATTTGTATTTCAAATACTTGTATCTTAAATAAGCCTCATCTCTGATCATTAATAATATGCATATTTTTTAGAAACACATCTGTGTTAAAACTTACAATCCCTTCTTCGGTTTTTAATAAAAAAAGAAATCTTTAATGAATGTTAAGGGCTTACTGTATTGATAACTGTGATATATAATTTTTTTTAATCAACTTAAAGAAGAGTATAACTTTTCTTTTATACTTTACTTAGGACGTAAAAATCGCTAATAATTTGTTCATTGTTATTTAGCTTCCATATTAATAAAAATTTGTCATAATGTTTTCATTTTATATTAAAACTTGCACGGACCCCCTGAATGATCCCGGGGACCCCTGGGGGTCCGTAGGGACCACTTTGGGAACCACTGATATATGTAGATAGATAGTATATAGATAGTTCATATACCTATGAACACCATATTTCCTTCTCTGTTTTGCAGAACAGATTCATATTCCAAACACAATAAACAAAATATATTTAAACTCCTATAGGTGTTCGCAAATGTTTGTTATTGTTTGTGAATGTAATTTTTTGTCTCCACTGAATAAACATTCACAAGTAATAATCCGTTTGCACATGTTTGTCATTTCATATGGCGTACCAAAAATGACTTTAATTGTAAGTAAAGAAAACTTATGTTAGTGCCGCGTCTTCCGTAACAACGTTAAATTTAATTGAAAAAGCAGGTGGTAAAAAAATACAGTGAAAACATAGATTCTGGACAACTACTAGACCAGAATCGAATTTATAATTCTTCCCCGTCCATTTCTACATTTGTATAGGCCGAATAAAAAAAAATTCATCAAAGGACAAACGGTGAGATTTCAATATCGGAACTAAACAATATTTCGAAAATAGGTACTACGTGGTGGAAAACCACTAGCGAAATCTGAATTTAGGTTTATCTTTAAAGCCCTTTATTGTGAAGTGTTACTTATTAAAAATATCCATGTAAATAAAGGTAAAAAAAAGTTAATTTTTCGCGTTCTCCGCTTCTGCCTAAAAAGGATATTTATGTATAGTTGGTATATATGATTCTAAAATCATACACTTACTTTTTAATAGAAATATTTTCGTCCTCTTTATATTTTGTGACAATTTTTAGCTAAAAAATTTAATGTGTTTGTCATTGAGTTTGATATAGAACATAACAACTTTTTTGAATATGTATATAAAAGCTTTGCTACTTCATCTTTAGCAATGAGATGTTAAGTTGTATTTTAAAGAAATAAAATGCTGTAATGGTGTTACTTTTTATGCTCTAATTCCGATTTCTCTAGAAGTTGCATCAAGTTTCATACATTAATTAATTTTTATTGATCCAAATTATTGGCTTTTATTGTAAAACGAACTTCTGTACTCCTAAGAAATAATCGGTCGGGTTAAAAAGTAGCTTTCCTCAGTCTGTATCAGAATTGACTTTCAGAAAGTTCCTTTAGAATTTGTTCAATAGTTTGATGTGATGGTGCATATTGTTTTGACTGTTACTTCCAGAATGGATTTAAGAATATTACTTTTAGTAATGTATATGACTAAATCTCCAATTACAGCATAAAACGTATTCATTTTGAGTAAATTATGACCGAAATACGAACTGTGAATTAACCTTATCACCTTGCATGATAGTTTTTAATTAAAATTATCGGGAGATTCTAGAAAATGATTCATGAGATTTTAATTGATGACTAAATCCTCATACGTAAAATCATATAATGACAACAATTATAGTACGTAGAATAGACGTTGCAAATGATAAAAGACAATTACTCAATTAATTTCGGTATTTTTCATTGATTAATTAATAATTTAATTTTTTAGTCGAATTTTCTCCGAAAAATTAGACTTATACAGTCTATACGATAAGAGCTGCGAGAGGCGAGACCAGGGGCGCTATCCGTTTTCGGACCCGTAGAACACGATTATGTAAAAAAAAAAGATGTCTGATATATATATATATATATATATATATATATATATATATATATATATATATATATATATTTTCCCGCAACCTTTTAATATGTGTAGGGCCCCCCTATGGAAGTTAAGAGATGAAATTTGGTAAGTGGGGCTTATTCCGATGCACAACAATACTATCAAAGTGGGGTCAAATTTTGGGCAAATTTTTTTTCGGACCCGACCTTTAAGGGGGTGGTGGGGGGCGGAAAAGCAATAAAACTTTTCCAAACCGGTTTTAAATAATGTTTCGGTCAATTATCTACAACATATCCAAAATTCAGCTTCCTAGGATGATATGGTGGGAGTAGAGGGGGGAAAAAACGATTTTCGCTGGATCTAACAGGCCCCCAGCCCCCCAGAATTAACGTAGAGGGTTGAAATTTGGTGTGTTGATAAAGTTCGTACCTAGGTTGTGCTTTTTGGAGGTTTTAATATTTTACCCCCGCCCCCCTCATTTTTAAGCTACAATTTCATGCATTTTCGACGTTTTCGAAGTTTGTACCACTCGCACAGGTCACCTGAATAAACCTAGAGGGCTGAAATTTTGTATTCGGATTGAGTTAGTATCAAGGGGGTGCCTTTTGGGGGTCTCGACTTTTAACCCCTACCCCCACCATTTTTATACCCAAAAGAACATGATTTTTCTTGTTTTTTAACAGTTTCGTTCGGGTCAAAATCTCCCCAAATAAACCTAGAGGGCTGAAATTTGGTGTACAGGTTAAGCTAATAGCCAGACACTGTTTTTTGGAGGTTTCAACTTTTAACCCTTACCCCCACGATTTTTACGCCAATATTTCCTTAATTTTTTTGCTTGTTTTCTAACACGTCTAGAGACTCCATAAGGAAACCTAGAGGGCTGAAATTTTGTACGTGTATTCAGTTGGTATCCAGCTAGTACCTTGTAGGGAATCCACATCACTTTTCCCCCCACTTCTCCCATTTTTACATCGGAACTGAATGCTATTGTTAAATGTGTTTTAAAAGCATTATGTTTATTCTAAATACAAGTAGGCGAATAGTAATTTTAAAAAATTTAAAAAAAAGTGAACTTACTTTTATGACAAATGAAATACATACATATTAAGTAATTTAAAAATGTTATTAAAGTCACTATTTATTTATAAATTAGGAATTTTGGATTTTTAGTATTTATAAAATAGAAATTTTGGATTTTTTTGGAAAGAAAAAATATCTTTATAAAGGCCTTCCAGTTTACTATTTAAGGTCCTTTTTTAATTTTTAAAACTAAAACATAAAGGCAATTAGCGGATAAACATGGGCAGGAATGTCCTCGTACGAATTGTGTTGGCTTTTTTTCTGCTACCTGTTTTCGGCACAAAATTCAAATTTACTGAGATACAACCCTTAAATAATTAAAACCTTTTTTTAAAGCCTCGATCAGCCGAACACTCATCACCAGTTTTGAAACCAACAAAATGACAATTCGGTTGTAGACTTTCAATCACATTTCGCTAGTAGACATTCAATACCGAAGATGAAGGGGAAAATTCGACTACCGTGATGGGGCCCCGCTGCTCACGGCGTTTTTGTTTATGTCATTTAACTGAAAGCCTTAAATATTTATTTTAAAAAAATAAAATAAAATACAAATATTTTAATAGTCTAGTCTAGACCAAAGATTATGATTTTGGTGTCATTCGATTCGTATTGACCTCTAGAAACTTTTTGAAAAAGTCGAAAATGCGCTCATAAAAATTGCAATTGTTATAAACAAAAGAGTGAAAAAAAATGTTTTTGTTTTTTTGAAAAATCTCAAAAACTATTAAAGATTTTTGAAATTAAAAAAAAGATCTGAAAAGAGCAGTTTCACAAAAATAAGTCCCGACTCCCGAAACTGTATCTCCAATATTTATAATTTTAACAGAGCCCTAAAGTTATTGCTAAAATGGGGTGTCTGGCGTTCTCGCGCGCCGCGTCATTCAAACACGGTAAACAAAAAAAATTATTTAAATATATTAAATATCAATATTAGGGAATGAAAAAATTCACGTACCTTCGGAATAAGTTGATAAACAATAATCCGTGCAAAAAAAATTTTTATATGTATTTTTCCATTAGTTATGCTATTATTAATTAACAAAATTTTTGAAACCGAAAGTTGACATAGAAACTTTAATAATTACTTAACTAAAAAGCTCAAATTTTTTTTTCTTCGTAGAATTGTTCTGAAGAGGTGAAAAAATAGATTCCCGTTGAAAAAATCAAAAATTTTTAATTTTCCACTTATTTATAAACAATCAATTACATTGAAAAATGAGAAATGTTGATAATGCACTTGTTTTTCTTTTTGTTTTTTTAAATCTTAATTATTTCGTTTTTTTCTCATTGAGCGTCACCTAAAAATAATTTTTTTAAATTTTTTAATGCTATTATTTAAAAAATTGTTATAAACAAATGCATTGTTTTTGAGGCAATGGAAAATTTTTTTTTTGATTCGAAGGACCAAAAAATATTATGATTTTTTAAAGAAAAGTCGTTTCTTAAAAAAATTTTTTTATTGCTCAAAAATGCATTTGTTAATAAAGAATTTTTTTTGTGTCATTTATTATTAATATTGAAGATACGTTTTTTCTTTTTTTTTTTAAATCATTATTTATATTGCTCTTTCATGTTCCGAAGAAATTACAATTTTTTATTTATGTTTAATAAGTTTATTTAATAAACAATTCGTTATAAACAAATAAATTTTTACGTTTAATTTTTTAACTAAATAACTTTTAAATAACTTTTAAATAAATAACTAATAAATAATAATCTTTTTATTTTTTGTAAAAGATAAGAAACCTAATAAAAAATATCAACAGTCATGATTGTTTTCCTCATAATTAAAAATAAAATCAAGTTAAACTTACGGTTAAGAAATCAATTTGTTTATTTTTAATCAAAAATCAAAAAAGATTGTAATTTCTTCGGAATATGAAAGAGCAATATAAATAATGATTTAAAAAAAAATTTTAAATAATAGCATTAAAAAATTTAAAAAAATTATTTTCAGGTGGCGCTCAATGAGAAAAAAACGAAATAATTAAGATTTAAAAAAACAAATGCTTTATCAATATTTCTCATTTTTCAATGAAATTGATTGTTTATAAATAAGTGGAAAATTAAAAATTTTTGATTTTTTCAACGGGAATCTATTTTTTCATCTCTTCAGAACAATTCTACGAAGCAAAAAAATTTGAGCTTTTTAGTTAAATAATTATTAAGGTTTCTATGTCAACTTTTGTTTCAAAAATTTTGTTAATTAACAATAGCATAATTAATGGAAAAATACATATAAAAATTTTTTTTGCACGGATTATTGTTTATCAACTTATTCCGAAGGTACGTGAATTTTTTCATTCCTTAATATTGATATTTAATATATTTAAGTAATTTTTTTTGTTTACCGTGTTTGAATGACGCGGCGCGCGAGAACGCCAAACACCCCATTTTAGCAATAACTTTAGGGCTCTGTTAAAATTATAAATATTGGAGATACAGTTTCGGGAGTCGGGACTTATTTTTGTGAAATTTCCTGCTCTTTTCAGATTTTTTTTTAATTTCAAAAATCTTTAATAGTTTTTGAGATTTTTCAAAAAAACAAAAACACTCTTTTTTTTCACTCTTTTGTTTATAACAATTGCAATTTTTATGAGCGCATTTTCAACTTTTCCAAAAAGTTTCTAGAGGTCAATACGAATCGAATGACACCAAAATCATAATTTTTGGTGCACTCTATGAGAATTTCACTAAAATGGCTCTTCTAGACTAGACTATAAATCTTTTAAATTTTACTACGATAATACGATAATAGGCTTTTAATACTTTTAAGATGTAAAACTTTTTGCAATAGGGAATTAGGTGCTCATATTAAAACTAATTAATAAAGGTTTACCGAAGTCCACTTCAGTCCATCCACAAAGCTAATTCCGAACTGTTTTTCCTAAATACAAAAGTGTACTCAGAAGGTCCAGAAATTCATACATCATGCAAAATTGATTTGAATTTGTATGTGAATTACGTGGAACTGAGTAAAAAAATCAATACCTAACTGTAATTGAAATGCAATCAAAAAAAGATTTCTTAAGATCCTTTTAACTTATTAACATTTAGCAAAATATTCATTTTTGATTGTCATCTAATTAATTTATTTCATGCAATTAAAAGTATATTTAATACAGTTATATACATACATATAACTACATTTAAGCTAATTTTTGTTTAATCTAGTCCACAAGTTAAAAATCTTGAAAAATAGTGGTAAAGCACTTAAAAATATGAACAATAGCTCATTCGATTCGTATTGACCGATAGAAAAATGTATTTTAAGGATTTTATAACACATAAAAAATTGCAATTGTTATTAGCAAAATAAGGTGGAAAAAAACGAGGTATTCAGTTTTTTGTTAATAACTTAAAAACTATTAATTAAACTAAATTATAAACTATAGATTCTTAAAGAGGAGGAAATTTGCAATAAAAAAGTCCCAACTTCCGGAACTCTACCTCTATTATTTCTAATTTTAATTTAACGCGGAAAATCGGGTTCCGCTCGCCATTTTTAGCACAGACGCAGCGACGCTGAAAACAACATATCATCGAAAATAATTTTTTTTTGTAGTAGTAAATGTTAATTTAAAAATTTAAAAAAATTATTCTGTATTCAAAACACCCCAAAGAATAAGAAATTATTTTCGGATCTCTGCTTTCACAAATAGTTACATAAAAGTTTAAATAATTACCTTAAAAATTTTTTGCCTCGTGGAGCCTTTCTTATATATATACTACTCAAAACAAAATAAGGGCCACTCATGTTTTGGTGCATAAGTTTAGTTTTATATAAGTTACAGTATAAGGTATGCTTACATTTAATTAAGGAACTAATTTTTTACTAAATAAAATTAATTTTAATAAGATTAAATAAAAAATTAATCCATAATTACATTTTTTTAGGATTTTATCATTTTTATAGTCATTTTTACAGTCATCAACAAACGTTCACGCTTTGAGTAAAAGCACACATTATGCAACTTTTCGGTGATTTAATATCAAGTATGCCCTCCCCTTTTTAAAACACATTCTTGAAGCCTCCTCGACATGCTTTCAATAAGATGCCTAACGGTTTCATCAGGAATCTCCTCCCAACATCTTCTCAAAACATCAATCAGTTGTTGTTGGGTGTGCACATCCTCTCCGGCTGCTCTGACTCGCCGTTTTAATTGATCCCAAAGATGTTCTATTGGGTTCAAGTCAGGGCTATTTGCAGGTCACGGTAAAACTTGTATATTAGCCTCCCTAAGGACAGTTGTCGTCGCTCGAGCGGTATGCGCTCGGGCATTATCCTGCATCAGGATAAATCCGTCGGTCGCTCGTTGTGCAAAGGGGATCACATGGGGTCTGACAACCTGTTCGATGTAACTTTGAGCCGTTACAGTACCCTCGTTCAGGAAAACAAGCTCAGTTTTGCCTTGCAAACTAATTCCACCCCAGACCATGACATTAGGACCGCCAAATCTGTCGCGTTCATGAATGTAAGGATCAGAAAACCTTTCCCCACTTCTTCTCCACACTCTTACACGTCGATCATCACTAAAAAACTTCACCTTGCACTCATCCGTGAAGAGTACGTGACGCCATTCCTCCAAGCCCCATTCAAGGTGTTCACGTGCAAATCTTAAACGGTTTGCACGATGCGCTCCGGTCAGTTTGGTACGGATTACTGGTCTTCTTGAACAGTGTTGGTCTTCATGCTAATGATTTCGTATGGTCTGATTACTGACAACAGTACCAGTAGATCGATGTAAGCGATTTTACAGAGTACCTGCGGTAACAGTCGGCTCACGTCGTGCACACAGTCGAATGTAATGGTCTTCACGGGCAGTGGTAGCACGAACTCTTCCTAAGCCACGGCGCCGGGTTACACTACCGGTCGGCTGATACCAATTCCAAACATTTTGAATAGCCCTTCGTGAACAACCCAACTGCAGAGCCACGGAACGTTGAGACTGACCACCCTCAATCATCGTTACGGCTCTGGTAGCAATAGCTTCGTCCATATGGTGTCGAATTCTCGGCATTGTAAAAATAAATGATTGAATAACACGCCAAACTTCAAAAAACAACCTCAGCAATCAATAATCTAGCGCAAACTGATTTAAAATCAAATTCAAAAAAATAAGTAAAAGTAACCACTTGACGCTGTGCGAGACAAAAAAAACGTTTAAATCTTCCCCTCAACAATAATATCACTTAAACCTAACTGTTATCATTTACTCAACCACTTAATATCATAACAGCAGTCATTTAGAAAAGTTATTTTGACGTGGATCGACATAAATCAGTTTTAAAATACAAACTTTCAAGTGGCCCTTATTTTGTTTTGAGGAGTATATATACTTAAGAAGATTATGTCGTAAAACTTTATAAAAGTTTTTTATTTTGTTTATTATAATTTCTTAAAGTTAAAAATTTAAGGAATATGAAGGAAATAACAATAAAAAAAAATTTTTAGCAGTTTTATAATTTTGACGTTTTTTTATCTATCCTTGACAGTAATTGACATGGGTTGCAATTTTTTACGTAATTTATTAATAAATTTTTCATAAACAAATGGAGAAATTTAATTGTTAAAAAAATTTTTCTTACCCCGTTGTAGTCATGAAAAAATAATAATTATTAAAATAAATAAAAGTTTGATAGATAGTTTGTTAAGAAATTTTTTTAATTTTTAAAAAAATTCTTTTTTATTATTTCTATTGTTTAAATAATTAGTTAAGGAATAACCTTTTCCTTAAAAATCATTATTTGCATTTCTCAACACGGTAACTTAAAAAAAATTATCAACAATTTAATTGTTTATCAAATAAACAATTTGTTATATTTGCAAATTTCATTTCTTAATTTGATTTCTTAAAAAAAAGATTTGTTTCATTTCTTAACTATTAATAGTTTTTAAGTTATTAACAAAAAACCGAATACCTTGTTTTTTCCATCTTATTTTGTTAATAACAATTGCAATTTTTTATGTGCTGTAAAATCCTTAAAATACATTTTTCTATAGGTTATTACCTCATTACGAATCGAAAGAGCTATTGCTCAATTTTTTACGTGCTTTATCACTATTTTTCAAGTTTTTTTAACTTGTGGACTAGACTAGTTAAGAAATATTGAAAGATGGTAAACTAACAAATATTCGTTCAACTACATAATTTTTCCACAAACAAACGTCGCTTCGAATTTTATGTTTTGAAAACAGGACTTAATATTAAAAAATGATAGTAAACGGAATATCTTAAGAATCGTTTCTAACGATATTCCACAAAGTTTTTTTTTCGTATTACAGTAAACTTTGATTAACCGTCACCATCAGGATCGGGATTGTGACAGTTAATCGAATTAGACGGATAGAAAAAATTTTTCAACACTTTCATTGTCAAACTAAAAATATAGACTTGTGAGATGGCCAAATATTTTACGTTAAATAAGTAGGTTCTTATATTTGGCCATATAGTTAAGAACGTGTTAATAAATTGATAGCTCTAGAACGAAAATGAAAATGAAAATGTTTATAAGTTGATAATACATACCTAATTAAGATATTTAATTTTAAGTTATTCTCGCTAGCTTTTAAAGTTACAAAAGGATAAAACCCCTACATGTCATTACCTATATGAAAAAATTTGATATTCTTTGCAAAAATTTGATATTCTTAAAAAAAGCTCTTAAAAATATGAACAATAGCTCATTCGATTCGTAATGACCTATAGAAAAATGTATTTTAAGGATTTTATAGCACATAAAAAATTGCAATTGTTATTAACAATTGCAAAAAAATT
Source organism: Brachynemurus nebulosus (assembly GCA_035578155.1). Lineage (NCBI taxonomy): Eukaryota > Metazoa > Arthropoda > Insecta > Neuroptera > Myrmeleontidae > Brachynemurus > Brachynemurus nebulosus. The sequence continues at coordinate 1,898,567 of JAPWDM010000038.1, forward strand.
TGATATTCTTTGGGCATGAGTGGATAAAGATGCTATGTAACATTTTTTTCAAAAATTCATTTTTTTGCTAAATTTTGATACATTTTATTTATCCTGAAGTATCATATATTAAAATTTGGTTTCATTAGATCCAATTGTGAATTACTGGATTTTAAAAATGAGTGCTGCTAACGTATCTTGTTTTGAATCGGTTTTTCTTGGCTATCTCAATCTCCCGATGCAAACCTGGTGGAAAATAAATTATAAACACAGGCTTCAGAAAAGTGTGTCTTTACATTAAAGCAACTGTCTCAACAGATAGAAAAAATATGGCGCTCACTGCCTCAATCATATGCGGAAAATCTTGTAACAAGCATGGCTCATCGGTGTCAAGCTATACTTGATAATAATGGTGACTGAACTGTGTATTAAATACAATGCATCCTTCCCCATTTATATTCGTTTTATTTCACATTATTATTTTCTTTCCTCGAGTTACATTATCTAAGATATTCACGCCACGCTCTTGTGGTAATTACTGTATATATATCCTAAGAATACAATTTGCTTGGGGAGATATAGTAAGTTCGAAAAAGTCGAATTTTAGTTAAGTACGGTCTGGATAACCAATTAGTCCATTGTATTAGTCCAAAAGTTCTATGAAATATGATTTTAGCAACAGAAACTTGATTATCAAAGACTATCAATAGTTCTCCACCACTACTATCGAAATAAAGTATATACAGCAAAAAGTTTTTTCGATTTAATCATAACATTCCTAGCATCTATATCTACAGGTATATAAAAGCGAAATACCACTCACTCACTCACCTATCACGAAATCTCCAGAACTATGATATATACAAGCTTGAAATTTGGTATATAGGTCTCTGTTGGGTCGTAGGTGCTTGCTTGGGTTTTGAAAAATTTTTAGTCTAACCGTAGAAATTTACGAAATACCGCAAAATGTCAATTTTTTTATTGCTAAAAGTCGGCCACTTAAACAATTAACGACGTACAGAATTCTGAATTTTGAATTTACGCGTATTTTGATTATCTCATTAAGTACTTTTAAGTATCGCTTTTCTAATTAAATGGAGATTAAATTTCTAAATTAATAAACAATTAAAATGTTTTAACTTTTATCTTTAAAAATGTATTTGCCTTAAGTCGGCCACTTATGCCCTAAAACTGGCCAAAAATGTTGCTAAGGTCGGCCACCTGAATTTTTCATAATATAAATGAATTACCCGATTGTAGTTTATTATGACGCTACGGAAAACGTTTAAGGAAAACTATTCTAACGTTATAATATATTATAAATTTAAATTTAAATCAAAACAGAATTATAAAAGAACATTCTTAAATATTTTTTAACAAATATCAATAATTGGTAATCATGATTACAAACTACATTTAGAAAATGTAACTTGTAATGTAATGTAATTTTCGATTAAATTACATTTTGTAATCGTAATTTGTAATCGTTTTTGAATTATAAAATATATTTTTTAATTACATAATTAAAATTAATTTTGCTTAAGTTACCTATAAATATGAATAAAACTGCAATCTAAATTAAAACAATTTCGATAGTGAAACAGTTAGGTTAAAGGGTAAATTAAGGTAGGGTTGACAAATAGATTGCTTATTTTATTAATTTGAGGACTAACAGAGCCTAAATTAATCAACTGTAATCAGGTTATGATAAGTAATTCGATATCGATAATTTTCGATAACGGAAAGTAGGTTTTGACAGTCCCAATATGTTCAGAATACCCACAACTTGCTTCTCGTAAGCCTTCAAAAATTTCGTTATTTTTTCGCTACGACGCACACAATTTAAGGAACAGTGTCGTTTTTTAGAAACTATTATTGAAATTTTTTAACTTGCATAGAACATACATAAAAAGTTTAGATAATCATATTATTAACAAATTAAAAGCTAATTTTAATCCTAACTAATGTTATAAAATGAAAATGAGTTTGTTTGTTTATTTATTAGACTTTCTTTCACACCTCAACCGCTTAACCAATCCACTTTAAATTTTGCACAGAGATAATTTAGAGAACAGAGAATGTTACAGACTACTTTTTACCACGGGAAAGTATTTTATTTCTGTGGGAAAATTTCCAAGAAAAAAATAACAGCTTTCGATAGTAACGCGGTTCAAGTATTATACTCTATACACATTAACTTGACGTCATAATTTCATACAAAACGCGAACGAAGCCGCGAGTAAATACTAATATTAAATGAAAGTATAAGAAATATTTTATCCCTTATTATTACACGAAAGGTTTGTATTTTTTCGAATAAATTTGGGTTTGTCTAACGAAAATTTGTTGCCTAGCAATTTAACGAGAAAAATTTTCAACTAACAAAAACGCGCTTTTAGGCAAGAAATTTGAGTTGTAGAAAACACAAATTTATTCAGAAAAAATATAAAACTTAAGTGTAATACGGTAAGACAATTTAACGAATAAAATAAGTTTGTATAATTCATATCATTTATTTAATACATTGTTACTATGGTTCTGAAATCAGTTAAATTTACCAACACGAATTTTTGTTTCATTTTTGTCGTGTTTACCTACAATGAAATGACCAATGAAATGTTTTTTATATCATTTTTTTTGCTGTAACGATCTGTCCTAACTTTTTTCCATGGTAAAAGTGAAAAAACTACAGTATTCTTATGGGACTTGAGACATATTGGTTAAATTGTCACGAAAATTGTAAAAAACTGTGGCTACTAGATTACGAAATTCTGATTTAATGCGTGTTTGACACGCACTTGCCGAATTCTCTTTCCCTTAACAGCTACAGCACTTTTCTGTTTTACATTCCGTTGTAAAGAAAGATAATAACATTATCGTAAAAGAAGTGTAATCGTGAAACTAGTTAGTATGTCACTTAAATAATTACCGTATTATTATCGTTGTCTTCTGCTACAATAGGCAACAGTGACAAATATGTACAGTACGTTCCCATTTATTCGAGTCTACGAATTATCTGGGGTGGTGCGTGGGTTTTTTTACAGGTATTGTAAATTATAGTTGAGTATTAGAGCCAAGACACACGTATCACGTGACCACCACTTTTTTGTCGTTGTCGTGTGGTTGTACTGTCGTTCGTGTGCTGACCACTTACTAGCCACTTTTTAATGGCCGAGTAACGTATAAGGTATAATCACTGTTGGACAACATAAATGCCATCAATATTGTCTGTTATATGTATACAGTGTAGTACTGGTACTTACGTATCTGTCGCTTATGTCGCTTATAAGTTGTCCTCTAGTCGCAAGTTTTGGCCACTAATAGCGATACTCACTGACAGTAAACGACACATTGCTACAGTGTCCGACTACGACGACAAGTTGCGGTCCGTGTGTTTTGAAATTTGTGTTTCCATAATGCTAAGGCCACACTAATGTTAACGTCTAACGTAATGTCTAATGTTTATAAGCGCAATAATTATGGCGCTAATATAACGACTTAAACTACGCGTAAATTGGGCGGCTACACTATAGCATTTAATGTATACCTCATTTCAGATACAATTAATCATCCGTTTTCGCTAAAAAATTAGTTAATTCTTATATTCGAAACAAATCAACCTTCTCTTCTTTTCTAAAAACAAACTTCAAATTTAAAATTTACGTAAATGCAATAATGAAAGAGATAAAGCCAAGAAAACGGAATTTATTTAAATTCAAAGTGACGAAGCATGGTTAAATTTAACTGAAATAGACCATAGTATCTCGATAATTATCGTGCTAAAACAAAAATGGATTCTATTTTTATTTTTAATTAATATAAATCTTAATTTTAAATACTGTTAATTTAAAAAGGGAAAATTTTAAATAATTTTTATTTTAAATTTAAAACAGTGGAATGAACGCTTTTATTTAAATGATGATATCGATGATATACCGTACTACATAAGTACATAATTATATATGCAACATAAACATAATTGTTCTTGTTGCCTGGAAATACATAAATAGACATATTATGTACATATGATACATATCGTACATATGTATGCATCCAGCGTAGAATGATGTGGTAGAATGCCCAGGCATGTGTAGCCACCATTTTTAACGCCATAAATGACGCGCTAAAATCCTTTGATGTGCCAAAAATCATCCAATCCAATGACGTTAATAAATTAAGGCGTTAAGTTCTGGTCACACCTGCATTTAATGTCGATTAATGCGATAATTAACGGCATTAACCGTTAGTATGGCCCTAGGGTAAGAAAACTACATGCGTACATAACCGGCCACAGAGCAGCCACTATTTTGTCGCTGTCGCGTGGTCGTCGTGTGGTACGTGTGTCTTGGCTCTGAAGAACTATAATTTTCTTTCCATGAATTAAAAATAACTACGTATGTACTATTACTTTGATGTATTGTTAATGCAAGAAATTATACTTTAGTTTGGTCATGTGAATGTTTATGGTTATTTACAACCTCAAAATACATTACATCTCCGTATTATCTTAGGTAGCCTTGGTTTCGACAACCTCGGATTATCGGGAGTCTACTGTATTGTAATTACAATTATTACAGTTACTTATTGTTTTTTCGAAACCGTATCAAGTGTATTCTTAATATACAATAAATACATATTTATTGACACAATAAATGGTAGATATTCACCTGAACTACCTAAGACATTATCATATCGATACAAAATTGAAGACATGAGTGGATGAAGGTGTTATGTAACATTACACTTTTTAGCGAATTTCGAAAACTCGAAATTCAGCTATTACAGTAGGTCTCATGACGCAATCTGAGTCCGGGACTATGGCAGAAATCTGTTTTGAGGTCCCTAGAATACGAAAATGATATTCACTAAAATTTATATATATATATATATATATATATATATATATATATATATATATATATATATATATATATATATATATATATATATATATATATATATATATATTTATGTGTTCCCACGATAACTCTCGAACGAAACGTCTAACGCTTATGAAATTTTGTGTGCGGACTGGATTCTGAATTGGCTTGGCTAAGTTCGTTAGCCAGACACGTCGGATGCCCAGAAGTAGGTTTTCTGGCCATTTTTTATCATTCGATCCTATCATAAGGCAGTTCGATTTTTACATCGTTGAAAAGGAAAAAAAAAATTATGAAGAAAATATTCTTATAATTTTCTATCTATTTTAAGTATTTTTCGAGAAAATGTAAATTTTCACTTTTATTCTTTCTTTGTTAGTCTAATAAGTAATTTATATTTATATCTCAGTTCTTTATGAAGTATAAAAATATTTCACTTTTTTATTAAAGAATTTTGTGAGAACAAGTGAATACTATTCACATATATGTGATATAACACACATACATGTATAGAGTTTTGTTTCTCATTTATTGCATTATAATTAGCATGGTTCTATCCCATGTTAAAAAATGTAAATTAAACAGATTTTCTAAGCTAATGTAATGAAGAATTTTTTTTTTTTTATTGAATTTTTAAGTAAACAAGAAATTGAAGATTATGTTATGATATAATATTATTAAATATATGAAACAAAACAAAATATGTATAATGTACATATGTATGTACGGAAAAATATTTTGAATCGATTTTGAAAATTTTTTCACTAATAATTAATAATGTTAAAAAATTAAACCATTTCAAATGGATTTAAGGTATTTTATGTGAGGTCAAGGTTTTCGGGACCTAAAAAGGCCAAAAATTAATTAACCAATCGATTTTAAAAATTTTTTCACAGTTAGTAAGTTAAAGTATTTGAATTAATTAATTAAATGATGTCCGCAAGAAGCTTACGGACTGCCATAAGTTATATGAGATCCTTAGAATCCTTTTCTTACTGTTAGAGTACTAGACTTGTATGAGTTTCGCCAGGATTTACTGATCCCATAATTGTAAAAAATAAACTAAACGACCAATTTTAAAAATTTCTTCACTGTTACAGAGCTAAACTATTTTAGATAGATTTAGAATACATTATGTAAGGTCCGCCAGGGTCCACAGGACCCAAAAGTGTCAAAAATAAACTAACTGACCGATTTTGAAAATTTTTTCACTGTTACAGAGCTAAACTATTTTAGATAAATATCGATTTATCGATAAATATCGAGTTATGTAAAGTCCGCCTGGGTCCATAGGACCCAAAAGTGTCAAAAATAAACTGCCTGATCGATTTTGAAAATTTTTTCACTGTTACAGAGCTAAACTATTTTAGATAAATATAAATTACGTTATGTAAGGTCCACCAAGGTCCATAGAACCCAAAAGTGTCAAAAATAAACTAACTGACCGATTTTGAAAATTTTTTCACTGTTACAGAGCTAAACTATTTTAGATAAATATAGATTACGTTATGTAAGGTCTGCCAGGGTCCATGGGATCCAAAAGTGTCAAAAATAAACTAACCGACCGATTTTGAAAATTTTTTCACTGTTACAGAGCTAAACTATTTTAGATAAATATAGATTACGTTATGTAAGGTCTGCCAGGGTCCATGGGATCCAAAAGTGTCAAAAATAAACTAACCGACCGATTTTGAAAATTTTTTCACTGTTGGGGAACTAACTATTTTAGATAGACATACATTACGTTATTTAGGGTCCGCCAGGGTCCATGGGACCCAAAAGTGGTAAAAATAAACTAACCGACCGATTTTGAAAATTTTTTCACTGTTACAGAGCTAAACTATTTTAGATAAATATAGATTACGTTATGTAAAGTCTGCCAGGGTCCATCGGATCCAAAAGCGTCAAAAATAAACTAACCGACCGATTTTGAAAATTTTTTCACTGTTGGGGAGCTAAGCTATTTTAGATACATATAGATTACGTTATGTAAGGTCTGAAGTGTCAGTAGGACCTAAAAGTGTCAAAAATAAAATAACTGACCGATTTTGAAACCTTTTTACTATTACCGAGGTAAACTATTTTAGATAGGTACAGGTTGTGTTATCTGAGATCCACAACTGTCCTGCGGATGCAAATGCGGCGTAGAATGCTACACAACGGGTTTTGAATATATATATATATATATATATATATATATATATATATATATATATATATATATTACATAAAGTCCGCCTAGAATATACGGTCGAGCTGATTTTTTAATGAGGTCCACCGGGATCTTGCAGATCCGAAAACGCCAGTAATAAGCTATCGAACCGATGCTAAAAAATTTCTCACTGCTAGAGAACTAAATTATTTTAGATGAATACAACTATGCTGCACAAAATTCGTTCGGGTTCTTGGGTCCCCAAAAATACCAAAACTAATTACCCAACCGATTTTAAAAATTCTTTTACTCTTAGAAAGCTAAACTATTTTAAATAGGTACAGGTCTTAGATGAGATCCGCCAGTGCACAAGATTTGGAAATTCGCTATGTTATGCAGATGCTGCGACAGGGGTATTATAATTTTACAATAGAAGCGTTTGAAAGTTTTTATTTACATGTACTTCCCATGCAATATAACAAATTTATTATTGAATTTCTACAAAACTATTTGACTTAATGAAACCAAATTTTAATATATATGATACTTCAACATAAAATATTTCAAAAACTTGGCAAGAAATGAATTTTTGAAAAAAAATGTTACATAACACCTTCATCCACTCATGTCTTCAATTGTTTTATAAAAAAGTAGTCGATTGTTAGAATATTAATTAACTTGGTAACAATTTAAATGGTAATTTTATGTAAGTTGACCAGAACACTTTCAAGTACGCATTTTACATTACTTGATATTCATTTTTTGACAACACCTACTTAGATACTTGTTACTGACAATTAGTAAAAATAAAATATTTCTTCTTGTCCATAGTCTTAGTCTCATCGTCAGTTTTTACGACAAAAGAAGTATAAGAATTGACATTGTATCTACTAGAACTAGGTATTACTCAAAGTATTTTTTGCTTATAATAAAAATAGATTTAAACTAGAAATACCTAGTTACCTTACAGCTTAAATATCTTTACTGCGAAAAATCGAGTATTATAGAAAAGAATAGACAAAATATTGCAATCTGAGTAAGTGAAATTTCAACAGAGCTAGACGAAATGAATCCATTTAATATAAATAATAAAAAAAATGATTTTCTGCAATTCATTCTAAATTCAAAAAGGAAAAGAGTTTTATTGAACATTTTATAATATAGCTCTATAAAATAGACATAGTACGTAAAATAGCTAATAGAAACCGTAAAATAGCTATCTAAAAAGGTTTGTAAAATAGAAAATACTTCTTTCTTAGTTACAATAATTATTTGTACATACACCAATAAAAAAAAAAAACTAAAAGATTCTGGAACTAAATAATAGCAGCTTCAGAAGAAGATTTCTTATAAGTTTGTATGATATGAAAAGATTTAATTTTTAAAACTAAAAACTAATCCCCTGACATCTTCAAACCTTGACTACGCTAGGACTTCTAAATTATGAAAATTTTATGTACTGTAGAGACAGAAGAGCGAACAACTTATTGTTAAGCCGGGTCTACATATAACGAACGAACGCGAACGAATGCGAACAAACGTAAACGAATGGTAGCGAACAAACATAAACGAACAAATGTGGACGTAGTCACGAAAGCGAACAAACACGAACGAACAGTTTCGAACACTCACGAATGTTTTCCATTTGTTGTCGGTACATCAAAGAAAAAGATTCGTTCGTGTTTGTTTGTGTCTGTCAGATGTGGACGATTAAAAATTATTCTAACAATAAATTAAGATAGACAGTTTAAAATAAATTCAGTTAACAATTTAAAATTGACAAGATTTGAAATTTTATTTCGATGTTTTGGGATGTTTTAGATAATTTTTACAAAATTACCAGAAAAATAAATGACGTGTGGGTATCTCTGGAGGGAAAATTTGATTAACAGAAGTCGCAATGAGTAACAACACTGAAGTCTTTCTTTAACAGGAATTGCTTTCCGATAATAAGTGTATATTTTGTTTAAATATTTCTGGTCCAACTATTTCAGTTAACTTTTCGAAATCTGATAGTGCCGATCTTGTGAAATTTCCAAAAAATTAGGAATTTTCACAAATTAAATCAGTTAGTAAATTAGAGGCATTATAACGAGTTTTACTTTTATGAAACAAAACCATCTGCCAACATCTTTTTGATTTGCTGGTTTTTAAAGATCGCATGACAAAATTGGAGTCATAATGTGGGCGATATCAGTAGACCATAAAACTCACTGCAATAACTTCATTTCAGAATTTATTAAACTTATTTAAAAAACTATTGTTTAGCCGGAACATAAACGAACATCAAAGAATTGAGGTTAATTGTTCATTTGCGTTCGTTTGTGTTTGTTTTTGTTTGTTCATGTTCGTTCATGTTGGTTTACGTTCGTTCACGTTTGTTCGCATTCGTTCACGTTCGTTCGTTATATATGTAGACCCGACTTTAGTCTACAATCATTCTGATGCTCGACTGTCGTCGTCAACCTTACATACGCATACGACAGTCGAACATCAGAAACACTTATTACCCACCGCCAATGTGTTAATAGTAAAAATGAGTGTATGGAAACTAACAAGTAATTTAAGGGGGTGACTCACTCCTATCTCCAATGTTGCTCATAATAAATTTCGAATTCTAGAATTTCATTCCTACGTTACACTAATTGTTTTAAACTATTTTCCATGAAGAAGTTCTTGAATTACTCAAACAATGCGGTTATGTCAGCACAGTCATCCTCTAGTTAACTACTCTTAGGATTAATATTGGGACATTGAGCAAAAACAGACTGCTATATAGTTCGCAGACCAAAAATTTCCTTTTAAATGGAAATATTTTTAGTCGATTGGGAATCATTTAGGAAAATTTAGGAATATAATTTTTTCATTTAGGATTTTATAATTAGTGAGTAATTAATTAGTCTTTTTTAGCATACAGTTAGCAGACCATGGAAATCAAAATATTAATTTATTTCACATTATTTGATATTAAATAGTTTGGGAAGAATATTAAAATTAATCACAACATTTGGGAATTCATAGTTAATTAATTACACCGATTTTTCTGTTTATGCTTTTACATATATGTACAATATATATACTCCATAGCTGCCGTCACTGACGAATATGGCGGCAAAATTTAAATACTACTGAGCTACGTTCAGAAATAAAAGATGAAGGTGGAATATGTTTTGATAGAGTAACTGTTGGCTAGCCTGACGAGGGGGGGCAACGAAGAGGGAGTCCGTTGGTAGAGGATCCAGGAAAAAACAAAAAAAAACTTTTTTGGTTGTATATTATTTGTGGTCGTTTTATTTGCGTTCAAATTCAAAAATTGCCTTATTTATGGTAAAAAATTTTAACAATAGTGGATTAGTGAGGGCAAAGAAGTTTAAAAGTTTATCTGAAAAAAAATTTGTCCTATTTGCTGTCAAAAATTTTGGTCATTTTAAAAATTATTTAAATAATATTGTAATTTCAAGTATAATTTATCGTTAGCGCAACCCAGAATTTGCGGGTTGCTTGATTAACATTGTGCTCTGTCTATTATAGGTAGAACGGACATTAAAGACCCGCACAGACTACCATACTCGGCTATTTATAAAGTTTTATTCCATTTTTTTTTTTAAATTTCTTTTTTTTTTCTGTTTCGTGGCGTCTTCTGTAGGAATTGCATGTTGCAATGGGTATTGGCTTATTCTCCGTACATTGATCGTCGAAGTGATTAAAACATTTTATTAAAGGCACATTTCTTTCGCGTAAACTATTTTCATCATCAATATTTACAAACTGTAGTGCTTGGCCCATAATTTCAAACAACCCTTACTCTACGTCCTCTACGTCTTTAGGTTTCAAACAAACCAAAGCAATGCACATTTTAATTAGATCTCTCTTCGTCGTTCGCAAATGATCTTGTCAATCTCAGATCATTAACACGATGACGGTCATGAAGAATTATGACCAACTGATACACTATTTTGACAGCTAATATACTTTATATGGAATTTTTAACGTCGTACGAATATAGGTTAATAAGGTACCACTTGACATCTTATAACGTCAGTGACCGTCAGGGTGTTGAATTTACTAAAAAAGTTTGTTTTTTTTTATCGCAAACAAAACATCTTTTGCGTATGCGATCAAAAAGTCCCTTAACTTCATTAGTTAAGTTATTGTTAAGATTTTTGACTACAAATGTGGGGACACCTTACGAATATTTTGTTTATCTTAATTAAAACGATGTCCAATTTGAAAAATAAAAGAAAATTAAATTTTCATGAATTAAAATTTTAGAAAAAGCGTTCTTTGGTAATTAGTACAATTTTTATTAAGCAATTTTTTTTGAATGTTATTTCGAGCATATTATAAAATCTGAATTCTGATCTTTTGAATTTTATTATTTAGAAGTTTAATTCAATCGACACCTGATTAGAAAATATATTTTGGAAGCAGTTTCCCACGATATTATTTATTAAAATTAATACGTCCTATCAACTATATTTTGTTTATTGTGTTTAGCATATGAATCTGTTCTGGAAAACAGAGAAGGAAATATGGTGTTCATAAGTATATAAGTATATATATATATATATATATATATATATATATATATATATATATATATATATATATATATATATATATATATATATATATATATATACCTATATATAGCTTTTTATTTTGTTTGGAATATGAACACCTGGAATGGACACTATATTTCCTTCTCTGTTTTGCAGAACAGATTCATATTATGCTAAACACAATAAACAAAATATATATAAATAGACAACATACTAATGAAAAACTATTTGAAAGATAATTCATAATTTTAATATATAGAAGTGTTTGAATTTTACCTCCATTTTAGTCAGTGGCTTCAACTATAGAATGTATTGGAATTGGAGTACATAATATTGTACATGTAAAATTGTAAATATAGAAAAATCGGCGTAATTAATTAACTATGAATTCCCAAATGATGTAACTATTTTATGTTCTTCCCAAACTATTTACTATCAAAAAACGTGAAAAATTTTTTTTTCATTTTCATGGTCTGCTAACTAGACGCTAAAAGAGATTAATTAAATACTCACTAATTATAATGTCCTAAATAAAAAGACCATACACCGACTTCTCTTTAACCGGACGACAATACACAAACGTCGTCCGCTTAAACAATTCATATACCGTAAAACCGTCTAGACCCGGACACTTTGCACCAATCTTCAAATTAAATAATTTCTATATTAGCCTGCAACAATAAACATTTGTTCTTGACGTCATTAGAGAGAGAAAAACATCCTCTAAACAGCTGTACCAATAAAAACTACGGATTTCAACATTTACTATTTCATTTTACAGAATTACTATCCTACAGTTTTTCAAAGAAATAAAATGTGTATCTAACTTAGACATGTAATTTTTGTCATAATTGTTATATTGTTTTAGTTTTGACATGTATGTGTTCAGAATTTTATCGCGCATCATTTAATGATGTTTGAAGTTATATTCGATGTACATATAAAAAAATACATGCTATATATGTATATCCGTTTAGACCCGAACACATCAGTTTATTAAACTATAGTGGCGATTCGCACCAGTTGTAACTCCCACTGTCTATGCGTTAATATTCAACCCAGAATTACGCGGTTTATGCCTCCTTCTGGTGTCATATCGTATGTTTATAGAGAGGCATACTATGCATTGCCCCCTCGCCCTTCCTACAAAATATTTCGAAGTCTTTGACAGGTTCAAAGACATCAGACGATATAAAACACTGCCCTAAACCCGACGGGAGAGGCTAGTTTGCATGTTATTACATTATTTAAGTATGTGTCCCGGTCAAGACGGATTTGGGGTGTAGACCCGGACACTTACTAATTATTTTTTTTTTTTTTAATTTTACTTATAATGAAACAAATGGGTTAGGGATATAACAAATAATATACGCTCTTTCTAATGGTAATACTTTTATTGGTGATATCTATGAAGGAAACATGTATAAACATAAAACTATACCAAAAACTGTAAAAAAGTGTCCGGGTCTAGACGGTTTTACGGTATAGGGGTGTTTCTCTACACAATTTATTTTTATATAAAAGTTAAAGTAGTTTTGTTAATATAACTTTCTAACGAATAGTTTCTAGCTACATAATATTTACATCTGATTGTAAGCTTGGAAATTATACATTTATATGGGTATGAATAATTTTTATTATTGTTATTATCATATACTTATGTTAACTTCCGAAATAATCTCCTGTATAATATATGTTAAATATTGAAAATTTTTTTGAAAATAAAATTATTGTTTATTTTAAAAATATTCTCACGAAGACTGTATATGTGAACACAAACACATAAACACCGTCCCCTTAAAGAATGTCCGCTTAAAGGAAAAGTCGTGTATTCCTAAATTTTTTCAAATGATTCCCAATCGAATAATAATATTTCCAATTAAAAGGAAATTTTTGATCTGCTAACTACACACACCGGCATAATTAGCGGAACATAAAAAAAAATATAACAACCTCTTTATTAAACAAAGTTGGTGGTTTTTTTTTTTTCATTTTTACTTAACCCTTAACCGGTAAGGTGAATTTTTATAATACTCAGGGTAAAGTGATGTCTGAGAGACATCAACAAATTAACATACCGCGGGCTGGTAACATAGATAGCCAAAACTGGAGACCACACGTATATGCATATATCAAACACTCCCCTTACGCCAGCAGGGTAAAATTTGCCCTAAACCATAAAAGAATACACAAACGTTCAGTTAACAAAAACAAGCAGGGAGGAAGAAAACTGAAAGAATATATTTGTATACGATTCACAGACATCACCTTACCGGTTAAAGGTTAAAATAATATTGAAGTAACGAGTCAGTTGACTTTCCATAGAATAGTTTTTATTTATTATTGATGCAATTCTTTTTAAGAGGTCTGTCACTTTCCAATTCAAATGCCGTTTCTTCTCAATATGGTCGAGCTTCAAACTGCCGTAATTGAAGAATGGCAAAGACTGTCCCAGGAAACGATAGATAAGATCATTCTGAATATAGAAAAATGAATGGAAGCTTTGATAAGAGCACGGGAGGAACCAGGCGAGATTAACCTCATGATAACTAATGTACTGTATATAGGACAAAATATTTTAGGTACGTTCAGCCCAATTTTTAAACTGAGAGGAAAAAAAATTTTTTTTTGTTTTAAAACTTTTTCAGTTCAATTGTATAAGCACCCGGAATTATAAAAATTAAAAAAAATATTTTATTTAACAAATTTTTAAAATGTACCATATATGGGACATTAGTTATCATAGGTTCTGCTTTTCATTATACAACCCAAATAAAGTAAAGCATATTTAACAGAAAATAAAGTATTTATTTCTTAAATAACAAAGTATTTATTTTTTACAACAACAATATGTATTTTTGATACAGTATTTGTTATACATACAGTTGTTATGAAAATTAAAATATAATTAAATTCATTTTTTCACATGAAAATCTCTGAAACAATTTCTAATTCAGATATATTTCCTGATTCTAGGAAATCTAGAATTCTAGTAAATCTCCTTCGCACTAAGTGATGGTTTTCTGGCCATTTTCTTAAGACAACAATATCAATCTTTGTATATTGTTAATAAAAAATGCATAAAAATATTTATTACCTTTAACACACTTTGTCCTTTATACGGTACATTAACTTCATACTGTTTTAAATTCAAAATTTTCTAATTGTCCACGTCGAATTTATCATATAAATTAGATTTAATCGCTAAATAATTAATTAATAACAAAAGTTTCATACAACGTGTAGTATTTTCAAAAAAGTAGCAAATTTAATATAGGCATATAAGCACATCGTATAAAACACGTTAAAGGTACTTGTTTGAACAAAAATTTTTATCATTGTTGTGTACAATAAAACCAAATCTGATTCATATATTTTCAATAGAGGGTTTAAATTAAAGATAAAGCTTACAAAAATAAATAACAGATGATAGTACACAACAGTATTTTCGCTTAAAAATGAATGTGTCATATTTAGGACAAAAGTTTTCAACGGGTGTAAAAATTTGTTTGACAGCTGGGACTCAAGAGGTTAAAACGCTGTGTTTCATTTTCTATTTGGTAGATAATCTTTAACTTAAATTATTCTTAGACGACATAAGATTCCAAAAATTTGCTATTTTATATGGTTACTTGTTTTGCTACCGAAAATAAAGGTATATCGACTTGTGAACATGTAATTTAATTAAATAAGATTAATATTTTCTTGAAATTAAATACAGATATTTTGTATGTTCCACTAATTCTGCCGGTGTGTATATATGGCAGTCAAATACAGGTCAATTAGATTTTTTTACGTAGATTTGGAATCTGTAAACTAAATTTGTATATATTTAATTTTTTACCCCCTTTTTGCAAAATTAACCCCCAAATTTTAATCCTCAACCACCCCTGTTGATGTAATTTGAACAAATTATATATCAATAGATAGCTCTTTAAAAAAAGCAGTATCGCCAATTTAAACTTTTGCTCTATTTTTACCATTGATATATGAATAGTATGGATGCGCCCATACCGACTTTTTATGTACACTCAATTGAAGTCACCACTAACAACAACTGGAGACTATGGGTCGCCAATATTACTTTGGTTTTAATCTTGTATTGTGCAAATTTGATTGTGATTATTTTAAAATTATAACTTTTTTTAAAAATGATTATGTGCGTTGCTTATGGCTGTACCAAATCTACGAGTAAAAACTACGAAGGAATTCATTTTTTCACATAAGTAAATATTTGAATTTAATTCTCACTTATTAAAATTGGAATTAAACTTGATTTTAAAAAAACTTTAATTTCAGATACTTACTAATAATGAAATATTACGTATTTTATCTACAGTCTAAAATAATTTTTTTTTTCTTTTAATGCATGGAAATATTTTAAATTCTATTTTTATGTGAGAAAATGTTAATTTTGTTAATTTTAAATTATGGCGTCCTTAGCAACCACTATGGCGACCCTAGCAACAGCCAGTGGCGTAGCTCCACTATCTCCACTACTTTAAATAAATATACCTTATGTATGTTTTGAAATAGATAGCTGAAAGAAAGTAGAGAATAATTTTTCAGTTTTCTTTTCTAGCATTACAAAAATTTTTAATTTTAAGTATTAATTGATGACCTTTCCCGGTGCCATTATAAATGAAAATTTTTTTTACCTATTCATAAGAATATATTAAAATTGATAGGCATATAACGTTATAATTAAAAAGATGATTTAAATATATGCATTTTAAATATAAATATTATGAGCAAAATTTTCAGATGAAATGTTATACAATATTTTTAGACTATTTGTTTGTATCATTAATAGGAATAATACGGTTTTTAAATTTTTTTAAACTTCTCATAGGTTTCTAAAAGATAAAAGAAAATGAAAACTTGGGTAGAATCTATAAAACAAATAGGCTGAATCATATAGATGTATTACACACATTTAATGTAATTATAATATTAATTAAGTATTTAATGCATAATATGTAAATGCAAAAAATATAAATATATTAAATAATTATAAATATATATTTTTTTTATATTTTTAAACCAAATATATATAAACCAAATGTATATTTGTAACCAACAATTAAAAATAAAAATTTAGAAATATTCGTTTAATTTTTTGTTTAAATATACATAATTTAGAACGCTACTGACTTGGACCAACTGGAGACTCATGCTTCACTGAAGATTGCATTGGTGATATCTATAGTATTCATATATCATTGATTTTTACCGTTTTAGAGATATTTGAACAATTAAATTTTTACTCCAATTTTTGAAGGCTGATTTCATCCCTTAAAAACGTTTTTTAGCAGCAACTGATATTTTTTTATGTTATTAGGAAGTCACCCTCTACAAACTGACAAAGTTTCAGATCTTTTTGAATTTTCGACTTCGCAACCTTTTCTTGTAAGTACAAGTACCCACTAAACTGATAAAATAAAATTAAAAAAATTGTTTTACTATAAAATATCACCAATTCCATTATTCAACCATTCTACCAATACGTGCTGTAATAAAAATTGTTCCAGACTACCAATTTAAATATATGTATAAGCGAATATTTATTGTTATTAAACAAAGACTGCTATTTTAGCGCTAAAAGCTTTCTTAAATACTATAATTCTATATTTTAGTAACGATAAAAACATTGACAGACAATATTATTTGATTTTTATACATAATATTGTATATGAAAAAAAATTATGAGTACATAAATACTCACATATTTTATTGGCTTAATTGATCATATAGGCAATTGTTAAAACACATCTAATCTTAAATTGCGTGTATTTATAATAAACATTTTATGAAAAGATACACACAACAGAATGGAATAGACTACAATGTTTCCCAAGCTGTGTTCCGTAGAACATTGGTGTTCTGCAAACAGACATCAAGTGCTCCGCAGAAAAATTTCAAAAAGTGGTTCCCGGGAAAAGAGTTACTGGAACTGGCGAGAAAACAACATGTCATGATATGTTTTTATGTTTCATTTTTTTTTTTTTTTTTTATTATTATTATTAATAATTTTGTTTTACCCGTCAGCGGACTTTTCAAAGTTACTTTACGTTAATGAAACAGCAAGTTTTCTTTTTTTTGTTTTTTTTTCTTGCTTGCCTTATTTGAACTAGTGTTTCATACAAATTTTGAAGCTTAAAATGTTTTCCCTGAGAGAAAATATTTCGGAAACACCGAAGCATGAACTTTCTGATGTGAATACATACATAATTAAAGAACTTCATTCTCTGTTTTTTGCTATCTGTAATCAAATACTCTCAGCCCTTCAGCCAGATGCAAAAACCTGAAAATGTAGTTTTTCTCGTTTCATAGCTACATCTTTGGTTATTTTTGGTGTACGCATATACCACTACTAGTGCAAATTTCATTTGCACATACCTAATGGCAGCTATGTAATATCACCATAATAAAACATGTAATACATATCACCATAATAAAACATCACCATAATAAAACATGTGCAATATTTTTATTGATGGACAGTGATTTTTGATATACAATTCTCTGTTATGCCAGTACCGAAAGATATGAAAGTGCTGAGAACAATAAGGTAAAATTTGAGCGCTGTTTATGTGACTTGTAGAATATGGAAGATTCATTTTTTTTTTTGCTCTTATACATAATATGTTTAGAGATGATCTTTGTGCTTATGTCATAAATCGATTATTGTATAAATGTTATGCATAAATTGCATAAATTATTGTATAAATGTTTTATGAGAATAACTTTTTTCTACTTCTGTTGAAGAACACACTCATTACATATCCGTTAATTGTTGAGAAAGTTAGGCATTATTCAAAGGTATGGAGAATAGTATATTATTCAACGAGCTAGTAATGATAGCTATTACTCACGAAGATGAAATTGCGACACGAGCCGAGCTTGTGAGGCGAGTGTCGTAATGCATCTGAGTGAGTAATAGCCATTGCAAGCGAGTAGAATACGATATTTTTTCTACGACTTTTTTCCTTTTTGATTTAAATAAAATTGAATATAAATTTTAAATCAAATTTTTAATCTATTTCTAATTTCATTAAAAGTTTGTATAATATTATGTATAAAACGATCAAAACAAAACATAAACTACTTTATTTACTTGAACGTTACTAGGCAATATATATTAAATTAAAACTTGATACATACATATATACACAAAACAAAAGCAAACCCATGGAATAATGATTAATACTGTGATTTCATTGGTCAAGAGGGTATTGAGTAATGAACATTCCTCCACACCTTTGAATAATGCCTAACTTTCTCAACAATTAACGGATATATAATGAGTGTGTTCTTCAACAGGGGTAGAAAAATGATCATTACTCACTACCATTTTGAGCAATGAAATCACCCTATTAACCATTATTCAATGGGCTGGCTTTTGTTTTTTGTATAATATAGGTATCAATTTTTAATTTCAAGTATGTTGCGTAGTAACGTCTGAGTAAACAAAGTAGTTTGTATTTTGTTTTCATCGTTTGTACGTATATAAACATTTAATGAAATTAGAGACAGATTAAAAATTTTATTCTTTTGACTTAAAATTTATATTCAATTTTATTTAAATCAAAAAGGAAAAAAGTCGTAGGAAAAGTATCGTATTCTGCTCGCTTGCAACGGCTATTATTACTCACTCAGATACATTACGTCACTCGCCTCGCAAGCTCGGCTCGTGTCGCAATTTCATCTTCGTGAGTAATAGCTATCATTACCACCTTGTTGAATAATATACTATTATACTTTCCCTTACAATTTCATTTTTTTTAATCCCTTAGCCCAGTATTTCCCAAAATGTGGTCCATCGGTCACCGGTGATCAGTCGCAGTTAAACAGGTGAATCACGATACGACATGACATTTAAATTTACATTTTCATATTACTATTTTCTTTATTTTTACCTATAACCAACTAACTAACTTACTTATTTGAGAAATGATCTTTCGTTTGTGTTGTGGTCTATGGTTCTGGTTATCATTGAGGTCTAAAAGTTCAGACACCATTATTTTAACCACTAGTGAGACCACAGACGGGATTTCAAGAAAAATATCGGGGAAGTTCAAGGAATATATTTAATATAAAAACCACCTTGGGAGATTCTTAACGACTTTCAACTTGAACAGTCCGATTTTTGATTTAATACTGCGTATACTTCATTTCAAAAGTTATGCATGTTTAAATTTGACAGTGTGTAGTAATTGACAATATTAAAATTGTAGATGTCACTTAAGTAGCTTAAATACATCCAGATTTTTTTTGGCATCGATCAGCTGTATAGCATCGTGTAGTGTACTCGACCTGTTCGGTGTGTTGAATGATGGTTGAAAGTTAAGTGTGTGGACAGACCGTGACGGGCGCCCGTCTCATTGCCCGTGCGGCATCCCGCACGAACAATTCAATACATGTATTTAAATGTACGTATTCAGACCAATACGAACTGGTTTTTGCGCGCAAATTGACGGACAATCTTTCTACGGGCATCTTACGAACTATTTAAGGTTGTTCTGACATGAGGGCTAACTGAAGAAAAAATTATAAAAATTTGCATACCGATTCTCAAAAAGGTATTTTACCATCCTATGAAAAAACAAAAAAATTTGGTCGCTGAGAGTCAAGAAAAAAATTACCAAAGTTGAGTGAAAATGCATGGGTGCTTATGGGGACATGAAAATTTTTTTGTTTCGAATTTAAAAAAAAAATAGTTCTAATAAAGAGAATCAAATAAAAAATTTATATGATATAGTTTAACCAGTAAAGAATCGATGTTCAAAATTCAATTGCGATCCGGTCGACTGAACTTCAGATTTTTTGATTTAAAGTAACAAAAACGTCTAAAGTAGCAATAACAACGGCAACAGTGCAAGCTGTTGAAATCAGAATATTGAGAGAGGGGTTATCATAATGCATCGCTAAATCTGCTTAACCTCATTTTATTTTTAAAAAAAAAACTTCTTAAAATAAAAATACGACTTTTTTTTAAAAGTATGCACTGCACACAAGTTAAAACTGAAATTGGTACTTATAATAATACTCGTAAAAAAAACATTTCATATTTGAATTAGTTTTGTTTATTTTCCTGAGTTTAAATATAACTGAATTATCTGAAATCATTAACACCTTTCTCTTCAAGTTCAAATATTTTTTAAGATTTTCTTAATAACACAGCAAATAATTAAATTCATTATAGTAGGTAAATAAAAAAAATTAATAATGATATTTGAGTTTTGTATGACACTTATATTATATACGTTTTTAAAAATCACCGAAATCCGAGGACATTATTATGATTATTGAAAAATATTTAAAAAATTTAAATTACTTTGTCTAATTCACTGACCAAATTAACTTCACAACTCAATATTATTATGACATCAGAAGATAAAATCAAATTAAAAATAACTAATATTTTTTTTTACAAGAATACTATAAATTTATTTTCATAACCAAATATTTTATCATATAAATTTATTTACATATACATAGACAGGTATGTATATACAAAAATATTTATGTAGGTACATACATCTATTTTATTTATTAACACTTTGTCGGTCATTGACGTCAAGTTAGACCATGCTAATCATACACCACGTTGTAAGGCGTCTACATTCCCATATAAAGTGTATTAGCTCTCAAAATAATGTACTAATTGTTTTTTTCATCATAATTCTTTATGACCTTCATCGTGTTAAAATCAAACTATAAACGTTTCGCGTACGATGTTATCGACTTCAAAAGTGGGATTATAGTGGTTAAGTTAGGAATCTAAGCAACGTTTTATTTACTGCTATTAGATGGCATCACTATATACCATGTTCATTATTATTTTCCAAATTCCAATGTTGCAATATTTTAGCCCAAGATATACTATTTAAATAACTGTATAAATAAAAAATTTCTTTTATTTAAAATGATTATAAAGATATTTAATAACATTTTAAAATATTTTAATGTTAAAACTATATTTGTATATATTAAAAATTAATAAATTTTCGCTTTGAAATTTGGTCGCCTACAGTTGGCAATGCTTTTAAAAATCAATGCTTTAATATAGGACTCAATATCACCACATTTAAAAAACTAAACCTCATGTCAGAACAACCTTAAGTGGGTAGATAATAAAATACTTAACAAAAAAAAATGTATTTCAAATGGCCAAACCCTTGAAAATTTTTTTTTTACTTTCTAACAAACTGTTATGAGTTTTGTAATTTTAACACGGGCTCTTATGGGAAGTTGACATATTCATACGATTTTTTTGAATAAAAGGAAAACGTGTCAAAGGAATTTGATAAAAATTTAATATGTTATAAAATACAAAGTTACAAACCATATTTAATAACAAATAAAAATTACTGGCCGTGTTTTTGAAATATAATTTGTAAACATTGTTTTACAACGTTTTTACAACGCTTTTTCAACAATGCTTTTATATTATTACAACATAAGCGTGCGGAAATTCAAAAAAACAAGTGGTATACAAATATAATAACTGAACAATATTAATATATTATTTAATTTTTGATAAAATTTTTTCGCTGAGCTATAGTTTTGTACCTGACTATCTCGCCCCAAATACCTTAGGTAGCTTTTTGTTCCTTCAAATATTATAGGTTTCCTACAATATATACTATTATTTGTCTTCATCTCTATATGGATTTTTTCAAATTTAAATTTGATTTTGCACTCTCGTAGTGCTTGGAAATAAATTTTACATTATTATTTTAGTTGCTTAAATTAAAACTAGTTATATAGTAATTTTATATTTATTTTTATTTTTGTCTCTTTCAGGTAAGTGAACGTCTTTTTGAGCCATTTAATTTACACGAATTTGCACGTAAGTTATTTTTCATTTTTATTTTATTTAGGGTAATTATTTTATGTTGTATAAAATATTGTTTGTAGCCAAATTAAGTGCACATGTTCAAAATGCCTATAGCTTTTGAAAGGCGATTGAAAAAAATTTTGCCCTGTGTGATTCCACGATCACTTTAAACTGGATAAATTCTGCACCAAAAATTTGAAAAATCTTTATTTTCAACAGAATTGCAAAAATTTACAATTACTTACCAGCCACCCATTGGTATTTTGAACCTGGAAGATCCAATATTTCTGATTGTGTAAGTAGAGATACTTTGCCGAAACATTATTTCCAACTGGTTTGGAAAAGGTTTATTGTTTTATCCGCCCTTCATCACCCCTTTAAAGGTCGGGTTGGATCCAAAAGGGCATAACCGGGTAAGATAGGGAAAACGGCC
This sequence comes from Brachynemurus nebulosus, assembly GCA_035578155.1. NCBI lineage: Eukaryota > Metazoa > Arthropoda > Insecta > Neuroptera > Myrmeleontidae > Brachynemurus > Brachynemurus nebulosus. The sequence continues at coordinate 1,921,416 of JAPWDM010000038.1, forward strand.
CTTGACGCAAAATTGATTGTTTTTATAGGAAATAATACTTCTTAGTCCCAGATACATTCCTGCCAAATTTCAACCCTCCGACGCTAATAGTTTATGAATACAGACAAAATTTTTCAAAAAAATATTTTTTTGACGAAACTACAGAACCGATTTATTTGACTTTAATATATATTGTGTACCCACCTTAAGCAAAGTAATAAAAAAAATTAATGTTATATCCCTTTATTATACTAATTTTTTTAAATTTTTAAATTTAAGTACTTACGCGTTAACGACACCCACCATTTTTTGTTCAATAATATGTCTCTTACAAGGAGATGCACCCAGAGTGAAATTCGGGATTTTGATGAAACTTCGCTGGTGTGTAGAATAGACAAAAATATGGGAACCGTATTTTTTTTATCGGCCATCTTTCACGTTTTGGGGGGTGAAACCAACCCCTAAAGTTGGGGGTTCAAATCGTATTTCTTAAAATATCTCGAAAACTATAAAAGATAGAGGGAAACTTTAAATTGACGAAATATTACTTTTTGAAAGACTTATTAACCTGTATAGGTTAAACCATGGCCGGGTTAATAAGAGGGGCTGGAGGGGTGAAAAAGGGGGTAAATTCTCTTGTACAGCCTGAATGGCTCAATGTATCAAATTTTTGCTTAAATAGAAAGTACCAAAAAATAGGGGATACATGTTTTTGCGTTTTTTTCGAAATACGTGTGATATCCAAGCCATATAAGGAAGAAAAAAAAATAGAGTAGATTATATTCCATTATTATTGACTGCAAATACATTTCATATTTTTTTAATTTTGATGTTGATTTTCATCATGAAAATGTAAATTTTTACTTTTCGATAATGACTCATATATTTTTCAGTACTAACTTAATTAGTAATTTGGCTATGTGTACATTTGGGGTTACTCATATTCAATAATTTGTATACCTATTTCTGCGAAAGTTAAAGTTCTCTGTGTGCTTGTGTTAATGAATGCTCGACAAGAAGCAATAATCTCTTTCGCTCACTGTTCAGGTGCTTTGTAATAAATTTTGCGATTTGGGAAATGGTGTTGACACCTATAAAACACAACCTAGGTATAAGTTTGAGTGTTGAGAAAGAAATAAATGGCGTTTATTTGGTTAAAAACGAATTTATAAGAAGATAAAACAGTTGTTGAACGGAAGATTATTGCTTCTGTAGATGTTGCAACATCTAAAGCTACACGTTTGTCTAAGCTTGTTTGTCGTAGTTGTCGTAGAACGTATGTAATTTTATTACAGAAAAAGTCCACTTTCTGCATCCCCTTAAGAAGTGCAACAAAAACATCAAGTGAGAGGGTCGAGCTACACATTGCGCACGCATGTACACTACTTTCTTCCAGTTTGCTATATGTTCCTACATGTAATTTACCTACATATTTTTATAACTACAACAGGCTTTAGCCGGACTGTTGTTGTTACTATACATTGTTGAGGTTTTTTGTTCCAATTTATTAATGTTTATTATTATTAAAACAATATAACATTTAAGACGTATTATTGGTATTATTTTATTATCTTTATTTAAATAAAGTTTCTAAAACTTATAATTTTTGTTGAGTTAGGTGTAATTTTAATTATTAAGTATGCTGAGGTAATTTTATTGATTTCACTCAAATATTCAGATTCATACTTATAGTCCTTTTTAGTCGAATTTTTCCTTGAAAAAATTAGACTTATACAGCCTATACGATAAGAACGGGGAGAGGCGAGAGTATTAGGGGCGCTATCCGTTTTCGGACCCGTAGAACACGATGCTGTAAAAAAAGCCTGATATATATATATATATATATATATATATATATATATATATATATATATATATATATATATATGTATGTATGTATATAATATATATATATATATATATATATATATATATATATATATATATATATATATGTATATATATATATATATATATATATATATATATATATATATATATATATATATATAAATGATAGCCAGGGTATCAGACAAATAAGTGACCCCCTTTTGAGGGGTTACTCATAGCATCCTGTAGACACTAAAACCGCAAGAATTTTTTCGGAATTAACAGTCGCGTCACCCCTCAAAAGGATGAGTTATTTCCCTTACACCCTGTATACATATATATATATATATATATATATATATATATATATATATATATATATATATATATATATATATATATATATATATTCCCGCTACCTTTTAATATGTGTAGGGGGCCCCCCTATGGAAGTTAAGAGCTGAAATTTGGTAAGTGGGGCTGATTCCGATGCACAACAATACTATCAAAGTGGGGTCAAATTTTGGGCAAATTTTGAAACCGACCCAACTTTTAAGGGGGTGGTAGGGGCAACAAAACAATAAAACTTTTCCAAACCGGTTGAAAATAATGTTTCGGTCAATTACCTACAACATATCCAAAATTCAGCTTCCTAGGAGGATTTGGAGGGAGTAGAGGGGGAAAAATGATTTTGATTGGATCTAATACGCCCTCAGCCCCCCCAGAATTAACGTTAAGGGTTAAAATTTGGTGTGTTGATAGAGTTTCATGCTTTTTCGACGTTTTCGAAGTTTGTACCTCTCGCACAGGTCACACAAATAAACCTAGATGGCTGCAATTTTGTATTCGGATTGAGTTAGTATCAAGGGGGTGCCTTTTTACCCTTTTTTTCAGCTTTTAACCCTTACCCCCACCATTTTTATACCAAATAGAACATTTTTTATACTTTTAATATCAAATGTTATCGAGTGCCTGTGAAACATTATTAGTGTATGGCGGATTTTTATCCGTATTTAAACATACACCAATATTCATATGTTCACTCAATGTTCAGCTTTGGCTGATACTTGAACACTCGATGTACTTTGGCAAATGGCCAATTCATTATGTTAATTAAAATTGACATAGTGTTTGAAAAATTACCAAACTGGATCGGCTGGGACTCGAACCCGGATCTCTTGGTTACCAGCCAAGCGCCTTACCAACTAGGCCACCGATCACTTGTTCGAGTGCCACTCCAATTCAGTAATCAATCAATTGAGTGAACATATGAATATTGGTGTATGTTTAAATACGGATAAAAATCCGCCATACACTAATAATGTTTCACAGGCACTCGATAACATTTGAAATTAAAAGTATAAAAAACTGCGTCTCGCATTAGAGAGAGGTTGTGTTTGATTGATTACTGAATTGGAGTGGCACTCGAACAAGTGATCGGTGGCCTAGTTGGTAAGGCGCTTGGCTGGTAACCAAGAGATCCGGGTTCGAGTCCCAGCCGATCCAGTTTGGTAATTTTTCAAACACTATGTCAATTTTAATTAACATAATGAATTGGCCATTTGCCAAAGTACATCGAGTGTTCAAGTATCAGCCAAAGCTGTACATTGAGTGAACATATGAATATTGGTGTATGTTTAAATACGGATAAAAATCCGCCATACACTAATAATGTTTCACAGGCACTCGATAACATTTGAAATTAAAAGTATAAAAAACTGCGTCTCGCATTAGAGAGAGGTTGTGTTTGATTGATTACTGAATTGGAGTGGCACTCGAACAAGTGATCGGTGGCCTAGTTGGTAAGGCGCTTGGCTGGTAACCAAGAGATCCGGGTTCGAGTCCCAGCCGATCCAGTTTGGTAATTTTTCAAACACTATGTCAATTTTAATCAAATACAACATGATTTTTCTTGTTTTTTAACAGTTTTGTTCGGGTCAAAATCTCTCCAAATAAACCTAAAGGGCTAAAATTTTATGTACAGGTTAAGCCAATAGCCAGCCACTGCTTTTTGGAGGTTTCAAACTTTAACCCTTACCCCCACGATTTTTACGCCATAATTTCCTTAATTTTTTTGCTTGTTTTCTAACACGTCTAGAGACTCTCTAAGGAAACTTGGAGGCCTGAAATTTTGTACGTGTATTGAGTTAGTATCCAGCTAGTGCCTTTTAGGTTTTCCACGTTACCTTTCCCCCCACTTCTCCCATTTTTACATCGGAATTCAATGGTATTGTTAAGTGGGTTTTAAATGCATTATTTTTATTCTAAATACAAGTAGACGAATAGTAATTTTAAAAAATTTAAAAAAAAATGAACTTATAGTACAAGATCCCGCAGCTGATTTCTGCAGGTATATGTTTTTTTAATGAAACTTAATTTAAATGAATCCTTAATGGCAATGTAATAGATTGCTCCTGGGTTGGCTATCGAAAATTAGCCGTAAGTACCTTTATTTGCCGTCATCTAGCGAATAATCGAAGAGACATTTTTTGACGTTTTACACTGTCAATTATTTTCTGGGATATTTAAAATTTACAAATTTTTCTTATAATCACAAGAAAAGTAAATAATTTTTTCCTAGTTACAAATACTAAAATAAGCCAATAGCCATTTGATTTGATTTTTTAATTTTTTTTATTTATCTATAAGTATATCTACAATATGTTTTATTATTTATAAGAAGCTAAAGAGGGAAAATCACAGATTTGTTAATTTTCTCGTTAATTGTGTGCTAAACCCAGCCTACAGACCAAATTTCAACTTTCTAAAACTTTGGGAAATACTTTATAATTTTGATGATCATCAGTGAGTGAGTGAAGAAATTTAATAAAATTTATATATACATATATTTATATAATATCGAAAGCAACGGAACTATAAAATTGAAATTTGGTACATATAAGACTGGTGACTACATTCTATCCTGACAATTTGGGCTCTTAAGTATTATCCAGACCGAAGTTATCAGGGCCCAAAAATAGGCTGAATTGCTGAAATGCCATTAAGGATTCACTTAAATTAAGTTTCATTAAAAAAACAGATACCTGCAGAAATCAGCTGCGGGATCTTAGGCTATTACTTTTATAACAAATGAAATACATATGTACATATTAAGTAATTTAAAAATGTTATTAAATTCACTGTTTATTTATAAAGTAGGAATTTTGGATTTTTATTATTTATAAAATAGAAATTTTGGATTTTTTTTGGAAATAAAAAATATCTTCATAAAGGCCTTCCAGTTTACTATTTAAGGTCCTTTTTTAATATTTAAAAATAAAACACAATGACAATTGGCGGATATGCATGGGTAGGAATGCCCTCGTACGAATTGTGTTGGCTTTTTTCTTGCTAACTGCTATCGGTACAAAATTGAAATTTACTGAGATTCAGCCCTTAAAAACTTAAAACCTTTTTTTAAAGCCCCGATAAGCCGGACACTCATCATCAATGTAGACTTTTTATCACATTTCGCTTGTAGACATTCAATACCGAAGATGAAGGGAAAAATTCGACTTCCGTGATGGGGCCCCGCTGCTCACGGCATTTTTATACATAAGTAATATATGTAGTGCCGAACATGACATGCATTTCTATTGCTATGCATTACTATGTTCTACCAACTAAAATTTTTCCGTAAAAATATATGTTATAGAGTACTAAGAGACATATTTATTATTTATTGCACAAGAAATGATGGGTGTCGCTAACGCGTAAGTGCCAAAAAAAAATTTACTTAAAATTAAAAATTTAAAAAAATTAGTATAATAAAGGGATATAACGTTAATTTTTTTTTATTACTTTACCTAAGGTGGGTACACAATATATATATATATATATATATATATATATATATATATATATATATATATATATATATATATATATATATATATATATATATATATATATATCAAACTGAAATAAATCAGCTCAGTCATTTCGTCAAAAATAATTTTGTTGAAAATTTTTGTCTGTTTGTGTATTCATAAACTATTAGCCTCGGAGGGTTGAAATTGGGCAGGAATGTATCTGGGGCTAAGAAGTATTATTTCCTATAAAAACAATCAATTTTGCGTCAAGGGTCGTTTTCCCTATCTTACCTGGCCATGCCCTTTGCTCAAAATTTGACATTACTTTGATAGTATTGTTGTGCATCGGAAACGCCCCACTTACCAAGTTTCAGCTGATTGCGTCCATAGGGGGATCCTACATACGACAAAAGGTAGCGGGACAGATATTTTTCTTCTTCAGAATCGTGTTCTACGGAGCCAAAAACGGATAGCGCAAACGTATAGCTATGAAAAATTCGACTAAAAAAGGCATTACCCCTTACCTTTAGACATAATAGATAGTGTTTTCATCGTTTTAAGTCGATAGGACTAGACGTATAAGCAATACCTTACTATCTCAAAATTAGGATCCTATTTCAGATTTGAGTACTCTACTATACATTAAAGAAAAATTGTTAACAATTTTTTGGAAATCCATTCATACATTGAAATATTATAAATATGACAAGAAACCTGATAAGCATTGAGTGCGAATCTGGCCACACATGAACGCCTCTGTATAATTAATTACTGATATGCCACGTTCCACTTGTACAGGAAATGCAGGTATGTTATTATTAATTTGCAGCATGTATTTCAAAGATAGACCGTGTCTATTTTAAATTCTGTTGAATGAAAATAAGTGCTCCAGTGGCATATATTTTTGCATTTAATATTCCAACCTAATATTAACAAATTTTAGCATTACTTTACTGTATTCCATATTTGTGAATAATAAAACAAATATTTTATTTTACAAAAATAAGTGTCACTACGTATAAAAATTATGACAACTGTTTCGAACATTAGCTGTCCATTTTCAAATAAAATGTCTGATGTTTTGCTTAATTTAAATCATTTTTTTGTTTAAATATTAAAGAATGCTATATATTATGTAATTATTTATCGGTTGGTAAAATATCAAAAAATTTTCAATAGTAAAAATATCAAGCAAAGAATATCATTGGTATTTAAAAAATATAGACTCTTTAAAAAAGCAATTGTTCTGGTATCTCCAGCCCGGGGTGACTATAGAAGGTTTAATGATAGTGTATTTTTTTGTTATAAAAAATAAATAAATAAAAATAACTAATATTTACACAGGAAACAAAAATATAGAAATTTATTGAAAAACTCAATTTGTATCAAAGAATATTCGAATAATCGTTTAAATGTTAACTGTGGCCTTAAAAAAATGACAAGACATTTTTTTAAAGAATTCTGATTATGTCAGGGTTTTGTTTCAATCTTAATCCCGATGCACACATGCGTTTTTTTACCGCTACGTGCACGCTGCGGCGCCGTACGGCACCGCAAGTATGTGTGCATTACACAATTTAACTTAATGTACTTTATAACCGCTGCGGCGCCGCACCGTGCACGCAACGTGCAAAAATCGTATGTGTGCATCACATTTTGCGGTGCCGCTGCGTGCACGCTGCGGTAAAAAAACGAATGTGTGTATCGGCACTTAATGTGGTTGTTAATCAATTTCTTTGTTTCATCTGTTTAAGAGAGATGGTATATTTAACAAATGATAAAAGTAAAGAAAGATATACTATATAGGTCTCTACACGGAGAGAAAATTCCTATAAAAATTATTGTGCTCAGCACTACAATCGACGTGTAAAGGACGAACATATTAAATTCTGTAAGGTAAAAATATAAAGATTATAATTAATCATAAAAAATTTAAAGGTTGGAATGTTCTTTTCGTAATATTATCTCCGTAAAATTTGTAAAACAGCACAGTAAAAAGTTCCATTACCGACAAAAAAATAATTTTTAATTGTGTTTATTAAAAAAATTTCCATGCTAACATGTTAATAATAGAAAGAAAAAAAAACAGATAGAAGGTTGGTTGTGTTGGGATCGCTCTAATGAAATGTACCTCAATCAGCGAGTTACATGGGTTACATGCGAACCATATAGGTGTGGGCTGTGGAAGAAACTTTGTCAGACAGCTCGCATCAGGCACCTTGATGCAGCTATTGTCACTTGTCAGTTGCTTTTACACTCTCTTAGGATGATCTCATCGTTTAATTCATATTTTTGTTATTTACCCATCTTTAGTATATGTATTAGAATTATATTGTTGGCCATCATTTTTGTATACATGTTTTTACAGGTTATGTGCAACCAATGTAAGGTCGCGAGTCAGATGCGCAAATGAAAGAGTACGACAACAAGAATTAAACTATAATATACATGCATAAGAGTGTGATAAAAGTTGTGTTAGCACCACATTAAATTTTACCATGCTAGCACATATTTTTTATTTTGGTCGTCGATCGCGCACGTATTATAGGGGAGCATAGTAATTTTTCTGAAATTTTCTCTACAAAAATTATAGGATTTTTCTCTCCGTGTATACATATTTAATTTTTAAGTTAAATTAGTTGCCTATATTTTTTTGAACTGCTTATATTTTCAAAGACCAAGACATTCTTATTAACCTGTGTAGGTCACTGACTGGATGTATCTATCATTACATGATCTATTTAACACGATGAGGATCATGAAGAATTATGACGAAATAACCAACTGATACGCTGTTTTGACAACTAATGCATTTTATATGGAATTGTTGACGTGATACAGCGTAATATCGCAGTTAATTAGGTTCCACTTAACGTCTTGCAGTGTTAGTGACCGCCAACCGGTTAAGAAATGCATAGGTAAAGGATATTTACACGTATATAAAATTTAAATTTTCATTTTAATGAATGAATGGTCTTAAAATAAAATATATCTGTATTAAATTAATAGTTACCGTTTCCGATTATACATAAATTGTTCTGAAAAATGCCGTAAAAATAAATCCTGATTTATTAAGTCGTACAAGAGCGTATACAGTGTAGGGGTTAAATTACTCCTTAGCATTTATTTATTACCTTAGCCTAAATGATTTTTTCCACGCTACTGTTGCATTGACAGTGCATAATATTGATTTTTATATCCCTTTTTGTATGTTTGGCGAACCCCTCTAATATAAACCCTTATTTTATTAATATGGTCATATACGTACATATACTTATACAGATTCCTTGTGCGTGCAGATGTATATTTATGAATGCATATGCAGGATCGGCCTCATCAAAAGAAGAGTCTGGTGCCAAATTGACTTGCAGGGCCTGATGGTACACAGTTGGTTTAAAACAAATTTCGTGCCACAGAATAATAATAATTTATAGTGTTTTTCTAATTATTACATTGCACTTTGTATATTAACCAGTACGATAAACTACATGAAAATGATAAATAATTAAATTATTTTAATACAATTAACCAGTGGCGACGCGCGGAATAGACAAGGGAGACAGTGTCTCCCCAAAAAAATTAAATTTCATAAAATTTAAGATCCTTTAGAAAATTAATTTATTATCTAAGTTTTATAATATTCGTCATTTTCAATACATTCACATTTTCAAATAAAACGTATATACGAATATATGTACATATAATATATATACGTTTACACTTTACACCCATATACAATAATATATACATATAACCTGAAAAATATGAGCCTCTGTGGTCATACAGAATGAAAATAGGTAAGTCACAAGCACGTTACAAGTCTATTTAAAGGCAAAAGACATTTTTACATTTGTTTATCCTGGCTCTGCATATATGTGTAGACAACTGCCTATATATTCACACACACACATACAGTCTGCATGTATGTAGAGTATTCTCCAACATTTTTTTTACATCATTAATTCATTATTACTCAAAAACTAAGAAAGATTTTGGAATAATTTTTTTTATCTATGTGTAAAATGTAGTATTCTTCTTAATAGTACAAAAATTATCAAAATATATTCAGTACTTTTTGAATAATAATAAAAAAAAAACTGAAACAATAATGGGATATGCAGTGTCAGGGGAAACAGAATGGTTTTTGTCTTCGCTACTGATACGTATGCGACGTATGTCTTTGGTTACTGATGTATACGTATATATGTATTCGTTTACATACCAACTGAAGAGTATTTTATTATTACGACTGCCAGATTCGGCGGTTTTCCGCAAACTGGACGGTTTAGAAGTAAAATTTTGGGTGAAAATTTCTTGCTTGCGACTTTCCGCTTTTTAGGCGGAATTGAAAATCAAGTAAAATTTGGGTGTTGATGATTCTTTTTGCTCGCCAACAATATTTTTGGGGAAATAAATAATTTTTCTCGTTTTTTTTGCTTGCCAGCAGTATTTTTCGGAAAATTTTGTGAGATTTTATTGTTTATCATTTAAATATTAGAACCTTTTAATAAAATTTGTATTTATTTTCAATTTGTTTTTCTTTGTTATCTGTTTAAGGCTGTTACATCAAAAGTTTTAATTTTTTTCGTTTTTTCTTTAGCAATAATAAAATATGAATCTAATTTAAAAACTATAATATATCTAAACTGACTAATTTCAGAACTAGTTATTTTAAAATTTTAAATTTTTTGAAGACTTTTTATTCACACTAACCGCAATTAACAAAATAAAAATTTCAATATCTTTTACTCTTGGCGCAGTAAGCACACACAAATGGCTGGTCAAAAATTTCAATATTTTCATTTTGCAATCAAAGTGCTAAGTCAAAAGGTCAGTCATAGAAAAAAACTAGGCTAAGAAAGACTACAGATTTCCAAATAAAAATAGATAGAAAATAAGTCTATTTAAAAATATGGTAAAAAAAGATTGTCTCCCCAGGTAATAATTTCACGCGTCGCCACTGCAATTAACACTTAAAAATTACACAAAATAATATTTTTAAATAGTTTAAATTAAAAAGAAGAAATAAAAATGTAAAGAAAAAATAATTATTTCATATACCTACATTAAAAATATAATTTGGTATATAGTACAAAATTTGGATTCACTAGAACAATGGAACTAACAAGTAAACGTCCCGAGGCCGGACCTATCGATTTTGATGAAACTTAGATATTTTGTAGAACACTAAAAAATAAGCGACACGTATTTTTCTTTATCGGCGAAAAAACGGTTTAAAGGGGTAAAATCACCCTCCAAAAATTGGGGTAAAAATTTAATTTTTTAAATATCTCGAAAACGGTAAGAGAGAGCAAAACTTTAAATTGGCGATATTGCTCTTTTTTAAAGAGCTATCTATTGGTATGCAATTTGTTCAAATTGTGTCAACAGAGGTGGCTGGGCGTTAAAATATAGGGGTTAATTTTGCAAAAAGGGGGTGAAAATTAAACAATATAAAAATTTTGTTTACAGATTTGAAATCTACGTCAAAAAATCTAATTTACCTGTTTTTGCTCAATGTCCTAATATTAAGTCTAGGGGTAGTTAACTAGAGGATGACTGTGTCGAATAGTCGTACTACTTGGGTAGTTTTTCTTCATGGAAAATCGTTTAAGACATTTAGAATAACGTAGAAATGAAATTTTCGATTTCAAAATTCAGTTTGAGCAACACTGGAGAGGGTGAGTCACCCTCTTAAATTACATATTAGTTAACATACACTCATTTTTAATATTAACACACTGACAGTGGGTAATATTGTCACAATAAGTGGTTCTAAAGTTGGATTGTCGTATGTAAGGTTTTCATAAGGTTTGTTTTTTAATGGATGTTATAGTTTTCGTTATCGAAAGTTATCGATACCGAAAAAAACGATATTTTGAAAATGAATGGAAACCTAATAAAAACCTTACATACGATAGCCCAACTTCAGAACCACTTATTGTGACATTGTTACCCACTGTCAGTGTGTTAATATTAAAAATGAGTGTATGTTAACTAATATGTAATTTAAGAGGGTGACTCACCCTCTCCAGTGTTGCTCAAACTGAATTTTGAAATCGAAAATTTCATTTCTACGTTATTCTAAATGTCTTAAACTATTTTCCATGAAGAAAAACTTCTTAAACTACCCAAGTAGCACGACTATTCGACACAGTCACCCCTTAGTTAACTACCCCTAGACTTAATATTAGGACATTGAGCAAAAACAGGTCAATTAGATTTTTTGACGTAGATTTCAAATCTGTAAACAAAATTTTTATATTGTTTAATTTTCACCCCCTCTTTGCAAAATTAACCCCTAAATTTTAACCCCCAGCCACCTCTGTTGACACAATTTGAACAAATTGCATACCAATAGATAGCTCTTTAAAAAAGAGCAACATCGCCAATTTAAAGTTTTGCTCTATCTCTTACCGTTTTCGAGATATTTAAAAAATTAAATTTTTACCCCAATTTTTGGAGGGCGATTTCACCCCTTCAAACTGTTTTTTCGCCGATAAAGAAAAATACATGTCGCTTATTTTTTAGTGTTCTACAACATATCTAAGTTTCATCAAAATCGATAGGTCCGGCCTCGGGACATTTATTTGTAAGAGCTAGGGTGTGTTTCATTTACAAAGGTTTCTACCAGCTAAAGTTTTTTATTGATATTTTGTATATGTCAGAAGCGTGTCGACAACTTGGCTACATAACCCAGATCTCATATGAATTTGGTACCAGGACTGTTCAACCAGGTTTCCAGCATACGTTTTTCACGTATACCTGCAAAATGTTTTCATGCAAAATTTCATCAGACGACAAATTTTTTTGTACACACCAGCTCTTATTTTATGAGCTTGCAATATGCGATTTTTCTTTCACTTTTGTAACTATTTTATAGCCAAGTTGTTGTTGATATTACCATAAATTGAACTTAGGGCTAATTCAAATTCGATAGATAATATTACTAAACCAAAAAAGTAATTCGGTCTTGACTAATGCTAGATTTGAAGTAACTTTTTTATAATATTCAATCCTGCAAAAGATTTTTCGCTAGCTACAATGACAACCATCAAACTGGTGAAACTAATATTCAGAAGAGTAATATTATGTACAATTTCAAATTCAAATAAGCTATTGTTAAGTAGAATTCATTTCAAAATGGGTTGACCACTGTTACTGTTGAATATACATAAGAAAAAGGGTCAAGTTTTTTGAAATGAACTCTGAATACTGTAACGCAAAGTCGATGCCAATTTTTGATTTCATTAAATAAATCATTGCAAAATCAGTCAGTGGCGCTGAACCTTCAAAAGCGCGGAGCCTAGTGCAATCGTACCATCTGCATCGTCTTCTGGTCGGCCCTGTGCATATGTATATTTCACATCCATAGTCCATATACACTCCATACATTCTACGAACAAAGTATGTGTATACTGCACTAACGATAGCTTTTTAAAGCCCCTTTTCAAAATGAAACTGAATACATGGAAATGGTTTCATATTATATGTATAATGTATATTGTATACATGATATGTTACTTTATCTTGATAATATGCCCTTTTGTACTAAAAACATAGAAGCACCAATTGTATATTGTATTTTCAGCGTTTCTTTAAAAACCGACTAAATTTTACGTTTATAATTATGAATACAGAATACGTTTATGTAAGTTCTTTTATATTTCTAAGAGAAAAAATTTAAAAGCACAAGAAAAGCTTGTTATATTGCATTCCCGCCAGTTTTCGTGAAATGTAGGAGAAGTCTACCATTTTTTTTATGAGTGAAAATAAAAATTAAATCAAACAATAATATATCATTACGTGATTGAGGTTGTAAGTTGCATATTACACACACTAGTGCGTAATTACGCGAGTGTGTAATATGCAACTTACAACCGAATTACGTACTATACTTTATCTATGACTAACATAAAATTCACAATAAACGATAAAAATTTGGTACAAATCTACACATACGAATACATTAAAATTATGTAGTATTTGAAATTTATTAAAAACAAACGTAAACATTCAGTTGCTAGGTAAAATTTTTGTAGATTCTAATATAATATGTATTATGTATATTACTGTATAATCTCTCTCTCTCTCTCTCTCTCTATATATATATATATATATATATATATATATATATATATATATATATATATATATATATATATATATATATATATATATATATATATATATATATATATATATATATATATATATATAAAGCGAAATACCACGTATTCACTCATTTACACACTCATCTATCATAAAATCTCCAGAACTATAATAGCTACAAACTTGAAATTTGGCAAGTAGGTCCCTATTGGGTCGTAGGCGCTCGCTAAGAAAGGGTTTTGCAAAATTTTTTGTCTAACCGTCGAAATTTACGAAAAACCGTAAAATATCAATTTTTTATTACTGTATATAGCAATCTATGAATTTATTAAAAAAATCATACAAATTTTAAATAGTAAAGTAAACGGTTAGACGAATCTCCACCAGCTCTTGCTGAAATAGTATTGAGAGCCTAAAAAATGAAAGCTCTCTAGAATGGATGGATCGCGACCAAATTTTGCTCAAACATTACTGAGGTCATGAAATAAACGAATGTGAGGTTTAAATTGCCGCCTAGGGTGCTGAAACCCAAATGTGGCCTTAAAAAAGAAGGCGAATCTTGACTAAATTTTACTTAAACAATATTGATAACCTGAAAAAATTAAGTTAGATTAAAATTATTGCCTAGGGTTCTGGATTAATACAAAACGCAAAAAAATAATGGCTAGACGAATTAATGCAGGTTCAGAAATGTTCTCCAAAACACTCGGACTTGATTCAAAAAAAGGTTCGAAATTCAAATGCTTCTAAAGTTATCAATATGGGTATCTACGGAAAGGTCTCAAGGCATGAAAATTAAATACAGTAGAAACTCGACAATTCATCATGCTCGGGACCGGAGGTGTGATGAATTGCAGAAATAGACGACTTATGGAATATGTCTGAAAATGAATAACAAAGAGAAAAATTAATTAAATATTTTTACTTATTTAAAAAAAGATATCCCTTTATTTTGAATATTTCTTTGTTTAATGGAATTTTTACAACTAGGTACGACACATTATATATTTTTTTCTATTTAAATTTCAAAAGTTAATTAGAAAAACAACTATACTACGTACATTTTTTTAGGAGCGACTAATTGTTATAGAATATGATGAGTTACAAAGTGACGAAATATCGAATTTCCACTGTACACTATAAATAGGAATATATCTATTTTAGCATCATTGGACGAGCGAAGTGGAGCACTATAAGAAACTGATTTTATAAAGAAATTTAGAATACTGAATTTAAATGTAAAGTGAGTTCAAAATTAACCCCCAGCACTATCGAATAGTATTAAAATTAAACGGCTGAAGCGAACAATTTTTCACAACAAGGAAAAAAGTCCTTTTTTCATATTTTTCAAGTTAAAATTATGGATGAAAAAAATTTTTTTCCCAATTTTATGTCCGATCACTGATTACTTAGATATCGATGGTTATGCAGATGCTGCAAAGGGAGCGCATTTTCCCCAACATTTTTTCCTACGGGGCAAGTGCGTCTTTTGGGTTGGGGTAAGTGCGCTCTTAATGTATTATATGATGTAGCGCTAAAAGGAGCGCACTTACCCCACTGTGTTATATGATAAGAAAAACTGCCAGAAGCATACAGTATTTAGCAGCGGCCTTGGAAACTGCATTAGATGATATTAGTATACCTCTCAATTATAATATAATATAATATGTATAATAAAAGGTAATTTATCACTTAAGATAAAAAGATATTTAAAAATTTTTTTTGTACAGTTACGTAAAGTATGCTTATTCAAGTGCGTTGAATAAGCATACTTTTCTCTACATAAGCATAACGCACTTGCTCCATATCATGGGGCAAGTGCGTTACATGTACAAATTTCAAAAAAATAATTATAGTTCATTATCGCGAAGTTCTCTAGAATTTCTTTCTTATGATTATTTAAGTTTAAAGACCAAGTAGTTGATAACGCTGATAAACAATCAGATGCGATTAATAACATTGATACAATAATGGTCTGAAAGTTAACTATCAAAAAATGGGGGTGCACTTACCCCACTTTACCCTAGTAGGTATTTTTAACTTAGTATTCGAGTCTGAAGGGATTCCCAAACACTTGTTACAATCCATAATTATATTATTACAAAAGGTGATGTTAAAATTACTGGCAATTGTAGACCTGTAAGTCTTACTTCGAATGTGTAAAAAGTGTTTGCTAAGATTATTTTAAAAGAATTAAAAAATTTATTGATTAGTGTCAGTATCCTTAGCAGACAGTTTTCAGGACCGATTATTCTACCAGTGACCACTTTCAAGCTTTCATTCAGGTAAGCAAAAATTTCAGGAATATAATAAGCCATTATACAGAGTGTCAGTTTAAAAACAAGCCAGTATCATATCCTTGGAATCATAAAAGATATGTTTGGCGTTTCTGATAAGTACATAAGTGTTATGCAAACATTATATCAAAACAGAGCACAAATCAAATTTGAGAGTTTGGGACCATCATTCCCGATTAGTCGGTGATTACAAAAGGAGTGCAACAAGGCGACCCCTTATCACTCAAACTTTTAACTACATTACTGATATTGCTTAATTTGTAGATAAGTTAAACGAAGAAAGCAAAGTAGTGGGTTTAAAAATGAATGTTGCTAAAACTAACAAGTAAAGGTTCCGAGGCCGGACCTATCGATTTTGTTTAAACTTAAATATGTTAATTAAAATTGACATAGTGTTTGAAAAATTACCAAACTGGATCGGCTGGGACTCGAACCCGGATCTCTTGGTTACCAGCCAAGCGCCTTACCAACTAGGCCACCGATCACTTGTTCGAGTGCCACTCCAATTCAGCAATCAATCAAACACAACCTCTCTCTAATGCGAGACGCAGTTTTATACTTTTTTAATTTCAAATGTTATCGAGTGCCTGTGAAACATTATTAGTGTATGGCGGATTTTTATCCGTATTTAAACATACACCAATATTCATATGTTCACTCAATGTCCAGCTTTGGCTGATACTTGAACACTCGATGTACTTTGGCAAATGGCCAATTCATTATGTTAATTAAAATTGACATAGTGTTTGAAAAATTACCAAACTGGATCGGCTGGGACTCGAACCCGGATCTCTTGGTTACCAGCCAAGCGCCTTACCAACTAGGCCACCGATCACTTGTTCGAGTGCCACTCCAATTCAGCAATCAATCAAACACAACCTCTCTCTAATGCGAGACGCAGTTTTATACTTTTTTAATTTCAAATGTTATCGAGTGCCTGTGAAACATTATTAGTGTATGGCGGATTTTTATCCGTATTTAAACATACACCAATATTCATATGTTCACTCAATGTCCAGCTTTGGCTGATACATAAACATATGATAAATATGTTGTAGATCACTAAAAACTAAGCGATACGTATTTTTTTATATGCGGAAAAACGGTTTGAAAGGGTTAAATCGCCCTTCAAAAATTGGGGTAAAAATTTAATTTTTTAAATATCTCGAAAACAGTGAGAGATAGATCAAAAATTTAAATTGGCGATATTGCTCTTTTTTAAAGAGCTACCTATTGATATGCAATTTGTTCAAATTACATCAACAGGGGTGGTTGGGGTTAAAATTTGGGGGTTAATTTTGTAAAAAGGGAGTGAAAAATATGCAATATAAAAATTTTGTTTACATATTTGAAATCTACGTCAAAAAATCTAATTGACCTGTTTTTGCTCAATGTCCTAATATTAAGTCTAGGGGTAGTTAACTGGGGTTGGGGGGGAGGTTGGCTGTACAAATAGTCGTACTATTTGGGTAGTTTAAGAAGTTCTTCTTCATAGAAAGTATTTTAAGACAATTAGAATAACGTAGAAATGAAATTCTCGATTTCAAAATTCAGTTTGAGCAACATTGGAGAGGGGGTGAATCACCCTATTAAATTACATACTAGTTTCCATACACTCATTTTTACTATTAATACACGGACAGTCGGTAATAATGTCACAATAAGTGGTTCTGAAGTTGGATAAAAACCTTACATACGATAGTTCAACTTCAGAACTACTTATTGTGACATTATTACCCACTGCCAGTGTATTAATAGTAAAAATGAGTGTATGTAAACTAGTATATAATTTAATAGGATGACTCACTCCCTCTCCAATGGATCCCCCCTCAGAACAAAGTATAAAGTATGTAGATTATTTTAAGAAACAAAATTGTTGCCCCAATGTGCCCCTTCGTTTTTTACACCAATTTCAGTCTTGTCTCACTTCATGTTCAGAATCAGCGGCCTTGAAAACCTTTATATACCATTTTTTGTTTCAATAAAACTAATTTTTTATTCTTGTCCGCCATTTTAGACCCGTCATTTTGAATTTTAAAATAATAATACCAAATTCATAATCAACGATCTTGAAAACCTTTATATATCATTTTTTTCAATAAGATTAATTTTTTTAATTTTGCCCGCCATTTTGAATTTTTAAAAAGTAATATCAAATTCATAATCAGCATAATTTACATAATTTACAAATATGGAATACCATAAAGTAACGCTCAAACCTATTAATGTCTATTAATTAGAATTTTGACAAACTTCCAGAATAGCTTGTCTGTGATTTGTTACTGGAATGCACATCAAGCACGATGTCTTTTTTAATTAAATAGCACCCATTTACTTTCGGAAATATAGAAATGGTCACATCACAATCGGAGTAAGATATATGATATTTGAAAAATATTGGAAAATAGTAATAACACTACGGCATAAAACTGGTAATAAGTAAGCAAGTTTGAAGGTATAATAGTGTAGTTTTTAGAGGGCTTTGTATAAACTACATATTCCAATTAGATACGAAAAGATTCTGTGTCTAAGATTAATACAAGGTTATGGTCAAAGGGGGACAAAAAAATTCTTAACTGAATTCAATGTTATGTGTAAACCACCGTGTATGAAAACTGAATTTGGTTGCGAATTCCAAAATTTAAACAAACGGAATAAACAAACTATAATACACATATAGGTAAATAAGATGATTTTAGAAAATCGCTTACGCTTTTTGTTATTACCAGAGATGGGAACAAAAGGTCCCTAACAGAGTCGCCATATAAAATATTTTGTACTGGGGGGCTACGAATAGAACTGGAGGGCTGTCATAAAACGTAAAAATATTATCAATCTTTTTAAAAATCAGTTTTACGACGTTTTACTATTAATACCACATCGTTAATGTTATTTTGTGTCTGTTTGTGTTTTTTAATTGCCAATATTATGAATCATTTTGCTTGTTATATGTACATACATATTTTTATATTTTTCTAATGAAAAAACAAAACCATGTTCAGTCTTGTGAGCGACCTACTAGAGTGATACAATCTACTAATAAAATCAATTTTGTTTACGTTAAAGCAGGTATAAAGAAGGTGACATGTACATATTATTAAAATAATCACAACGGAAATAGAGATATTGTTT
The DNA here is from genome assembly GCA_035578155.1 of Brachynemurus nebulosus. Taxonomy (NCBI): domain Eukaryota; kingdom Metazoa; phylum Arthropoda; class Insecta; order Neuroptera; family Myrmeleontidae; genus Brachynemurus; species Brachynemurus nebulosus. The sequence continues at coordinate 1,940,578 of JAPWDM010000038.1, forward strand.
ACAATATAAATGTTTTGAATTCGTTTAAATTAATTTCTATTAGAGTCGACCACTTATTTATTCAACATTAATTTTTTTAAATTATTTTTAAAATTAAAATTATATATTATATTATGAAAAATGGGTAATTTTTAATTTTTACGGATTTGTTCTTTAAAGCTTCCTTAGGCTAGTCATCAAATCCAGGGGAAAATCCTCAGCCTTCTAATAAAATTTATAGCCCCCCAATTCAAAATATTTTATATGGCGATTCTGTTCGGGACCACTGTTCTCCCAACTCTAGTTATTACTGTTGTAGAAGAATATAAATTATCTGTACTACGTATTGTTTATCGGAGTATTGTTAAAGTTTATACCTACTTAATGTTCATTTCTACAAACAAAAGAAATTTTATAGATATTTTTGCAAAAGTATAAAAAAATTGGAGAACAATAGTTTAATTTCCGATTAAGCTTCCTTTTAACATCCCGCTTTCCTTATTAGTCTATTGTTAAAACATTATTATAATAATATAAATCTATTTAACACTTCTGTATTCAACAAACGTTTTTATTTGAAACAAGTTTTATATGCACATACATAATATTTATTATATATGCATAAAAAAAATATATACATACATAAGTTTTAAAGTTCAGTAATCGTGTGATTGCAAATGTATATTATTGGTATTGTATTTTTCAAAACACATGAAGGACCCCTCCTCCGGATAAGATAGGTGAATCTGCCTAAGGTCCAACCTGGGTCGGGAGTGCCATGGTAGGGTTCGCCCTTGCACATGTATTCCATAGTTGCAATATTAGGTCAAGGTTGCTTTGCGTTTTCAAGTTGTACCAAAATGTTCAATTTTGGACTTTTCCCGATTTTCCACTTCCCTTCCCCCCAGGTACATAAGTATTATATATATCCATGTAGGGTTCTAAAAGCTCCATAAGACAGTGCATGCAGCTCTCCAAAACACGGTGTTTAGAAGAAGATATTTGCAAAAATTTCTAAATGCCCTATAAAAACTCACAAAACGCGACCTTGGATCAAAATGAGACATAGATTTTTGAAATCTACGCCTTTGAGTTAGTAAATATATGTTGTCTAAAAATATTTCGCAAAATTGGGCCAAGTAAAGGCTAATTTAAGGATTTAAATACGAGATGCTCTAATGACACTAGGTGTTGCAGCTGTCTTAGTGGGCTTGTTTAGCCATAAAATATGGCAACGCCTTCCTCTCACCCTTAAAAAAAGCAAGCGTGTGCCATTAAGGCTTATTACCGGTGTTTTTATCAGTATGAAAAGGTCTCACAAAATATCATAAATCAAAAAACATGACTTTCGTCATAAAAAGGTAAACTAAAAAGTTAAATACAAGTTATCCTTCAATTCTTATCGCAGTTGTTAAACAGTTTTGTTAAGGGCACATGCTTCTTAAGGTTCCTGACCTCCAACTTATCTTTACACTGATATGGTGAGAACCCTATCAAAAACCACTAAACGAGTGTATTAATTGAACTGTTACTGAAGTAGTCGTTTACAAGTTACTCAACATTTTTGTGCTGACTGTGATATCGTGGTCAAAATCGACCCCTTGTTAGGCGATAGATGGCAACAACTATATGTGAGCCGATTTATATAAATGTCAATTGTATCATTAGAATCCTTACATTACTCTGAGTAATATAGGCTAGGTGACTTAGAAAAACCAGTGGGGTAGACAGACAAGAAAAGCATGGAAAAGCGTCTGAAACAATTTAGATGAGGGTGATATTGTTAAAATTCTTACTTTACTCTGACAAACATAGGCTAGGAGACATAATATAGCTTCGAATTAGTAAAAAAATTTAAAAAAATTTCTAGGAATATTGAGGCAAACTAGCTTTGTGTTTTCGAGTTGTACCAGGGCAAATGCTCTGTAAATGCAAGGAGCTCTAGACACGCGGCTTCATAGTCGTTTTAATGGCTTTACCCAGCCATAGGAAATCACAAAGCTTTCCTATAATTTGAGTGTGCTGAGCGTGATAAAATCTCATCACCAGTGTTTCCTGCTGGAAAGGTCTTGCAAAACATCAAAAATTTAAAAAAAACACGCTCACTAGGTCGTCGTCCTACCTCCTGGACAATGGCATGGCTCGTTAAGTGTGGATAAAGACAAGTTGGGGTAAGGAACCTTAAGAAGCATGTGCCCTTAACAAAACTGCACAATAACTGCTGTAAGAATTGAAGGATAACTTGTATTTAACTTTTCAGTTTACATTTTTGTGACGGAAGTCATGTTTTCTGGTTTATGACATTTTGTGGGAACTTTCCAAACTGATGAAAACACTGATAATGAGCCTTAATCGCACACGCTTGCTTTTTTTAAGGGTGAGAGGAAGGGGTCGCCATATTTTATGGCTAAACAACCCCACTAAGACAACTGCAATATCTAGAGTGTCATTAGAGCCCCTCGTATTTAAATCCTTAAATTAGCCTTACATGACCCAATTTTGCGAAATATTTTTAGACATATATTTACTAACTCGAAGGCGTAGATTTCAAAAATCTATGTCTCATTTTGATCCAAGGTCGCGTTTTGTGTATTTTTATAGGACATTTAGACATTTTTGCAAATATCTTCTTCTAAATACCGTGTTTTGGAGAGCTGCATGAACTGTGTTATGGAGCTCTTAGAACCCTACATGCGTATATATATATATATATATATATATATATATATATATATATATATATATATATATATATGTATATATATAATATGCCCAGAGAAAAAATTCCAGTAAAAATTACTGAGCTGCCTCCGGTAAACGAGTCTTAAGTGACCAGTCCGTAGGAAATTATTAAGCAAAAATATAAAAAATGCGTTTCAAACATTATTTTTTACGATTCATTTGAAAATTTTTCCTGTACACCTTAAGAATTTTTGCTATACAGCTGCGTAAAATTCGATGGGGTAGTAAAATTTCAAGTGGACACCGGGAAAATTTACTTAATTTTTTGTAAAATTATACCGGACATAGTATAATTTTTACTGAGTCGGTGTGTATTTCAGCACCACTGCATACAAAATATTACAGTAGCCGTCCAAGATAGTCACACAAATGTTCCTCTAGTGACTATCTTGGAAGTCATAGACGTCCGTCAGGTGGGGTAAACGCTTACACCAGGAATCCAATGGTACGTAGTGGTCGGTGCAAATTTAAGGGGAAGTACGTAAAATTGGAAGATCAGAGGCGTCGGCTAACTTTTATGCGGGGGGTTCGTAATTATTATTTATCTGAATTTATTTAAAACAAAACTATTCTAAGAAACAATTTACACCTAAAATTCAGTTCTATAGATAAACGGAATTGAATGTTAAATTAAAGAATATAAATGCGACTTTTAGAAAACTAGCAGAGATGTCGAAAAACCAACTTCACTATCGGATTCATCAGCGTAAAAGACGCCAAATAGTCGAAGCTGACAAAAATTCTAGAATATTCTACTCGTCAACTAGCAGAGATATCAAAAAACAGATTTCACTTTTGATTTGGTTACTAAAAATTAGATTAAGCAGCGCAATTTGACAAAAATTCTGGAATTTTCTATTCGTCAACTAAGAAAGATATCGAAAAACCGGTTATACCATTTAATTGGTCATAAAAAAGACGAAATATCACATTTTGATAATTGTTTTAGAATATTCTATTTTGGCTGACGAACAGATCATTCTAGAATGTTGGCCAAAATGAAACATTTAGTTTATATTAGTTTAATTTTGGTTGGACAGTCAAATGGTGCAATCAATTTTTCAATATCTTTGCTACTTGACAATTAGAATATTCTAGAACATTTACCAAAATGTGCTATTTGATCTCTTTTAGGTGACCAATTCAATGGCGACGTCTGTGTTTGGATATCTTTGCTAGTTTACGAATACAATATTCTAGAACATTTATCAAGGTAGGCTGTTTCGTCTCTTTTTCAATAACCAATTAAATGCTGTAATTGATTTTTCGATATCTTTGCTAGTTAACAAATAGAACATTCTAGAATTTTGATCAAACTGTGGTGCTTAATCTCATTTTTAGTGACAAATTCAATGGTGAAGTTTGTTTTTTGATATCTCTGCTAGTTGACGATTAGAATATTCTAAAATTTTACGTTACTTATTTTGCATTTGCATTTTGCATTTTACGTATGCAGAATATGTGCATATATGTATGCAATAAAATTAAAAAATTTTTAGTCTACGAGACATTTTTGTAGTGTGTAGACGTAGTGTGTGCTAGAGCCCACTATAAAAAATCGATCATCATGTTTATACGGATCAATGTCTTCACTCTAGAAGTCTAGACTAATATATGTACATACGTGTCACACACGACACACATTACACGGTAGCTACCTCACAACTTCACAAGGTACCACACGGCAGGTACACGGGGTATGTAATGTGCTGAGGGTGCTGAGCACAGAGGACAGAGATCCCGCAACTATCTCTTTTCTGAAATCACGAGTGTGTCCTTCTGTGCTCATTAGACTTCTTAGTTGCCAGTTTGTCAGTAGCAGTCGATGATTGAAGATCAACCATACGATAATGGACTTGATTGTTGTTGGTATTGTTACATCGGTTACATCCCTTAGTACATGCGTGTGGTGTCTGACCCACGTGACCGACCCTACTATCGGCGTTACTCACACAAATACACAAAATCGCACTAATACAATGTAAACCCAGTGTGTGTATACAACGTATTGTCTATCTCTTACATGTTACACTGGTTCCAATAGTGTAGGCATAAATATGTTGTCTCTATTACTCTATGGTGCTGAGTATGCAAATATTACATGTGACGCATATGTGCGTATAGACAAGAGCAAACATAGTATGTGGATGACGTACGTGTATGCCTATTTCACTCGAAATGTGACTATCTCGGAAGTGACTATCTTGGACGGCTACTGTAGATAGAACAGAATAAACAAAACAAGCACGCAACCACCACGCAACCTTGAGGCCCAGAGAGCATGCGTGTTAGACAATACACGACTTACAGACGCAGCAACCGTGGCAACCGTTGGTTCGTCAGTTGGCCAATATTAATGATAGTGATTGGATGTTTATAAAGTGTTTTTTTTTTTATAATAGATTATCATTTAAGTATTGGACTTTCCATTTAAAACAAAAAATTGTTGTGTTTCATGAATTTTTGGTTATAATTGAAATAATATGTTTTTATACAAATTATTATAATGAGCTTATTGTTAAAAATTTTTATCATGTAATACTTCAAATAAAGAATTTATATATTTTTTTCCACAAATAATAAAAAACCACAAAAAATTTTTTCAATATTAATAATTTGATTTTAATGCTTACCCTTCTATCAATATCCTTTTAAACTATTTTAATTCAATTATTTATTAATAAATAAAAAAAAACCTTATTTATAAATAATAAGGTAATTTTTACTGAGCTGTAGCGTAATTTAAAATTTTACTATAAATTATCGTAGTTTTTACTTAGCCTGTCACTTATGTCCGCATTACCAGAGAGCTCAGTAATTTTTTACCAGAAATTTCAGTAAAAATTACTGTATTTTTTTCTCAGTGTGCACTTGGGGGGAAGGAAAGTGGAAAATCGGAAAAAGTCCAAAATTGAACATTTTGGTACAACTTGAAAACGCAAAGCAAACTTGACCTAATATTGCGGTTATGGAATACATGTGCAATGGCGAACCCTACCATGGCACCCCCGACCCAAGTTGGACCTTAGGCAGATTCACCTATCTTATCCGGAGGGGTCCTTTAGTTCTAACAAATTTTGGTTTTTTATTCTAAATTCGATTCTGATGCTGAATTCGATTTTATACCGATTGATACAACTATCTACAAGAAGTGATTACTAAATACTTACCTACTAATATTATAAATATGAAAGTCAGTTTGTTTGTTTGACTTTCTTTCACGCCTTAACTGCTTAACCAATCGACTTTAAACTTAAAAGGTAGTTTGGGGAATAGAAAATGTTGTAGGCTACTTTTTACCTCAGCAAAGTATTTTATTTCTATGATGCAAATATCCTCTGTACGTATTGACTTAATGTCATAATTTTAAACACCACGCGGGCGAAGGTTCCATTATGATTGAATGGTTCTAGAATATTCAATTTTATCAATTGACCAATTTACCTTCAACATTTTCGGTGTAATATTTTTTGTTATATTTGAATCTTTTCAGACCCGTGTTTGTTATTTATATTCAGCTCCTACTTACTGTTTGCATCTGGAACTGGAAAAGTTCTTAAACGTTAAACCCGCTTCTACGAGCACAAGGGCCAAAAAAGTGTGCAAAATATGTTTCTAGTAGGGAAGGGGGCCGTCAATAAAGTGTCATGCCCCGAGTGCCAGTTATATTCATTACGCCACTGATATATAGTAACCAATTTTGTTTGGTGAATTTTAATATAAGTAAAATAAACATACATACTTAGCCCATTCTATAGATAAAGCATTCCTATTCTTTATTTAGGTATTATTAGTATATGCATAGTTGTAGCACGAGATATAAGATAATTTAGATACAGTTGATATACATAATATTATTCAATTCAAACCAGAAATCATCATCATCAGTTGGATGGACGGAGAGAAAGAATATGAGTAGTATTCATTCGTATTTTAACCGTATAGTGAATACTGATATATTAACAATAAAGAAACAAATACTTTTATTGGCTTTGTTATGTAAAATACTCGACTAAATAAGTACGTCCATAGGTTTATATGTACATTAATGTAAAACAGGAAAAAAGGAAGATGATCTGAGTTTATTCTTTATTGAGTCACCTATGAAAAATTTAAATGAAAGAAGAATCTAAACTAAAATATCTTATGATCTCTCTCTACTTGCTCTGATTCCTTCGCCCATCACAGGTTATTTTTTAATATCTTTGGTAATAATTTATTAAATAAACTCTTTTCTACTTCTTCATAAACGTAAATATGTCACGGAGCACGTTATTAGTCGAATTTTCTCCGAAAAATTAGACTTATACAGTCTATACGATAAGAGCTGCGAGAGGCGAGAGTAGGGGCGCTATCCATTTTCGGACCCGTAGAACACGAATATGTAGAAAAAAAATGTCTGATATATATATATATATATATATATATATATATATATATATATATATATATATATATATATATATATATATATATATATATATATTCCCGCCACCTTTTAATTTGTGTAGGGCTCCCCTATGGAAGTTAAGAGATGAAATTTGGTAAATGGGGCTCATTTTCGAGGCACCTCATACTATTAAAGTGGGGTCAAATTTTGGGCAAATTTTTTTTCTGACCCGACCTTTAAGGGGGTCGTGGGGGGCGGAAAAGCAATAAAACTTTTCCATACGGGTTTTAAATAATGTTTTGCTCAATTATCTACAGCAGATCCAAAATTCAGCTTCCTAGGATGATTTGGTGGGAGTAGAGGGGGGAAAAACGATTTTCGCTGGATCTAACAGGCCCCCAGCCCCCCAGAATGAACGTAGAGGGTTGAAATTTGGTGTGTTGATAAAGTTCGTACCTAGGTTGTGCTTTTTGGAGGTTTTAATATTTTACCCCCACCCCCCTCATTTTTAAGCTACAATTTCATGCATTTTCGACGTTTACGAAGTTTGTACCACTCGCACAGGTCACCCGAATAAACCTAGAGGGCTGAAATTTTGTATTCGGATTGAGTTAGTATCAAGGGGGTGCCTTTTGGGGGTCTCGACTTTTAACCCCTACCCCCACCATTTTTATACCCAAAAGAACATGATTTTTCTTGTTTTTTAACAGTTTCGTTCGGGTCAAAATCTCCCCAAATAAACCTAGAGGGCTGAAATTTGGTGTACAGGTTAAGCTAATAGCCAGACACTGTTTTTTGGAAGTTTCAACTTTTAACCCTTACCCCCACGATTTTTACGCCAATATTTCCTTAATTTTTTTGCTTGTTTTCTAACACGTCTAGAGACTCCATAAGGAAACCTAGAGGGCTGAAATTTTGTACGTGTATTCAGTTAGTATCCAGCTAGTACCTTGTAGGGAGTCCGCATCACTTTTCCCCCCACTTCTCCCATTTTTACATCGGAATTGAATGCTATTGTTAAATGTGTTTTAAAAGCATTATGTTTATTCTAAATACAAGTAGGCGAATAGTAATTTTAAAAAATTTAAAAAAAAGTGAACTTACTTTTATGACAAATGAAATACATACATATTAAGTAATTTAAAAATGTTATTAAAGTCACTGTTTATTTATAAATTAGGAATTTTGGATTTTTAGTATTTATAAAATAGAAATTTTGGATTTTTTTGGATAGAAAAAATATCTTTATAAAGGCCTTCCAGTTTACTATTTAAGGTCCTTTTTTAATTTTTAAAACTAAAACATCAAGGCAATTAGCGGATAAACATGGGCAGGAATGTCCTCGTACGAATTGTGTTGGCTTTTTTTCTGCTACCTGTTTTCGGCACAAAATTGAAATTTACTGAGATACAGCCCTTAAATACTTAAAACCTTTTTTTAAAGCCTCGATGAGCCGAACACTCATCACCAGTTTTGAAACCAACAAAATGACAATTCGGTTGTAGACTTTCAATCACATTTCGCTTGTAGACATTCAATACCGAAAATGAAGGGGAAAATTCGACTACCGTGATGGGGCCCCGCTGCTCACGGCGTTTTTAATATCTTTGGTAATAATTTATTAAATAAACTCTTTTCTACTTCTTCATAAACGTAAATATGTCACGGAGCACGTTATTAGTCGAATTTTCTCCGAAAAATTAGACTTATACAGTCTATACGATAAGAGCTGCGAGAGGCGAGAGTAGGGGCGCTATCCATTTTCGGACCCGTAGAACACGAATATGTAGAAAAAAAATGTCTGATATATATATATATATATATATATATATATATATATATATATATATATATATATATATATATATACATATATATATATATATATATATATATATATATATATGTACAATGTATTTTTTGGGACACCCTTGTTTTTTTCTAATATTCGGTGGAAAATGAATTCCTAAACCTGAAAATAGAGCCATTTTTTTTTATAGAGCAAAATTTTTTATGTTTGGGCGATTAAACTATACAACGGTTATTATGAGGACTTCTGTAATTGAACGTATTTTTTGGAGACATGTTCTCAAAGTATACTTTCAGTATATTAATTATTAATCAAACTAAAAGTATAGTTAAAGTTCATGTATTACAAAGGTTAATTAAGTTATGCTAAAAGTTATGTTAAATATATATCTGTCCGCGCCTATTAATCGCCAAATAAAATCGTTTTATTTAATTTTATCAACCATACGACTCATTACTCAAACACAATAGAAAATAAGTGACAAATATAATTAACTATATAATGGGAATCTGTAAGTTTTCCTCTGTTTTTAAAGTTTTCAGGAGCCGATCAGGTATTAGTGTGAAATTTTTAGTTTTTTAATGAAATAAAAATAATTATAAAATATACATGTATGTACAAAGTATTTTTTGCGGACCTTTTTTATAGACAATGATTATTTTGAGGACTTTTGTATTCTTTAAGGACCATCTTCAAATTATTTTTAGATATAAAGTATTTTTCAAGGACAAATCCCCGAAGTATCTATTAAACATAAATGTGTACTTATAGGTATTTTTGATACAATAGATAGTATGGGACTTAATGGTTATTATAGCGACTTGTGTCACTTGTCTAATACAACATACATATTTTTTGCAGACGTACTCATTGATATTCATAATAAATTATATAATGTGTTATATGTGTACTTATCTGCATAGAATATTCAAAGTTTAAAGTAGAAATCATATGTACATGTGTATATGAAGAATTTTCTGCCAGCACTTTTCGTGTACAATGATTATTTTGAGGACTTTTGTATTCTTGGAGGACCATCCGCAAATATTTTTAGATATAAAGTATTTTTCAAGGACAAGTCCCCGAAATATCTATTTAAATATAAATATGTATATTTTTGATACAATAGATAGTTTGGGACTTAATTGTTATTATGGGGACTTCTGTAATGCAACCATGGGCGCCTATTCTCGGGGACAGGGGGGCCGCGCCTCTTCTCCAGTTGACCACGTTTGAGAGAAAATTTCAAAAAAAAAGCTGAAAGAAAGCAAAACGGCGGTTTTTTTTTTTGCTCGTCAATGGTATCTTTGTGGAAAATATCCACTATTCGTAATTCGTGGCCCCCCTAACTAAGCTATAATTATGCTTGCGGGAAAATTTTGAGAGAGGCAGAAAAAAGAGAAATGAGCTGTTTTTTTTGCTCGTCAATGTGATTTTTGGGGGAAATATTCCTTGCTCCTACTTCCAGCCCCCCTTACAAATCATCATAATATGTACACCCATGAATGTAACATATTTTTTGGAAACGTATTCATTGATATTTATAATAAATTATATAATTTTTTGTGTACTTATCTGCATAAAATATTCAAAGTTTAATGTTGAAATCATGTGTTCATGTATATACGAAGAATTTTCCGTTGGCACTTTTCGTGTACAATGATTACTTTGCGGACTTTTGTATACTTTGAAGATCGTTCCCGAACGTATTTTTTAAGGACAAGTCTCTGAATTATCTATTGAATATATAAATAAATATATATGTATATATGTATAGGTGGTATATGTGTATATATTTGATGCAATGGATAGTTTGGGACTTTGGGTAAAGTGAGACACCCAAAAACTCATAGTTTTTTAAATTTTAACGATAGCTATATTTTTATAATCTATAAATGTTATGAAGTTGTGCTGCGCTGTAAGCTTTGCGATATCTGCCTGTTTCTGTATAGTACAATATATGAACAAAGTGACCCATTTGTAAACCTAGTAAAATGACTTTTCTGATTCTTCGCCGAATCAATTGCAACAAAAGAAACAAAAATGACACTAATAAGTAGTGTGTCCGAGAAATTAGAAGTGTACTTAAATTCGTTCACGTAAACGTAATGAAAACCATTCGCTCACACTAAAACATTAAAAAATAAATTTCTGTGGTTAGAAAAATGGTTTTCAACTTAATCATGAAATTGATAGTATTGATTGAAAATGCACTAAAATGAAATTTTAGTCTCTTAAAAAATACCTCTAAATTTCTGTGACTTTCTATCTATGCATTTTAAACGAAATTTAAATAATTATGTTTCTGTCAGTTCAAAGGCTTTTTGTATTAACCTTGAATCATGAAATGGCTGGTATGGCTCTTCACAGTATTATTAAAACGTGATTAAAACAATTGTGAAAATTGAAAGATTGATCGATTTATTCTGGTTATTGATACCATGATATCTCACACTTATAAGTTTTATTTTAAGCACGATTTATGGAATTCATCCTAAATCACATAGGTAATTTCCCTGTTGGCCAAATGTTTAATTTAGTGTCTAGTTAGGTACAGCTACAATATTTTGCAAATAAAACACATTTTGTAAAGATAAAATTATTTTTATTGCATTATCCAAAACCAAATTTTATTCCAATTTTATTGTATTTCAAACTAATACTATGAATATTATGATTCTAAATTCAAAAGGTATTAAAAATAAGTAACGGTGGATTATATTTTAAACCAAATATGATTAAAAGATAGGTTTCTTTGGTTTGACATTTTAATATTGTCCGTATTAAAATCATATTTTAATTACTAAATATTATAATGAAGGTTATATTGAAACACAGTAGCATTGTATTACCAACATTTTATTGATTTTTTTTTACAATAAACAAAATAAAGGTGAATTTCTAAAAGATCTTCTGGGCTTAGCTCATGGTCTCCTTGAATGTTTTTAGTAGATTCTTTTGTTTCTTTCCTTTTTCTTGAACAATAATTTTTCATAATAGTAGAATAAATCCTGTAAATAAAGAGAAAAATAAGTGGAATAATTGTCAGTTAAATGTCAGTTGCAAAGACTTACCACATGATTGATAATTAAGTGCTTAAAATGTTCTGTGGTGCTTAAATTCTACGCTGACTGCTACATTACATTGCTGAAGTTGTCCGGGTAAATAATTTCAATTTTGATATAAATAAAAATCAGAACACTTCGCTCTTGTCTGGTAGATCTTGAGTTCGAAACCAAACGAAGGAGATGTATCATCTACATTACCATACCGCTCATCTATCAATAATCATTCCAATATCAAAATCAATCGACTATATCGACTAAGTTTTCAATCCTGATAATCGCCCCGTCACGGTCTTTTAGTACACAAAACTTCTTTATTTCCATCATCAAACTGATACAATTCTATGAAAGAAACAAAAATTAAAAAAATATTGTAGGTTAATAAATAAGAAATTTGGTAACTTTTACTCACTTGATATCAAAATGTCGTTAGAAGTAATTTGATACTGTCAATTTTCTGTAGACTGAAACGATTTCGGTTGATAGCGATGATACTGAAACGTGCTTCCCAGTTGTTAACGGTAATTTAGGTAATATATTTAATAACGGAAATGACCTTACACAAACATTAAACAATTGAAATTACATTTTTAAATATAGTTAAACAAAAGCAAGGAGTTAGTTGTTTATGTTGAATGGAAGCATACGATTATTAAATTTTAAGCATCAGAATCAGATGCATATAATCGAATCTCTACGCATTAAATCAAATTGACAAAATTGAAATTGACAAATTGACAATTTGTGTACCATGTACAAAACAATAAAGTTTAGGCGGGGAATTTAAAAAAAATAACTTTTATAATTCTTTTTTTATCCCTTAATCTATAAAAAAAACTTTGTATGCAATTAAATAAAAACTTTTCAACATTTAGTACATTTAGATAATATTTATACAATTAACATGTTTATATCAAGGTTGTAATGTTGTGATTCATCTCTCTACCATAGACTAAAATTTAAAGAAAATGTTGGTAATTAAGTATATACACGCTTAATATTTTTCTTAACAGACTTCGAAAGTTCATCTTTCTGAATTATAAATTTTTATTTAAAAATTACCGCCACTTTTGCAACAGCAAATTTGAATCGGTTTCTTGGAATATACACGATCGTGCTTGGAATCTATTTTGAGAACAAAACAACATCTGACGGTTTAGATCAGTGATATCTATGCAGTTTAGATAATTATACGGTTACCTACCACCGTTATCACTACATGTAGGCTACGGTTACAGTGCAATCGACTACGATATACGATATCGAATACGATAATCAAAAAATTTTTCAGGTTGTTGGGTTAATCCTTCAAAAAGTTGATTATGTTCACTTAAAGTTTTACTTTTAAAAATACTGTTCACTCAGCATTCTCTGTTTTCTTCAAATAAAGAGTGCAAATTTTCCAATAAATAATACTCTTCTAAAATATCCATTGTAAAATTGTTAAAATTTTAATAAAATTAAATTAAGCGGGAACTGTTATTTGTGAAAATCGCGCATCAGAAAGATTAACAGCATTTATTAATTTTTCAGCATCCATTTTCTAAATACCTGTGTAAATAACAAATGAACCATAAAAGATGAATCATACCTATACATATTCGCGCGAACTGGTATTCCCGCGAATACCAGTTCGCGCGAAGTCGATTGCACTGTAACCGTAGCCTTACATGTAGTGATAACGGTGGTAGCAGTGTCGCCAGATTTTAAATCGACATATTACTACAGAAGACGGTAGAAAAATACGGCTCCATGCTGCTGGCACACCATCTAAAAAGTTAAACATTAAAAAAATTTTGTCTAATAGGTCACAAATTGGTCATAATTGGTCACTTAGTCCTACTAATTGGTCAGCAGTAGAAAATTTTTAAATAAATTTTAAAAAATTTGTAAAAATTTCAAGGTCACTCAAAAATTTTGGCACACCATCTAAAGAAAAAAACAAAAATAATAAGAGCAGTCAATAGGATTTTAAACCTTGATAATTGGTCAGTTAAAATAAAAAATTGGTCAGGTCCCCAGAATTTAAAAAAAATTAAAAAAGGCCTTTTCATACTGTCACGCATGCGCGAAATCTCTACTGGTAAATCTAGCTGTCAGTAAATCTAATCGATACGTTGAATTTTTCAATAGGGTAAAGCGACCAGCATTCGATTAGCCTATATTAGCATTATTTTTATATATTAAGGTATTTTTAAAATAATCAACAAACATTAATTATATTTATTGTTTTGATTTCAACTTTATTTTCTGGCATTTTAGTAATTAACTTAATTTATAAGTTCATTTAGTTATCAATTTTATTATAAACATTTTTAAATACTATAAGATCTTTAATTGGAATATTGAAATTTTTGTCCACGCAAATTTGCTCTATTATATTTCTTCGAAAATAAACGTTATTTCCTTATGACCCATTGTTAGGGCTCCGCGGTCTTAGCACCCCAAATGTGCGATTTCGAGGGACCAATTAAATCGTTCAGAAGGTCTGAAATTGGTCATAAAGGTCAACTGATTTGATTAATTGAAGAGCGATAGAAAATTTTTTACTAAGGTTTAAAGTTCTTTCAAGGTCATTCAAAAAATTTTAGCACCTCATATGTGAAATTTCGAATGACAATTAGATCATTTAAAAGGTCAGAAAATAGTCATAAAAGGTCAATTGATTTGAATAATTGGTCACTGATAGAAAATTTTTTTATTAAGGATTCCAATTTTTCAGAATCATTTAAAAATATTGGCTTGTCGAATACTGGTGGCTTTGCCGTATTGAAAAATTCAACGTATCAACTAGATTTACTGACAGCTAGATTTACCAGGAAGATTTCGCGCATGCGTCACAGTATGAAAATGCCTTTTTTAATTTTTTTAAAATCTGGGGACCTGACCAATTTTTTATTTTAACTGACCAATTATCAGGGTTTAAAATCCTATCGATTGCTCTAATTATTTTTATTTTTTTCTTTAGATGTTGTGCCAAAATTTTTGAGTGACCTTGAAATTTTTACAAATTTTTTAAAATTTATTTAAAAATTTCCTATTGCTGACCAATTAGTGGGACTAAGTGACCAATTATGACTAATTTGTAACCTATTAGACAAAATTTTTTCAATGTTTATCTTTTTAGATGGTGTGCCAGCATCGCGAAGCCGAAAAATACTATAAATTTACTACTCCACAACAAAAAATACTACCTTATTACTACACTGGCGGCGCTGGAGTCTTTGAATATTAGAGGTAGAATCTGACAAATTCTGGCGGTAAAATATGATATTTAAAAAAAATGGAAGATTTAACGCCATCTGTAGACTTTTCGATTATTTATGGATTTTCAAATAGTATTTAGAATACTTTTAATAATATTTTTGTTAATTATAAAACTTAAATTCGACGTATTTTTAATCAATGAACAATCATTTCGGAAGTTTCAAAGAAATAAGGCTATTTCTAAATTCGATTAAAAATTATAAAAGAAAATTTACAAAACACTCGTAACGATTTTGTATCCACAAAAAAATGATATGTGTAATAGGAAGATTTATAATAAATCTATTGATACGGTACTTGACAAAAAACCATTTATTCTAAATGCCATGTTTTTGAATATCATATATAATCTCCATAATCATATAATTATGTCAAGTTATTCTTTTTTGTATTTTTATTTTTGATAAATTTTGTAACAATTAACGACTTTCAAAAAAAGGGAAATAAATTATAAAAATGATTACTATTGTTTTTTTCTTTTTCTTTTTATTGTGAGCTTATATAACCTTATTAAGAAATATTTTCTAATATTTCCAAATTTTTTAAAAATTAAGGATTTATTCGTATTCCTGTAATTATTTGCCATTTTTTATTTTTTACAATACTTTCGCAGTTACTTTAAGATTAATTACTCCTCTGCAAATAAAATAAAAATATCCAGAATCATAAATCGTAAATGTGTAAATTTTTAAATATATTCGAAAAAATACCACTAAAATACTACATTTTTTAAAAAATACTACTAAAATACTACTTTTTTTAAAAAAATACTACTAAAATACTAAATTATTACTAAAATACTACAATACTACGTCATTACTACAACTTGAATTTGGCGGTCAAATATTACTACGGTAGTAATGAAAATACTACATATGGCGACACTGGGTGGTAGGTAACCGTATAATTATCTAAACTGCATAGATATCACTGATCTAAACCGTCAGATGTTGTTTTGTTCTCAAAATAGATTCCAAGCACGATCGTGTATATTCCAAGAAACCGATTCAAATTTGCTGTTGCAAAAGTGGCGGTAATTTTTAAATAAAAATTTATAATTCAGAAAGATGAACTTTCGAAGTCTGTTAAGAAAAATATTAAGCGTGTATATACTTAATTACCAACATTTTCTTTAAATTTTAGTCTATGGTAGAGAGATGAATCACAACATTACAACCTTGATATAAACATGTTAATTGTATAAATATTATCTAAATGTACTAAATGTTGAAAAGTTTTTATTTAATTGCATACAAAGTTTTTTTTATAGATTAAGGGATAAAAAAAGAATTATAAAAGTTATTTTTTTTAAATTCCCCGCCTAAACTTTATTGTTTTGTACATGGTACACAAATTGTCAATTTGTCAATTTCAATTTTGTCAATTTGATTTAATGCGTAGAGATTCGATTATATGCATCTGATTCTGATGCTTAAAATTTAATAATCGTATGCTTCCATTCAACATAAACAACTAACTCCTTGCTTTTGTTTAACTATATTTAAAAATGTAATTTCAATTGTTTAATGTTTGTGTAAGGTCATTTCCGTTATTAAATATATTACCTAAATTACCGTTAACAACTGGGAAGCACGTTTCAGTATCATCGCTATCAACCGAAATCGTTTCAGTCTACAGAAAATTGACAGTATCAAATTACTTCTAACGACATTTTGATATCAAGTGAGTAAAAGTTACCAAATTTCTTATTTATTAACCTACAATATTTTTTTAATTTTTGTTTCTTTCATAGAATTGTATCAGTTTGATGATGGAAATAAAGAAGTTTTGTGTACTAAAAGACCGTGACGGGGCGATTATCAGGATTGAAAACTTAGTCGATATAGTCGATTGATTTTGATATTGGAATGATTATTGATAGATGAGCGGTATGGTAATGTAGATGATACATCTCCTTCGTTTGGTTTCGAACTCAAGATCTACCAGACAAGAGCGAAGTGTTCTGATTTTTATTTATATCAAAATTGAAATTATTTACCCGGACAACTTCAGCAATGTAATGTAGCAGTCAGCGTAGAATTTAAGCACCACAGAACATTTTAAGCACTTAATTATCAATCATGTGGTAAGTCTTTGCAACTGACATTTAACTGACAATTATTCCACTTATTTTTCTCTTTATTTACAGGATTTATTCTACTATTATGAAAAATTATTGTTCAAGAAAAAGGAAAGAAACAAAAGAATCTACTAAAAACATTCAAGGAGACCATGAGCTAAGCCCAGAAGATCTTTTAGAAATTCACCTTTATTTTGTTTATTGTAAAAAAAAATCAATAAAATGTTGGTAATACAATGCTACTGTGTTTCAATATAACCTTCATTATAATATTTAGTAATTAAAATATGATTTTAATACGGACAATATTAAAATGTCAAACCAAAGAAACCTATCTTTTAATCATATTTGGTTTAAAATATAATCCACCGTTACTTATTTTTAATACCTTTTGAATTTAGAATCATAATATTCATAGTATTAGTTTGAAATACAATAAAATTGGAATAAAATTTGGTTTTGGATAATGCAATAAAAATAATTTTATCTTTACAAAATGTGTTTTATTTGCAAAATATTGTAGCTGTACCTAACTAGACACTAAATTAAACATTTGGCCAACAGGGAAATTACCTATGTGATTTAGGATGAATTCCATAAATCGTGCTTAAAATAAAACTTATAAGTGTGAGATATCATGGTATCAATAACCAGAATAAATCGATCAATCTTTCAATTTTCACAATTGTTTTAATCACGTTTTAATAATACTGTGAAGAGCCATACCAGCCATTTCATGATTCAAGGTTAATACAAAAAGCCTTTGAACTGACAGAAACATAATTATTTAAATTTCGTTTAAAATGCATAGATAGAAAGTCACAGAAATTTAGAGGTATTTTTTAAGAGACTAAAATTTCATTTTAGTGCATTTTCAATCAATACTATCAATTTCATGATTAAGTTGAAAACCATTTTTCTAACCACAGAAATTTATTTTTTAATGTTTTAGTGTGAGCGAATGGTTTTCATTACGTTTACGTGAACGAATTTAAGTACACTTCTAATTTCTCGGACACACTACTTATTAGTGTCATTTTTGTTTCTTTTGTTGCAATTGATTCGGCGAAGAATCAGAAAAGTCATTTTACTAGGTTTACAAATGGGTCACTTTGTTCATATATTGTACTATACAGAAACAGGCAGATATCGCAAAGCTTACAGCGCAGCACAACTTCATAACATTTATAGATTATAAAAATATAGCTATCGTTAAAATTTAAAAAACTATGAGTTTTTGGGTGTCTCACTTTACCCAAAGTCCCAAACTATCCATTGCATCAAATATATACACATATACCACCTATACATATATACATATATATTTATTTATATATTCAATAGATAATTCAGAGACTTGTCCTTAAAAAATACGTTCGGGAACGATCTTCAAAGTATACAAAAGTCCGCAAAGTAATCATTGTACACGAAAAGTGCCAACGGAAAATTCTTCGTATATACATGAACACATGATTTCAACATTAAACTTTGAATATTTTATGCAGATAAGTACACAAAAAATTATATAATTTATTATAAATATCAATGAATACGTCTCCAAAAAATATGTTACATTCATGGGTGTACATATTATGATGATTTGTAAGGGGGGCTGGAAGTAGGAGCAAGGAATATTTCCCCCAAAAATCACATTGACGAGCAAAAAAAACAGCTCATTTCTCTTTTTTCTGCCTCTCTCAAAATTTTCCCGCAAGCATAATTATAGCTTAGTTAGGGGGGCCACGAATTACGAATTACGAAATTACGAATAAAAAAGTTTTGCTTTCTTTCAGCTTTTTTTTTGAAATTTTCTCTCAAACGTGGTCAACTGGAGAAGAGGCGCGGCCCCCCTGTCCCCGAGAATAGGCGCCCATGGTTGCATTACAGAAGTCCCCATAATAACAATTAAGTCCCAAACTATCTATTGTATCAAAAATATACATATTTATATTTAAATAGATATTTCGGGGACTTGTCCTTGAAAAATACTTTATATCTAAAAATATTTGCGGATGGTCCTCCAAGAATACAAAAGTCCTCAAAATAATCATTGTGAATAAAAAAAGGTCCCCAAAAAATACTTTGTACAATATATATTATATTTTATATTATTTTTATTTTATTCTCAAAAATCAAAATTCCACACTAAATACCTGATCAGCTCCTGAAAACTTAAAAACAGAGAAAAAACTTCTCATTATATACTAGAGATTCTCATTATATACCTAGTTAATAGTATTTGTCAGTTATTTTATGTTGTGTTTGGTAATGAGTCGATAAAATAAAATAAACGCGGACAGATGTATAATTACAAAATCAGCGTAACCTAATTCATTTTTGTAATAATTGATCTCAAACTATACTTTCATTGTGTGATTTATGAATAATATATTAAAAGTATATTTCGAGAACACGTCTCCAAAAATACGTTGCATTACAGAAGTCCTCATTATAACAAAAAGTCCCAAACTAGCTATTGTATCAAAAATATATACATTTATATTTAATAGATATTTCGGGGACTTGTCCTTGAAAAATACTTTGTATATAAAAATAATTTGAGGACGGTCCTCAAAGAATACAAAAGTCCCCAAAATAAGCATTGTCTATAAAAAAGGTCCGCAAAAAATACTTTGTGCATACATATATATATATATATATATATATATATATATATATATATATATATATATATATATATATATTCCCGCCACCTTTTAATTTGTGTAGGGCCCCCCTATGGAAGTTAAGAGATGAAATTTGGTAAATGGGGCTCATTTTCGAGGCACCTCATACTATTAAAGTGGGGTCAAATTTTGGGCAAATTTTTTTTCTGACCCGACCTTTAAGGGGGTGGTGGGGGGCGGAAAAGCAATAAAACTTTTCCATACCGGTTTTAAATAATGTTTTGGTCAATTATCTACAGCATATCCAAAATTCAGCTTCCTAGGATGATTTGGTGGGAGTAGAGGGGGGAAAAACGATTTTCGCTGGATCTAACAGACCCCCAGCCCCCCAGAATTAACGTAGAGGGTTGAAATTTGGTGTGTTGATAAAGTTCGTACCTAGGTTGTACTTTTTGGAGGTTTTAATATTTTACCACCACCCCCCTCATTTTTAAGCTACAATTTCATGCATTTTCGACGTTTTCGAAGTTTGTACCACTCGCACAGGTCACCCAAATAAACCTAGAGGGCTGAAATTTTGTATTCGGATTGAGTTAGTATCAAGGGGGTGCCTTTTGGGGGTCTCGACTTTTAAACCCTACCCCCACCATTTTTATACCCAAAAGAACATGATTTTTCTTGTTTTTTAACAGTTTCGTTCGGGTCAAAATCTCCCCAAATAAACCTAGAGGGCTGAAATTTTGTGTACAGGTTAAGCTAATAGCCAGACACTGTTTTTTGGGGGTTTCAACTTTTAACCCTTACTCCCACGATTTTTACGCCAATATTTCCTTAATTTTTTTGCTTGTTTTCTAACACGCCTAGAGACTCTCTAAGGAAACCTCGAGGGCTGAAATTTTGTACGTGTATTCAGTTAGTATCCAGCTAGTACCTTTTAGGGAGTCCACATTACTTTTCCCCCCACTTCTTCCATTTTTACATCGGAATTGAATGCTATTGTTAAATGCGTTTTAAATGCATTACTTTTATTCTAAATACAAGTAGGCGAATAGTAATTTTAAAAAATTTAAAAAAAAGTGAATACAATTTTTTAACAAATGAAATACATACATATTAAGTAATTTGAAATTGTTATTATAGTACGGGAGGTACTGGCGCATGAGTACCGAAAACTATTCCACCTCAATTTTTTTATGCGATCCTGTTGACATTGCCCTACTGATGATATAAATGCATGTTGCTAGGGGGCAACCCGGGGCCATATTGCTTAAACCGGAAGTTGTTTAAACAATTGCAAGGAATTGTCATTTTTCAACCGGACAAATTTTTTTTATATTCTTTATTGAAATACAAATAAAAAAGGTCCTATGACTTTTTACGATAAAGTTAATAGTTTTCGAGATATGAATTTTTAAAATTCGAAAAATCTCAAATTTGGGTACTTTTGACCCATGAAAAATATATTAAAAAAAAAAATAAAATATAAATAATATTTTTTTTAAATTCTTTATACAATAGTTAATAATAATATCCTTAATAGAGATTTAAAAAAATTTCATTGTTTATACCTGTTTTTTAATTATTAATTTCGCGCCCTCACAAGTATGCGTCCCCTACCTTTAAAATACCTTTAAGTATTTTTTCAACCGGACAAATTTTTTTTATATTCTTTATTGAAATACAAACAAAAACGGTCCTATGACTTTTCACGATCAAGTTAATATATTTAGAGATATGAATTTTTAAAGATTCGAGATTTTTCCAATCTTTAAAAATTCTTATCTCTAAAAATATTAACTTGATCGTGAAAAGTCATAGGACCGTTTTTGTTTGTATTTCAATAAAGAATATAAAAAAAATTTGTCCGGTTGAAAAAATACTTAAAGGTATTTTAAAGGTAGGGGACGCATACTTGTGAGGGCGCGAAATTAACAATTAAAAAACAGGTATAAACAATGAAATTTTTTTAAATCTCTATTAAGGATATTATTAACTATTGTATAAAGAATTTAAAAAAAACATTATTTATATTTTATTTATTTTTTTTAATATATTTTTCATGGGTCAAAAGTACCCAAATTTGAGATTTTTCGAACTTTTAAAAATTCATATCTCGAAAACTATTAACTTTATCGTAAAAAGTCATAGGACCTTTTTTATTTGTATTTCAATAAAGAATATAAAAAAAATTTGTCCGGTAGAAAAATGACAATTCCTTGCAATTGTTTAAACAACTTCCGGTTTAAGCAATATGGCCCCGGGTTGCCCCCTGGCAACATGCATTTATATCATCAGTAGGGCAATGTCAACAGGATCGCATAAAAAAATTGAGGTGGAATAGTTTTCGGTACTCATGCGCCAGTACCTCCCGTACTATTAAAGTCACTGTTTATTTATAAATTAGGAATTTTGGATTTTTATTATTTATAAAATAGAAATTTTGGATTTTTTTGGAAAGAAAAAATATCTTCATAAAAGCCTTCCAGTTTACTATTTAAGTTCCTTTTTTAATATTTAAAAATAAAACACAAAGGCAATTGACGGATAAGCATGGATAGAAATGCCCTCGTACGAATTCTGTTGGCTTTTTCCCTGTTAACTGCTATCGGCACAAAATTGAAATTTACTGAGATTCAGCCCTTAAAAACTTAAAACCTTTTTTTAAAGCCCCGATCAACCGGACACTCATCATCAGTTTTGAAACCACCAAAATTACAAATCGCTTGTGGACTTTCAATTATATTTCGCTTGTAGACACTCAATACCGAAGATGAAAGGAAAAATTCGACTTCCGTGATGGGGCTCCGCTGCTCACGGCGTTTTCTAAATACATTCCATCTGTGGTTATAGTCCCCAAACACTAACAAGGAAAGGGCAAGAAGTCGAAAATTCAAAAAAATCTGAAACTTTGTCAGTATATAAAGGGTGGCTACCTAATAACATAAAAAATATCAGTTGCTGCTAAAAAACGTTTTTAAGGGGTGAAACATCCCCTCAAAGTTGGAACTCAAAAATTTAAAAATCGATGAAATTTTGTTTATAGGTACCTTAAAAAGTTCTAGTAACAAATATAACATTATTTTTTGCATTTACACATTTTTAAGGGTTGAAACCATCCCTCAATTGTGTACTTGAAAATTTAAAAATTGATAATATTTTGTTTATAGATACTATAGAGAGCTCTAATAATAAACATAACATTATTTTTTGCATCTACAAATTTTTAGGGGTTGAAACCACTCCTTCATGTGTGTATCGTCCAATTAATATGTTTAGACAATTACGTAATAAATAAACTCAACCCTTCAGAGTGACGTCATATGAATTTTACACCAATAATTGAATACAAAATTATTAACACTCCTTAAAAAATTTCTTCTCTATTCAATATTACGAGTTAGAAAAAGATAATATAAGAATTTAATCCAACCTAATTAAACCAAAACAATTGAAGTATGAATGATAATTATATGAATTATTTACTAAGAAGCGACTTACGTTGTTACCTATTTTTAATTACACTCCAGAAGAAGACGTAATTATAATGAGTTGTCTGCCAAAAGTTGCTCTTAATAAATGACATGCGCATCTAGGTATTGGTATAAATAATGTATCTTAAAAGTACACTGTTAAAATATTTTCAATTTCTTTTTTGTACTGCTGTATTTATTTACAATTTTGATATAATCAACTTTATTTATTATCTTTATTTTAAATAAGATTTTGTAAGTCAAAGTGTCAATTTTGAGGATGAATCATTAGTTATTTTAACGGAAGTAATTCCCTAAAAATGTCTAGAATTGTGTTGCAGGCCCAACAAGAGTCGGAGTTGCAGCATCGGAAAAGGACTTTTGCTTTATGAGCGGCCTCATAGCTATCGGTAGCGAGCCCGGGAGAATATAAAAGGAGCTTTTTTTGCTCGTCCACGGCCTTGATTGTGAGCGTGACTTTGTGGAAATTCAGCTCATAATAGCAAATAAATTACTTTGCGAAAATTTTACTTTATTAATATAAATTATTAGTGTACTTTCGTCTCATGTAATCATTTTCTTCCATAGTGCAGGGAACAACTGCATGAGTTAAAAAGGCGCTTACCTAGTGTGGACTCAAATGCACTCAGTAGAATTTCATAAAATAATTTTTGTTTTATTCAAAAATCTTTCCTTCACACTTCACACAGGCTTAGGACTGCCAGTTCAATTAAATACTATCAAAATCAAATTTTATTATTACTTAATATTACTGGCGTGTTTAAAAGATTTCAAGACAGACAGACAGACAAAATTAAATTAATACTAACTAGCTGCGACCCGCAGTGTCACTTGCATAAAGTTATCTGAATTATAGGTAAAATTTATAGGTCAATTCAATCATATATTCCAAAATTCTGTGCAAAATCAATTATTTATAGCACTTGACCCTGCTCGCCCAATGACTCTAAAATAACTATCTTGATATTTTATTAGCATGGGTAATTTCCGCACCGTAAGGACTTAGTATGGCTACCTATACCAGCAGTTTTAGAATTGTTTCTATTTTAGGCCCTTCAAGGCACGAAGGCCCCGGAAAATCATTTTAACGTCACTTTCATCTTTCGCAGATCTTGGCACAATACAAAATTTTATACAGTAATGGATCTATACTGTGGTGAATTTAGTTCAGTAAATAAAAATACTTAATTATATAATTTAAAAATTTAATTGAGCATTTAGAATAAAATTTCAACATATTTAAGGAACAAAGTTACAATTTTCTACTGTAATAGCTGTTACTTACTCAATTAAGTTATGATGTTAATAAGTGTGCTATGACTAACTTTAGTATTATAATAATTATATTATTCAGTTTTTTTTGTCCACAGTCTTTTTGATGTTATAAAATGATGTTTAGAAAAATGTTATACTTTTATTTTAATATCTAATATTATGTGAAATTTCTAAAAAGTATCCAGATAATTTACAATGATGACACATACCATGTCGGTGCATATCATAAATGGTCCTCATAATGTCATTTTTTACAACTGAATCGCAGTCGGTAGTTTTGGGACACATTATTTTTTTGCGATCCTTAGGCTCAGCTGGTTTTTTTGCCACTAAACTGCTCTTGCAATTGAAGATATACTTAAATCTAATGCTGAAGCTACTCTCTAAAACCGCGCAATATTGTATTTAATTAAAATGTTAAAATTAATCATGAGTGTTACTTAATAAATTAATATATTTGCAAAAATTTTATATTTACCTCTTGTACGGCAGTTAAAGGAATCAAAGGACCACCATTTTGCAATTCTAAAGTAAAATAGTTTATCAATTTTAAAATCACGGAATTCATTTGCTCATAAATGACTTTAGATTTCGGCATTTTCGAAAACGAGATAATATTCGCTAGATAGCAATCACTAGATAACAAAACTCTTCAACAAAAATTTGAACAGTGTACTTGATATACTCTTCTTGTTAGCGTAAACAATCACACCACTGGAAGATTTCAAATGTTTCGAAGCATAGTACAGTAAGGCTCACACAAATAGTTCAAAATTATAACTGTTTAATTGCAAATAAATTAACCAAATGTTTCAATCGTAGTTAAACTTTTTTTTATCAATAACAGCTTATATTTGTTTTCTGACCCACAGCCCGCTATTGCCAGGGATACAAATAATTTTGACTACATAAAGGTTAATTATTAAACATGATAGGTACATTTAAAGCACCTAATTTTCGTCAGGTTACTATATTTGTTTTTAAGTTTAAAAAATTTAATAAAATTTAATAAAATATAACAAAATGGAATTTTGAGATAATCTTTTTATAATACTAAAACTTGACTTCGCTTGGTATAAAATTGTTTGGAAATTTATATCTTTATTTTATGTTTTCGAAAATATCTTTTCGTATTAGAGGTATACATTTCCAATGCAAATGTAACTCCCCATGCAGGTGATTTGAGTGGATCGTATCATCATTCTAGAATTTGAATTAACCCATTTCTTTAAACTTTAAATAATTTATTTAGCTATTTTCTACTAAAAGTATTCATTCAAAAAATTCACCATCAAAAAACATTATTAAAGTTAAAAAAGACAAAATATTGATTGGCGAACCGGATTAAAAACAGCAGGTGGGTCAGATCTGGCCCGCCGACCGTAGTTTTCTGACGTCTGACGGGTTAGCAAATTAATGTGCTATTAGAGCTTCTACTAACAAAAATGAACAGCAATTAAAAAAAAGTCTGAAATTTAATTTCGTAAATAACAGTTAATCTGACCGTAATTCTTTAAGGACATAAAGTTTAATTACTATATAATTATAATAGTATTATAGTAACCCATATATTAAAACCCAGATATTAAAAGCCCACAAACTTAAATATGGCATGTTCATATTATTCTAGTGGTTTTGACAAAGAGACTAATTATTTATAAATTTTATAATACGTGAAAGGTTAAACTTATGATTAAACAGATGCGTATGATATAATAAGACCAATAAAACCCGCAAAATATTAAATTTGTATCCAAAAAACCTTTAAAAAACAATCAATAAATTCCAAGTACATAATATATTTATTACTTATAGTGAAAACAAGGACAACTGAAAATAACTCATTCACATTAATTTATGTATCAGACAAGCTCGTAATATAACTATCTCTCACAAGATCTACTATCTAATATATTGAAATAGGATAGTAGAAATTATAATAACTTTTATATGTTACAAAATTTTATTTTTGAAATGAGTCATTTTCAGTTCTTATAAATAAGATTATATTTAAAATGCAGTGCATTACTAATCTATCTATCTATCTATATATATATATATATATATATATATATATATATATATATACACAATACACATAGGTATCATAAAATTGTAACGAGACCGTATCTGTACATGGAATGTTTTTGGAAAATTGTAGGTACTGATACTGTAGATATTTGGCGATTTAGATACCAATATATTATATATACTATACTAAACATATAATATATATTTCTCACTGATTTTATACCAACGCTTCACGCAAACGACGTCCCGAGTACAGCTAGTAATAATTTTTCAATACCTTGTTTTGATGTAATGTTCTTATTTTAAAATTATTTATTTTTTGAGCTTATTATACTTTTTCATTTGAACTGGTAGTGTACTGCTAAATATATTTTAAATTTTTATTTTATTATTTTATTCAAATGTTTTAATGAACTTCCAAATGAAAAATTCAGCTACTACTGCCACTGTCATGAGAAGACTTGAGCTCGGGACTATAATAGAAATTTATTTTGAGGTCATCAGAAAATGATGCCGATTCGCCAAAATTTATATATATATATATATATATATATATATATATATATATATATATATATATATATATAGGTGTTTCATTAATAATTGGAAATATTTAAATTGAGGATTCCTGGGCTGTTTAGTGTTTTATTTAAAAATTTAATAACTCTTTTTTCCTAGTACTTTAAAACTATTTGACGTATCTCTATCATACTTGGCAGGATGTGTAGGTACCGTAAACCATACTAAACTATGTTAAATAAGATTTTCTAACTACTGTTACAAATAAGGTTAACTCCTCCCATATTCTACGCCACTGGCGGAATTGTCATTTCAGCACAATTATTCGATTCATTAATACTTTCTGTATAAACAACATATCAACATTTTATTAATGTTTAAATACAATTTGTATAGAACATCGACTGGCAATTGAGCTTTTTCATAAATACAAAATAAGAATACCTATACAGTATCAAGTAAGGCCGGGCATACACGTTACGGTATACCTGCGCAGATAAACCTGTGCAGGTAAACTGTACAGGCAAAAAGCTCATACACGTTACAATATACCGGAGAGGTATACCTGTACAGGTAAACTGCACAGATTTTACTCATGATTAGTCATGACGCTTACTATGAAAGCGTATAAACAATTGAAATCAAACCTGTGTAGGTGTTGTTTGACTCACATACACGCTGCGGTATACATACCTGCGCAGGTAGAAAATACTGATTTTCAATTACCGCTGCAGTTTACCTGTACAGGTATACCTCTCCGGTATACCGTAACGTGTATGCTGGGCCTAACAATTTTAGCTTAATGATTTAACAATTATGTACTTCTTGTGTTATCAAGAAGTGTTAAATAACATTTAACAATATATCTCTAGTGAAAAAGATAACAACATCAATAACAAATATTCAGTAATTTAAAGGAAGACGTTGTAACAAAATAAATTCTTATTTATAATTTTTTAAGTTTCTCGCTCTATGGGTTATTCTCCCAGGGCAAAATGTAGAAAAAAATATTATTCATTTGTTCTTTGGATTCAATGTTTAGTAGTTTTAGATGATTGTTATTTTGAGTAATATCTTTCAATGTGTATTTGGCTATGTAGTGTATTCGGTATGATTGGACAGGGACACTCTGTCAAAAAATGATACAAATTGTCTGCTTTATCAGCGTTACAAATATATGCTTGCATAATATCTTAATATTTATCATTTTACTGAAACTTGACGGCTATTGGGTCAGTGACGGCTACTGGTGCTCTTACCTTATATATATATATATATATATATATATATATATATATATATATATATATATATATATATATATATATATATATATATAAGGTTTGCGAATCGGTATGATTTTCGGTTTCTGGTGAAAAATTTCAAGCATAGTCCTGAGGTCAAGTTTCATGACAGTTGTTGTAACAGCCAAATTTTCCTTTCGGAAATTCGTTAAAATACTTGAATTGCCTTAAATAAACTAATTCTAAAACTACTTAGAAGTACACTACTAGATCAAGTGAAAAAGTACGCTAAACTCAAAAAGTAAGCATTTTTAAAATAAAATGTGTGAGTTGTTGTTGATAAAAAAAAATTTAGATAAGATTGGAAAGTTTGGTTGATTTGTTTGTGATTAAATAACTATAATTCATAACTATTTGATTCACTTGCACAGTAAAATTTAATTAATAGTTTACCATTACGTTGAGCCTTACTGTCCAATATTCAAAATAATTGAAAATCTTATTAAGAGCAACTTTTGGCAGACAACTCATTATAATTACGTCTTCTTCTGGAGTGTTATTAAAAATAGGTAACGACGTAAGTCGCATCTTTATATTGTAAGTTATTTATATTGTTATCATTCATATTTCAAATGTTTTTTTTTTTTTTAAATTAGGTTGGATTAAATTATTATATTATCTTTTTCTAATTCGCAATGTTGAATCGAGACGGAATTTTTGAAAGAGTATTAAAAATTTTGTATTCAATTATTGGCTTAAAATCCATATGACGTGACTCTGAAGGGTTGTGCTAATTTATTACGTCATTGTCTAAATATAAAAATTCAACTGTACTTAAAATTATAAATTTATGATATGTTGTTTATATACTTATACTATATAGAGCTCTAGTAATAAAGATAACATTATTTTTGAACCTTGAAAATTTGTGGATGCAAAAAATAATGTCATATTTATTACTAGAGCTCTATATGGTATAAGTATATAAACAACATATCATAAATTTATAAATTTAACTACACACATGAAGGAGTGGTTTCAACCCCTAAAAAATTGTAGATGCAAAAAATAATGTTATGTTTATTATTAGAGCTCTCTATAGTATCTATAAACAAAATATCATCAATTTTTAAATTTTCAAGTACACAATTGAGGGATGGTTTCAACCCTTAAAAATGTGTAAATGCAAAAAATAATGTTATATTTGTTACTAGAACTTTTTAAGGTACCTATAAACAAAATTTCATCGATTTTTAAATTTTTGAGTTCCAACTTTGAGGGGATGTTTCACCCCTTAAAAACGTTTTTTAGCAGCAACTGATATTTTTTATGTTATTAGGTAGCCACCCTTTATATATTGACAAAGTTTCAGATTTTTTTGAATTTTCGACTTCTTGCCCTTTCCTTGTTAGACAAACATACGTATGAAATTATAAAAAATAATGAGACGTTATCTGTAAATCGTTAGCAATGCCTGCTATTAACTAAACGAAGATCTGCCGTGTCACACTACTCTCACGTATTTCAGAATATATCGTTTTAAGAAAACTTGATTTGAATAAAATATTAGATGATCTTAAATTATCTTCGACATTATTAAATATCTGAGATAATTGATTTTTATTATGCATTACCGACTCAACGTTGCAGCATTGATTTAACGTATAAATATACTATTTGAAAATATAGGAAATTGGGAATGTGATACAATCAAAATAAAAATTTAAAAATATAATTATTTATATATCATTATTAACAAATTAATAAATTTTATTGTCAATATATATACCAGGGATTGAGTAGAATCCTATAAACGTTATTACGCGTAATTGTTGTATATCAGGATACATGACATTCGTGTGACACAGCAGAGCTAGGAAAATGTATTAGTTATGTGTTCAGCCTAAACGTTTTTTCCAAACAACTTAAAGTTTTAATTATAACCCGTTTAACTGTGCTGCAATTAATTGTTTTTGTATTACGTAGGTATAGTTTGACGAAAACATTTTTAATTACTATCTGTAATTATTTGCTGAAAATTTACAGTTAGTTATACAGGGTGTAAAATATATAACTCTCCGAAAAAATAGGGGAGAAAGGTCTCAGTTTACTAATTGAGTTTTGCTAGTTAATTTGTTCTGATTCTGTTTCAGTTCAGAAATATTTGATTGTCAAAAACTTGTTAAAAAATGGCCCCTAGAAAAAAAACCTTAATCAGGCTCTGACTGCCTAATATATTTTTGTTTTTGGTTTTTTGAATGTTGAACTTTTTGTCAACAAAATATGTTTATGTACTTATTTACGGAATCTTTTGAAATTAACTGTACAGTAGCATACAAAACAATTTTAACATATTTTGTAATAAAACAAATTTTACGTCATATTTCATAATTTTAAATTTAGCAAACATTTGTAACCTATTTCAACTGACTTACATCAACTTTAATACAGTTCTCTCACATATTTAATACTATCAGAAAATAATTATCATTGTCAATTAACAATAATTAACCATTTCAAATTCAAAATTATACAAAACATTATATTTTTCGTTAAGTAGATAGAATCTATGTTCTTTTTGTTAACACGTACAAAAGTTCATTCTTCCAAAAATAAGATAAATTAACATTATTTTTTCTTGTTAAAACTTTCATTTCAAATTAGTATTGCTACAATAGTAGTTAAATTTTAGCATACTCCATATTAAAGATGTTGATTATAAAAGCTTTTATTAAAAAAAAAAAAAAATTCTAAAAATTTATTAATTAAAATTTTTATTTTCGTCATTGTACATGAAACCTATTTATTAACTTGTGGTGGCTGATGATACGAACAGCTTATTTATAATTAGGTCAGTAGTGTGTTCTCAAAAGTCTGTTTATAAAACCAGCTGATACATATTTCAAAACATTTACAAATAAAAAATTTGTACAAGGTGTCAATTTAAATACAAACCGGCCTTATATCTGTAGCACTGTAAAGGATAATTAAAATTTCTCAAAACCGTTTCTAGGACATGGAGGGGGAACCAATATGACCAACATAAGGATCTTTTGCAACCAATCCAGTAAGCTCCAGCGTCTCCGAACCTATTTTTTTTAGTTATAAGACCTCACTTATGGTACAGCATTGAAAAGCTCTTTAAAAATGGTATTCGTTAATACCGAATATAATTTTAATTTATCGATTATTATTTGAAGGATACGAAAAATAAATTTCAGTAAGTTGAGATCGATTTTCCCTTATTCAAATTTACAAGTATCAAATCCCATGCCTATTTGAAATAAAATCCTAAGAAATTATAATCTTAAAATCGAAAGATACAAAATACTTATTATTAATTTTTCCATTATTTTTGGAAAATTATAAAAAATAATATTATTTTGAATCAATTTATTCAAATTTAATGTTATAAATATCAAATTACCTATTTTCTAAATCAGTTTATTTTTACAAATTACAAAATCAAAATGTACAAACGAACATTACAGACCGGGAGGTAATAACAGAAGACCTTCCACGATTTTCACACTTACGCCTCGGGGAGTTTTGAAAGATATGAAAATTTTAAGAAATTTAAGGATAAAAGGCGGCTAGAATGTTAGGAGCTAGTTGTAGAGGATACCAATGTGGATTATAATGGTTCCCAATCCATGTTAAAAAACGGTTTTGAGAAATTTTATTATCTTTTACAGTTTTAAAGATATGATTATCAATTCATCATGATAGGAGACCTGGGTATGTTTTTAAATTGACACCTTGCAGTTATTAAACATACATATACATACATACTAAAATGTACATCGTCCTATCATCCTCTGACTGTATTTACAAGTTCCTACTTGTGTCTTACGTACCTTGGATCTTAATAAAAACTACATACTATGTATTATTTATTTACTTAAAACACATACACACGCATACATTTATAATAATGTGGAGCTTATTTTCAAAAAGCAATTTCTAACAAAATGTAATTGTCGAGTAAAATGAGATTTTCTATATCTAACGCCAGTAAAATTTTTACGGATTTTTTACCAGTGAATAACAAAGTTGGGATGCTACAGAGAAGAACCTCGGTATAAAAAGTCAGTATAAAAATCTAATTCAAATTAATCCCCTTAAAAATGTGTCCTCAAAAAAAAGAAAATTCGTTTTGAAAATAAAACTTTATGATATTTCATTTTGAAAACAAAATTACAAGAAAGTAAGAAATTCATTGCCTAAAATGAAAATAAAAATGAATAATTCCATATTTTTCCCACGCAATTAGTATTACGTTAAATTTTAACACCACAGTCTTGCCCAATGCAGTCACATTCTGCCGTTTTTTTTTATCTTCAACTTGATTTTCGTATTTCTTTTTTTTTGTTATGTCTAAAAATTGTCTGTAAAAATTAAATTTTAAAAATTTTTTCTACCTTCATATAAATAAAGTCATCTTACTTTGTTTGAAAATGGGCTTTTAAGTTTGAAACAATTGTCACAATTAAAAAATAAACGCGATTTTTTGCTAAGTAAAATATTTGTTTTATTTTATAAAAATATAGGATAGCATAAAGTAATTTAGACTTATCTATTTTTCTCTTTCCCTTCGGCTTGTAGCACTTTCTTCTTTTTGCTTCCGGTATTTTTTTCTGACACTAATGGTAGTAACACGCTATTCATACTATCCTGTGATAACTGATGCTATTGTGACCGTGCAACAAAAAATGAGTTAAAAGGTCTAAAGCGTAATATTTTCTGTTGGGTTTTCCGTTCCAGTTGTATTTTTCCTTTACTGAGGTACCTTTATGCACAATAAAAATTTCAAAATAGCGGTCATTATTTAATTCAAAAAATTAAAGATATTTCAGTTTAAAAATAAAATTTCAGAAATTGCGTTTTGGAAACAAATTTTTAATCAGATATTTCTTTTTTAAAATAAACTTAAAATATGATGCCCTTTTTAGGTACTTCGTAGTCAGTTTTGGAAAAAGATTTCCGTTTAGAATAATGGCTTTCTAAATAAAGTTTACAATTCTATATTAATCTCAAAATTATTTTCTTAGAAATTGCTTTTTGAAAATAAGCTCCACATTATTGATTTATTATACCTATCATTATACGCATACAAGACATTATACTTCTTCTGAATTTGCAGATAAAATACATAATAATAATAATATATTTCCTCCACAAATTTTACAAAATTTTTGAGTTCGTCCATAAATATGTGTATAATGATACAAATTTTATAATATTTCAGCAGCCAAACACTCGTGTACCGTGTAATAAGCTATTATTATTGTAGACCGGGAGATAATAACAGAAAACCTTCTCCGATTTTCGCGCTTATGCCTCGGGGAGTACTGAAAGATATGAAAATTTTAAAAAATTTAAGGATACATTTGAGTTCCGCTCGCGTGACTTTTATATCGAAAATTAAGTTTCTTGCGTAAACTTGCATAGAAAAAGGGAATTTGATACGATTTTCGTACTTATGCCAATTGAAAGTTAGAAAGTATAAAGTTATTTGAAAGTTAGCCTAGAAATGCACACTGGTGGTTACAGGAAAGAGATAGTTGCGTTCCTTCTGATAATACTAGCTGTGCTTTTAACTTTTGAAAATCATTGAAAAATTTTTTTTTGATCTTACTGAGAAAATGAGAGAGAAAACTAAAGCGTTATTAGACATTGTTATTAATTTGTGTTTATTGTCTCATGTACTTTACTTGCAAAACTATTGAATATGGAAAACACTGTACAGAATTTGGATACCACTAAAACAGATACATATTTACTTTTTATAGATAGTACTAAAATAAAATTGTGTACCCAAGTATCAAATTACCAACAATTAAAAATTCGTGTTTTATGACAGTTAAAAGATTTTTTTTAATTTTTGAAACTAATGGAAGTTTTTTTTGTGTAACTTTTCGTTGTTTTGTTGTGTTCTTTTTTTGGTTTGTTTGGTAATTCATAAATGTAGTTTTTAATGTAATTTGTTACTAAATTAATAATGTGTAATGCAGATACTAATATCAGAGTTATGGTTTTTGCAATATTTAGAATGTACTGTGATATAAAAAACTACAAAATTTTAAAAACTAAAAAAAATATTTCATAAACTTATTTTAATCAGAATTTATTAAAATCGTGTTCGTTTTTCTTTGTACAATACAGTACATATGAGTTTGATAATTAACACATGTTTACGTGTGTTTACGTATATAGTAACATAAAAAAATTTTTTTTTTTTATTAAAAAATATTTTTTTTATTATACAGGGTGCGAATAATTTTAGTTTGGTCAGAGGCGTATTCAGGAAAATTTATATTAAACGACGAGCGGGCTGGGATGCGATTTTTTCAGATAGCGAATTCCGAAAAAAAATTCATGTCTTCGGCAATTATACATCGAGATAAACCATCTGTCAAAAGGCGGAGAGTTATTTACTTTACACCCTGTAGACAAAATGGATAATTTTCTCCTTATTCTACAATTTCGTTTATTATGTACGTATAAGCCAAATCAACTAAAAATGATTTGACGTCATCAAACAAATGTAATAGATAAAAAAATTAGACGTTCATAGTTTTTGCCTTTTTCCTTTTTGTTATTTTTATATTAGAATTATTACAGTAACTTAAGGTTATACATTTAATTTTGCTACATTCTTTAATGATGTCAGACCATTTTTAGTTGATTTGGTCTATAGTTCTTTATTTTTCACTCGATCGTATCTTCACTCACAAGTAAAGAGCCCGAGGCGGGACCTATCGATTTTGATGACACTTAGATATGTTGCAGAACACTAAAAAATAAGCGATACGTATTTTTTTTTATCGCCGGAAAAACGGTTTGAAGGGGTGAAATCGCCCTCCAAAAATTGGGGTAAAAATTTAATTTTTTAAATATCTCGAAAACGGTAAGAGATAGAGCAAAAGTTTAAATTGGCTATATTGCTCTTTTTTTAAAGAGCTATCTATTGATATTAAATTTGTTCAAATTATATCAACAGGGGTGGTTGGGGGTTAAAATTTAGGGGTTAATTTTGCAAAAAGGGGGTGAAAATTAAACAATATAAAAATTTTGTTTACAGATTTGAAATTTACGTCAAAAAATTTAATTGACCTGTTTTTGCTCAATGTCCTAACATTAAGTCTAGGAGTAGTTAACTAGGGGGTGACAATGTCGAATAGTCGTACTACTTGGGTAGTTCAAGAAGTTCTTCTTTATGGAAGATAGTTTAAGACATTTAGAATAACGTAGAAATGAAATTTTCGATTTCAAAATTCAGTTTGAGCAACATTGGAGAGGGGGTGAGTCACCCTCTTAAATTACATACTAGTTAACATACACTCATTTTTAATATTAACACACTGACAATGGGTAATAATGTCACAATAAGTGGTTCTGAAGTTGGACTGTCGTATGTAAGGTTTTTATAAGGTCAAAGAGCAAAAACAGGTCAATTAGATTTTCTGATGTAGATTTCAAATTTGTAAACAGAATTTTTATATTGTTTAATTTTCATCCCCTTTCTGCAAAATTAAGCGCTAAATTTTAACCCCCAGCCTCCCCTGTTGACACAATTTGAACGAATTGCATACCAATAGATAGCTCTTTAAAAAAGAGCAATAATGCCAATTTAAACTTTTGCTCTATCTCTTACCGTTTTTGAGATATTAAAGAAATTGAATTTTTACCCAAATTTTTGGAGGGCGATTTCGCCCCTTCAAACCGTTTTTCCGCTGATAAAAAAAAATACGTGTCGATTATTTTTTAGTGTTCTACAACATATCTAAGTTTCATCAAAATCGATAGGTCCGGCCTCGGGCCCTTTACTTGTCAGTGCGCTTAAATATTATTTTCATGTTGTACCCTCGGATCTTGTCTACAATGTAATTATAGCATACTGTGACGATGCATTATGATTGTGCTGTGGTAATGTTGTGACGTTGTTAGTGAGTTTCATGGTTATAATAAGAGGAGCAATCATACAGTTCGTAGAGTGTAAATATAATGGATCAATGTGTATTGCATAACATAGAAACAGACAGCGTTTCCTAAAAGAAAGTACGTCATATACAGTAGTGAAATAATATACCTTCGAATTCGATTAGGAATACTTAACAGACGGGCGGCTTACCCTTATAAAGATGCTTAGAAATTGAAAAAGTAACCACGATCGTTCTAGTGGCTGATTTTTTTTTTTTTTAAATCGAAGCAGAAATTAACATAAAATAAAAAAAAAAAATACTATTTTTTTTATTAAACCGCGGCTTCAATGCTAAAAATTGATTAACATAAACATGTAATTTGACAAGTATTCTGATAAACATATTTGATTTAAGTCTACGTATTCATTCTAAAATATATTTTGAATAGCTTTCCCTCTCTCTAAAAAATGTTATTTAAATATTTTTTTTTTAATATATCAATTGCATTTATAGAATACTACTAGTACAAAATTTATACCTCTATCTTACCTATTATTTTCATTAATTCTACTTTTCACAGTAACTCCGGTATTTGATAAAATACCCCTGTCGCAGCACCTACATAACATAGCGAATTTCTAGAGATTGGACACTGACGGATCTCATATAACAACCTGTATCTATCTACAATAGTTTAGCTATCTAACGGTGAAAATATTTTCGAAATCGGTTAAGTAGTTAATTTTTTAAAAATTTAAATTTTGCAAAAAGCCACTAAAAATGGCAA
Source organism: Brachynemurus nebulosus (assembly GCA_035578155.1). Classification (NCBI taxonomy): domain Eukaryota; kingdom Metazoa; phylum Arthropoda; class Insecta; order Neuroptera; family Myrmeleontidae; genus Brachynemurus; species Brachynemurus nebulosus. The sequence continues at coordinate 1,977,810 of JAPWDM010000038.1, forward strand.
AAAATTGCCAAAAATTTTGCTTCTAAAAATCGAACGTATCTGGCTGACGAACTCATCCATGCTTTTTAAACTTTTGGGGCTATTGGGAAATTAAATGGAGATGTGGTTTAATATTTAGCCTACTCGCAGTAGTTTCTTTATTCGTTATCAAATGGCAGAAACTGACACTTAAGAAAAGAGTAGCAATTTTGAATTGTCCGTTTTTATTTGAAAACAGTAAATTATTATGAAAAAATTAAAATAACTTTCAAAAAAATATGCCCGTTTGTATTTTGCAAATTAAACAACATAAATTTTGTGAATTGTCCAACTTAACTACTACACGAACGAATTGCCCAAATTAACTACTGAACTGATTTTGAAAATTGTTTCACTCTTAGAAAGCTAAACTATTTTAACTGGGTACAGGTCTTAGATGAGATCCGCCAGTGCCCAATATTTGGAAATTCGCTATGTTATGCAGATGCTGCGACAGGGGTATTTTTAAATTATATCTCTCTCTAACGCTTGCGCTGAAATGAAGCTATCCTTATCTGTTGCATACACGAAGATATTAATTAATTAGAAATTCGAAAAACTAATAAAACCTGCCTTAAAATAAGCTTTTTGCAGGGTAATTAAAAAAAAATTCGCTCCGGTAGAGCATGCACCACAAGTTTCACTCAGAGTCTATAGTTCTTAAAGACGACCCTGCTAATAAGAGAGATAGGATTTGGAAGCAGCTATCTTTGATTTTTGTTTTTAAAATGGCTCCTTTTATTAAGTTTGATTTTGTCTCACATAAGCAGTAAGATACCATATGCGAAATATTAGTTCATAGAATCACAATTCATCGTTTGAGATTCACTGATACTTTATATGTATACATACATATATTATATATGTACATATGTTGTATGTAAATGTAATTACACATAATATATCCACAGCATGCGTCCATTTTCATATCTATTTCTAGATGAGAAATAACAGTATGTGTTCTAATCTTCGCACGATCAAAGTTGGATTATCCTCAGTTTGAAATTTTCATATTTCTATTTTTTATGTTAACTATACCTAACATAAATTTACTTAATATTTGTGAAGTGGGTATTCAAAAAGTGTTTTGTCACAGAAATTCAAAATTGAGTTAGGCACATCATATGATTCTTCTCACTGATTCCTATCTGATTAGACAATTCATCAGACCCATTAAAATTAAAAAAGAAAATGATGTATTTATTCATACCACGTTGTTTTCATAATCATGTTTCACTCAAGCAATGTTTTCCAACGACCAATGGAAATCAGCCAGCAACATGGTCTGATTGGTTCACTGTGTCATGTGAACAAGACACGTGACTGCGCGAGTTGCATATATAATTCATATACGCAAAGGTATATATGAAAATAACCTATATGTTTAATATTTTATTAATATTTAGATATTAACGTTAGTGATTGAAGATTTTCAGTTCAGATTAGAAGAATTATTTGTTCAAGGTGTGTTTTGTCCAATCTGTCTGTTCAAACAGTGTTTTGTCCATCATATAAAAGCATCATATTAAAGCATGAAAAGCAAAAAGGAAAACATTTTAACGAAAAATCAATTTTAGTTGTACTTTAAATCATGTAATCTGAATGACACAACCTGAAAAGTACAAACTCTTAAATACTACGTTGAATAGTTTTTGATTTTCCAATATTTTGGTAACCGTGACAAAACACGTTTTGAATATTCACTTCACATTTACTCCTGTAATATTTATGTATCAAATATAATAATTATTATAGTAGTAATCTGCCTTTTACTGTAACTCAGCGTAAAAATAGTAGGTAATTTAATATTCATTTAAGTACGTATAACTATCTTTTTTGAGGGGGGAGGAGAGGGAAAACCTTTTATAGCCTGGTTGTATGTGGTGGCGGGTAATGCAGTGTCAAGTATACCCACTAAAATGCATCCTCTTTCGTCTCTACCATTCTGGAACCGTGTGAGCATTACTTCAGAATGGTGGTGTCTCTTTTCTCCCCTCTGGTGTAAATTCCCTCCTCTTCTCATATTCTCATTATGTTCCAGTTGCCATTATAATATATATATATATATATATATATATATATATATATATATATATATATATATATATATATATATATATATATATATATATATTCTTAATAGACCCTGATCAGATAGAAATTCAATTATATTGTTATCTCTTTTTAAATACAAGTTCAGAATATACAGGTTGATAACTATGACTTGCGATTTCGATGTGTATAAAATACAAATGTATATGATAATTGTTTGCAATACATTTTAATGCAAAATATTTAATTAAAAATTTATACTTTTATAAAAAATAAATCCATTTCGTATTAGAAATGCATTTCATATTTAATACATAAAACATCCTGTATACAAATTATATATTCCTAGTACATGTTTAAATGAATAAAAAATATATTTCTTTCTTTCTTAAAGAGATTGCAAAATATGTTTCTTTCTTTCTCGCACGTGCATTATAAAGAGAATCACTGCTGTATATACATATATATATATATATATATATATATATATATATATATATATATATATATATATATATATATATATATATATATATATATATATATATATATATTTATATATATATATATATATAATATATATATAATATATATATATATATATATATATATATATATATATATATATATATATATATATATATATATATATATATATATATATATATATATATATATATATATATATATATATATATATATATATATATATACAGGTGTAAAACAAATACCTTTCGTCCTTTTGTGGGGTGACTCATAGCACCCTGTAGACACTAAAACTGCAGGAATTTTTTCGGAATTAACAGTCGCGTCACCCCTCAAAAGATAAGAGTTATTTCCTTTACACCCTGTATATAATATATATACACACATATGTACATATATATATATATATATTTATATATGTATGTGTGTATATATTATATACAGGGTGTAAAGGAAATAACTCGACGCGACTGTTAATTCCGAAAAAATTCCTGCAGTTTTAGTGTCTACCGGGTGCTATGAGTCGACCAACAAAAGGACGAAAGTTATTTGTTTTACACCCTACACATATATATATATATATATATATATATATATATATATATATATATATATATACATATATATATATATATATATATATATATATATATATATATATACAGTAGTGACTCTTTTATAATGCACGTGCGAGAAAGAAAGAAATATATTTTTTATTCATTTCTATCTCGGTGTACAAAAATTACGGGTCCCTTATTTTTGCCTATTCTACACAGCAGCGAAGTTTCAGCAAAATTCCGAATTTCACTCTGGGTGCATCTCCTTGTAAGATTCACAGAATCGTCTTGGCGTATGTTAACATTCGCCGGTGTATGTCCGATTTAAAAAGATTTATTAAACAATTTCGGACATTGGAAGAAAAAAATAGGGTAGATTATATTGCATTATTATTGATTGCAAATACGTTTTATATTTTTTTATTTTTATGTTGATTTTCATCATGAAAATGTAAATTTTTACTTTCCGATAATGATTCATATATTTTTCTTATGGGCGCAAGCTAAAAAGACCATTTTTATTTATATCTGCATTTATCTTTGTCTATCATATTAATAAATAGAAGTTTACTCACTCATTCTTATAAAAACATAATTACTTGGTTTGGTTGGTAACTATGGAAATAATACAATTTGTGTTCCCCTCACCTCAGTTTCTGGAGGTCTTTTGAGCTTGCGACCATTGTACTAACTTAATTGGTAATTTAGCCATGTGTACATTTGATTACTTATATTCGATATTTTTTATACCTATTTCTGCGAAAGTAAAAGTTCTCTGATGTGATTGTGTTAACGAATGCTCGACTCTCTTTCGCTCACTGTTCAGGTACTTTGTAATAAATTTTGCGATTTGTAAAATGGGGTTGACACCTATAAAACATACAAAAAGAATAAGAAAAATATTTTGAATGTTGAGAAAGAAATAAACCGCGTTTATTTGGTTAAAAACGAATTTGTAAGAAGATAAAGGCAGTTGTTGAACGGAAGATTATTGCTTCTTGTTGAACATTCATTAACAGTTGCAGACCAGAGAACTTTGGTAGAAATAGGTATCAACAATATCAAATATTACTAACGAAATATACAAATGACTAAATTACCAATTAAGTTAGTACCGAAAAATATACGAATCATTTAAACATATAAATAATAAAATATGGAACTTACTTGCAATCAATAATAATGCAATATAATCTACCCTATTTTTTTCTTCCTTATATGGCTTGGATACCACACATATTTCGAAAAAACGCAAAAACACGTGTCCCCTAGTTTTTGGTGCTCTTTCTATTTATGACAGCAAAAACTTGATACATTGAAGCATTCAGGCTGTACAAGAAAATTTACTCCCATTTTCACCCTCCAGCGCCTCTAAGTGACCCGTCCCTGATTTAACCTATAGAGGTGAATAGGTCTTTCAAAGAGTAACATTTCGTCAATTTAAAGTTTTCCTCTATCTTTTATAGTTTTCGAGATATTTTAAGAAATACGATTTGAACCCCCAACTTTAGGGGCTGGTTTCACCCTCTAAACGTGGAAGATGGCCGATAAGAAGAAATTTTTCCTTTTTTTATAATGTAAAAGCCCCTATACCGGAACATTATTTTTGGGTGTGTAATTAAACTGGCTTATAAAAGTTGACAAATAAATTAAACACCCATTTTTTTTTTTCTTAATAAGCATGAAAGAAAGTTTTTTTAATCCAATGAATATGTTTTTAAAATAATACAAAACAAAAATTTTTATTTATTAATTTTAGCGAATTTACAGAATGAAAATTCAACTATTACCGTAGCTATTATAGTAAGAGCTAAGCCCGGGACTATGGCAGAAATTTGTTTTGGAGCCTCTAGAACCGGAAAATCTACTTCACTAAAATTTATATATATATATATATATATATATATATATATATATATATATATATATATATATATATATATATATATATATGTATTTATGTGTGTACGCGATAACTCTCGAACGAAATGTTTAATGCTTATGAAATTTGGTATGCAAACTGGATTGCCGATTTGCTAGGCTAAGTTCGTTAGCCAGACACATCGGATGCTCAGAAGTTGGTTTTTGGGCACTTTTGACAAAAAGTGTCCTAAGTGCTAAAAACATTAGAATTCAAAGGTTTTTTTTTATACCATTGCGAAAAGCACACGAAATTTTATTAAAAAGGTCCTCTGAGCTATACCTGTTTGTCAGCTGATTCTCCAGAAAAATTAAAAATAATTTACAAAATTTTGGGTTAAAGATTTTTTGTCCTTGTCTAACATCAGTTTAACATACCCCATGTTATTAGTTTAATTACACGCATACCGTAAACTCTGTTTAGACTGCCCTTAATATATTTCAAAAATTTGATCAGATTGATTATAAAATACTAAAAAATAATGTCTAATAATTATAAGGAAATCATTATATTTATGATATTTTATCAATTAAACTGTAATTTTTCTTTAATCGAATAAATCTTTTATATTATCCAACAGCATAAACGTGTCTTTATATATCTATACACAAAGTAGACGATTGTCAATATCATTGTCATTTTGTTTTTAATTAAAAAATATGAGGCGTTCTAAAACGAAACTCGCCTAATTCATACAAAACGAGTTATTTAACGAAAAAAATGAAAAAGACGAGTTTTATCACAACTTACTGCTAAGGCCAGTTTTGCTATAACTATAATTTGAAATAAATCTCCTTTTTGAATAAACTGTACTAAGCAATGCAAGCTGAAGAATTTATTTTCATCGCTAACTCATTTTCGGCCAAACCTGAAATAGATGACTTATTTGGAACGCCTCATGTTTTTTTTTTTTGACATTTCAAATAATTTTTTTCTACCAATAGTAGATTCAAAGTAAATATCAAATTGTTATAATTTCTAACATAAAATTCTTGAATTATACGTAATTTATGTATTTGACAATTCCGGTGGATGCATTCAAGTATACGAAGTGCATAAAAATTTTAACATATTCTTTTTCATGATATATTTCTTTTGAAAATAATAAAAACTTGTACAAATAAATAAGAATAATGAAACACAAAAAGCTAATTTCGTAAGTTAATTAGTAAAATTTCGTATACTTCAGCACCTGCGGTGGAAAATTTGGTGTTATTAACAGAAAATATATTTTATTTCTCAAAGTATTGCGGCAGTTTTGAACAAAATAGTTCTCCATTTTATACTCAAGTTCATAGCAATTATCGAAAATACACGAAAATCCTTTAATTTCCACATATTTTGTCAGTCATTTCAACTCGTGAACAGTATAATTTAAAAATGGAAAGTAGATTTAGTTTAAAATAGTGCTGGCATACTGACACATTCTATTATTTTGTAAAATTATACAAGAAAACACGTTTTTATTATTTATTTATTTTGGTGTTATTAACAGAAAATATATTTTATTTCTCAAAGTATTGCGGCAGTTTTGAACAAAATAAATTCTCCATTTTATACTCAAGTTCATAGCAATTACCGAAAATACTATAATTTCCACATATTTTGTCAGTCATTTCAACTCGTGAACAGTATAATTTAAAATTGGAAAGTAGATTTAGCTTAAAATAGTGCTGGTTAAACTGACACATTCTATTATTTAGTTAAATTAAACAAGAAAACACGTTTTAATTATTTATTTATTTTTTTAAATACATTAATTAATTATTTTATGATTTCTGGTTTTTTCTCTTCATAAGGCAAATATCTCCTTCATTTTTTTTGCTTCGTAAGTTTTCTTTCAATTTATAAATAAAACTTCCAGTTTAAAATCTGTTGCAAATATAACAGCAATTTTTACTTCTATTAAACCAAAATCAAAATTACATTAAGTAAAAATTCATTTAATTTTAGTCTTCAAACGTAAATCAAATTAATTTTTTATTCATCTTTGTCAGATCCTTTATAAAAATCACAATAATTTTCGTTCACTTTCCTTAAACATTGTCGTATCTAGAAAAAAAACATCAAATTTAAAGAGAAAAACATATAAAATGCATAATTATAGATTATAAATACATATAGATAATTAACATTTACTTACTTGTTATTTATGTATATTATATTTAGGTTAAATTATAAAACAAATTTAATAAAAATAAAAATATGTAAAAATATTGACAGCTTGCATGTAAACTGATGTAAACGTATGTAACAAACAATGAAATTTGAATTTAGAAGAAAACTAACCGCTATAATCAGAGAATAAAATCGAAATGTAATAATTATATTGGCAACCATAGAGCACTAGAGATAACATACCTGTCTCTATACTACTGGAACCAGTGTAACCAGCAGTAACCAGTGAAGGTACGAATCCACCAAGCGCGCAACCTTTTTGCAAATGTTTGCGAACACAAAATTTTTTGGTGGATACGATCGTCACGAATGTTTGCTAATGTTTGTAGTGTTTCGTCCAAAGTCGGTACATCAAAGGGAATTTGTTGTTTGGTACGTTTTGTGTTTTTCTGGTGGAGACGGTATGTTAATACGAAGTACATACCCGAAGTACGAACAACAAACGAGTATCATAATATGCATGTACATTATACATATTGCGATATAATATACATGTATTTATATACGAATACGAATACGTGGAACAACTACAAACATTCGCAAACGGATTATCGTTTGTAACTGTTTGTTCAGTGGAGACAGTGTGTTCGCAAACAGTTGCAAACAGTTGCAAACAAATACAAACATTTGAAGCAAATGTTTTTCGGTGGATTCGCACCTTAAGAGATAGAAAATTTCCCAATAGTCCCAAAAATAAAAAAAAAAACGTGGATGAGTTCGTCAGCCACATACGTTCGATTTTTTGAAGCGAAATTTTTTGCCATTTTTTGCCATTTTAAGTGGCTTTTTGCAAAATTTAAATTTTTAAAAAAATAACTACTCAACCGATTTTGAAAATATTTTCACCGTTAGATAGCTAAACTATTGTAGATAGATACAGGTTGTCATATGAAATCCGTCAGTGTCCAATCTCTGAAAATTCGCTATGTTATGCAGGTGCTGCGACAGGGGTATTTTTCTTTTACAAAATGTCGACATCTATATTCAAACAAAGAAATATTAATGACACTAGGAGTTGGGAACCGATATACAAACAGACGTGTAATATGAGTAATATAACACGTAGAGTGACATCTAGACGTCAAAGTAGGAGACATAGAATGGTTTAAGTATCAGACGTAAATAAAGGATCAAAATACTGTATTCAACAAAAATTGTTTGATGTATATATGTATTTCTTTAATTAAGTAAGGAAACGTTAATACGTAGTGAATTTAAATTGAAAAATAATCATTCTATTAATAATAGTTTTTGTTATCACAGGTATCTTTCAGAAATAACTTCATTAATATATAAATGTCAAAACTGTTCGGACATGTGATCGCGTTCCGGTATAGAGGCTTCTACGTTACATATATGTAAATGATTATATTATAAAACAGGGGTGGCCACTACCTTTACCTTTGGGAGCCGCAATCCCATAGAGCCGATTCGGAGCGAGCCACCCCATTCTGAGATTGATGGTTCACACAATGAATACACGTTTTACATTTTTATGAAGCTAAATATATTTATGACAGGAATGAAAAATGTAATTGTAATATGTAAAAATAATTTTTTTTAGTTAGTACATGCATCATACCTAGGTACCTAAAATTTAATTTTGAGATGTACTTTTTCTTGTGTTCATTCTGGCCGTGAGCTGTTTGAAATCTGGCTCATAACTGGTGAGCGCAGTTCGCACGAGTTCAGTTAAGTGTTCATCAGTTAGTTCAGATCGCTACTTGGATTTAATAAACTTCATTGTTGAATACAAAGACTCACAGGCGTAAGTAGTTCCAAAAATTGAAATCAGTCTCTTAGAAGATTCTTTTGCTAGTGAATATTTCTCTGCTAGAACGTTTTTCCAAAATTCAACAGTGGAACCGCTAACTTTTTTCAGTCCTTTTAACGCTTCGTCTTCTTGCAGTTCAAGTATTTCTAACTCTACTGCTGCTACATCCTTTGTTATTGGAGATGAAAGAGGGCAGCGGTCACATACAACATCAACATCAAAAGGGTTGTCTAGGAAGGATAAAGACGGTTTCAGTGGATCTGTCACTGAATTCGTCAGCAAGACCGGTCAATTTACATAAATAATCGTTTATTTCAATCTGGACGTTATCGTCAATAAGGCTTTCAGAAGTTTTCTTTAAACATTTGAAATGAGCGAACGTTTTGGTCTCAAGATCTCTCTTAAAAAGCCTCAATTTGCTATGAAAGCTAAATACGCTCTGTGCTAAATCAGAAATAAGCTTTTCTCTACCTTGTAGTGATATGTTCAGCTACTGCAAATGCTGAACAACATCTGTAAAAAAGCTTAAATCTAACAACCACTGTGGATCACTAAGTTCAGGGAAAGATTTTTCTTTTTCTTGCATAAATTGTTTAATGGGTTCAAGCAACTGAAAAAATCTGCCAAGAACATTGCTGACTGATAGCCATCTCACCAAGCAATACCAAGATACATCATCAAAAAGGTCGTCATTATCGAGCTCTTCTATGAAGGATTTGAATTGTCTGTGTGTTTTAGCACTTGAATGAATGTAGTTTACAATTTTAAGAACTACTTGCATAACTTGTGGGTACTGCAAATATTTTGCTGCAGATGTTCTCTGTGAATGATACAATGTACAGGTACAAAAGGAGTCCTTGTTTGTTTCCTGTCATTGACGGTGCACCGTCGGTAGCAATGCTGACAATATTCTCGATAGGCACTGAGTTTTTTTTCAAAACATCATCCAAGGCTTCTTTAATGTCGTAACCACGAACAATATCCTTCAATGCAACTAGGTGTAAGAGCTCTTCCACGATTTCAAAGTCTTTCGGTACCTCACAAATATTGCTAACTGTAGCTATTGCTAAAAAAGCCAAGACAAAGCCAGCTTCGGTTGTCAAATCTGATTCTTTGGTAAAAACTGACATAACCATACTCTGACCATGTAATTTTTCCTTTAGTGATTTCACTTTCGTTTTTCTTAACTCAGAACCGATAGGAAATTTTGTTTTGAATTCACTGTGGTTAGTGTCACGGTGGCGTTTTAGGTTACTGGCCTTGAACTGAGACAACGTCATCTGACATAAAAGACACATTGGCTTTCCGTTTCTCTCTACAAACATGAATTCTTCCTCCCATTCCGTGTTAAAAGCTCGATGCTCCTTTCCATATTTATGCTTCCTGGACACCATCGTACAACCCACAATTAATACAACTTTACTAGTTTTAACAACGCAACTGCATAGATAAAAATAAAAGTAAGACAGCACCTAGTAGTTCTGTTACTGGCTTAATACTGACACAGGCAAAACAACAGCTCGGGCGAGAGAGAAAGACACCCTCTCTCCTCTCCAACGCTGGCGCTTCAAACGCTGTTGAAATGACGATCTTTTTTATGCAGGTACATACTTTACTCAAAACTTATCGGAAAAATTTTTTTTCTTGTTGAAAAAGATCGTTATTTGATTTTTTTGTGCGAAATTTTAGATTTTTTTCTTATTTCAAATAAACCTATCAAAACAAATTTTCGAGATGCATTGAAGAGCCGCACAAGATCAACTCGCGAGCCGCAAGCGGCTCGCGAGCCACGTTATGGCCACCCGTTACAAAATATCAAAATCTTATACCGTATGTCACAAAATGAAAACAATATTAGAATTAATTAATTTAAATAAAAAAGGTTGTCTTCAAAATTGTGTTTTAAAGGAAGAAGTTTATATGTTTATTATGCTCGAACTTTATGAAAATTTCTGTACTTTTTGATTTAACTAAATCATAATTATAGATTAAACGTAGATATATTCTGTTCTAAATAACAATATATTGAAGAAGTGAACTAACAATAAATCCATTTGTGATTCACTCAAATCTAATTTCGCCTAATGTTATTTTAAGAATGCCATTAAAAATTGGTGCAGTATTTACCTTATAGTTTATTATATTTGTTGGTTACGCGAATTTGTGGCTTAAAAGTATCGCGCAATCCGATCTTTAGAAGAATGTTAAAGTTTGCGAAATTTAAATAAGTCTAAACGATAAAAAGAAAAACTAGAGCTGAATAACTGATTATTTACTTGTGGTTTCCCAATTTTTCTTCGTATGATAGACTCCCTCGTATTAGCGATCCTTAGCTGCTAGCATCTTTGAGAGATGGGGAAAAAAATGGGACCTTGAGAAAGGTGGTAACTTTTAATTAGTTGTAATTAGCACAAACTATATAGAATTACAAAATGTCAATAATGATTCTATTGAAACTGATAAGTCGACTCGAAACTTTAGATTACAATAATTCAATTTTTTTTTTATTGGCTTTAATGTAGACATATACAGCCAGTTACAGAAATTTTTTGTTTTTAAACAACTATTTTGACCGAAAAGAGATTTAAAAAAATGATTTGATTTTAGTCAAACTATATCTTTGATGTCAATACTACGACAGTTAATTGCTAACTGGCTAACTTTTTTAATCTAAAAATTTGGTTTTTTTGTCTGTATTATAGCAAGATGCCCTATCTATTTGTCTTTTTTTAAAAAAAGTTACATAATTGCACGTAAATAGTTTTCGTCAATATTTGTTGTTGTTACACTAAACTATTTCTTATAGCTACACTAGACACAAAAGCAACTTAGGCATTACATTTTAATTAATACTATGAATTTGGAAGTGAGTTTGTTAATTTGTTCAATTAATTACCAAAATTCACCAACTAATTTAAAACTTTATACAGAGATAGCTTGGCAAACTAAAAGAAATATCAATTCTCAGTAGTGACACAATACTGAAGCTCAACAAGTTACTATGTGTATACGTATTCTACATGGTGTCATTGAGATATAACAATGATGATTATTTACATCAGTAAGTAGTTGCAATGGAATTACATATTGCAGGAATTTTCAAGGTGTGTACTACAAAATATAAGATTTTGTTTCAAAATATAATTATGCGGTAAAAGAGTGTGCCACGAGATAAAAATTACTGAGGTATTTTTATGACTCTAGTAAATGCATACCGTATTTATCTAAAGCATTTTTTTTAATCTTGTAGGGGAGTAGTGACAACATGTATGCAGAAGCATAATAATCTACGATATTCATTAAAATTTTTATTTCCCATATTTCTGATTTGCTCTGAGTGCACCACCAGCCGTAATTGAAGATGTTAGATGAAAAAAGTATATTTTTTTATTCATTGTTTTTATCGTTCGGTTGGTAGTGGTACAATAAAAACCGTGTACAACAACCCAACAATCTGATTAAATACATCCGGTACACTTTACACAGATGTGGCTTCAAATTTATTTATTTTTTTGCTTGTGTTTTTGTAGTTTTACCAAAATGACTTTTTAGTCATATCCAGATGCGTAATATTTAATATAAAATGAAAAATAAAAAATTGAGTGAGTGATATGAAATTAAATGAGTGACATGAAAATGAAAAATGAGTGAGTGATATGAAATTAAAAGTTAATGTAGTGTCCGAATTTATTACTTAAATCATAATAAATGTCACTTTGGTGCTCACGAACTTAATGAAATTTTATAAAAATTTTGATAAATCTTCCATTCTTTTGAAAATTCAAAACTTGGTAGCGACCCCTAAAACATTTTTTAAAAATCTAAAATTTTTATGTAAGTCTTTTTTCATATTGTGGAACAAAATGAACGGGTGCTCCTAGTAATTTTTAAATATTAGTTTTTTAAGGACCACCCAAATATATATCCCAAACAAAAATCAGCTTTCAGCTTTTAACTGGTACCCTTAAAAGATATATATATGGATGGTTCCCAAAGTTTTTTGCCTCGTATACCACTTGGCACGATTTTCGGTTTTGAATAGACTCGCTGTACAAATGCAACAACAAATTCGGCGAATATAGCTTTCTTTTTCTTCCAAAAAATACAAATGGCAAGTATACCTGTTTCGCTGTAGATTTATTTTACTGTTGTAAACTCCCATTTACATCTCACGGACCCTCAGTTTTTTCCTGCGCCGATGTGGATCCCTTACAAATCGTCATCGACCCCTGGAGGTCGATATAGACCACTTTGAGAATCACTGATATCTGTATATTATTGAATCTCCTTTTCGATTTCTAAGGACCTCAAAACTTTGTCTTTGGTTCAAGTCTTGCCATGACAGTTGCTAGGGTTGCCAGGCGTCCGGATAAAGCCGGACACAGTCAGGCTTTTTGGTTGCGTGTCCGGCCTGTCCGGCTTTTGTTAGGCTTTTTAAATTTGACCATTTTTGTTTTTACATTTGTCATGTGATGGTTTCCGCTCCGCCCGTGATTTGATTCATGAATCCTTTTTAATTTTTTTTTTTTTTTTGTAACTCAAATTGCTTTTCAGAATTTGTTACTTTTTGTCAATATTATTTTTCTATTCCGGGTCATAATACAAATGTTGAAAGAGTTTTAATAGGTCAACAATGGTCAAAAGAACGCAACAAATTAAATGTCGATACTATAGCCAAAATGTTGGTTGTACAATTTAATTTTAAAAATTTGACTTATAGTGTTTTGCAACTCAATTTTAAAAGAAAATGAGCTTTTAAAACAGATGCCTGCCAATGAAAAATATTAATTACTTATGTTACAATCAGGCCCGACAAGAGGGTGGGGCAGCCGGGGTTGCAGCCCTGGGGCCCGGGCTGGAAGAGGGGCCGTAGCGGTCAATAGGGGCCCGGGAAAAAGTAAAATCAACTTATTTTTACTCATCATTTATTTTTTGGGGAGAAATTTTTATAAAATGTGCCCCTTTTCTTGGGACCCACTATTTCTTTCCACGGCCCTGGTCACAATTAATTTAAAGTTTAATTAGTTCATTAATGTTTTGTTTAATTTTATTTTTCATTGCAAATTGCAATGGTAGTTATAGTCTAGTTCACAAGTTGAAAAACGTGAAAAATAGAAATAAAGCTCTTAAAAATATGAGCAATAGCTCATTCGATTCGTAATGACCTATAGAAAAATGCATTTTAAGGATTTTACAGCACATAAAAAATTGAAATTGTTATTAACAAAATAAAATGGAAAAAACGAGGTATTCAGTTTTTTGTTAATAACTTCAAAATTTTTAATAGTTAAGAAATGAGACAAAAAAATTCCTAAAGAGGAGAAAATTTGCAATAAAAAAGTCCCAACTCCCGGAACTCTGCTTCCATTTTTTCTAATTTTAATTTAATGCCGAAAATCGGGTTCCGCGCGCCAGTTTTAGCACAGACGCAGCGACGCTGAAAACAGCATACCACCGATAATAATTCTTTTTAGTAGTAACAAATGTTAATTTAAAAATTTAAAAAAATTATGCTGTATTCAGAACATTTCAAAGAATAAGATACCGTTAGAAAACAATTTTTACCCAAATTTTTCATAAAGTTATGCAATTGTTAACCAATAAATAATTTACGGATCTCTGCTTTCACAAATAGTTACGTAAAAGTTTAAATAATTACATTAAAAATTTTTTGCCTCGTGGAGCCCTTCTTATAATTAATATATGTATATACTTAAGAAGATTATATGATAAAAGTTAATAAAAGCTTTTTATTCTGTTTATTATAATTTATTAAAGTTAAAAATTTAAGAAATATGAAGGAAATAACAATAAAAAAATTTTTTAGCAATTTTATAATTTTGACCTTTTTCTCTACCCATAACAGTAAATAACATTGGTTGCAATTTTTTTCCTTCATTTTTTAACAAATTTTTTATAAACAAATGGAGAAATTTAATTGTTAAACGAAAACCGTATGTTGTCATAAAATAATGTTTTGTCTTACCCGTATGTTGTCATAAAAGAATAATAATTTTTAAAGAAAAAATCTTTCCTTAAAAAAATTTTTTGATTGTTTAAAATTTTTTTTTTTAATTTAAATGTTAAAATAATTAGTTGAGTAATAATTTTTTCCTTGAAAATCATTATTTGCATCATTATTTGCATTACTCAACACGGTAACTAAAAAAAAAATTTAAAAAATATTTAAAAAAAAAAATAATAAAAAAGAAAAAAATTTTTAACAATCTTTTTGTTAAGAAAAAATTTTTTATTTAAAAATTATTATTCTTTTTTGACAACATACGCGTAAGAAAATTTTTATTTAACTATTAAATTTCTCCATTTTTTTATAAAAAATTTATTAACAAATGACGTAAAAAATTGAACCAATGTTATTTATTGTCATTGGTAGAAAAAAAGGTCAAAATTATAAAATTGCTAAAAAAATTTTTTTATTGTTATTTCCTTCATATTTCTTAAATTTTTAACTTTAAGAAATTATAATAAACAAAATAAAAAACTTTTATTAACTTTTACCACATAATCTTCTTAAGTATATACATATATATATATAAGGACTTCATGAGACAAAAAATTTTTAATGTAATTATTTAAATTTTTACGTAACTATTTGTGAAAGCAGATATCCGTAAATTATTTATTGGTTAACAATTGCATAACTTTATGAAAAATTTGGGTTAAAATTTTTTCCTAACAGGATCTTATTCTTTGAAGTATTTTGAATACAGTATAATTTTTTTAAGTTTTTAAATTAACATTTACTACTATAAAAAAAAAAAAATTATTATCGGTGGTACGCTGTTTTCAGCGTCGCTGCGTCTGTGCTAAAACTGGCGCGCGGAACCCGATTTTTGGCATTAAATTAAAATTAGAAATAATGGAGGTAGAATTCTGGGAGTTGGGATTTTTCTTATTGAAAAGGATGGGGGTCAGTAAGCTAAGAAAATTCGCCTGAAAATCACGAAAAATTGAATAATATCACAGAACCCAATTAGTACATTTTTTCAATATTATACTCTATACTCTGTACGTTTTAGAGTTTTAGACAATACTTCTTACCTTTCGTAAGTATTTTCGTTATTTTTTATAGCTAGAAATAGGATATTTTTGAGAATTTCTTCAAAAATTGACCATTTTTGTGGTTTTTACATTTCTTTTTTTTACATGAACGCAATCTCCCAATACTTTGCCTTTTAGATATATGATGAAGCATATTGTAAGCAATAATATATGTAAATATAAAAGTGTTCGTCCACTGCGCTCATATATTACGCAACCGTATACATAAGTAATAACTGCGGAATTTTTTTTTAAATTAAATATACAAAAATTTAGGGGGTAAATGCATAGAAATACCGTAGTCAGTCATCCAGATCCACGACCTTGGTTTTTTTCATGGTGGTGTCTTATTGTTATTTAACCTGAATTTATATTTTTTTAAGACATCTTCCACCAATCTGACCTTGCTGAAATTTCTACACACGATAACTATGTTAGAGCGAAATAACATATATTTTTCTGGTACGTGTCACTCAAGGGGTTGATCTAAAACACGCACCCTCAAAAATTCAATTATTATTTTAATGTAGTAAATGACGTCATACGAATGTAAAAAAATATTTTAATATAAAGCTACTTTATATCAACATTCTCTGTTAATTTCATCTAATTATCTTCAATAGTTTTGAAGAAAAAAAAATTTTAAAGTTAAGGGTTGTTACCCCCATATCTCTGATAATATAGGGGGTAGAGGTCTAATACCCATATTTTCGAACATTACTCACCATAAGCAACATTCTTGGAAAAGAATAGCCGAAAAAGCCGCTGGGCCGAAATCCCATATGCTTACCCGGCGAGACCTTTTGATCGTTTCTTGCTACATATATATTAAAGTATTTGAACTTATTTGGCTTTTATCTTAAATACACTGACCCTTAGTTAACATATATATGAATAAAAACCTAAAACTCTTCAGGGGAAAATACACCTATCTTACTGACCCCCATCCTTTCCTCCTCTTTAAGAATCTTTTTGTCTCATTTCTTAAATATTAATAATTTTTAAGTTATTAACAAAAAACTGTATAGCTCGTTTCTTCCATCTTATTTTGTTAATTACAATTGCAATTTTTTATGTGCTGTAAAATCCTTAAAATACATTTTTCTATAGGTCATTACGAATCGAATGAGCTATTGCTCATATTTTTAAGAGCTTTAGTTCTATTTTTCACGTTTTTCAACTTGTGAACTAGACTATTACTGCTAACTGCTATTTCCATGTAATTATTCAAATTAATATTGTAATGAATATTGAATGATTAATTATAAAGAAAACTGATTCATTCAATTTTATTGTTGTTTCATTAGAAATTAAGAAAATTTTATGATAATTGATAAAAAAGCCTCGTTTTACTTTTAAAAAAATAGTCGTGTTATAATAAGGCTAAAAAATTTAGGGTGTCCAGATTTTTTACCCAAATGTCCGGCTAAACTGGCTGATCTGTTCGGCTTTTCGGTTTTAAGACCTGGCAACCCGTACAGTAACTGTAATAGCTAAATTTTCAATTTGGAAATTCGCTAAAAAAGAAAGATTAAATTTAAAAGTGTGCTCTAAAAAAGTATTCTACATTATTTTTTAAAAATCTGCTCTGTAAAGAACTTTAAACCGAGAAGCAAAATTTTAAATTTTTTAAAAAACTTTGTAATTGTTTATAAACTTGTTTATAATTGTTTATTTTTTTTTTAAATTAAACATCAAAAAGTAGACAGTTCAAGCTTTTAGAAGGTCTTCTTAAAGTCATTGTCGGAACATTTCTGACTGAGATATTATCTTAAAAAAGGCAGAAATTTTCAAATTTTTTGGTCTTGAAAAATAATACATATAAACTGAACTCAATACAATAATTTCGTCTTTCAAAATATGTAAATTCTTTCTTTAAATTAAAAATACGTATTTAATGTCTCCATACTACTTGTTCAAGTATGTATGTGAATACTTTCAGCTCGAATAAACTGGAATAAATAAAAATAACTGAACTAAATATGAACCCATATTTGAAAACATTTTTTGTTGCATTACATTACTTTTTTATCGTTATTTAAATAAGTAATAAATAATTTTTGAGATTTTACATGTGTAAATTGTACATAAGCGTACAATACATAATATGAGTACATGGTATCAATTAGTGATGTGAGAATCGAATACAGAATCGAATACGTATTCGAATACACAAGAAGTATTCATATATCCGAATACTTCACAATGCATTCGGATTCTTTTAAATGATTACTTTGTATCGAATACCTCTGTATTCAGATCGGTTGTATTCGTTGATTCATTTGTTGTATTCATAATTTATTATTGTATTCGAGTGCTTTTTTTAAGATTTTTATTTCTTGGAATTATATAATAGTAAAATATTTACATATATTTTACAAAGGACTTTACCGCTTCTAAACTTCAACAAATAAAATGGAAACCTTAAGTGTTGTTCAATTGGATAAAGTGAGACAACATATTTATTTCCTAAAAATAATATTAATTTTGAATAGTTTTATTCATAACAGAAATAAACGTACAATTTATATATAATAATAATGGAAACATTAGTCTTTTTCTTGTAATGACAATTAGAAAAAATAGTTTTGTTTTTTGTTTTTTTTTTTAAAAACATTTATTTGCTAAATTAGTAGAAAAGAATGAGAAGAAGTGAATTATATTCAGAAATATTTTTTTATTTTCTTTTAAGGGAAAAAAACGTACCAAAAATTGCATTTTACAAAATTTTTAATCCGAATGCAAGAAACCTGCTTGTATCTATGTATGTAATGAATGGAGTCTCTATTAGTAAAAAAAGAGAAAATATTCAATATATGGAAATAAAGCTTGACGATAATAAAAGCGTCTAATAAATTCCTAGAATTATCAATTAAACATTGATGATTGAATTTTTAATCAACCAACCTGGAGAAAATGTACTAGAAATGACAATGTTTAACCAGTTACAGATAAGAGCATTATTCTGAAGTTTTACACTTCCTTCTTAAGGTAATTATACTACCTCATCTATTTTAGGAAATAAACTCATCCACTCAGAAAAGTACCTATTACTGAGTACTCAAGTGTTGTGAAACAAATTATAAAGAGCGAGGAAAGAGGTTTGACTAGTACAAACGAGAATGAGTATATTAAGTATTCGAATTCGAATATATGTATTCGAATACAGGTGAGTATTCATATTCACAGTATTCGATTCTTGAAAGTATTCGATTCTCACATCACTAGTATCAATAGTTCCAATCTAAAATTTAAAATAAAATGTTTATGAATTATCTTAAATGATCTTACATTGTATCTAACGATTTAAAATTTGAAATTTTCATTTTAATGTACAATAATTTCATCTATTTATTTTAAAATACTGTAATTATCAAAACATATACATATATATATATATATATATATATATATATATATATATATATATATATATATATATATATATATATATATATATATATATATATATATATATATATATATATATAATAACTCAACTGATTTTATACTAAAAAAAAAACAAACTTACAGACATTACATCTGCACAAATTGCATACAGAATTACGGACATGTTATAATGTGTTCATAAATTTTTATCAACTATAGTGCGTATTTTTTTTTCATCTGTGCAATTTTTGGTAAAATCGAAATAATTTGTGCACCATTTCAAATAATACTTACATATTATTTATACTAACAGTTACATAAGGGCTCAAATAAATAAAAATTATAAAAATTAAGAAAAAAAATTTTAATTCCTGTTAATTTATATGGAATAATATATCAAGTAGGTAGGTATATAATTGTTAATTTGTCGTCTGCAAATCTGTATTATTAACGAATTTCCAAAATTGAAAATTCAGCTATTCCAGCCGTCGTCATGCACGACTTGAGTCCGGGACTATAACAGAAATATGTTTTGAGGTCCCTAGAATCCGAAAATGATATTCACTAAAATTTATGTAATGAAGGACTGAATGCTGTAAGTGGATCAGGATTCAAAGCTCCCGTTGCACGTAGACTAGCCAGTACGGGCCCAAAATGTATATATATATATATATATATATATATATATATATATATATATATATATATATATATATATATATATATATATATATATCCGCGGGATAACTCTCTAACGAAACGTTTAATGCTTATAAAATTTTGTGTGAGAATTCGATTTCCGAAATCGTTGGATGAGTTCGCTAACCAGACACGTCGGATGCCCAGAAGTAGATTTTTCGGACATCTTTTTGTCAACAAAATGAGTTTTTTGCCAGAATTAAGCAATTTTTCAAAATATTTTTACACCACTCGAAAGAAAAAGGTAGTATGCGTAAAAAATGTGTTTGCACCATTGTTCTAAGTAAATTATTTGTTGAGAAAAATTAGGAAATATGTTGGAAGAAATCATTTTCCATTACACTCCCACTCACAGTCAAATTACTTCTGCCTCATGTTTTGCGATGCTACATTTGAAAAAAAAAGGCTTTATAAGTGCCGTACATGATTTTTTTTAATCCAGTTTAACGATTCAGCTATATTTTATTTCTCAGTTGAATAAGTTTTTATAATATATCTGTTCTATTTTTTTATGGAAAAATTATCAAGAATATTTATGTTATGTCAAAGTAGAGTCAGAATTTGGATTATGTTTACACCTTACTAAAATTATTAAGAGTTTGCTACAACTGCATAAAAAGTAGGTTAAACCATATTGAAACAATAATATTTTAACGTAACTTTCTGCCCTATTGAGAATACTGTTATGATTACAACATATAAACAAAGCATCCTAGTCGTAAATAATTTTGCATATTCAATTTTTTTTTTTTTATCATAATTTTTAGCGAATTTCCAAAACTGGAAATTCAGCTTTTACGCCAGGTGTCATGGTGCGACCTAAGCCCGAGACCATATCAGAAATATGTTTTGAGGTCCCTAGAATACGAAAATGATATTCACTAAAATTTATATATATATATATATATATATATATATATATATATATATATATATATATATATATATATATATATATATATATATATATATATATATATATATATATATATATATATATGTATCCGCGCGATAACTCTCGAACGAAACGTTTAATGCTTATGAAATTTTGTGTGCAAATTCGATTTTCCAAATCGTTGGATGAGTTCGTTAGCCAGACACGTCGGATGCCCAGAAGTAGGTTTTCCGGGCGTTTTTTGTCAACAAAATGAGTTTTTTGCCAGAATTAAGCAATTTTTCAAATTTTTTTTTACACCAAGCCCTAGTAAGAGGTAAAATGCATAAAAAATGTTTTTATACCGTTGCTCTAAATTACTTACTTTTCGAGAAAAACTAGGAAATATGTCGTTCTCCATTTCACTCGCACTCGCATTCTTTTTTTTTCTGTCTCATTTTTTACGAGCTAAATTCGAAAAAAACCGCTTTTTAAGTAGCATGTCATGATTTTTTTAATCCAATTTAACGATTCGGCTATATTCTTTTTCTTTGTCAGTTAAATGTTTTTATAATGTATCTCTATTCCATTTTTTTTAGATAAAAAATCACGGCGCAGTTTTTTATGTGATATGATCAGAATTTAGATGATGTTTACACCTTCCTAAAATTAATAAGAGCTTGCTACAATCGCATAAAAATTACGTTAAATCATATTCAAACAATAATATTTTTACGTAATTTTCTATCCAAATGACAATACTACGTTATAATTATATGTATAAACCCATCATTTTAGTGGTAAATAAATTTGCACATTCAGTTTTTTTTTTCTTTTGACAACAAAACAAATAATTTTAAATTTTGACAAGTTGTATCATACATTTTTGAAAATATTAAATATTTATTTTTTTAAGGCAAAAATGTATTAAAGATCTGAAATTTGTTTAACAAAAACCATACATCTGCTCGTTTTACCTTAAAAATCTCGGAAAATAGAATATTTTTCAATAATTAACTCAGAAAAAGCATATATGAGGTAATTTTCATGATATTTTTTTGAAAATTTCAAAATAGTAGGGTTACAATGTTTTTTTTTTTTAATTATTTTGTAGAATTTGGTAAACACACATCGTAAAAAGTACTCGCCTTGAAAAAATCAAACAAGTATTTAAAAAAAAAATACTATTTCTTAAAGAAAATATTAAAATTATGTACAAATGCCGTCCTGATCAACTGATATATTGGAACCGATTTTGAGCAGCTGGATTTACTACAGGCAAAAGCTCATAGTGAATACACACATTTTTTAACATCCTTTTGAATTTTGTAATTCAATCATTACAAATAAAATCTAAATAAAAAAAAATCTCTATGACCTGTTTTTTCTCAATTTTCTAGCATCAAATCTAGCGATAATTAACTAGCGGGTGATTGTATTGACCACACATTTTAATGTAAAATATATTAATTTTAACCGGCTTCAAAATAACGTTTCGATTTTAACAATAAAAATATTTAAAAAAGTGTTTAAGTTCTGGCAAGATTGTCAAAAAGGGACTGAAATATTTAATGTGTTAAGTACTTACTAGACTTATAAACTTTCATTTTCGTATACGCTTTCAGTTTCGGATATTTAATTATTTCGGATATCGGTAGTTTTAGTTACGGTTACGAATATCCATAACATCCCTAATGTAAATGTTTGTCAATCCAACTTCATCGAGAGAAAGTTAATTAGGTATTTACGATTTTCGGAAGAACACGTATATAAATTTTATAAGTACGTATTATCATATAAACACATTTGGTTTGCAATTTTTTAATAATTAGTTTCTACGCTACTGAAATTATCTATCCATTTGAAAATTGGGATCCAGTGATGTACATTGACACTACAAAAGTGTGGGTGAAAAATTTCATTTTCACTTTTACTGAAATTATGTCATAAATTCATATTTTCAGAATTTATTCATTTGACAGAAAAATTCTAAATTATTAAAAAAGCCAAATAATTAATAACAATTAAAATAAAAAAAAAAACAGAAAACATTTATTTATATTTGCATTTTTATAAAAACATGTAGGTATTATATTTTATATGCACTTTAACTAAAATGTCAAATTTCACACGTTGTTAATTTTCAGTTTCACTCATAATGTGCTTAAAAATCAAAACTTAAAGTTTATAACATTCACAATCCGTGTAGAGTGTCCATACGTCTTGGTTTTCCCGGATTTGTCACGGTTCTAGCTCCGTTGCTCCGGTGTCCCGACAGACTTTTTCAAGACGTCGGTCGATTTGTTTCGGTTTTTCAAACTACTAATTTTTTATTTTCATCATCTAATAAGTACACAATTTTTCATTTTAAATAATGAATAGTTCAGTATCATATTAAAAGATCAACAGTAGATTCATTTACAACCAAACCTAAAAATATTTAAAAAAAATTAATTACTAATTAAATTTTCCAAGTTTTTTCGATTTTACCTTAAACACGAACTTCCAAAAAAACATTTTCTTTTCTTAACTTTCCATCATATATGTATCTGCATAAATAAATTGTAATATTATTTTGCTTGCTTTTATGATACTGAAGGTACTGAAGTTATTGAACAATTAAAAATTAAAATGACTGGAATTTTATTCGAACTTTTAAATAAAGTAGTTAACTAACGCGCTAGATAGATAACGCCACAATACAGAAATTGCCAACATTTAAATGTTCATGTTTCACATTAATACAAAATAAAATACATTAATACAAAATAAAATTGTCTAAGAAGCTCACTTTCATAAGAAATTTTATAAAAATTTAAAAAATATATATTTCCTAGAACAGGGGGCGATTTATTTTAAAAAAAAATTAATATTTTAAATAAAGAGCCATTAATAGGTAATCTATACATATAATACAAATGTAACGAGACCGTTTCTGTATAGGGAATATTTTTTAAAAATTGTGCAGATACTGTAAATAGTTATCGATGTAGATATCAAAACAGCGATTTTTTAAATTTTTGTCTGTCTGTCTGTCTGTCTGTCTGTCTGTCTGTTCGTCTGTTCACGCATCACACAAAAACTACTGGATGGATTTTAATGAAATTTGGTGTGCCGACAACTTATTACCCGGATCAACATCTAAGATACTTTCTACTTCGAGAAAATGTCTCATTCCCACGGGAAAATGGAAAAACCATGTTGAGCATGTGCATACAGTACGCAAAAACTATTGAACGGATTTTGATGCAATTTGGTGTGGTGATAACTTATTACCTGAGTCCGCATCTCAGATACTTTTTATTTCGGGAAAGTGGCTCATTCCCACAGGAAAATAAAAAAACTTTTTGAGCATGTGCACATATTACGCGAAAACTATTGAACGGATTTTTATGAAATCTGGTGTAGTGATAACTTATTACCTGCGTCAACATTTAGGATACTTTTTATTACGGGAAAATATTTCCTTCCTTCAGGAAAATTCAAAAATTATTTTGCTTATGTGCATGTATACTTAAAACTATTGTTCTATGCGAATGCTTTATAATTACTATACTTATATACTTGTCATTTATTACATTAAATTTACCATAATACAAAATTTCTGGAGACTAACTAACTCTTTTTTAAATTAATTTAGAAATTTCGAAAATTTAAGTGCCTATATATCCGAAAAATTCATTTTGGATGAAACTTGTTATATTTATAGGATAGATACTCGTTTGGGATGCAAATATAATAAAACAATAAAACGTTGGAAGTCCAAAAATTTTGTATGAGTTCTCCAGTCAGACACGTCCAATTCCAAAAACCTCAAAAAAATGAGTTTTTTTGCAAACAATTTGCCAAAATTTAAAAGTTTTTCCAATTTTTTTTACATTGTGGTAAAGAACCAAGAAAATCACAGAAAATACATTTTGAACCATTATTCTAGGTAAGCGAGTTTTCGAAAAAAAATAACTTTTATGATTGGAAATTCGCTATGTTATGCAGATGCTGCGACAGGGGTATTTTTTAATTTGGACACATTCTTTTATACATTTCGTTTTGGAAATATTAAAAAATTTTAAGGTGAATCATTTAAAAAGAGTTAAATTAATAAATTAAAGACAAACATTTATATATTTTAACACATGTGTAAAGAAAATTTTACAGTTTACAATTTTTTGAAAAAATGTAATAATATTTTTACACACTTACAACAACTGTATTTGAAAGGTAGTCCACCAGTTTTTTTATTTCTTTAACTAATTTATTATTATTATTAAATTTTCTTTTAGAATTTTATTCTTTACGGAAAAAAATCTTCGTCGTCTAATTCGCTTTGAGCCGAAAGTATAGCCACGTATACCAAATGATTATTTAAAAATTTATTAGGGCATGTTACTATTATAAATGAATGGAAAATATATTAAGAAACTTAAATTTGTTTAATAAAAGCCATACATCTTCTCACTTTACCTCAAAAATGTCTGAAAATAGATTATTTTCAATAATTAGCTAAAAAAAAGCATAAGAGGTAACTTTTATGATATTTTTTTTTAAATTTCAAAATAAAATGACGTTTGATAGTAGGGTTACAAATTAATAATTTCTTTTATGATTTTGTAGAATCTGGTAAATACATATGGTAATAAGTACTGGCCTTGAAAAAATCAAACAAGTATTTAAAAAAAAAAATACTTTTTCTTAAAGAAAATAGTAAAATTATGTACAAATGCCGTCCTGATAAAGTATTTGTCCACCTTGAGTGCTGTAGTCGATTTTCGTATCCCCTCCAGGTAAAAGCTCATCGCGAATACACATTTTTAAAATATCCTGTTGAATTTTATAACTTAGTTATAACAAATAAAATCTAGGTAAAAAAATATAATTGACCTGTTTTTTTCTCAATTTTCTAGTATTAAGTCTAGGGGTAGTTAACTAGGGGCTGATTGTGTCGACATTTTAATATAAAATACAGTAATTCTAACCGTTTTCAAAAGAACGTTTCGATTTTAACAATAAAACAAAATTTTAAAAAGTGTTTTAGTTCTGCCAGGATTGCCAAAAATGGACTGAAATGTTTTTAGATGTTGATATATACAAAAAATATTAATGTGTTTAGTACTTGGTAGACTTATTGGTTTTATAGGTGGTTTTTTTTTAGTGGGATAACTTTTTATAGGTATATGTATGACTAGGGTTGCCACCGTTTTTTAAGAAAATATTTTTAAAATTTTATGCAAAAAAACAAAGTACAATGAACAAAAAAAAGTACGCGTTCCCACTTTTTTGGATTTTGTATTACAAGAAATTCCTTATAAATTCGTCATATCTGCCATCACACTTATTAGCTTACTCCCACTTGACCACTTTTAACTAATCAGAGTCAGATCTTACGATTTAATAAACAGTGTCGTTTTGATTTTTTTAAACTCATTTAATATATTTATAGTTAGTGATATCTGAATTATTTTCCTAACTAATAAATTAAATTTTGTAGACTGATGATTTTGTAGATAAAGAAAATAATTCTAGGTGGCGTCTGTATTAGACAAAAGTCTGAAAAACGGACGTAGAATCTCACTGTTATAAATTATTATGTCTTGTAGTCTTTTGAAAAATTATGTTTTGAACTAAAATAAGTTAATAGGAGGAAATTCGCTATGTTATGCAGATGCTGTGACAGGGGTATTTTTTGTATCCGATCGAAGATTCGTTTTGGGTTCGGTTTTGGCCAGTTTCGGTCCATAATTGGAGTTTTGGTTTAGTTTCGATTTTGATGATAAAATAACCAAAACTACGACTGAAACTGAAACTCCGTTCGTGATTGGTCGTGCTACGTTCGGCGACGATGGATACAACTCGGACTGTGTTTATTATTTCCAGCATTTTCTACAGTCGGCGTTGTTTTGTGACGTGATTTTGGAAATTTTATTACATGTAATGCATTATTTTGCATCAGATTAGTTTTATTTAAGTATTCTTCGATAAATTGTTGACTAAGAATCAATTTAATTTATAGATGTGTTGTTCGTACTCATTTGTTTTTTACTTATCGAAAACTTCATATATCAAAATCTTACTGATTTAATTAATAAGTTGAAAATATTTATTAAGAAGTTAGGACAGTTTGGAAAATTCATGCGCCGACTAACTTTGCTATTTTTCTACTCAAATTAAACACATTAGGACATAAATTGAAATGGAAATTGATTAGGAATGCATGACTTCTCTTTGCAATTATTTATCTCAAGCTTAACGACAAGCCTTTCGTTTTAACAGATATAACAGATCTTATGTCTTTATTGAACATTTAGATTTAGAGAATTTATCTGGTTCCGCAGTAATAATATTTCAGATTGTGTAGATAACAAATGACAATCTGTTACTGTAAAAACTTGACGAAGTGAAAGGACCTTTCGGGGTAAGGAGTAAAAGTGCCTAAATAAGAAATCTAAAAATTAATAGCAGTATTAAATGTATAATGTGACAGCTATAGTCTTATATATCAATATTAGAACCTTAACTGTAATCGTTTTCGGGTAAAACCACTTTAAGTGAAATTCAAATATTCCCACGTTTTTGCCCAACGCGTGTTCAGATCTTTTTCAAAATCGACTCGCATATAGAACAGAGGGCAAGCTAAATTTTTGTCTATATTGAAGGTCATTTCAAGGTCATGTGCAGAAAAAGAATGCAGAAAACTGTATTTGTTGTGATGTAAACATATGTAAACGCGACGGAATAAAATGGGACGATGATTTTCTGACGTGGTCAAACTAGTATAAAAACCAATTTTCGTAAAATCTCAGATAGTCCTAGGTACTCATTTAAAACAATTTTCTTTTTCTAATTGCTCGAGTTGGCCCTTTCTTCAATTCTTTTTGCTAAGATTGCAAGCATATCGACTATCGAGACGTCAGCTCAGTATCTTATTTTTTCTGAAACGAACCCGTACAAGTTATCTTTAGTATTCCACCAGATTGGAAGGTGTCATTGCTTAACCTGACTGACCATAATAAAATGAACGCTTAACGTATGATTTTTAGTATTTATGCAATTAATCATCTAAAAACAATGAAAAAATAAATACCCCTGTCGCAGCATCTTCCATAACATAGCGAATTTCCATTTACAACGGTACGTTTTTCTCGGAAACTAATTTTATTGTTACAGAATAATTGTTTAAAGACCTTCTTTATGTGATTTTTCGGCCTCTTTCCAATAGTGTATATATATATATATATATATATATATATATATATATTTATATACCATTATACATATATGTGTATATATGTATATGTATACACATATATACACATATATACACATATGTGTGTATATATATATATATATATATATATATATATATATATATATATATATATATATATATATATAGGGTAAAGTTGCCTATTATGAGATAGTCGCCTAATATAAGATAGCAGGTTTTCTCGCTTATATGACCAGATATTTAAAAGTATGTCCCTCGCACAGATAAGCAGAATCAAAACATCAAACTTTTTGCTAGTTTCTTCACCAACTGCGATACAACGCTGCACTGCATCAATAATTCCATATAAAGTGTATTAGTTGCAGTGGCGTAGCAAGCGAGTGGGAAGGATGGTCCCGCCAGGAGTGTTGGAGTAGGGGGCGCCGCCGCGACGTTTTTTCTTAGTCGGGTATAGGTATAGGTATCACTTGATTTTGATACTAAGAACATGGAAAGAATTATTTAAAAACATATAGACTGAGATTAGATAACAATTAATATATTATTTAGCTACACTGGCTAGTCTTCAACTAAGCTGAAAATTAAAAATAAAAACATGTCTAGCATTTCTACAAGTCTGGAAAACAAAGGAACTGAGCGTCGTTATCGCGTAATTTTATGAAGTTCGATAAGCCATGCCCAGAAGCCCAGGTGGCTATGGTTTGTGCAAAAGAGGACAGCGGACGTATGATGCAATTGTGGGTAGGGGGCGGATTTTTTTAAGTTATTAAACTCCTACCTCTTTTTATTAAAAAGGGTGCGCCACTTTCAATTCTGGCAAGGGGCGCTAGTCATCTCAACTACGCTACTGATTAGTTAAAATGTTAAAAATATAACAATTTTATATTTGTAGACTTTTAGGGTAATAATTTACTGTTTTTAAAACATAATCCAGTAAACTGAAATTCTACATTTTATTTTAAAGTTAAATGTGCTTAAAATATTTTGCAATATTATAAAACTTTTATGATGATAATAATAATTGTGTATAGGTATATATGTTTTTTTTAAAATCATTATTAATACTACACCCTGTATTACGTATCCTGTGTACCTTTTATGCCATGTAGCAATGATTTTTAATAATAATTATTATTACATTTAACCTTGCAACATTTGAAAGTAGAAGAAAGAGCATCTTCTTTGAATAATGAATAATGATAGTTATCTATTAATTTGTTGTCTGCATCAAACAAATTAAACACTTTCAAGTACCATACATAATACTATATTAATTATAGAAATTTAAATTACGTTTGTCGTAACATTTCATTTTTCAAACCTAGTCTAAACAAAAATAAATTAAAAAATTAACTTAAAACAAAATGATTCCAATCCCTTGAAATTTAATTTTGGGACCAATTAGAAAGATAGAAAGTAAAAATTTTATCTGGTACTGAAATCGATATTTACTATCTTAAATTTTTAAAACGATTTATAAGAAAAATTTTTAAATTTAAGTGATTTTAAAGAATCAAAAATAATTGAATCAAGTTTTAATTAGTTACATAATTATACTAAACTTTTATAAGCTAAACATGTGTTATTGAATAGGTTACTGAGAAATTTTATAGGCACCTGTAAAGTCACCGAGACGAACAAAGATATATAGCCCTTTTATGGAGACTTACTAAAGCCACAAATATATACTTCCTAGCGCTCACACCATAACAATTCCCTCACTACGTAAAGATACGTATTTTTTCAGTTAAGAGGGGCAGAATTAATTAGGAATATAATACATAATTTTTTCGGTGAAAATTGTTTTTCATTTTTTCACGCGGTTACGCGGAAAATTATAGGACGAAAAAATTCCTGAGACAAAAGAAATAATAAATTGAACTTCTTCTATACCGTTGACGACCAAAAAAAAATAAGAAACGTCAACTGGTAAATTTGCCGATATGGTGTTTAAAATTAAATAATATCTAGTGTATATTTTTAATTCTCGTGGGGGGTCATGACCCCTTGACCCCCCCATTGTATACGCGCTTAATTTTTAAGTAAGTCAGTTGAGCAAAATAAGAAAAATAAAATATTTAAGCAAAATAATATTTTTTTTAGAATATGATTCATTATGTATACTTGTGTTATGAAGAAAAAAATTTGTATGTTTGTATTTTCTTCTAGACTGGACAGAATAATTTTTTGTAGGTTTTATTAAATAAAAACTAAAATACCTAGATAAGTCGAAAAATTGGTAAAGTCATCAATTCAATATAAATATTACTAGAGCCCGGACACTATAGTGTACTATAAATCATCCTGTCAAAAAATTGAATGTTCTTCAGTAGCGCAAAAACAAGTATGAGGGGTTAAAAAATGAAAATAAACTGTAATTTCAAAATCTATAGTCATTTACAAATTTTAATTGTTATCATGTAAATGCAAAGAAAAATGATACTTTCAGTGAAGTGTAGCACACCTTATTAACATATTAATTTTCAACAAAAAAAATGTAGTCCAATACTGGCTAGATGCCTTGATGTTAGTTGCAACTAATAATTAATAACCAATGACAAAAATATTTTTTTTTTGCAACTAATGACTGAAAAATTCAACTATTAGTATTAACTATTAAGTAATTTAGCTTTTAGTTGTAGTTGTTAGTTATATTAAGTAGGTATGAAGTTTATTGAAATTATCGTAGAAGCAAAAAAGTAGGAAAATATTTTATCTTCTGATTATTTATTGAACATAAAAACGTAATAAACCAACATGAGTAACAATATAAAAAAATCACAACTGTAAGTTTAAAACAATTGGATACTATTTGCAATCTGTTTTCGATCGAAAGATTTTGATAACGAAAAATAAGTATAATTTATAGTACATATTATATATTTGAAAGAATACTTCCTTTCCTTATATCATCCATTTTGGAAATATCGTTATTTTCGATATCGATAATTTTCGATAACGAAAAGTAGGTTCTGACAGTGGCAATACGTTCGGAATACCCACAACTTACTTCGCTTAAGCCTTCAAAAATTTCGTTATTTTTGGGCTACGACGCACCGTTTAGGAGATATTTACGATTAAAGTTTTCGATAGCGAAAGTTAACGAAAAGTAGTTTTTTATAAAATTGTTCGGTTACTGACTAGAGCAATGGGACTAACAGAGTCTAAATTAACTAGTTATAACCAATTTATGACAAGTTACGCGGTATCGATAATTTTCGATAACGAAAAGTAGGTTTTGATAGTGGCAATACGTTCGGAATACCCGCAACTTGCTTCGCTTAAGCCTTCAAAAATTTCGTTATTTTTGAGCTACGACGCACCGTTTAGGAGATATTTACGATTAAAGTTTTCGATAGCGAAAGTTAACGAACGGTAGTTTTTTTAAAAATTGTTCTGTTACTGACCAGATCAGTGGGACTAACAGAGCCTAAATTAACTAGTTATAGCCAATTTATGACAAGTTACGCGGTATCGATAATTTTCGATAACGAAAAGTAGGTTCTGACAGTCGCAATACGTTCGGAATACCCACAACTTGCTTCGCTTAAGCCTTCAAAAATTTCGTTATTTTTGAGCTACGACGCACCGTTTCGGAGATATTTACGATTAAAAAGTTTACGATTGCAAAAACTAACGATTTGTCATTTTTTTTAAAATACACTATCGTTGACCAAATCAATGGGACTAATGGAGCTTAAATTCATCAATTATAACCAGTTTATGATATATAATTCGTTATCTTTGCTAGTTCTCGAACAGAACATTCTAAAACTTTTGTTAAATATCTTTATTTAGCTTTTATTTCAATAATTCTTCTAATAGGGATATTGGTTTTTCGACATCTTTATTAATTTTCGAATAGAAACTTTTGTCAAATCTTTTCACCTGTATTCAATTTGTTTTTCGATGACTAAAAAAATGGTGAAGTAAATTTTTCGTAATCTTTGCTGATTTCCAGATAGAACATTCTCGAACTTTCCATGTAGATTTCGCTACATGGATCCTTTTTAACTAACTAATTCGATGGTGAAATCAAGTTTTGGTTATCTTATTTGATTTTCACATAGAATATTCTAGAACTTTTACCGAATTTCATTTTTTGGTCACTTTTTTGATGAACAATCTGATGGTGATGCCAAATTTTCAATAATTTTTCTGATTTCCAAAAAGAATATTCTAGAACTATTGACGAATTCTGGTATTTGGACACTTTTTTGATGCCCAAACCGATGGTGAAGTTGGTTTTTGGATATATTTTCTATTTTCAGAATAGAATATTCTCGAACTTTTGCCGAATTCCGTTAATTGATCGCTTTTCGATGAAAAATTTGGTGGTGAAATTAGATAGTCGATATTTTTTCTAATTTCCAAAAAGAATACTCTAGAACTTATTCTAAATATCGGTACTTGGTTACTTTTTCGTTGGTCAATCTATTGATTAAGGATTTTTTATATCTTTTCTGATTATTGAAAAAATATTCTAGAACTTTTGCCAGATTTCGCTATTCAAGCATCTTTTCGATGACCAACCCAGTGGTGAAATCGAATTATGTAATAGTTTTAATTTATCTGTATCTTTGTACAAGAAATATCTCCTCATAAAAATTTACAAGACACGCTCCTCTCATATATGTTTTTTCAACAATTCAATTTTTTGACAGGATGATTTATAGCTTTAGTGTATGAAAAAAAATTTTTTCTTGAGATGGTTGTTTATATAATTCACATGTAGTTGATCAAATTAAACTGTGTTCGTTCGTCGCGCGAGTGATGTTACAAACTTAAATTGAGCGACTATATTGTTCATATGAAATTTTATTGTTTTCAAAACGAAATATATATGTAGAGTACCTGTTTAGTTCGTGGCACACAAACTATGGAGCGCATTTAGAAAAAAATTATAAATGCATTTATGAAAAATAGATAATTTATTTGCCGCTTCTAACGAATGGTGATATGTAAAGCGAGGAATTGTAGTGTAGTATAAATCATTATGTCAAAAAATTGAATCCTTTTCCAGGAGCGTAAAAACAAGTATGAGGGGTTAAAAAATGAAAATAAACTGTAATTCAAAAACTATAGTCATTTACAAATTTTAATTGTTATTATGTAAATGCAAAGGAAAATGACTTTCAGTGAAGTGTAGCACACCTTTTAACATTTATTAATTTTCAACAAAACAGTAGTCAATACTGGCTAGATGCCTAGATGTTAGTTGCAACTAATAATTAAAAACTAATAACCAAAATACTTTTTTGCAACTAATGACTGAAAAATTCAACTACTAGTATTAACTAATAAGTAATTTAGTTTTTAGTTGTAGTTGTTAATTACAGGACCGGATTAACCCTGAATGCCGCCCCCACCTTTTGCTTGAAAAGAAGAAAATCTTAATTTTTCCTACTTTTTCCAACTTTCTCTTAAAATTATCGCAAAAAAGGCAGGAAAACATTATTTTATCCTCTGATTGTTTACTGAACATAGAAACGTAATAAACAAACATGAATGACGATATAAAAAATCACAACCATAAGTTTTAAAAAATTGAATGCTATTTGCAATCTATTTTCGATCGAAAGATTTTGATAACGAAAATTTATAGTAGATGTTATATATTTGAAAGAATATTTCCTTTCCTTACATCATCCATTTTGGAAATATCGTTATTTTCGATATCGATAATTTTCGATAAGGAAAAGTAGGTTTCAATAGTCGCAATATGTTCGGAACACCCACAACTTGCTTCGCTTAAGCCTTCAAAAATTTCGTTATTTTTGAGCTACGACGCACCGTTTAGGAGATATTTACGATTAAAGTTTTCGATTGCGAAAGTTAACGAAAAGTAGTTTTTTTAAAAATTGTTCTGTTACTGACCAGATCTATGGGACTAACAGAGCCTAAATTAACTAGTTATAAACAATTTAGGACAAGTTACGCGGTATCGATAATTTTCGATACCGAAAAGTAGGTTTTGACAGTCGCAATCCGTTCGGAATACCCACAACTTGCTTCGCTTAAGCCTTCAAAAATTTCGTTATTTTTGAGCTACGACGCACCGTTTAGGAGATATTTACGATTAAAGTTTTCGATAGCGAAAGTTAACGAAAAGTAGTTTTTAAAATAATTGTTCTGTTACTGACCAGGTCAGTGGGACTAAAAGAGCCTAAATTAACTAGTTATAACCAATTTATGACAAGTTACGCGGTATCGATAATTTTCGATAACGAAAAGTAGGTTTTGACAGTCGCAATACGTTCGGAATACCCACAACTTGCTTCGCTTAAGCCTTCAAAAATTTCGTTATTTTTGAACTACGACGCACCGTTTAGGAGATATTTACGATTAAAGTTTTCGATAGCGAAAGTTAACGAAAGGTAGTTTTTTAAAAAATTGTTCTGTTACTAACCAGGTCAATGGGACTAACAGAGCCTAAATTAACTAGTTTTAACCAATTTATGACAAGTTACGCGGTATCGATAATTTTCGATAACGAAAAGTAGGTTTTGACAGTCGCAATACGTTCGGAATACCCACAACTTGCTTCGCTTAAGCCTTCAAAAATTTCGTTATTTTTGAGCTGTGACGCACCGTTTAGGAGATATTTAGGATTAAAGTTTACGATTGCGAAAAATAACGATTTGTCATTTTTTTAAAAATATACTATCGTTGACCAAATCAATAGGACTAATGGAGCCTAAATTCATCAATTATGACCAGTTTATAATAAATAATTCTTTATCTTTGCTAGTTCTCGAACAGAACATTCTAAAACTTTTGTTAAATATCTTTATTTAACTTCTATTTCAATAATTCTTCTAATAGTGATATTGGTTTTTCGACATTTTTATTAACTTTCGAATAGAAACTTTTGTCAAATGTTTTCACTTGTATTTAACTTGTTTTTCGATGACTAAACAAATGGTGAAGTAAATTTTTCGATATCCTTGCTGATATCCAGATAGAACATTCTCGAACTTTCTTTAAATTTTGCTACATGGATCCTTTTTAACTAACTAATCCGATGGTGAAATCAAGTTTTGGATATCTTATCTGATTTTCACATAGAATATTCTAGAGCTTTTACTGAATTTCATTTTTTGGTCACTTTTTTGATGAACAATCTAATGGTGATGCCAAATTTTCAATAATTTTTCTTTTTTCCAAAAAAATATTCTAGAACTTTTGACGAATTCTGCTATTTGGACACTTTTTTGATGCCCAAACCAATGGTGAAGTCGATTTTTGGATATATTTTCTATTTTCAGAATAGAATATTCTCGAACCTGTGCCAAATTCCGTTAATTGATCGCTTTTCGATGAAAAATTTGGTGGTGAAATCAGATATTCGATATTTTTTCTAATTTCCAAAAAGAATATTCTAGAACTTATTCTAAATATCGGTACTTAGTTACTTTTTCGTTGGTCAATCCATTGATTAAGGATTTTTTATGTCTTTTCTGGTTATTGAAAGAATATTCTAGAACTTTTGCCAGATTTCGCTATTCAAGCATCTATTCGATGACCAACCCAGTGGTGAAATCGAATTATGTAATAGTTTTAATTTATCTGTATCTTTGTACAAGGAATATCTCCTCATAAAAATTTACAAGACACGTTCCTCTCATATATGTTTTTTAAACAATTCAATTTTTTGACAGGATGATTTATAGTTTTAGTGTATGGAAAAAAATTTTTTCTTCAGTTAGATGTTTATATAACTCACATGCAGTTGATCAAATTAAACTGTGTTTGTTCGTCGCGCGAGCGATGTTACAAACTTAAATTGGGCGACTATGTTATTTATATGAAATTTAATTGTTTTCAAAACAAAATATATTTGTAGAATACCTCTTTAGTTCGTGCCACAAAAACTATAGAGCGCATTTACAAAAAAATTATAAATGTACTTATGAAACATAGATAAATTATGTGCCGCTTCTAACGAATGGTGAAACGTTTTTCCGGCAATTTTTGACAGGATAATTTATTACCTGCACTATGAATCCTCGCATTAGTGATATGTTTTTCTGGCAATTTTTGACAGGATAATTTATGAGCTGCACTATAAGTCCGGGCATTAAATATTACATACAAGATAGAAATTACATATTTTGAGAAAAAAAATGACTGATTGAATACTGTGGATACCACATATTTATAAACTTATTTAAGTACTAGCCGTATGTCCGATGGGATTTCACATCGCCAACATCTTTTTATTAGGTACTCACTTTCTGCTTACTTTTAATGTTTTTCAAAGGCCTAAATCAATATCCACGTTTCTAACTTCAAAAATGACGAACTTCCCATATATGAACTTTCATTTTCTGTTTTAAGCCCTTAGGAAATAAATTTCCAGAAACAATTGACTTTTATTTATAAATAGAAGCCTAAACGCTAATTTTCATAATTCCTGTGCTTAATTTTCTCCTTCTAAACCCAACACTTTAGGTTGTGTGTTGTCTGTCAGTCAAAATTAAAGATTCATTAAATATTACCTATTTATTTTAATAGCCATAGTAACATATTTTTATATACTACTAACTTCAAAAGTAACGAATTTACATACAAATTTTCATCCCCTATTAAACGTACTTAGGGGACGAATTTTCAAAAATCCTTTCTTAGTGCTCACCTTCGTTACATAGGGAACTCCTATGCAAAATTTCATTTTTCTAAACCCAACGGTTTAGGCTGTGCGTTGTCTGTCAGTCAGTCAGTGTTAGAAATTTATTAAGTAGATTATACTTATTTAAGTATATTATTTTTTTAAATAGTTTGTTTTTAAATATTTTGTTGCATTAACAAATATTTTTTGTTATACTAGCAATAGTGCATTGTTAGAATAACTATCAATCTTTTCTTGTAAACATATTATTGTAGTGTTAATTAATAAATTTTTAGTCGAATTTTTCAACTGACAAAATTAGACTTCTACAGTCTATAGCCTATACGATAAAAACGGGACGAGGCTAGAGTGGCGGCGCTATCCGTTTTCGGACCCGTAGAACACGATTCTGAAGCAAAATATGTCTGATATATACAAGGTGGTCCAGAATTATATACCGTAATTGGTAGAGCTCGTAGTACGTTCAAAAATAATGGTACCTTTTCATGTACACTTTTTTTCAAAACTCAATAATAAGGGAGATACAACTCTGTAAAGGGGTGAAACGAAAACCATTATTTCTTAAATATTTTCCAAACGCTTTTGAATAACGGATTGATATTTTAGGGGTACTTATTTTGCGTTAGAAGGTTTAAATTTATGTCAACACTTATTCCACTACTCATGACTAAGGGGTGGTTTTGGGTGGGAGGTGTGAGTTATCAAGTCTTTTCTTTTTTAATTTGCAATTATTTAAACAAAATTCGCGATAATTCCTCAAACAATTACACGCAAAAAAGGTATACTTGTTACATTTCGATAAATATTACCGTTTTCGAGTAATTTAAAGTAGAAGTATCTATTTCCAAATTATCCCCTAATCATAAGTGATAGAATAATTGATACCATAAATTTAATTATTTTAATGTTCATACGCGCCCCTAGAATATAAATCCAGTAATCAAAAGCGCGTAAAACATACTATCAGCTCCAGCAATTACGGTACATAATTCTGGACCGCCCTATATATATATATATATATATATATATATATATATATATATATATATATATATATATATATATATATATATAATATAATATATTAAAGTCAAACCTAGAGGGCTAAAATTTTGTATTCGGATTGAGTTAGTATCAAGGATCTCAACTTTTAACCCTTACCCCCACCATTTGTGTATTAAAAAACATCTCCCCAAATAGACCTAGAGGGCTGAAATTTTGTGTATACTTGTATAGGTTAAAAAATACAAAAACAAAGGCTATTGACAGATAAGCATGGGAAGGAATGCCCTTGCACGTGTTTCTATTGAATGTGTTTCTATAGAATTTGAATTATGTTAATTGTTTTGCTGCTAACTGCTATCGAAAATTTACTGAATTTCAGCCCTTAAAAACTTACCCCTTGGGGGTAAGAAATTATTTTTTGAAAGTCGAAAATCTTTTGAATGGCTTGACGGATCTGGCTGAAGTTTTTATATGTTTCAGACACCTCTATAGTATGTCTCAGAAAAAATTTTCAGCTTCAAAAAAATATAAGACCCCCCCCCCAAAAAAAAAAAAAAATTGTTTAACTTTTTAATATTTTTTTTATCAACTTGTAGCTATGGTATAATTATCAAAATTTTTTTGCCGCTTTTTTACTATGGTCTATGCAACATATAATTTTTTAAAAAGTAATTTCCGGGTGCGTCATAGTTAAAAAAAATTAAATATCTGAAAAAATTTTTCTAGAAATAGGTACACGCTTCTGAGTACTCAGTCGATCAGAAATCGTTTACGAATTTCGAATATGTTCATAAAAACGTTGGTGACTGCGTAGTTTTCGAAGAAAAGAAAATAGTAAATTCTAGTCTTATTAAATACCTAGATCAGCCAGACTCTCATCATCAATTTTAAAACCACCAAAATGATAATTCGCTTGTAGCCTTTTAATAACATTTAGATATCTTGAAGATACCGAAAATGAAGGGAATATATTATTTTTGTTTTCTGCTGATAAAACTATTCTAATAAATTGAATTTTTTCTTTAACAAGAATTTGTTTGCTTTAAGAAGACTGAGAATTGGATAAGTAGTTGATTAATCAAAAGTATGTGGGGCCGCGCTTTCGTATATTTACCTGTAAACTAAAACCATGTATATGTATGAATCTTGCCTTTGTGTAAGAACAAAACTAATTTTTACTTAATACGTCTCTCTTGACAAAAACTCATCATTTTCTTTCTTTTTATGTAGATATTTACATATTCTTACACAATATTTGGACCATGAATATAAAAATTGTCAATTAAATAATATCTTCAGTCTTGAAAGCACAAAAACCAGTCCTGTCAATGGAACGTACCAAGAAAAAAAAAGTTAAACCATTTAAAACTTGCTATGCAAACAAAAGCGATAAAAAAACCAAGCCATAACCCTTTTCTAAATAACAATATGAGAATTTTTATATTACTGCGTTGCATACTCTATACGTAGTATGTAGCACTTACCGTAAAATGAAATGAATTGGGGCTGAAGAGTGAATTGCTTAGCAGTAGTGATTAAGCCTAAAGTTGGATAAAAATATCAAAAAATCACCTTAAATTATCATATTCAGACAGTGTTGTTTTTATTTATTAAAACATCATCTAAGAACATTTTATTTTAGTGTCTCGGATTCCGACATTTCGTCGAAATCGTTCCGCCACCGAAACAGTTTTCTACGAGAAAGGTATTTCAGTGTGATGTAATCAATAATACCTGAACGAAGGCCATTCTGATAAACGGAGTTTATGTTCGCTTGTCTCCGAAATCTTCGACCGAAGCCGAAGGTGTAGTTTAGGGATGGCGGTTTTTCAAAAATAACCGGTTTTCGGTTATTTCGGTTTATTTTATGTTCGGTTTAACCTGACGGTTAAAACCGCTTAAAATAACCGGTTTTTGAAATAACCGGTTTTCGGTTGTTTTTTTTCTGGAAAAACAACACTTATATAGGCAAAAATTTTTATTTTATAATTATATTTATTTTTAAACGAATTTAATACCGTAAATACAAACAAAAACAAAAAATTAAGCAGTTTAACGAGAAAAGTAATTATCAACTAATAAAAATGCGAACGTGAAGTATTGCCTTTAGGCAACAAAGAGCTGTAGGAAACACAAATTAAACATAATTACTAAATATTCGATAGTATTAAACAAAAATTTTATTCATTTTGCTAAATTTCTCATGATCTAGAAGTTTTTAAAAATTCTAGTAGGTAAATTACATACTAATTAATAAGGCATTTTGAAAGTTGAGTGCAATTTTGATAACAATATCTGGTAAATTTTCTTCTTGCTTTATATATATATATATATATATATATATATATATATATATATATATATATATATATATATATATATATATATATATATATATATATATATATGTATATATATAAATTTTAGTGAATGTCATTTTCGACTTCTAGGGACCTCAAAACAAATTTCTATCATCTATTATAGTACCGGGTTCAAATCCCGTCACGACAGTGGCCGTAATAGCTGAATTTTCGATTCGAAAATTCGCTAAAATGAAAGGAGAAAAATAATAACCCCTAAAAGTTAAGTAACTCGTAAAAGAGATACAATAATTACGATGTGAAGTTCGAAACCATTCCAATTCAGTCCGTTTTACGTTCTCAGTATTTTTTTTGCATAAAGAGTACTTGAGCAAAAAAAAAATTGCATTTAAAGTTAGAACGCGTATGAATAAGTGCACTCTGATCCATATAAGGCAAAGTCGCCAAATATCGTCCCCTTTTTGAAAAACAATTGTAGAAAAAAAGAATATTACAGATAATTAAATGAATGAACTGTCAAAAATTAGTTTAAATATTCCTTTATTCATAAACGTAAACAAAAACGCGTTAATTTTGTAACAAACTCTATAAATTTAAAAAGTGCAATTTTTAAAAATAAATTTTTGGGTTCCTAATTCCGTTCCCGGAACATTTTATCAGAAACTATATTTTCTACAGATTTTTTGGAACTTTTCATATAAGCTTTCAAAGTAGCTCTTGGAATGATAATTATTACTGCCTTTTTATAACCAATTTCCTTCGTTTATACCGCTTTAACATCTTTTTTCGTTGCTTCAGGATCGCACAGCTTTTTTTTTGCATCTAAAGAATTAAAAGATATTAAACAAAAATAGAAAATAATGTTTTTGCAATTCTGACTTAAAAAGTTAACTTTATAGTTGCATGTAATAGTGTCAAAATGGCTTACTTTTTTCACACGTAATAAAATGTATCTACTTTTTTTAAAAAAAAAGTAAGTAAACAAATTCATTTCTTTAGTAACGATACAATACAAACCATAGTCATCCATAAATACTTAATTCAAAACAAATATGTTAAAATAATTTTTTTAATGTAGCTGTCAAGGTTATTTTTTCATTTTTCGTTAGTTTTTTTAATTTTTTTTCAGAATTACAAAAAATTTTGCATGCAACACGTGCAAAATGAGTACAAAAGACATCTTAATTTTGCAACTTGACATAAAAATATCTCGACAGCTGAAACGAAATTATTGAAATAAAATGAAATTATTTAAATATCGTCCCGGGGACGATATATGGTCCACGTAGAGGGACGATATTAGGAATTTTCTATTTGTTAACTTAAACATTCCACAAAAGCACATGACATAACCTAAAATTTTTCGTATCGTTTTTTATCACACGTAAATAACGGTCATCTTGACCAAACTTTAGCTTCAATAATAATTTCAATAAAAACTCACCTTGAGCAATTTCTTTCTTTCTTCAAAATCTTGCTGTAGGAATAACGTTTCATCCACGCTTTTTTACAGTGATCGACTGAAGTAGCTAACATTTGATTTGAGATGTAAAAACGAGATGATATTATTTTAAATGGGAGAAATGGAAGGGGCGAAATAAGGTTCGGGGACGATATTTGGCGACTTTACCTTATTATAAAATTGTAAGTATATATTATGGATCGTACCTAGCCGTACGTAATGCCAAAGTATGTAATATGTAAATATGAAAATGCAGTGAGTGCAGTGGTGTAGCGTAACGATGCAACGGTGCACCAGACATATGAATATGATGATATGACGGATGGGAGAACTATTGTAAGATAAACAAAATAAAAATAAAACGAGAATATAAAGTTTACGCTAGAATTACACATGCATACATACATTTATTTTTTACGTAATGTTTGAAACGTTTCTAACAAAAGATACATACTGTAAAATGAATTTACAAATAAAATAAGTAATTATGATTACACAAAAAAAGGTATTTGTTTAAAATGGGCCAACAATAACCACGAAACGTTGAACGTGAGTTATATAATTGAAGACATGAGTGGATGAAGGTGTTGTGTAACATTTTTTTTCAAAATTTCATTTTTCGCAAAATTTTGAAATATTCTATGCTGAAGTATCATATATTAAAATTTGGTTTCATTAGGTCCAATAGTTTTGTAGAAATTCAATAATAAACATGTGCTATTGCATGGGAAGTATAATATGTATGTACCTAACTAAAAACTTTCAAACGCTTCTATTGTAAAATTATAAAAATGTTACATAATACCGTCATTCACGCATGTCTTCAATTATTAGTCTAAGTGTTAACCGTATAATTTTGGCTGGTATCAAATATCCAGTTAGTTTTTGAAAAAAAAAATAAATAAATAAATAAATAAATAAATAAATAACTAAATAAAATAAATAATAATAATAATAATAATAATAATAATAATAATAATAATAATAATAAGACAACCGCTGGGCTAAAATCCAACCTCACGTCCCCGTTCGTGCCCGGCGGGCAACTGTTAGCTTCGACTAGCAGGCTAACGAGGCTAGGGTATTTTTTTCGACAAGGATGATTGTCGTAGGATCGACAGTGTGGCATTCTCGTATTGAGCGAAACTTCACCGATAGTCTAGATTGTGCGTAGTTGGGAATTGGGGCTGACGCTGCTCAACTGACTGACGAAAGTGAATGTAGTAGCTGGTATGGGCATGTTTACCAGTCTCGTGATTCGCGTCAGACGAGTCGAAAAGTGATATTTTATCTGTGATTTTGTTTTAACCAAGCTGTGACGAATCTGTGATCCTTGTTATGCCACCCTGGGTTTTCATGCCTGCGGTGGTATTTTTCAAATATTCCTGTGATATTTCCCTGGCCTTGTTCTTGTCATTTCGATGGGTAGGAATGCGGCTCCCGACGCACTCGTTCTCATCGGCCACACGTACGAGTCGACGTCTGCCCGAACAGCTTGAGCGAGCTCGCCCAGTAAGGAGACGTCGTCGTCCCTCGTACGGATGCGTTCGTGGGCGTTGATATGGCGGCTTCCGCCCCGTCGAAGTGATACGAACACAGGTCAGATGTTGAC
This sequence comes from Brachynemurus nebulosus, assembly GCA_035578155.1. Classification (NCBI taxonomy): domain Eukaryota; kingdom Metazoa; phylum Arthropoda; class Insecta; order Neuroptera; family Myrmeleontidae; genus Brachynemurus; species Brachynemurus nebulosus. Next base: position 2,021,075 of record JAPWDM010000038.1, read on the forward strand.
TTTGTGATACTCTGTGGCATTGTCCCGTTCTCTGTAGCCTCGACTCGGACGAACGTGGCCTAGTCATCGTACCGGTCTCCTGTGTCGGTTGACCCCGACATCTGACAGAACGGCACATGTACCCAGTAATCAGTTATCTGACAGAACAGTACATGTTGCTCAGTAATCAGATGTCACTGTCCCTACACGTGTGAGTTCCTAGGTGTTAACGAAGCCATTTCGGAATTGTTGAGACTATGGGGAGCGGAATCGTGCCACAGAGCAAGAAATTTTTGAAATCTGTGATATTGTTGTTTTTATTTTTTAATAAAATTGTGTGTAATCCGTTTTGTTTTAACAATGTACCACCGAGGGCCTTTTCCACCCGAGGTGGTACATCATTTTTTTTTTTTTTTTTTTTTTTTTTTTTTTTTTTTTTATTCTTATCTGTGATATTTTATGGTGCCGCTGTGGGCTTGCCGTTGTGGCCCCTCAGCGGTTTTGTTTTTAACTACTTATTGCGGCACTGGTCGGCCTGTGGCTTCCCAGTGACGTAATAAGATTTTCCTCTTATTTTCTGGTGATATTATTGTGATGTTGTTTTATTGTGATATTTTTACTCAGATTTCTCCACTCCGAGGCCCTTTACACCTCGGAGTTTCATCGTTGGTTTTCAGTCCTTGGTGACCGGACGCTCTGTCTAGTACTTATCGTACCGTCACCAAGGACTGTCCGCTCTTTTTAAGCCCTGGGATGGCAGGGCCCATTGATGGATTTTATCATGTGTATGTTTTGTCCCTTGTCTATCGCATTTATGTGTTCCTGTCTGTTTTGTGTATGTTTTTATCTTTACCGTTTATGGCGGCGCATGCCCTCCGATGGCGATGCCGCCGGGTGCTGCTGACCGCGCCATCCACCGGCAGCAGTACCCCAATTTTAATTAAAAAAAAAAAAAAAAAAAAAAAAAAAAAAAAAAAATAAGACAACCTTGGCCTTTCGAGCGAACTCACTTGGGCTTTCTTGAGAGCTAATGGACTTAAATCGGAAACGGAGGGCTTTATCATGGCAGCACAAGATGGAGTGTGGAACACTTTAACACACCAAAAATATGTGATGGGTAATAAAGGGGTTTCGAGTACCTCGTGTCGGGCATGCAAAGCATACCCGGAAACCTTAATGCACCTGACTTCAGGTTGTTTTTATTATGCTAAATCCACCTATATCCATCGCCATAATGCAGCGTTGTGTGTGCTCTACTTTTATCTTCGTCATCATTACGAAGTTGACAAAACACCAGTCTTGCCCTACGATCCTGCGGAAGTAGAATCTTTTGTTGCCAACCAAAAGTGCAAGATCTTTTTGAATATGCCGGTTGCAACTACCAGGCAATTGAACGCTAATAAGCCTGATGTTGTGCTCCAAGATTTAACATCTCAGTCTATGTATGTTATCGAGTTCTCTGCTCCGGCGGAAACTAACATAGTCGAAAAGGAGGAGCAAAAAAGGATTAAATATCAAGATCTAATACATGAACTGCGACAGCTGTACCCGGGCTATACTGTCCACTTGGTCGTACTTATAATCGGATGTCTGGGGGGTATGTATAACTCCTTTGTGCGCAATCTTAACATCATTCCGGCTTGTAGATCTCACACCAACATGTTAGCGGCGTCAATGCAAAAAGCAGTTATTATCGGGACGCTCTGCACGCTTCGATCGCACGAGACGACTTTTTCCGGGAGTTCATGAACACCTTTGAACCCCATGCCCCGTTTAGAGCGGGTCCTCGAACATCCATTGGACCTTCCCTCGAATCTCCCACTATTATGGTTTTGCAGCGAGGTTCGGGGATTTATTAGGTAGGGAAGACCAGGAAGGGGATGCTGTATGACGGACATTACGTACCTGACCTAGAAGTACTTGACCTGGTACGCTGCACGGACACTTTTTCCTCCGCCTGGGGGTTTTTGAAGTGCAGTCGCGTTTCTTTCGTTAAATCTTAAAATAATAATAGTAAGGGTAAGAGCCGTCCCGTGGTACCGCGTGTATATATATATTGAAATTTATGCAAGTGTATTTGTAAAGGTTTTTTCAATTCTTCGATAAAAGAACTGACCGTAATAAAACTGACCCGCACGACAGGGGTCCATTCAACACAATCCATTCGGTGTATCCCTTTTGCGCCCCTGGTCAAAAAATATCTTGCTGTTTGACCGTAATAAAAGTTTTATGATGTGAGAAATCTATACAAAATTCAGTTTTAAACTGAATAAAAATAAAATTTTCATCCTTCTCTACAATTATATACATTAAATAACATTTATATATTTATAGTTCAATATGTTTAATAATTTTGGTTAAATTTTGAAGAATACAATTTTATAATTACGTTCTACTTGTATGCTGTGCTCATAATTGTACTTCTTACAATTAATTAAATGTGTTTTTTTAATGCTTATATCGAACCCCTCATTCTGAAAGTGTAACCCAAAAGGAGAAAATTTGACATTAAAAACCATACATTATTTTTTTTTTTAAATAGTATCTACCTACATACTAAAAATGCTTCTATTGTTTTGTATTATTTATAGCGTATAGAACGTAATTTTTCAACTATTTAAAAAATTAAGCTTGGGAAACATATTCTTTTTTACGATCAAATAGTAGATGATATAAAAACTAGGTGGTGAGGTTAGTTAAGGTTAGGTTAGTTTAGTTAGTTTTAACAATATACTTCGACTTTGACATAAAAACTAGATGGTGAGGTTAGTTAAGGTTACGTTAGTTTAGTTAGTTTTTACAATATATTTCGACTTTGATATAAAAGCTAGATGGTGTGGTTAGTTAAGGTAAGGTTAGGTTAGGTTAGGTTAGTTTAGTTAGGTTTGACAATATACTTCTACTTTGATATAAAAACTAGGTGGTGAGATTATTTAAGGTTAGGTTAGTTTAGTTAGTTTTGACAATATACTTCAACTTTGATATAAAAACTATTTAGGTTAAGGTTATATGGTTTTTTTGGGGGAATTTTAGGTATATGTAAATAGGTTTGTCGTGTACCTACTTATATTTATATCAATATAATTATTAACAAATTTGACATAAAAAAGTTTTTTTTCACCCTCTTCGCTTTCGAGGGGGTCAAATTTTATTAATGTCGTATTAGTAACTTAATCGAATATAACTAATATAAATAATATGTGTATAATCTCTGCATTATATATATTTCTATCTATGATTGAAATACTGTAATACATTTTACATAATAGTTCCATCCTTGTCGTGTGTTTTAATAGACTGGTGTACTTTTCGTATACTGTAATAAAAATTGGTGTTTTTACGACACCAACCTTTAGACCACCAACTGATTTTTTTCAACCGTGGGGCGCAAAAGGGATATCTCCAATCCATTCAAATATAAAAATTTTTAAAATTTGTACTTAAAGATTTAAAATGCTTGGGTTCAATAAAGCTCTAATTGTTCAAAATTAATTAAATAAATGCTCAAATATGACAATTTTACATATACCTAACATTTTTACATAATAATATACAAATTTTGTTTACAGATTTCAATTCTACGTGAAAAAATCTAATTGCCCCGTTTTTGCTCATTTTCTTAATATTAAATTTAGGGGTAGGTAACTAAAGAGTGACTGTGTTGACATAGTCATAGTATTTGAGTAATTGGGGAACATCTTCATGAAAAATAGTTTAAGACAATTATAATAACCTAAAAATGAAATTCTCGAACTAAAAATTCAGTTTGATCAACATTGGAGAGGGGGAGATGAATCACCCTCCTAAATTAAATTACGTTTTTATACTGGCCGAGGATAATTATGTCATAATAAGTGCTTTGGAAGTTACGTATTATCCATCTTGAAAATATCGTTATTTTCGATATCGAGAATTTTCGATAACAAAAACTATATTTTGATAGTCGTAATACGCCTAGAATGCTTATGACTTGCTACGCTTAAATACTATATATTAGGAATGTTATGCATATGAAATTTCGGATACGGATATTCAAAAAATTTTTTTTTCGGTTTCGGTTTCAGTTACGGATATGTAATAATATCAGATAGTTTCGGATACGGTTACGAATATCGATAATTGTTTTCAATGACAATTTTTTTTTAGAAGTAAGGGGAAAATTTTACCCCAAAAAGTGAACGCCAAACACAAGTCAATGGAAATCTATCAAGAGAAATAGATGGAGCAAAAACTTGCTTCGATTTAACGTCAGCTTTCCAACGACAATTGTCTGTTATTATCCGAAACAAATCCGATATGTAATTATTTCGGATATCCGGTAGTTTCGGTTACGGTTATGGATATCCATAACATCCCTACTATATACACTAATAATAATAATGAGTGTATGAAAACTTAATGTAATTTAAGAGGATGACTCTCACCCCCCCTCTTCTTTGATCAAAATGTTGATCAAACTGCATTTAAAGTAGAAAAACAATTTTCTACTCAAAAAACTAGTTACATTTTTTTTTTAAATATAAGCTTATGTTAATAATTCACTGTTGGGAGATTTACTTTGTGAAATTTCATTTTAAGGGGGACCACTAGTGTGACCGCCTGAAAAAAGGTGATTTTTGGAAATTTTTTTAAAGAAAACTACTGTATGGAATGTTTTAATATTTTACGGATATATTCGCTGATATGTAATAAATTCATGATAAAATTTTTGGACCAAAAAATTGAAAATTCAGTGAGTTATTCGCGATCTCCCAAGGCTCCAAAAAAAAAGTTCCCCCACTGCTGCAGTGATAGCGACCTTCACAATGCCTGAAATAAAAAAAAATCAAAAAGCCTATTAAACTAGAAGGTATTGCCCGTGCCATGAACCTCAATCGAAGAAAGTTGAAATTTAACAAAATGGATATAGTCAAAAAATTTTGAAGTAAGAGACCTGTCTTCGTTTGCGCAGGTGGAGTGGGTAAAATAAATCAACTCACTGGCCTATGGTTCATAAGACACATGTATTTGACAGATATCGACCTTACCTTCAAAATGACTTAGACTGATCCATTTTAAAATGCGTTTCTGCGCATCTCTCAGTTCATTTTCTTTTGGGTCTAGAAGTGTTTAGGCGTAGTATCCGCTAACTTGGTGTTTGAATGCTATACAAGCGCCTGTCAGAAATCTTATAGTAGACATGTGCACACGATTCGTGCTTGTGAACGAGAAAATAGTAAATTTTCGTACCCAGGATACCAAGCGAGACGATAAAAAGACGTATAATTTTTTTTCATTCAATTTATAATATGAAAATTTATTCAGTGTACTCCGTACTCCATAATAAGTCAAACTTTCTTCAGCTTCTTAATATAAAATACAGTTACCTGTATCTCATTATAATTATGTCATTAAAATTTATGATTACATACTGACAAAACTCTTGCCAAATTAGTATATTTTTTTATTAATATTTACTGAATTATAACTAAAAATTTCAAAAACACCTAATAAATTTTTAATTCAGTTGACTTAAGTTGGGGTTGATGAAACTTGGAGATACCTATTATGGGCGCAAGCTAAAAAGAACTTTTTTATCTACATCTGCATTTATCTTTGTCTATCATATTAATCAATAGAAGTTTACTCACTCACTCCTATAAAAACATAATTACTTGGTTTGGTTAGTAACTATGGAAATAATACAATTTGTGTTCCCTTCACCTCAGTTTCTGGAGGTCTTTTGAGCTTGCGCCCATAATACTACTGGTAAGATTGGTATAGAGAGTGTTGTCAACCGTGAAAATATTATTGTTATCAGACACGAGTAAATTCTTGAATATTTAATTAAATTACAATTTAATTGAAAGTAAAAAAAAAAAAAATACATCAGCTAATAATTGTTTAGTGCATAATTAAAAAAAAAAAGAACGTGTTCAATTTATACAAATTTATGGAATTGGAAATTGCTAATTGAAAAGAAATTTCTATTTTAAGAAAATGATAATCAGTCAATCAAAACAGATACATATTTAATGCCACGTTCAACTTAAATAGATGTTTTGTGGGGTTAATTTAAATAAGCACACTGTTACTCATATGCTTACTTACAATTAGGTACTTACTGTATACGTACGTATGTACATATGATGTTATGGTTGTAAACGCATGCGTTTCATTTTGAATACAAAACATCATTTTCAATGTGTGTACTTGGACGAACGGTGAAGTTGTGTAATGTGTTTGTATGTTTTGTTTGTTACATATGTGTTCTGTTCTGTTGTGTTGTGTAGTAGATGATTTTGAGTTTTGACGACTGTACACTATTGTGCAGTACGGTTAATGACTGGCGATGTATTTGTTAGAATTTGAAACTTTATAAAACTTATAATAAATGTGACTGTAATCAAAAATAAAAAGGCAAAATTAATTAATCAAATAAATAAATACCAGTGTGTTCTTATTTCAAAAATCATGTAGTGTTTTCATTTAAGTTTTCTTGTAAAAAGAGTGGTGCTTTTATTTATACCCCCTAGTGTGTTCATTTTTATTAGAAAATTTTTAAAATTATGAAATAAAATATTCGTAAAATTAGTGTTTGAAGATGGATTCGTGTTTTCCGCCATTAGCCGCGTTAAGTTTACGCGATTCTAGTAGTCGAAAATCGTCAAATCGCAGTAGTAACAATGGAATTATTGCGGATAATCGTTACAGTGCCGATAGTGGTAAAATTGAAATTCTACAGGATATGGATTTATATTATATAAGGCAAATTGCACGAAGTTTAAAGGTAAATAACTTTTTTGAGAAAGTTTGCGAATGATTTTGTAGAATTAAAAAAAAATATTATTTGATATAAAACTGATATTTCCAAATATTCAGTTTGAAAAAATACACAGTTCTCTTAAAAACAAATATGTACTTGTCAGTACATACTTGTCAGTACATACTTGTCAGTTTTAAATTAAAACGATGACGTAATTTTGGTTAGCAAACAAACAAATCTGAGATAAAATCATGAATGGTGGAACAGTTCGCCCTTGTTCTTGATTGTTTTAAGCCAGTTCATTTGGCTGGTTCAAGGTAATGCAAAGATGTATATTCTGTACTTCTGTAGCACTCAGTATTTGTATACTCATTGTCAGCTGAGTGTTATCGGTTTTTATTTTACATATTTATAAAGGAAAATAATAAATATGTATTATTGTGCAGTATTGACTTAATCAGTTTTACTTCCTCAGTCTATACCCACAAAATGCAGGATGCACACCGTCTAGTCTGTATAAATGGTTTTCTATTCACAGTGATAAAATTTCCTAGCGGCGAATCGCGAAAATAACGTATGACAGACAATTTTCACATAATTGAGCATTCTAATAACAATTGAATGAGTGGATGAAGGTGTTGTGTAATCATATATTAAAATTTCGTTTTTATTCATTACGTCTAATAGTTTTGTAGAAATTCAATAATAAGCATGTGCTATTGCATGGGAAGTGTATGTAAATAAAAACTAAGACTTCTACTGTAAAATTATAATAGTTACATAACACGTTCATCCACTCATGTCTTCAATTTTATAATGTTTTTACGTAAATTATGCGTATAATTACGTAATATAAAACGCTTACGTTAGGCACTTTAGGCATTTTACGTTAGGCACTAACATTTCCCTCTTTGCTACCAACATACATCAGCATTCGAAAAAATACTGTGCATCCTAATAAAGAGGTCTTGTGGTATTTTTTACTGTCCAATAACGAAATTGCCACAAAGCCTTTAGAAGACAACGAAATAACGTTAAACCCGGTAGATTTATCATATAATTGATGAAAAGGATCTGTTCATATGTTAGTTTCGAAATGCATGCCTACTAGGGAAATTTAATCGTTGCCAATAGATTTGTTTTTTATGTGGTACAAAATTTTCAAATTGAAATAAAATTTTATATTGAATGAAACAGGACATGTAGATATGTATTTTGATTATAGTGATCTTTCAATGAAATTGAATTAGGTATTTCGATAATTCGTCTTAACTGGCTAAGATAAGAATTAGTAGAATAGGCTAGAACATATTATACTCTGTTTTATAAAGGAGAATATTCGTTTATTTTTCCTAAAATTGCTATCCGTCTCAATTTTGTCCCGATTTTTTAAATTATTCGCAAAATATCAATTTATACCTATGCGTTCTTATCCATTTAATTGGTGCATCTCTGCTTTCACCAATCGATTTATATGGGAAATGGTAGTGCAACCACTTTCTACAAATTCTGGTAAAGTGTAGTGAAACGTCATCATGTTTAAAAAACGTGTCATTGATAAGAACAAAATGGCTTTGATTTCACCCCTTTTTATGGGGTACTGAAATGAAATTTCAGTTTTAGTTCAGACTCCAGTTAGTCTTGGAGAAAACTACCTTTATTTTTGAACGTAGTTGAGCAGTAGCAATTATGCCACTTAGATTTATTAGAATATGTAGTTTATATGTATTAAAGTATCGTTGATGAAAAAAGTTCCTAAGCCTACTTATTAATGGATATTGTTACGATTACAAAAAATGTAAGTTTAAATTACTTGAAAACAGTATTATTTATCGAGATGCAACAAGTGTATTATTTATCGAGATGCAACAAATGAGTTTTATTTAAATATTTACGAGCTGAGAAAAAAAGACGTGGTAATTCACACGTACCACCCAAAACTACTCTTTAACCGTAAGTGACAGAATAAGTGCTAACATAAATTTAATTATCCTAATGCAAAATACGCACGCCTATAATATCAATCCGTTATTCAAAAGGGTTTGGAAAATATTTTAGAAAAAATGGTTTTCATTTCATCCCTTTACAGGGTTATATACTTATATCTCTCTTATTAATGAGTTTTGGAAAAAAGTGTACATGAAAAGGTAGGTACCATTATTTTTGAACGTACTACCTATCAACTTTAGTAATCACGGTACATAATTCTGAACCAGCCTGTATAAGAAGTATGTTAGTAGTATTATCTGTTATATAAAACAGGCAATAGAACAATAGAAATAATTTATTTCTTATTCTGGCTTGTGATGTGTTCTTCTTTATCGTTTAATTACATTTCCGAGTTCTCGCTGGTCATTATTTAACTGCGAGAACCAGTTCAGTTTAGTAATTAAAATTATGTATCTAAAAGTAGGTAAACAGCTAAAATATCGCCATGTAAATACTACAACTTTATAATAAAGCTATTTTCTATAGACCAGAGGTTCCCAATAATTTTTTTTCCCAATTTTGACAGGGACCCCTAAATCTAAAGAAATTTAAAAAAAAAAATGTAGTCTCTGAAATAGTTAATGACACTTGCACAATAGTTATTTACGTCATAAGTTGCAAAATGAAGGTCTTTTTTTTATGAGTCGTAAGTTTGTCAAGCGAGGTCGTAGATACCTCAATAAAGCTAGCCGTCCCGAAAAAAATTGCAAAATCCCCAAAAAAATAGTAGATAAAAAATAGGTGTACTTATTTTAGGTTTAAATTAGGTGTGCTAATAAAAAATTAGGTGTCCTTACTGTTTTCGAGAAAACATGAAAAATAAAAGAGACGGCTAGGTTTACGTAAACCTAGCGGTCCCTTAGGTAAAAAAAATATTTTGAGTAATTTAAAGTATGGAGAATTAGGTGTAAATTAGGTGTTCTTCGACCATGCTGACAAAAATTTTCTAAAATGAAAATTTTAAGAAAAATAATATAAAATATTTTAAACCATTGGAGCGCTGTGAATAATGTTAAAAAAAAGGTTATGCACAGCGGTTTCACTGTTTGTTGAATGTTATATATTTTGTTATGTAACTGAATAAAAAAATGTTAAAAATTTTCGTCACGTTCCCAGCACCCCCACCAGCACTATAATAATGATGTTATGAATACGATAATTTGTTATAAATTTAAATTACGAGTTGGATAATTGCGACGAATAAAATAAAAAACACTCATTTTGCACGTGCTACATACAATATTTTTTGCAATTCTAAATTAAAATGGAAAAAAAACTAACCAAAAATGGAAAAATTATCTCAAATTATAAAAGTTTGACAACTACATTAAAAAATTGTTTTAACAAATTTTTTGTTTTGAATTTTTCATGGATGATTATGATGACTATAGCTTACATATCGTTACTATACAAATGAATTTGTTTACCTACTTTTTCTCAGGCGTAATAAAAAGTAGATACTTTTTTTCATAGTGAAAAAAGTAAGCCGTTTTGACACTATCACAGGCGACTGTATAGTTAACTTTTATAATTCAGAATTACAAAAACATAATATAATCCTTAGTTTTTATTAATTAATGATATACAGTGTATATAATACAGAATGAATATAATAACATAATATCTCGCGGACCCCTTACTATTCGTTTGCGGACCCATGGGGTCCGCAGACCAACTTTTGGGAACCGCTGCTATAGACACTTCCAAAAAAAACTTTCATTTTCTAATCTGAAATCAGTTTTGTTGATTTGGTTTGCTTTTAAAAAAAATTCACGTTTCGCGATGTAATACCTGATATTTCCGGACACTCTGCTTACCTACTTCTTTTTTTATCTATTTGGGTGGTATCTATAGCATCTAGTAGGTATCTACCGGTGTTGTAGTAAGACATCTAATTTTCACAGTCACAGTTTTAGTTACCATACTCCTCTGAAATGGCTCGACCGATTTTGATGAAATTGTATATATATATATATATATATATATATATATATATATATATATATATATATATATATATATATATATATATATATATATATATATATATATATATATATATAGGGTGTAAAACAAATAACTCTCGTCCTCTTATGGGGTGACTCATAGCACACTGTAGACACTAAAACCACAGAAATTTTTTCGGAATTAACAGTCGCGTCACCCCTCAAAAGGATAAGAGTTATTTCCTTTGTTATCTATTTTTTATCTTAGGTTGTTATCTATTTTTTATACCCCTAAATGATAAGGGTGGTCCACCCCAAATTTTATTTTTATATTTTTTAGACAATTTTTTTTTTTTTATTTTTCGTAATCGTATGGCGAGCGGAGCAAAGCATTACATGGAATTAACCTTTTATAGAATTTTGAACTGTTTAGCGAGCGAAGCGAAGCACTTTATTCTTGCGCCTATACTCAATCCCATATGATTTAAACTGGGCTAAACTATTTTCAGTTTTATTAGTAATTCGTATGTCGAGTGAAGCGAAGCATTACATGGAATAAACTTTTTATAGAATTTTGAACTGTTTAGCGAGCGAAGCGAAGCACTTTATTCTCGTGCCTATTCTCAATTCGATATGATTTAAAACTGGCTAAACTTTATTAGTAGATACTGATTTGATTGTATCAAAATGATAAGAAAATATTAATTCAATCAATTATAACTATTGAGCCACAGCAACGCGTGGCCGGGTCAGCTAGTATCTGAATAAAATCAAATTTATACTCTAATAATATTCTTATAGAAATAAATAGAATTTTGGACTATCACCTGCAGGTGATAACGGTGCATGGTGCATGGTATTTCTTTATATATGCATATAAATAATTGCGTACAATTTACACTTAAAGCACAGACAGTTTTATTGAAAACGCTACCGAAAATACTGCCATATTTCCGCGTAAATAGGAAAATATTTTTGTAACATATAGCCAGCTGAGTATTGGTTTGTACCAAGTCAATTTTTAAAAAAAATTTTTCTGGTAGTGTTTTCGGCTTCCTCAATGCCCAAAACTAACAAAACAACTATCTAGAAAAAATGTTTAAAAAGTTGACTTGGTACATACAAGCCAATACTCAGCTGACGATTATGCTTTGACGTCCGTCAATATTATTAATAAACCACTGCTTTAATTAGCCTCTGTAGTATGTAAAGAAAAGATAAAAAATTGCAATATTCTTAATTTTTTTTGTATTTATTTATTTATTTTTTTGCTTTATGTTGAATTGCATATACGGCTGAACTCTTTTTTATGCGGTCTTTTTTTGTGAGATTTTTTTAATGCGATTTTTTCAATACGATTTTTTAATGCGATATTTTTATGCGGTTTGTAAAAAATGGCCATTAAAATGCATAATGTGAATCAAAATCACGAGACAGTAAAAAACTTAAACAATTACTATAATAACTTTCTTTGATAAAAATTCTTTTTAACGGCCTTTAGGCATTTAATCAATACATTGCACACAGAGAAAGAAACTACACATAATAGGGTTGACCGGGGTAAGTGTGAATTGGGGCAATTGTGAACGGCGCCTATAATTTCTAAAATAACATTAATTTTGTCAAAAATCAAATCTTAGTATGTTTTTCTGTCCTTTCTTAATATGTTATTAAAATTTGATAACAATTCTCCAAGTATTAGTATGTATCTTTTTTTTTATTTTGAAAAAATCCTTGCAAAATTTTATGTATCTTCGACCAGTCCTCAAAAAAAAATTTTTTTTAAATACATTTTCTTTTTTTAAAAGGTAAGAAATGGTTAAAAGTACTTCTAAAGAAGTGGTCTAAACCCTGAGAGGGTTCCTTATTAATTGCTAAAGAAATTGGACAATTTATTACCAATTCACAATTACCCCATGATTTTAAAATTTTGGGGTAATTGTAAACGTCATTCACAAATGCCCCCATTCGACCAAAAATTTCAGTAGCGTTCTTTTCAGAGTTGAAAATGTTGATGAAGATGCTGGTGACATTATTGTACAAGTTTCCGTTGTACAAACAATACAAAAAAAAACAAAAAACTTCTGTTAAAGAGCGATGCTTTGTGTATCAATCTATGAAATCATTGCTGTGCTCCCTTATCCAATAACAACTTACAAAAACAGAAAAATTACTTGTTTTCAATATCTCTGTGAGTGTCCAAGGGCAGTAGTATTAATACAAAACCATTTTTTTTTTTCATTTACAGTATTAGACCTAATAGATTGTTGTTTTTTATTCATGTTAACTAAATGTATTCCCTTGAAAAAGTTTCATTTTCCTTGTTTTTGTGTGAAAATCTTGTAATTTGTACTTAATGTTTCTTGTAATCTTGTAATGTTTTTTGATTTTTTATTTGATAAAATGACAAAATATCATCAAAATATCATTTTTAGTTTGTAATAAATTTGTTCCTACAATTTTTGTTATTTTTGTTTAACCTTGATTTTTGGTGCAAATTTGAGGTATGGATAACTTGCATTAAACAAAGGGAAATTGTGACCGCTAAAGTATGATGAAAAATTTGAAAGTGGGGTAAATGTGAAGAATTTAATTTGGGCTTTACTTTGATGTACCTCACTTCTCTTGTAATCCATTCTAAATAATTTTTCTGATGGCATTCACTTTTACTCCAAAGTTCATGAGATTTGCAAAACCGCACCGGGAGATGTGAGTAGCTTATAAAATTTTTGTTTTTCATAGGAATTTGCTCAAAATTTATGTGGTGCATCCTGAATAATGTAGAATTAAAAATAAATCAACCATAATGTGATATATAAAATAAAAAATACTTGAAACAACGCTTTTATCTCAATTCATGAAAATCCATTCACAGTTACTCCGGTCAACCCTATTAAGAAGATTTCCACATTGACTTTTTTATACAGAAATCGTCTTAAAAATCACTGCTTAGGATGGTTTCTTCTTAAGAAGTATTTATACTTTCAAAGAGAAAATCCTTTTAAAAATCTATAAAGAGAGCATATTAAGTTAATGTGGGAACTATTTAATTTCGTGAAGCACATCCTATTAGAATAGTTATTTAAGTAACTAAGAGGTGTTTCTTCTTAAAATAAGAAAATTTCTTTTTAAATTAAAATAAATGATTCAAAAAATCAATTGATTTCTGCAGGGGCGGACAGTGAGTTCAGGGGGCTGTGGGCTAACACTACTTGGGGGCCCCCAATTTGAAAGGTCACCCGATTAAACACACTAATTGCAATTTAATGAAATAATTATTTTCCAAAACGTATTATGTATAGGAAGGTATAGTAAAAAGAAATAATATAATATTAAGTATTTAATTTATATGACAGGTACACAAACAAGTACTGTTAAGACATTATCGCAAAAGTAAACATGTTTGTAATGTGAACTTATAAAATTGTCCAAAGCAGACTTATTTTCTTTTCGTGTTAACCACACTAACATTGGGCTTTTATGTTAATTTGAATTTTCGTGATTTTCTAAACACGTTCCTATGTGTTTCCAATCAGAAAAGCCAGTTGTGTATTGAGAAGGAGTTTTTGAAAAAAGTTTGCAAGCCAAACAATATACACTACCAGTACTGGTTGAATAACATAACCAAGATCTTTCCAGCAATTGGCCATTTTTCATTTTCTTAGTGAAATATCTATTGGAAAATGACCTGTTTTGTTCTTTATAATATTTCTTCGTTGAAGCTGAATATATATTTCTTGAATCTTTATTTTAAAAGTCAGTCATTTCATGTGAAAGGATACTGCTAATAAAATCATTATTTAGCGACACTGGCCACAAGTACACGTCAACATATTTTTCAAAGTTAAAGTGAAAGTAAATATTTGCCTAATCTTTTTCCGCGTCAGTATTGCTGTCCTCCTGGTGAAGAATAATATCTTTCTCAGAGAGATTAGAGAGCTGATGGCAGTTTGTATCTGGTGCATTTTCATCACGGGTATTTTTTTCTTGGTTTTGTGATATTCCCCTCCCTTCGGCTAGACTATTTTCAGCTAAGTTTTCTTTCCTTTCGCTTGTTAATGGATTTATAATAACTATTGTATTCTCATTTTTTGTTCTGATTTAGAAAAAGTTTCAATTTTTGTACATTTGTTTTTTTCTTTTTCTCGAACTAACTGCAATTTTCGCTTTTCAGCTCCACTTTTGTATTTTCTAGCAGACATATTTTACTTTTCAACAATATTTTGCCACGTTTTACTAACTGAAATTTATTTCTTAAAAATTAGATAACAGTAAGTATTTAAATTTTAATTGCTGAATTCCATATTTCTATGACTGTATTCAGGGTTGGTTATTTTAAGAAATTAAATTCTGTCTCAAAATACATATAGAGAATTACTAGTTAATTTCAGGATACCTAAACTTATACACGTTTTTAATAGTATTTATTTAGCCTTTAGAAATTGCTTATTTTTTACTTGTTTGCACTTATCACTAATATGTACATAATACATACATCTTTTATTAACATTAGTTTTTCATCATTCATTCTATTTACTTTTTCTCAAGTCTAACTGAACGAAATGAGCGAATGAAATGAACCGGTTCATTCAAGTGAACGAGTTCTAGTGAATGAAATTACCTAATTGTAAGTGAAACGAAATTCGCAACTCTATTACTGATTATATTTGTGGTATACATAGAAAGTGGTAGTTCCTACGCGATTTATTATGTTTTTTAATGTTAAATAATGTCAGTCTTCGTATGAAGGGGGCCCCTTATATCCACGGGGCCCTGGGCTGCAGCCCAAAAAGACCATAAGTAGATCCGCCCCTGGATTTCTGTATTCATAAAACGGATAGATACGAGAACGCAATGTATCAGTTTGCATTCAAGCTTTTATAAGTTAATGATTTACATTTTATATTTATTTAATATATTTAATTTACTCCCAAAAATTTGTGGAATAAATACTAATACATAGAATTATGAAAAGGATGAAATTAAAATATATTGACAAATTTCTATCTGAATTGGATTATTCGAAATATTTTGGATTCTTTTACAAGAGAATTAGAACATGAAGGACAAGTAAGTGAAATATAATGTTATTTAACCTTAGGGTTTCTTTTGACATGTTTTAAGGTAATACTCTTATATTTTTTAGAATAAAGCAATCTTGAATCGAATGTGATAGAGGTGCTGTTTCGCTATCAACTCGATGTACACAGAGAAGGGTATTCGAAAAATGTGGTTATATTAGATTTGTAACAAATTAATTGGTATACATTCTTTTGTCCAAGTTAACTTAGTTTATATTTTTGAGATGTTATTTTTATGATTAATTTGAATATACCTAAATTACTATTGCAAAAGATTTTAATTCTGATATTAATGGGCTAGAAAATTCAATCAGCTTATTTATTTCCTGACCTATAGAATATAAATAATTTGAAAGTTAATTTGAAGGTAAGAAAAATATTATTTTGTATTACTTAAAGTTAAGTATTCCACATGGCAGGAAAAACAAATTAACCGTCTTAGCTGATTTTCTAGCCTTAGTAATATCAAATATGCCAGTCGCGGCCTGAAATTTGTAACTTAAATGAAATGCTGTTGTAATTTGTATTGTATGTATGTATTAAATTCTTTGCCTACAAATTGGATTTTGACATTTCCGCACGTAGGCAAAGTGTTTAGTAGATAACTATAACCTTTATTTCATAAAGTTATATTTAAAAAAAAATTAGGTTAACAAAATTTTATGTTTGTATTATTTACTTGTTTTTCTATTAATAAACATCTTAAAAAATACACTTCTATTTTAATGTACAGCCCTATATAGTTTATTTAAATTAAGAAGACTACCCTTTAAATGTTTTATGTGCTTTCTCCTTTTAAATTAATAAGATTTTTGTATAAAGATTTCTTCTTGATTTAAACTGCAGCTCTTAAAGATAATTATTGGGATTACTGCTCAATTTTAAGTGAAAACTTTATAAACTACTATTCGTAATTTTAAGATGAATTTCTTTACTATTTTATAAAGATTTCCTTCTTGGATAAAAAGCATAGAGAAATCTTTTTTTTTAGGTGAATTTTTTTCTCTGTGCATAAGAACATAAGTTATTGCATCATTTAATTTTGTTACAGATGTATTTTTCAAAATTTTCATAATATTATAAAATTGAAATAAAATGTTTCTACGTGTAAATTAATGCTTTATCTTGTTTATAGAAGCAACTTCTAAGGAAAATTCTAAGTTTTGAGCGTTTTGAGTGATGTTTTTTCGATGAAACTTTTTTATGCGGTCCCGATCAACTGCATAAAAAAAGTTTTTTGTACAACCTGGATCGAACTATACATTCTATAGCTATTTATGATATTTTTGAATATATGTATTTTTTTTCTGCGATTTTTTTGTTTGAATTTTTGTTACTAGTTTTTTTCTGAAATAAAGTGGATGGGCAAAAAAAAAAATACGTCAGCTGGCTCAATATTCGAAATTTTACCAATGTGGTACCCAAAATAGAATCACATCTACTGTATATTTTTAATTCTCGGATCCTCGAGGGGGCGGGGTGACCCTTGTAGACGTGCCTGGCATTTATACCAACTATTGCTCGCGACTTCGTTCGCTGCTGTACTATTTAGCTGATTTTAATCAAATTTATTGTGGAATGTAGGTTAAACTTATATAGGCTTAAACTGAGTCAAAATCCATTCAGTAATTTTTGCGTGAAGCTCGAGCAAATAAATAAGCAGACAAAAATTCTAAGAAAAGTTTTTTTTGATCAGAGGCCTCTACATAGTCAGAAATATTTTAACATAGTCATAACTTTATTAAAATTTTATTGTAGTATACCTACATTACGGTTCTAAATCCAACCCTGACTTATTGCATGTTTATGCATATAAACATGCATTATTGCATGTTTAGACAGTAATACTGTATAAACATGTATTATTACAGACACAAGATGCATTTTTATTTATGTACGTAGGATGCGCCAAAAGTTCTCGGCCTGAGCATTAAAAAATACAGAGAGAACAGTGAAAAGAATTTATTTTTCTATATAACCGCCCGTTATTTCAATACACTTATTATAAGGTGGGATAAGCATCTCTATGCCTTTATAATAATAGATAAGCAAATTCTTTGTAGCGATTCTACAAGAGCGATGTTTTCGGAAGTGATCGAATCTGTCGGACGTCCAGAACGATCATCGTCGTTGAGGGACTTGTACTGCAAACGAAACCTTTGGCCCGGCTTTACCGTATACACCATCCAATATGTCCTTAATTACTTCTGGAGTTTGTCCTTCTTTTGTCAGAAATTTTATGACTACACGATATTCAATTTTTGAAACGGTCAACATATTGAGTTTATACTTTTACAACAGAATAAATAAAACACATGTAAACTCGTCCACTGCGTTTATGATTACTAGAGACTTAATACTTTATGTGAGTATAAATTACGTCACCTTTAAATAAGTTTAATTATGTTAGGCCGAGAACTTTTGGCGCTCCCCACGTACTATAGTATAATATGTATAAGCAAGTAAATGGTTGATAGAATTTTAATTTAAGTAATTTATTGAACAAATGCATTTAATAATTAACCAAACCACACCATTAGAGTAATAGGTAGGTACTTGCATACACAAATATAGTTTTAAACAAAGCATTGTTTAGAAATAAGTTTTAAATGTATACGGAATGAGTGATTTTAATTTGATTGTCCATTAATGCAGAAAAATTGCTAATTCAGTTGGAAATTTAATTATTTAAATATAGATAGGTACATATTATTGAAATACTATGCTTTTATGAGTAATATTTTGCTCATGTTGCAAGTGTGATATATTATTTAGGATATTTGCGAGATACTTGAGCCTTGGTATGGTATATGTAGAAAGAAAGGTTAAGCTATATACTATATTTTTTTGAACGATGTAAGTATTCTAGAACTGTACAAAAAAATCAATAATTATTTTTTATACAATTATTTTAATCATTCTCTTATACGGTTAACGTAATACATGACATATACTCAATAAATTATTTATTACTCAAAAAGCGCATCTTCGATTTTAATGAATTTTGGCATGGTGTAAGTAGATAAGATAAGCCATATTCTGTATTTTTTTGAAAGGTGTAAGTTTACCAGAACCATACTAAAAAATAAAAAATATTTTTAATGCAATTATTTTAAACTTTTAAAATTTAGGGAAAAATGTCAAAAAATATAATATAATTTAGTCCCAAATATTATCTAAATTTTGGCGTCGGTTTTGTTTTTCTAGGTGTTATAGTTTTCGAGAAAATTGAGTTTGAAAAATTACAGCACTAAAACATATTTTGATTAATATCTCAAGGACAAGTCAAGGTTAAGGGTCAACGACCCTGTATTTGGTAATCACTTGAGGTACCAATGTCACTACATATATTATTACAGACATTGGCCATGGGGGCCATTTTCCTATGCTTATGTAGCTATACCCTTTATGGAGGATCTATTTCTCTGCGCTCACCACTTCACGTTCATCATCGAAAAACTCTCTCAGTGAAAGCTAGGGTTGCGGAAACAGAGAACAAATAAGAAATTGTGGTTAGCCGAAATTGTTATTATTCTTTTATATTTAGTAAGTCATCAAACGCATTTTTAAATATATATTGCCGTTTTTCAGGAATATTTTTCGTTGCAAATACTTTGTTAATATTAGTAGATTTTTTCTGGATTTCTTTGATTGATTCAGAATATACATAGGTCAATCATCTACCTTAATATTTAATGGTGACAAAGTGGGGGTAACGCTCGAGTCTCAAACTGGCGAAGCGGAACTATTGAGAGCGGAAATATTCAGAATGCCCACTGTACATGTTTTGTCAGTGCAAAAGTGAACTATTAAGGGGAAATTTAAGTGGAAGTGAACTTGCGATTGTCACAAAAAAGAGGAATACTGTTTTTTTCGCCTTTGTCATGGACCTAGAGTGGTGTCGTACTGAAATTTTTCATTAAATATTGTATCAACTTTGAAATAACACATATGATTGAAAAATAGAAAATACTGTTTTCATAGTTTTAAATAAAATATTTTTAATTATGGTGCATATTTACACTTGAACTACATTTTCTTTGCGGTTTCCGGCTTGCAATGATATAATGATGAAAGTTATCAGTATTAATTATGTTATGGTTATTTATAAATATGACGTAAAAATATTTGCGGAAACCATTAGCAGTTGTTAAATATGTATATTTTCCAAAATTTTTAAGAATATTAAAATAATATACATAATCTCTTTTTCTTTGAAAATTAATTATTGTCCAAACATGGCCATGACAAAAATTATATCCCTGACAAAATTTAAAAAAAAAAAATTGTAGTCTTTTCTTTTTTTTTTCAAGTTCTTATCTTATTCAAAAACGATCTAACAATGATTTTATATATAGCTTTAAATTAATTATTATCTGCTTGAACAGATACTTGCTTGAACAGTTTTTTTACAGGACTATTTTTTATGGGATTTATCTTTTGATAGCAAATAGGTAACTTAACTACGTAATAATGTATTATTTCGTACCAAATTAAGAACTACAAAAATGTTGACTGACTCTATCAAAAGCTATCTTTACCATACGTCGCATTACAGATATTTTAAAATCGATTTTACAAAAATTTGGGAATGTTTTTCACAACCAATATTTTTACTTTAAAAAAATTGTTTGAACTTCCTAAAGTCCTCCCGGCTCTAGCATCATTACTTTCAGATATGTCAGCGATTAAAATTAAAAGTATTGTTTTTGGTTTAACCGCAATAGACTCCTGAAGTAATGATGGCGGAATTCTCGGCGAATATCCTTTAAGAAAATATTATCCTACAGAATAAAATATTTTTGAATTCTAACATCAAGAAATATGTAGATGGTTTAAACTTTAAAATGTTCTTTTTAAATTTATTATCAAACTTTTTTTGACTGGAACACAGCCTCTTGAAAAGGGGCCAAAAATTTCAAAATTTTTGGCATTTCTATAATTTTTTCTTTAAGTCCACTTTTGTAATTATAACGTATCATCTAGACGTTGAAACTTGTTTTAATAATTAAGATAGCTTCCATTACAGTTAAATTTTAATATGACAGATATAATAATGTATTATTTCGTTCTTACTGAAGAAGGCGGCAACAAAAGTATGGATTAACTTGCAAGAAAAGAGCCATCTGTAAGGGGCAGCTAAACCCTTTCGTGAAATATCTATATCAGTTTAAGCACAGATCACGAATATTTACCGAGTTTTCTCTCAAATCAGTGCAAACTTATTAAACAATATTTAAAAAAACTTGAAATTTCTGTGGATAGACGAAGGAATATTCTCTACCTTTCCTGGCCAATTGTGGGGCATTAAATCACAAATGATTTCGCTGCGTAGCTATCACATAACAGCAAAACGAGGGACAACTAAACCCTAGACATACTGCAGATTTTAGACTTCTTACGAGAAACGAAGCTGAAAAATGTGTTTTAGATCGAGAATTTCAATCAATTGAAGAACTAAAAAGGTAGGTAATACAACAGATTTAACGTTCTGCAGTACATATATTTCTTACCGAAATCAATCAGTCAGTTCATTATCTCGTTCAAACAAGACTACGTTTATTTATTATTCCGTTTTATAAATCGTTACAGGTATATTTTATTAAAAGAAGAAAAACTTTATTTTATTCTTGTATAACACTTTATACTAGACATCAAAAATTCTTTAAGCTTTTTTTTTCCATAATTAAATATAAATTTTCTGTGAATTTTGCTTCTTGTAACTTGAGTTGTATTTTTATTTTCGATTCAATCCGGATTTAAATGTTATCCCAGTTATCCAAATTGGAATGTTATATATTTTTACAAATTACTGTAGACAAATATGTGTATTCAGTGTAGCCATCGCTCGTAGATATTCCATATACTTATTTGTTATGCTGTATTGTGAACCAAATATGCATAATTAATTAGTTCCTCTTTGGTTATTCAATCATGAAAATTAATGGTTTTTTTCTCTTTCCATTTATAGCTGCAATATTAATTTAGCAACAGAAATAAAACTCTCTAAATGTTATCTTTATATATAAAAGAGAAATACCACTCATACACTCACTCACTCACCTATCACAAAATCTCCAAAACTACAATACCTACAAACTTGAAATTTGGCATGTAGGTGCCTATTGGGTCGTAGGCGCTCGCTAAGAAAAGGTTTTGCAAAATGTTTTGTCTAACCGTCGAAATTTACGGAAAACCGTAAAATATTAACTTTTTATTACTATAATACAGCAATCTGTGACCAATTTATCAAAAAATTATAAAATTTTTAAATTGTTGCTAAGCATTTGGAAAAAATAATTTTTGTAATTTTTAAGTATTAATAAATATTTCTATAGATACCACCTAAAATATTTTTACCTATGTCTACTATGAAATTACTTATTTACTGTGCAAAATACTATTTTCAAAAAATTCAAATAAATGGTTTTGATGAATTTTGACTAAATGTTACACAAACCCTTTTAAAATCTCGGAATATATGAACGTCAGTTTAAAATTGATCCCCAGGAGTCTGAAACAATAAAAATTACGCAAAACTAAATGACCAAAAATACTCCACTCCTAAAAATCTAAGTAAGTATGGTTGTCTACAGAAAAGTCACACGTTGTTAAAATTAGGTACCTATATTTCTGAAATGAGAATACGGCTACGCTGGAGTCGTTTGACGAGCAGAGCAACTTTGAAAAATTGGTTCACTGGTGGATACGTGATACCCTATATTCTAATATAGACTATTCTAAAGTAAACGGCTGGACGAATCTCTACCAGATTTTGCTGAAATAGTATTGAGATCCTAAAAAATGAAAGCTCTCTAGAATGGATGGATCTTGACCCAATTTTGCTAAAACATTACTGAGATCATGAAATAAACGAATGTGAAGTTGAAATAACCCCCTAAGGTGCTGAGGACCCAAAAATGATCTAAAAAAGACGGCGAATCTTGACTAAATTTTACTTAAACAATATTGATATTTTGAAAAAATTAAGTGAGATTAAAATTATTGCCTAGGATTCTGGGGTAATATAAAATGCAATAAATTAATGGCTGGGCGATTAATGCAGGTTCAGAAATGTTCTCCAAAACATTCGGACTTCAAAAAAGTTTCGAAATTCAAATGGTTCTAAAGTTATCAATATGGATGTCTACGGAAAGTCTCAAGGCATGAAAATTAAATACAGTAGGAATTCGACAATTCATCATGCTCAATACCGGAGGGGCGATGAATTACAGGAATAGACGAATTATGAAATATGTCTGAAAATGAAAAACAAAGAGAAAAATTAATTAAATATTTTTACTTATTTAAAGAAAGATATCCCTTTATTTTGAGTATTTCTTTGTTTAATGGAATTTTTACAACTGGGTACGACACACTTTAATTTTTTTCTATTTAAATTTCAAAAGTTAATTATAAAAACAACTACACTACGTACATTTTTTTTAGGAGCGACGAATTGTTATAGAATATGATGAGTTACAGAGTGACGAAACATCAAGTTTCCACTGTACACTAATGAATATATATATATATATATATATATATATATATATATATATATATATATATATATATATATATATATATATATATATATATTTTAAGATCATTGGACGAACGGAACGGAACACTAGAAGAAACTGATTTTACAAAGAAATTTAGAATATTTAATTTAAATGCAAAGTGAGTTCAAAATTAACCCCCAGCGCTATCTAATAGGATTAAGATTAAATGGTTGGATTTTGACAATATTTTATGAAAATTAAATATGCTATGGAAATATAAATATGGTTATTAGGCAAGAATTATGTTCAGTATTTTAGAATATCAAATTTGAATAAACCTGGGGGTCAGAATTGTCCGTCAAGGCCATCAAATAAGCCCCAAAGTAATTGTGATATTAAAATTGTCCCCTACTGTCTTGGTGTCCCAAGCAAGGCCTAAAATGGAAATACTCCTAAAACTACCTATTGATACGGGTATTTAGGTACATAAAGGTGCGGAAATTATCCATGCTATTGAAATATGAAGATTGCTACTTTAGGATCGTTTGACGAGCGGAGCCAGGCATTATAAATAATTGATGTACGGAATTTCCGAATATCTAATTTAAAATTTATCTAATCATTTGACCAATAATTGAGAAAATTTTACATGGGTGAAACTACGAGCCACAGCTAGTATATGTACAATATTCTTAAGGATTATTAAATAGATTTTCTATTGACTTTTTATCGGGTAATAATAATTATTTAATGTATTATGCAAATATCATTGATTCACTTACATATTATTTTAATATTTGTTTAAGAGGTTGGTACTATGAGTTGGTTTTGAGTGGACGTTAAAAGTTCTAATAAAATTTATTTAAGTTTTTAAAATAGTTTGTTTATGGTAAAAAAATAAAAATTTTATAAAATAAATAATATTTAAATAAAATTGTTCAATTAAATATATAAAATATTGTCGGGCAAATAAACTTTTTCCAAAAAAAAATCTTATTAAAATAGTGTGCTTTGCCTAACCTAACATTAACATAAGCGTTTATAAGTTCTCATGTTGGTATCATGTGGAATATAAAACTAATTTCATTTTAAAATTGTGTAAACAAAAATTGACATTTACTTTATAAATAAACAAAACAAATTTTCGTCACTTAAATTTCAAATTCGATTTAAGAAATGGATAATCAAAATTTAATTGATCGTTTTGATATATTATTAAGTAAAATAGACATTATGAACAATAATATAGAAAAGAATAATATAGCCATTTCAAGTGTTTTAAATGAGTTACAAGCATTAAAAGTCGAAAGTGTACAAATGAAAAAAGAAATAAGTAGATTAAACGAAAAGTGTGATGGTTATGAAAAAGAAATTAGGAAACGTAACTTGATATTTGATTTGCCACTTATGGAAAATAATGTAGATTTTGAACTTTATATTTTAAATGTTGTTAGAGACATCTTGAAAATCTCAATAAATGAAGGTAATGTGGAAAATATAGTGAAATTAAATAGTAAAATGAAAAATCAAGTTAAATTGTTGGTGCAATTTTCTTCTCTAAAAATGAAGAAACAAATTATTTCCGCTCGTCGTTTACTTAAAGGGTCAAATATTTACGTCCAAGAACATTTTACATCTAAAATAGCAAAACAACGAAATGAATTGTTACCATTATTAAGAAGCGAACGTGCAAGAGGTGTCAAAGCTATTCTACGTTATAATAAGTTAGTAACACCAGATAAAATTTATTATTTTGATTTGAATGACCAGTGCGTAAAATCGTATCCCAATAAATTTTCGAAATTACCAGTTGTGGAAATAAATGAAACCATATTAAACGAAAACAAATATACTTCAAGTGATTCGGAACCTGAGAAAGATAATATCAGAATAACTAAAAATACACCGAACGCTAAAAAGCGCAAGAAATCAACTAATGGAGGTAAAAATTCAAAAAAGGAAGATTCCAATTCTGCAACTATTCTGAACTTTTTTTCGAAATCGAATGAAGATAGTGAAACTTCTACAAAAAACTTAACTCAATAGACACAGGACATAAAGAATTAGATCAAACCTGGCAAAAAATCAATATACAGTTTTGGAACTCTGAAGGTTTTAAAAATTTTTTAAGCGAGTGTGAAAATGAACCTACCCATATTTGGTGCATAAGTGAAACATGGCTGATATCTGAAAAAATCAATCTACCGCGAAGTCTTTCAAGATACAATGTCGTTTGTTCGGGTGCAGTAAAAGAAAGAAGCTATGGTCGTGCAAGTGGTGGGCTGGCTATTCTTGTAGTCAAAGATTTTGACATTGTTATTTTAGAAAAGTCGGAGTGGTGGTTGATTGTTAAGGTTTCAGTTGATAGTTTTCAATTTATTGTTGGTAACGTATATTTTAAACCATCTCTAGATATCAGCGAGGTTTTAAATTTATTCCAAATGGTAATAAATGATCTTGTTATCAAATACCCAGAACTTTATTTTATTTTAGGTGGCGATTTTAATGCGCGCGTGAACGATTTAAATCAAGTAACTCCAGAGATTTGTAATGAAACTGAACTTTATTGGGAGCGAACGACCTTGGATAAGTTTTCGAATCTTAGAGGTAAAACTTTAGTAGAATTTATGGAACAAAATAGTTTTGTTCTGATAAATGGAAGATCGGTAAGTGATCATCCTGCTCAATTTACATTTTGTAAAAACACGTCCAAAAGTACTATTGATCTAGTTTGGTGCAATATAAATACTTTAAAATTTGTAGCGGATTTAATAGTAAATGACACGGTCTCATTATCTTCTCATTTCCCAGTCGAGCTTCAAATTACCATTCCTATATGTAAGCAAAAGAAGACAAAACAACTTTCTATGTTAAAATCATACTATAGATGGAATACAGATAAAACAGATGACTACCTAATGCAAATGCAGTACAGCGAAAATATTTATTTCAATCTGTCTAATGCTTCCGTTGATACTATATATAAAAACTTAGCATTTACTATAAAAGACGTAGCAAATAATCTGCAAATGTTCCATACTTCTAAAATCGGTAACTACTGTAAAAATAATAAACGTTGGTTTGATTCACAGTGTAAAAAACTAAAAGTTAGTGTTAAGAATGCTTTGAAAGAATGTAGGAAGTCCAGTTTTTCATCTGAAATGTGCATGGTTTACAATGAACTTAAAAAAGAATATAAAAAACTTATAAATCAAAAGAAGTCTAATTTCACAAGACATAGTTGAAAAGTTATCGAATGTTAAGGACTCAGTTACTTTTTGGAAAACCTTAAACCTATTTCGGAAACCATACAGTGAACCATGCCCCATAGACATACATGTATGGGAAGAATTTCTGTCCGAAGTATATCAGGATAAAGTCCATGAGTATATTAATTTTTGTGATGTTTTACATCCTTATTTAGATTGCGATATTTCTCTTGATGAGGTTGTTTACGGCTTACAAAATATTAAAAATAATAAAGCACCAGGTTCTGATGGAATTTTGAATGAATTTTTAAAAAATTTACCATCAAACTGGATTTTGTATTTAAATTCTCTGTTTAACAAAATCATTGATAGTGAGCAGCTTCCTTTGGAATGGTCAAATTCAACACTAACTATGCTACATAAGAAGGGAGATAGAAATGACCCACAGAATTATCGTGGAATAGCACTTTGCAATTCCATTTTGAAATTATTTACCTCCATAATATTACGTAGACTTACAAACTGGGCTGAAGATAGTAATATTCTTATAGAATGTCAGTCAGGATTTAGGAAGGGACGAAGTTGTTTAGATAATATTTTCGTTTTAACATCGATTATACAACTGCATTTACGACACCCGGGTAAAAGAGTATACGCAGTATTTGTTGATTTTCGCAGAGCTTTCGACTCGATAAATCATAACAAACTTTGGCTAAAATTATTTAATATTGGTGTCAGTTCCAAGTTGATACGAATTATATATAATTTGTATCAAAAAGCCTCCATTCAAGTTAAATCTAATAATGTAACCAGTAGACCTATTAAAATTACTGAAGGGGTACTGCAAGGCGAATCGCTAAGTCCATGGTTGTTTTCTGTATATATTAACGATATTGAATATTATTTCAGATCTAAAGGTATGTCAGGTCTTAGCATAACTGGTGACAAAGATATTTTATTACTGTTATATGCGGACGATTTGGTAATTTTAGGGAATTCACCCGGAGATATAAACAGGAAATTATCTATATTAAAGGATTATGGGAGCGAAAACGATCTAACGATCAACATCCAGAAAACAAAGGTTATGGTATTCCGAAAAGGGGGGAAGTTGAAGGAAATTGAAAAATTTCGGTATGGTGAAAATTCTTTAGAAATAGTAAATAAGTACGTTTACTTAGGTATACCATTTGTTAGTTCCTCTTTATTCTACGAAACGGTGTTAACATCTTGCAGCAAAGCTAGATGCGCTATTGGAGGAGTCTTGAAGGCTCTGGCTAGCTCGCGTTGTACGTCTTGGGAAGCTAGGATTAAATTATTTGATTCAATCATAGTAAATTCATTGCTCTATTGTAGTCCTGTTTGGTGTCTAAGATATTTAGAAGAAATTGAACGTGTCCAAGTAAATTATTTTAAACAGCTTCTTCACCTTCCTAGAAATACCCCAGGGTACATTATTCGTCGTGAAGTAGGTATACACAAACTTAGTCTAAAAGCAGTCAATTTAACATTAGTTTGGTGGAAAAAATTAATTAACATGGAAGACAAGAGGTTGCCTAAATTATGCTACAGCCAACTTAAGTATTTATCCGAGATATCTGAAAATGCACCTTGTAAATATAATTGGGCTGTTCAACTCAGGAGCTTTTTAAGTAATATAAATTGTGCAGATATGTGGGAAAATCAATATTATGGAGGAATAAATATTGATACCATTTTAAATACGTATGCGAATCAACTTGTAATTGACGATTTAAGTCGAATAAATAATTCTTCTTTTAGTTCTATTTATCCTAGGTTTTCCCTTTCGGAAAATGGCCAATTTTATCTAAGATTAAATTGTCCTATTGAATTTATCAGAGTTATGGCCCAATTGCGAACAGCAGGAAGTAGAGTCATTCGCATTATTATAAACAACGTCATTTATAAAATAAATACAGATAGTCTTTGTACTTTGTGTAATTTGGAGGAGCAGGAAACTTTAGAACACTTGATATTAAAATGTCCCTTATTTAGTTTTTTACGGAAGCAATTTTTCCAAAATCTTAATGTAGTTACCGTCGAAGATTTAAAAGATATTTTAGAAGACACTCTTGACTTACCTAGAATTAAAAAGATTTTTTATTTCTTGAAGTCGATACTATGCACCAGGGCGTTCGTTCTCAATGAATGAGTAATTTTAAAAATTTATGTTTACTGACATGATATAGTGTGATATTTTTGTCATCCGTATTGTGCTATTTATTGTTTAAAAAAAAAAAAAAATTTATTTGTTATGTTTGTTATTGTTTAAAAAAAAAAAAAAGAAAAAAGAGAAAAGAAGGTAGACAAAAAAAAAAAAAAAAGAAAAAAAAATTTTTTCTCCTTTTTCTAATTTGAAATCTAAGTAATATATCTTCGTTGTATATGAATTATCGATTATATCCGATGCATTGATTGTTAACTGCTCTGTTTGAGCACTTTGTGATGTGATACTAATATGACATAGTATTTGTTACTTTTATGTATTGGCATTTGCTATTTGTATTTAGATTGTTGTACCAACCCCTTGCAAAAAAGTTGTAAACTTTATATGCAATAAATATTATTATTATTATTATTATTATTATTATTATTATTAATATTGGTTTAAACCGTGGCTTAAACAGTTATTTAAAGTCAAGGTTTGTCTTTAAATAAATTCCGATAAAAGTACAATATCTATTAGTTTTGTTGTCATTATTTGGGCTGAGATTATATAATTTTGCAATTAATTGATTAAATATTAAAATATAAAAGATTAATATATAAAGATTAATATATAAAGATTAAATATTTAAAAATATTTGAATGACCGGAATAATGATAACGTATTATTAGGTGATTTTTAACGAATTTCTAAATTAGCAGCTCTCATGATGAGACTTAGTTCCAGGACTGGAATAGAAACTTGTTTTGAAGTCTCTCAAATCAAGCGCGTATACAAGGCGTGAGGGGGTCAAGGGGTTATGAACCACCACCATCCCCCATTCCAAAAAGTAAAAATATACACTAGATATTGTTTAATTTTGGACACCATATCGGTAAAAGTATTGTAACTATCGATTAGTCGACAATGATTATTATCGTCCAGTTTTTTTTTTTTATTTTTTGAAGAAGAATAAGAAGTTCCAATTTAATTTTGTTTCAGAATTTGTTTTTTCATTTTCCAAGTGACTAGAGGGGGTCAAGAGGCTTGAATATATACGCCCCTGTTTAAAACTTAGAAATAACATCCACTAAAATTTATATTTCTTTACTTTCGGAATATATTTATTAAAAATATTTTCGGCCGAGCATCAGTTCCGCGTAATTACCTGAGTCAGGTAGCCGGAGTTTCCTTAATTGCGCGCGATACTCGAAGGGAGCAAAAAAATTTTTCCTGAATTGCGCGCAATGTATTAAATAATATTTCCTTAATTGCGCGCAATGTATTAAACAATATTCCCTGCATTGCGCGAAATGTAACGTGAATTATAATGTAATAAATATCAAGCGTACTATATTACATTTTTTCAATAATTAAGAACCACAGTAACACCAATAACATTATATTATAATAAACAGGCAGCACGTAAAGCCAGTTTGTGGGCTATTTCTCTGAAGCTGATCTCAGTATTACAAAGTAGCAATTGATCTTGAGCGTATCTTTTGAGACTTCTGGAGATATACTAAGTCTATACACTATATATAATATTATATGTTCATTTGCCTATGTTTTAACAACATTATTATCAACTCGCAGTAAGGTAATTAATTACAGCTAATAAATATAATATTCGTTATAATTTTCAATTTTAAAATGCAATTGTTCACAAATTATTACATTATGATTATTGTTATTCCAAACAAAACAAAAGCGGTTGTGTTTTTTTGTGAACGTGTTTGTGTTTTAACACGCTAACGGTCACGAACGCTGGATCACATCACAGTTCCAAATAATGTGTACTCCAGATGGTTGTTTGAGGTATGTAAGCAGACGGGGCGCGCTTTATCTCTAGGCACAACAGATATTCAGTGGTACAGTTTGTTCTACAATAAATTGCGCAATTGATGTATGACCGTTTTTATTATGGAAAAGTCTCTTACCGAAAAAGGCCAACCTTTAATTGTTAAATAAAAAAGGTTTTAAATATAGATTTGAAAAAAAAAAACTAAAAACAACAGACGAAGACCGTTAGCGGTGTACTGTAAAATCTTGTAAAACTAGTATATATACGTTTGAAGGAGGAAATTTGCTTTCAAGAGTGGGAAATGATCATAACCATGAACCAGCTTCAGATCAGCTGATAAGTCGTCAGCGTATAAGCAATACCGTTAAAAGGAAGGCAGTAGACAATATTGAGGAGCCACCGGCAAAGCTGATACATAGAGAAATAAAGGATCAGAAGATGTCAGTAGAATCATTGGCGCGGAAAGACATCAAACTTATTCAAAACACAATATCCCGGACACCGATCAAAGCACTTCCAAAGTTGCCGAAATCATCCTCAGAGGTGAGTACAGTTAAAGTAATAATTAAAATTATTATTGTGTTACGTTTCATGTTTTATATTTACTGTTCTAGAAAATAAAATTTAGTATATTTAGAGGTTTTCGCGTTTATTCAACGATAGAGGATATACCTTTGAAAGTTATTTTAAAATTTTAAAAGAGCATTAAATTTTTACCACTTTAAAAATAACGTCATTAATGTTTGTGACCGTCAGACAAATGGACGTAAAAACAATAAAGGAGGAAATCATCTTTTAATCATGAGTGGTGGAGAGAAGGGAATCGTAATGTTTTCATGTAAAACAAATCTGGAGCATCTATGTAAAGCTAAAACTATTTTAATAGATGGAACTTTTGAATATTGCACAGAGTACTTCACACAGCTTTCCATTTTGTACAGTTACGCTGATAATTTACATATACATCCTTTTAGTGCATTGTCTCCTAAAAGATAAGAAGAATAAAAGTTATACAGAGGCTTTGAATACCATTCGAAGTGCGTGTTCGGAAAGAGCACTACACTTTCAACCAGAGTGTGCAGTAGTCGACTTTGAGGAAGCCATCCACAACAGTTTGAGATCTACGTTTCCAGGATTCAAACTTGTTGGATGTAGATTTTATCTGGCTCGAGCCTGACAAGTGTGTGCTAACAGTCAACTGTAATAACTTTAATGTATTTGCCTGTTTTTAACTATACCAAATATTTTGTCGAAATAACTAGATATTTTAATGTCTGTTATACAGGTGGCGAAAGATCCAAAAACTCGGATTAGCATCTGTCTACAGAGACAAAAAGTCAGAAGAGAGGAAGTGGCTTCGGTATTGCTTTGGCCTCACTTATTCGAGTTCGAATGAAGTTCCAGACGCTTTCTGTGATCTAGTCAGTATACTGCCTTCCTACGAGCGACTTAGTGAGTTTGCTGACTACCTACTGGAGACGTACATTGAAGACGTTTCAGAAACATTATGTCCCCCTCATCTGTGGGCGTCGGCATCTATGGAGAACAACCAACGCTTGTGAGGCTTTCCACTCGAAATTCAAAGCAAGTTGTCCAACGCCTCATTCCAATATATTTGTTTTTTTAAAGTGCTTGAACGACATACAGACTGACACATACATCCTTCTGAACAGCACGGGACGTGTGTCGACACAGGACAAATATACTCGCATCAGGAAAGAATTCATAGAAAATAAACTGATGCAATATAGAATCCGAATTTGTAAAATGCGTGTCCCACAGGGCCGTCCCTAGTATTCGCGGAGCCCAGAGTAAAACTAAAATTAGGAGCCCTCAATATAAACAGAAATCAAAATTTAAAATTGAGGAAACTACTTTTGTTTAAAAATTGAGGAAACTACTTTTGTTTAAAAATTGAGGAAGCTGTTTTGAACTACTTTGTGAACTGGTGTTGCCAATAACTAATTCTTGATTTTTAATCTTTTTTGGGTCAGCTTTTAAAAATTTTAATAAAATTTTATTTCATGATGTTTAAATTCTTTTTTCTTGTCGGTCCATTTCCTTTTCTGCACACCACTTAAATATTTTCTATTTTTGTCACTATCTCATTGTTTGATTTTTATTTTTTCAATTCTATAAACTGAACTAGAAAAGAATTAAATAATAATAATTTAGGAAGAAAATATGAAAACTCGAAAATATGTGCGATTAGGAGAGTTTGGTTTAAAAAAATTGATAAACTTTTCAATTGATGAAACCTTTTTTTTCTCATAATACTATTAATTGTTTAAAAAAATGTAATATCGCCGGGGATAGTGCAAATACGCGTAACTAGCATTGGATAATTTCGTGTATCTGACAAATGTAGCCAATCGAAAAATTCGCAGACAGTGAACGCAGGAACCGATTAGCAGCTACCTCTTGCATAGATACTTTGTTCGACGAACGGAGAGCAAGAAATCGCCCAATAACAATACCGCAGATCTACTGCCGTCAAGTGACGACCCCGCGTATGTCAGGTCTAATGTAGATACGCACTCTTTACCTATGGTATACACGCGGATTTGCACTATCCCCGACGATATCATCCAGTTAATATTTATTACATTATCATTCCCGTTAACATTCTTTAATACATTGAGCACAATTCAGGAAATATTGTTTAATACAATGAGCGCAATTCAGAAAATATTATTTAATACATTGCGCGCAATTCAGGAAAAATTTTTTTGGTCCCTTTTAATATTGCGCGCAACTGAGGAACTCTCGCGCGCAATTTATGTACAAACATATTTTCGATTCAATATAATCTTTCTCTGCGATTATGAAAAAACGCCAATGTGCTTTTGGTGTATGCATGTATTTTATTGGCAGATTCTCTTCTATAAATCAATAAAAAAATTAAATAATTTTGAGTAAATTATTGAATATACTTCATTTTTTTCTTAAATTATTTTAAATATTATTCTTTCAGCCTAATTTGATTTTATTATACAAAAATATTCAAAACCAAAAACTAAATGCGGGATCTGTGTTCTAAAATCTGAGTTATTATCATTTGTAGTAATTCAGAACCTGCAAGAAGAAATGAAACCGATATGTGCATAGAAATGGAACCAATAAAAACGGTGTTTATTAATTGAAGGAACCTTAAGGGGGGTGACGTTAATTTGGTATAAAAAAGGCCCATTTTTAAGAATTTCTTAAGACGCTACACGTAATTCAAATTTAATTAATCGATCGCAACGTTATAGTACAACATATGAACAACATTTTCGTAATTTTTTAAAACAAAATATAAATAATTAAGCCAACAGCAGCAAATGTTCGGAGGCGCCTGGAAAAAAAGTTGTCTGTCGGTGATCAATAGAACTCATAAGTAGATCATCCATATAAAAAAAAAACGCCGTGAGCAGCGGAGCCCCATCACGTGAGTCGAATTTTTCCTTTCATCTTCGGTATTGAATGTCTACAAGCGAAATGTAATTGAAAGTCTACAAGTGATTTGTCATTTTGATGGTTTCAAAATTGATGATGAGTGTCCGGCTGATCGGGGCTCTAAAAAAAGGTTTTAAGTTTTTAAGAGCTGAATCTCAGTAAATTTCAAATTTGTGCCGATAGCAGTTAGCAGGGAAAAAGCCAACACAATTCGTACGAGGGCATTCCTACCCATGCTTATCCGCCAATTGCCTTTGTGTTTTATTTTTCAATATTAAAAAGGACCTTAAATAGTAAACTCGAAGGCCTTTATGAAGATATTTTTTCTTTCCAAAAAATCCAAAATTTCTATTTTATAAATAAAAATCCAAAATTCCTACTTTATAAATAAACAGTGACATTAATAACATTTTTAAATTACTTAATTTATATAGTGCATTTGTTAAAAAAAAGTAAGTTCACTTTTTAAAATTTTTAAAATTACTGTACTCCTGCTTGTATTAGAATAGAAATAAAGCATTTGAAATACATTTAACAATACCATTTAATTCCAATGTAAAAATGAGAGAAGTGGGGGGGAAAAGTAATGTGTAATCCCTAAAAGACACTAGCTGGAGACTAACTCAATACACGTACAAAATTTCAGCCCTCTAGTTTTCCTTAGAGAGTCTCTAGACGTGTTAGAAAGAAAGCAAAAAAATCAAGGAAATATTGGCGTAAAAACCAAGGGGGTAAACCATGGGGGTGAAGCCTCCAAAAAGCAGTGGCTGGCTGTCAACTTAACCTGTACACAAAATTTCAGCCTTCTAGGTTTATTTGGGGAGATTTTGACTCGAACGAAACTGTTAAAAAACAAGACAAATCATGTTCTTTTTGGTATAAAAATGGTGGTGGTAAGGGTTAAAAGTTGAGACCCCCAAAAGGCACCGCCTTGATTCTAACTCAATCCGAATACAAAATTTCAGCCTTCTAGGTTTATTTGGATAACCTGTGCGAGTGGCACAAACTTCGAAAACGTCGAAAAAGTATGAAATTGTAGCTTAAAAATGAGGGGGGTGGGGGTAAAATATTAAAACCTTCAAAAACCACAACCTAGGTACGAACTTTATCAACACACCAAATTTCAACCCTCTACGTTAATTCTGGAGGCGTGTTAGATCCAGCGAAAATCGTTTTTTTCCCCCTCTACTCCCTCCAAATCATCCTAGGAAGCTGAATTTTGGATATGTTATAGATAATTGACCGAAACATTATTTCCAACCATTTGGAAAAGTTTTATTATTTTTATTTATTAAAGGTTGGGTCGGATCCAAAATTTTCCCAAAATTTGACCCCACTTTGATAGTATTGTTGTGCACCGGAATGAGCCCCATTTACCAAATTTTAGCTCTTAACTTTCATAGGGAGGCCCTACACATATGAAAAGGTAGCGGGAATATATATATATATATATATATATATATATATATATATATATTATATGGTAGCGGGAATATATATATATATATATATATATATATATATATATATATATATATATATATATATATATATATATATATATATATATCAGACATTTTTTTCTACAGAATCGTGTTCTACGGGGCCGAAAACGGATAGCGCGCTTACTCTTGTCTTTCGCCTTTCGCCTCTCGCCGTTCTTATCGTATAGGCTGTATAAGTCTAACTTTTTCAAGGAAAAATTCGACTAAAAAAAAATCACATCATTAGACAACCGTTTTTCTAAGGTATCCCTGAGAGGAATTTTTTTCGATTTTTTAATTTTTGGTGACACTTAGAATTGAAAATTCACCGATTTTCATCTAAAAATGGACCTATTTGTTATTGTAAAGTTAATAATTATGAAAAATTTAGAAAAAAATGCTCCGAGGGATACCTGGTCATTTATGTAAGGAAGCTTTCAAAACAATAGGTCGAGTAGATTTTGATTTAAACTGTTCACCGGTTTCAAAAATGACAGGTGTCAGAAAGTGTTAAAGTTTTGTATACCTGAAAATCCAATAGTTATTAAATATGAAAAATGTTTTCATACTTACGTCATTGGTTACAATATATTATATATACATTAGTATACTTACAAAGATCCATCGATAAATAAAAGGGTTCAGAGATTCCGAGAGCACAAAGCCACGTAGCTGCTGGGCAGGGATACAAAAATACAAAAACGTAACGGAGCAACAAACGCTCAAAGTTCTATATCTTAGTTAATTTTACTCCGATTTGTTTCAAATTTTAACAACAATCTTAAGATGTGCAATCATATGAAACAATAAAAAAAAAATGAGAAAAAAAATTTAAATACGTTATGTTAATGTTTCTTGCAAAGAAATCGGAGTTATAGGTACAGAAAGTGATAAAAAGTGGTTTCAAAAAATGGCTATTGAATTTGCGAATAGAAGATGATATTATTTTTCCCTTAACATTTTGTCAAAATATTGTCTTGGCACACAAATAAGAAATATTCTCAGTTGTCGCAGATTCAGATATAGCACAATCATAATGGTTAAGAACGCACTCGATG
Organism: Brachynemurus nebulosus; assembly: GCA_035578155.1. Taxonomy (NCBI): domain Eukaryota; kingdom Metazoa; phylum Arthropoda; class Insecta; order Neuroptera; family Myrmeleontidae; genus Brachynemurus; species Brachynemurus nebulosus. The sequence continues at coordinate 2,057,483 of JAPWDM010000038.1, forward strand.
TATTTTGAACTGTTTAACTGACCTTTAACACCGGAACTTTCATTGCAAGTATTCGGTCCACACTGTATTTTTTGAATAAACCGAATAACCTTTGACTAACAAGCCGATAATCGTTTTATTCGCACCAGTGATGCTTGTTGATGTAAAGTTTGTTCAAATTTCAAAGAAATTGATTCAAATCAGAATTAAATTAGTTACGTTACTATGGTACAGCCTCCCAAGGTCATACGTTCTTGTTCGGCTTGTGTATCTTTTGATAAATTCGGCAAATTTCAATATATTTCAGTATAAGAATTTATGAATAAGAAATACAAATACCTATGTGCTATGTGGCTTAGCTCCGTATCTACATGATGAAAGATAATCGTTACAGAAGTAGGCGTACCTGTCACATAAGGACAAAAATTGTTTGTCGACACTTAAAAGTAAATGGTTTAAGTACCTAATCATTTTTTTATCCGAAAGCGGTGAAACTAAAAGAAATATAGCCCGTTTACACATTGATTAGTGCTAGTGGGAGTGATTAGTGATTACTAGGTTAGTGATTAGTGCTTAGTGTTGAGTGATTAGTAAAGTACTGTCCAAATTTATTGTGTTTAGTGTTTTTGTTTAGTAAAGTTTACCATGACAAGAAATGAAATGGACCAAGTTAAAAAATTACGTAAAGTAATAATTAGAGAGATACTAAGTATTATTATAGAATAAGTACGATTGGATGTAAACAAACCCACACGTCTGTGGGAGCAGGGTCCGCTCCAGGGAGGGGCAACCCGGGCATTTGCCCGGGGTAGGAAATTTTAAGGGCGGCATTTTACAACTGACGACCAAAGAAAAGGTCACCGGTTGTGTAAAAAAAGAAAAAGGGCGGTATTTTTACAGCTGACGAGCAAAAAACAAAAAAAAAGGTCACCGGTTTCATACCGGAACGGAATTTTTCCTTTTTACCCGGGGCGGCGTAAACGCTAGAGCGGGCGCTGGTGGGAGACAAAATAGATATCCAGAAGACAAAATTTGGGTACAAGTAAACAGTTTGTAAAAGAACTAGCTATTGAGGATAAAACAGATTAATTTTATTAAGTATACACTACTGATAACTGAAGGAAGAGTCATTCAATGAATTATTATTAGGTACTTGGGCTTGTGTTTCTCTCGTGGCTTCACATTTTATAAGGGTAATAAAAAAAAAAATTCACCTTTTCAGAGACCGTAATTAATTTTATGAATTATTTTGGTAAAAAAATTTTTATATTTTTAAGATTTTGAATATTATTAAATTAAATTTAAAAAAAGTTTAAGTTCAATATGGATTTATATGTAACGAAGCAAAAAATCATAGATCTATTGCTTGCATTAAAATTGGGAATTTCAAAATGCCAATTAGATTATGAACTTTATTTTATCGGCTGATCATGATTTACATCCCGCGGTTGAAAAAGATCGACCCGACCCTAAAATTGCAACTCAACACAAAAACTAAAAAGGGAAACACACGAATAGAATCCCGTGGTCAATATTTTATTGCTTTTATGGATGTGGTTACAACGCATATTATGTTACAAATACATACATACATACAATTTCTTCAGTTATTTTATTGTATATACCAGGGGTGGCCACTACCTTTACCTTTGGGAGCCGCAATCCCATAGAGCCGATTCGGAGCGAGCCAGCCCATTCTGAGATTGATGGTTCACACAATGAATACAAGTTTTACATTTTTATGAAACTAAATATATTTATGACAGGAATGAAAAATGTAATTGTAATATTTAAAAATAATTTTTTTTTTAGTTAGTACATGCATCATACCTAGGTACCTAAAATTTAATTTTGAGATGTACTTTTTCTTGTGTTCATTCTGGCCGTGAGCTGTTTGAAATCTGGCTCATAACTGGTGAGCGCAGTTCGCACGAGTTCAGTTAAGTGTTCATCAGTTAGTTTAGATCGCTACTTGGATTTAATAAACTTCATTGTTGAATACAAAGACTCACAGGCGTAAGTAGTTCCAAAAATTGAAATCAGTCTCTTAGAAGATTCTTTTGCTAGTGGATATTTCTCTGCTAGAACGTTTTTCCAAAATTCAACAATGGAACCGCTAACTTTTTTCAGTCCTTTTAACGCTTCGTCTTCTTGCAGTTCAAGTATTTCTAACTCTACTGCTGCTACATCCTTTGTTATTGGAGATGAAAGAGGGCAGCCGTCACCTACAACATCAACAGCAAAAGGGTTGTCTAGGAAGGTTAAAGACGGTTTCAGTGGATCTGTCATTGAATTCGTCAGCAAGACCGGTCAATTTACATAAATAATCTTTTATTTCAATTTGGACGTCATCGTCATCGTCAGAAGTTTTCTTTAAACATTTGAAATGAGCGAACATTTTGGTCTCAAGATCTCTCTTAAAAAGCCTCAATTTGCCATGAAAGCTAAATACGCTCTGTGCTAAATCAGAAATAAGCTTTTCTCTACCTTGTAGTGACATGTTCAGCTGCTGCAAATGCTGAACAACATCTGTAAAAAAGCTTAAATCTAACAACCACTGTGGATCACTAAGTTCAGGGAAAGATTTTTCTTTTTCTTGCATAAATTGTTTAATGGGTTCAAGCAACTGAAAAAATCTGCCAAGAACATTGCTGACTGATAGCCATTTCACCAAGCAATACCAAGATACATCATCAAGAAGGTCGTTATTATCCAGCTCTTCTATGAAGGATTTGAATTGTCTGTGTGTTTTAGCACTTCAATGAATGTAGTTTACAATTTTAAGAACTACTTGCATAACTTGTGGGTACTGCAAATATTTTGCTGCAGATGTTCTCTGTGAATGATACAATGTACAGGTACAAAAGGAGGATATGATTTGTCAGCATTTAAAAGCCCAATAAGTCCTTGTTTGTTTCCTGTCATTGACGGTGCACCGTCGGTAGCAATGCTGACAATATTCTCGATAGGCACTGAGTTTTTTTTCAAAACATCATCCAAGGCTTCTTTAATGTCGCAACCACGAACAGTATCCTTCAATGCAACTAGGTGTAAGAGCTCTTCCACGATTTCAAAGTCTTTCAGTACCTCACAAATATTGCTAACTGTAGCTATTGCTAAAAAAGCCAAGACAAAGCCAGCTTCGGTTGTCAAATCTGATTCTTTGGTAAAAACTGACATAACCATACTCTGACCATGTAATTTTTCCTTTAGTGATTTCACTTTGGTTTTTCTTAACTCAGAACCGATAGGAAATTTTGTTTTGAATTCACTGTGGTTAGTGTCATGGTGGCGTTTTAGGTTACTGGCTTTGAACTGAGACAACGTCATCTGACATAAAAGACACATTGGCTTTCCGTTTCTCTCTACAAACATGAATTCTTCCTCCCATTCCGTGTTAAAAGCTCGATGCTCCTCTCCATATTTACGCTTCCTGGACACCATCGTACAACCAACAATTAATACAACTTTACTAGTTTTAACAACGCAACTGCACAGATAAAAATAAAAATAAGACAGCACCTAGTAGTTCTGTTACTGGCTTAATACTGACACAGGCAAAACAACAGCTCGGGTGAGAGATAAAAAGACACCCTCTCTCCTCTCCATCGCTGGCGCTTCAAACGCTATTTCAACTTTGAGAAACGAGCTAAAATGACGATCTTTTTTATGTAGGTACATACTTTACTCAAAACTTATCGGAAAAATTTTTTTTCTTGTTGAAAAAGATCGTTATTTGATTTTTTTGTGCAAAATTTTAGATTTTTTTCTTATTTCAAATAAACCTATCAAAACAAATTTTCGAGATGCATTAAAGAGCCGCACAAGATCAACTCGCGAGCCGCAAGCGGCTCGCGAGCCACGTTATGGCCACCCCTGGTATATACCTAAAACAATTTTCAAAAATAATTTTTGAAAATTTAAAAAACTTGTCGTAGTGCGATTTTAAGCCATTTACTTTTTACCAGAATTTAATTAATTATATTTGATATTTTGTTAATTATATAGTTAATTAGTAGTTTCTTAACCCTTAACCACTGACATTGGTATGAGATACGTCACCCTAACGGTTTAACTATTTATGTTAATTTCATTGCTTCTAAGCTTATTGATTAATAAATATTTTTTCTAATAATATTATAACATTTTTTTTTTAATATCCCTACATAGAATTGAATATCTTTATTTAAATAATAATACATAATTATTACATACATACATTTTGGATGCACCAGAGGTCTTCAAAATGACGTACGTATATCATACTGGAACGATTCTTATGTTCTTCTGTATTTTTCTTGAAGACACAATTAATACGATTCCAAAATATTAAATTATAAATATAGTTTTCTTTTTTATTTAATTTTATTTTTATAATATAAATTTTACTTATAGTTTTATTTCCGATAATGCTTTCTTAAAAATCAAATTAACACTATCAGGCCCGAGCACTTTCACAGTAAACTTCCCCGGAAGCCGACAATATTTTTAAGCAAATTTTATGTAAACAAGTACATAAAATGATTCCACAAAACACTAAATGATTCAACGTGTATGTGTAACACACATATACATGCACGCATACAACACACACATACATACATACATGGATAAAAATATTATTGTATAAAGAAGTCTAGATATTTTGATGATAAAACATAAATTATGTATATTTATATGTACAAAAAATGAAAAGTTGTCAGTACGTAGTACATAATAAATTATTTTTATTAGAATAATATAAAATCTTTTTTATAAATATTATTAAGTGTTTTATTTATTATTCTAAATATTGATCGCGGTCGGCCTCTGAGGATGTTTTATTTGGTTTCGGATGCCGAAGCCATGGGACTGAAAGTGTTAAAAATTATTTATAAAAGAAAGATTATATTCTAATTTTTGTACATCTCTTCCTTTAAATCTCTTCCTTTACATCTAAATTTTTTCTTTTTCTTTTGTTTTTGTTTTTTCCTTTTATTTAAGGTAACGGGCCTAGTTTCTGACCTTTTAAGAGTGACGGCTGAGGTTAAACGACAGTAATAAATATAAGTTTAAACTTAAGAGACAATTAATAATTTTATCAACTAGTTTATGGCTTTCAAAATAAAGTCATACAAGTAAAATAATTATTTGAATTGAATTAATAATTTAAATTAATGTTTTAAAAATTGGCAAAAAGGACCCAGTTTCTGACCTTCAAAATTTCTCATGTGACAGTTTTTGACCCTGACAGTGGCCTAGTTTCTGATTCATAAATTTAAAAATACAGTTTTTTAAAATTTAATTTATAAATAATTTTTTATTGATAAAAATGAATGTTTAATGTTATATACGTTATGAAAAATAACAAAAACTAATCGAAGATAACTATAAATAACAAAATAACTAACAAAAACTGGTTAGAATTTAATTGGGCCATACCACTTTAGAAGTGAGCCCAGTAATTGACCCTCACATTTCAATAATAAAAATCATTCTAAGGTATTTTATAAATATTTTAAAATAAATTTTAAACAAATATTAACCTGCTCATATATTTTTAATTAAGTTTTCATACTTACATGATGAATATTGCACAGATCAAAATGAGTACTTTGTAACATAAACTGTTAGGAAACTACCAAAAAAATAGTTTTTACACACATTTTAAACTTAAAAAATTTTTTTATTTAGTTAATATATTCTAAACTTTTTAAATTGCTGTTCATTAGACACAGAATAGATTACTTTAAATTAAGAATTTATTTTTTTTCTTATTTAAAATATAGTTTTTTTATTAATTTATAACAAAGTTGAAAAGTTCAGAAACTGGGCCAGGGTCAATTACCGGGTCTTTTACCTTAAACATTTTTCTAACATAGCAGTAATTTTATTAGGTAAATTTAATAATTTTAATAAATAATTTCTTCTTATTTGAAATTGAATTAACAGTGTAAATAATTTTTATAGCGTAATGATTTCCATAACAGTGAATTTCCTGTGTGAATTCAGATTCCTGTGTGAATTCAATATTAACAGCAAAAAATTATAGATCCTAGATATTGCTTGCATTAAAGTTGGGAATTTCAAAATGCAAACTATAGGGACCTTCAGTGGAGACCAATGTCCCCTGTGACCGCGGGATGCAATTCATATGTTTTTTTTTTACTTCCGAAATATCCAAGTCCACATAATGTAGGTAATAAATTACAGACAATTGCAAATCCCTAGAAACTAAGTATATATATATATATATATATATATATATATATATATATATATATATATATATATATATATATATATATTATTATATATATATATATATATATATATATATATATATATATATATATTATATATATATATATATATATATATATATATATATATATATATAGTTTCAGGTAATATTTTTCTGAGATTTTGAATATAGCGGAAAAATCCAATTTTAATCCAGTTATAGGACAGTAAATAATTACTACATTCATTCTTTCGGGATTTAATTAACTATCTGACCCGCGGCTTCACCCGCATTGAATTAACCCCCCCCCCCCTTTGTGTCTCCCCTTCTTCCTCCGGAAACCTTCAATCGGGATTAAACTGTCCCGACTAAAACTATTTCAAAATTATTATTATGTGTTCATAGTAAATAACGTTTGTATATTAAATTTTATCAAATTCGATTCAATCATCCTACAGGAACCTTTAATCAGGATAAGATTAGCCTATGCGTTAACTCAGGATTAATCATGTCTGTGTACCAAATTTTATCAAATTCGGTTTAATTATTTGGACATGATTTTGGAATTTCTTTTGCATCCCCTGGGAACATTCAATCGGGATAAAACTATTCTACGTGTTATTAAAATTCTTGCTACATGTGCTCACAGTAAATAGTGTCTCTATATTATATTTAATCGAATTCGATTCAGTCATCCCACAGGAACCTTTAGTCGGGATAAGATTATCCTATTTGTTAACTCAGGATAAATAATGCCAGTGTACGAAATTTCATCAAATTGAGTTTTGTTTTTTGGGGTGTGTCTTAATAATTGTTTTTGTATCCCTCAAGAACTTTCAACCGGGATAAAATTTAGCCCATGTGTTAATTTAGAGTATAAGGAGTTTGTATATAATATTTTATCAATATCGGTACAACCGTTTCAGTGTGATTGAGAACAAACATCCAAACATCTAAACATCTAAACTTTCATATTTATAATATTATTAAGATATTAATTTTTAGTTAAGTTACATATAAACCTATATAGAACTTAAACTTTTTTTTTTAACACGATTTAAAAATACTGAAAAATTTAAAAGGATAAAATATTTGTACCAAAATAAGTCATAAAATTTATTACGGTCTCGGAAAAGGTCAATTTTTTTTTTATTACACTTTTAAAATGTGAAGCCACGGGTGCATACTAGTTCGCTCCCGCGGTCAAATTTTAATTTCATCTTGAAAAAGGGTCGTAGGTTACTTCGCTCCCGGGATGTATACTAGTTCGCTCCCGCGGTCAATTTTTAATCTTATCTTGAAAAAGGGTCGTAGCTTAGTTCACAACTCGTTATCTACTGACTGTAAAATTAATTACCTAAATGACAATTAGTTAAATAACTGAACAATTAAGTTTTATTTGTTTAAAATTCGAATTTTTAAAAGCGTTCAAAATTACAGTTAATAATGGACATTTAGTGTGTTGTGTTTTATTTACGTTAGTTCAAATTTTATTTGTTTTTGATGCACCAAAATCAGTAGCGTATGGTAGGATTTAAAAAAAAGAAAATAGGAATTAATTGTATATAATTTTACTTTGTGAAAATCGGTAATGAATATGGTGAATATCAAAATTTAATTCCTACAATTATGTATATTATTCAACCTTACATTTATAATTATTCAAGTTACATTTAAAAATCTTTTTGTAATATTCATTATTTAATCTCCCCGCCCACTATTTGGTATCTACCCAAAACTCGTACATAAATAAAAACATTCTCATTTTGCTGTTCAATTTGTGTATATAGTTACGGGAGCGAACTAGTATACTACCCTTCAGGGTTTTATGACCGCGGGAGCGAACTAGTATATGGCCACGGGAGCGAACTAGTATACGACCCTTCAGGGTTTTCTGACCGCGGGAGGGAACTAGTGTGCGCCGGAAGCCACGACAGAAATTTTTTTGGTCAAGTTTCGTAAGAATTTCACATTAAGTCGTCTTCGAGATATTAACCGATCAAAACATCTAACGATATAGGTAGGATCTTTGTATTTAAATAAAAGTAGAAAAGTTAATGTTATGCTATCGCCACCGTGGGCCCAGGCCCACAAGGCCCGTGTCTACATTTGACTTTGAATAAGAGGTTTAGCAATGTAGTATGTAATACGACATATTTTCTACACATTGCCGATAATTTCCCTTTAGTACCGCGGTATATTCAATATTTCAGACAAAAAATTTAATATCTCTGTAAGTTTAATTGCAAATTTGGTACGTTTTACTTAATTTATTTATAATATGATCACTCCTTACTATACAGCCTCCAGCTACCAACATAAAACAATGCACATTCATCAGTTGAATTTTTTCTAAAAATTAGTATGACGAGCTGAACTCGTCATTAGTCATAAAGGGGTTAATTGAAACTGAAAAGAACTACATATACCGATATTCCATCTGTAAAATTGTGAATGGAAGCTGCAGGAAGTCTTTACTAGTCCAGTACATGCTCATTCATTTAGCCTCTGAATATTCTTTTATAATTTTCTTTTTTGATTGATAATTAAGTATCTTGATAAATTTTAGAAATAGATTATTAATACCCTTTTGTTTTTATTTTTATTTCAGGTAAGCTCCAATCGAAAATAGTTACATATTTGCTAGTTTTGTCATCTAAATTACGTAAGTAAGAGTTATATAGCTTTTTATTGATACGTATATTAACTCTCTGCCTCCAGTTTGTAGATTTGATTACGGTTTTACAAAATAACATTTCCACAAAAAAATAAAAAATAAATAAATAAAGAATATATTTTTTTTTTTAATTTAAAAACACTAGAAACGTTTTAGTAATAGTTTTTAATTTGTATTAAAGAAGGAATTGCCTTATTACACTTACACCTGACTATACTTGAAATTAACAAAAAATGATATTACTTCATTAATAAATTAAGTAAAATTAGACGTACAACCTTAAGTTACTATACTTAGTTTAATTAGTACGAAAACTAGCAACGTTTTCACCCCCCGATTTTAGCATGGCTCATAACCTCTTATAATTATCCTTCCTTTTAGCGAATTTCCAGAATGTAAATTCAGCTTTTACGGTCTTCCTCATGATACGACTTCTGCCCAGATACTGCCCGAGACTATGGCAGAAATTTGTTTTGAGGTCCCTAGAACCCGTCAATAATAATGCGATGTAATCTACCCTATTTTTTCCTTATATGGCTTGGATACCACACATATTTCGAAAAAACGCAAAAATACGTGTCCCCTATTTTTGGTGCTGTTTCTATTTATGATGCCAAAAACTTGATACATTGAACCATTCAGGCCGCACAAGAAAATTTACCCGCATTTTCACCCCTCCAGCCTCTCTTATTAACCCGGCCCTGGTTTAACCTATACAGGTGAATAGTTCTTTCGAAGAGTAACATTTCGTCAATTTAAAGTTTTCCTCTATCTCTTATAGTTTTTGAGATATCTTAAGAAATACGATTTGAACCCCCAACTTTAGGGGCTGGTTCCAGCCCCTAAACGTGGAAGATGGCCGATAAAAAAAAATCCGGGTCCCTTAGTTTTGCCTATTCTATACACCAGCGAAGTTTCATCAAAATCCCGAATTTTACTCTGCGTGCATTTCCTTGTAAGTTTAATTAAAATCAATAGGTCTGGCCTCGGGACCTTTACTTGTAAGTACACATATGTCTAATTTGGTTTCATTTACTGCATTTGTTTGATGATGTCATAGTACCTTTTGTTAATTTCAAGTATAAAAGTATAATGAGACAATAATATATGACTTCATTTTATTTTTGAATTTCCCGTTACGTTTCCCAAATTTTTGGTTAATATTTCATATAGTTATATGTAAATTAAATAGAAATTGATATTGTATATGGATCTGTAAATTCTGTGGCATCATAAAGTTATAGGAAATATATTTTAGCATACAAATAATAATATTAATAATAATAAATTCTCCTAGCTTTATGTATATGTATTACTTATTGTTACTCACTAAATAATAATTCATTAGGGCATAATATTATGTTTATGTATTATGATATTATTGAAGGAAACATTTTATATATGTATCAATTTAAAACATGTTAAGTGTCAGGATAACGTCATGTGCACACATAAAACACATATTTTACTACTTACTGAGTGTATAAAAACTATGTAGGCGTTATTACTGGTACACTATTTCATATTACAGATGTATGTATTGCTATGAAATATTATTTCATGAAAAATGCAACCATGCACTATTAAAATTCGTCAAGTTCGGTTGGACATGCATTGAGCCAAGCTTCCTTAGTGACTTGACTTTTTCACAACTTTCGAAATACATAATAAAAGGATTTAGCAAGATAAGTATAGCTAAATGACCCTCATAGCCGATGTCTGTAATATATGCAGTGACATCGATAGATCAAATGATTACCAAATATAGGGTCATTAACTCTTCAACTTCACTTATATTTGAGATATTGATGAAAATATCTGTGAATACGGTAATTTTTTAAGCACACTTTTCTTGTAAGCTATAATAGACAGGAAAATGAAACTGACGCCAAAATTTAGGCAATACTTGAGGCAATATTACATATTTTTTCGACATTTTTTATAGATAGAAAACTAGGTACATTTGGTCGGTGGCGTAGCTGAGGTGACTGGCGCCCCTAGCCAGACTTGATAGTGGCGTCCCCTCTTTGATAAGAAGAGGGGGCGGGATTCAGCAACTCAAAAAATCACCCCCCCCCCCGCACCTACAACCACATAGTACGTCTCCTTTCCTCTTTTGTACAAACTACAGCCACCTGAGCTTCTGGACAGGATTTATTGAATTTTATGAAATTACGCGATAATGATTTCCAACTTGTGGCCTAGTTTAAGACTAGCCAATCTAGCCATAATAATATATGTTAATTTTTATTTTATCTCACAAATCTGTCTAGGTTTTTGGGTAATTTTTTCAATGTTCTTGATATCAAAATCAGGTGATATACCTTGACAATTAAGCGAAATCGTCGTGGCGGCGCCCCCTGTTCCGGCGCCCTTGGCGGGGCATACCTGTCACCTGCTTGCTACGCCATTGCATCTAATTGCTTTATTTGTTATTTTTGTTTAATAGTGTCAAACCATCATTAGATAATTTGACTTATACGTATGTATTTTATTATGTATTTAAAAGTATTTTAGTTTAAACTTTAAAACTTTAAATTATTTTTATAACATCAGTCTTTAAAAACTTTAAATTATTTTTATAACATCAGTCTAATTAATTTGCTATGTACCCCCAGGAGCGCATATAAATTAGCAACTGCTGCAATAGAGGATAGACGAACATGTTGCCGCTAAAATCCTTTTTTAATCAATTTAAATATGGAGCCTCAGGACCGTGAAGAGAAATCAAGGACTCCAAGGACAAACTTGACGGGGCCTCCGTCAAATATCTTGGGCCATCCCGTCATATGTAAACACTAGTCAACACGAAAAAAAATTCCAAAAGATAAACTTGGCCAAGAAAATAAAACCTATTAGTTTCAGTTAAAAAAAAAAAAATACGGTTTGCAAACAAAAAAAAAATATATAATTATATAAAATAAGTATAATAATAATTAAAAGAACATAATGGCTGCCAAAATTGGAAAACTAACATCGACGATTCAGTATAAGCTTAACAGATGACAAAGTTAGTTAGTTTTATCCTAGTTTTATGAATGAGTTGTGGCCCCCTTCGGAACCGGCTGCCATCCCGTAGTCGGGTCTAAATATCCTTACTTTATCTAATATATAAAATTATTGTGTCACAGTGTTCGTTACCATACTCCTCCGAAACGGCTCGACCGATTTTGATGAAATTTTATATATACATATATTCAGTAGGTATGAGAATAGGTTGTTATCTATTTTTTATACCCCTAGGTGATAAGGGTGGTCCACCCCAAATTTTATTTTTAAAGCGGCTTGACCGATTTTGATGAAATTTTATATATATATATATATATATATATATATATATATATATATATATATATATATATATATATTCAGTAGGTCTGAGAATAGGTTGTTATCTATTTTTGATACCCCTAAGTGATAAGGGTGGTCCACCCCAAATTTTATTTTTATATTTTTTAGCTAATTTTTTTTTTTATTTTTTGTAATCGTATGGCAAGCGTATGGCGAGCGGAGCGAAGCATTACATAGAATTAACCTTTTATAGAATTTTAAACTGTTTAGCGAGCGAAGCGAAGCACTTTATTCTCGCACCTATTCTCAATCTCATATGATTTAAAAATTGGCTAAACTATTTTCAGCTTTATTAGTAAATATTGATTTGATTGTATCAAAATGATAAGAAAATATTAATTCAATCAATTATAACTACTGAGCCACAGCAACACGTGGCCGGGTTAGCTAGTATGTATATATGTATATGATGAATCATCTGCTACTTGGTCGCAATTATACTAAAATAAAGTTTGGTAACAATATTTGATATTAATTGATTCAATCTAGTATTTTAAAATATTATTAATATTAATTAGGGTTAAATTCTGTTGGTTTGATTTCTTGTAATGTATGATTGTATAGATCAGTCTGAGTCAGGGTTATTTTATATGTGAAGTATGTGAACTAATTTTATAGGAAGTAAAGAGAATTCCCTTTAATTGTTTTATTGTCATTTTTTAATGATTTTAGATCACCTTGGAAAAATAACATAATACATAGTAAATACTTTTTTCATTAATCATTAGTTGTATTAATGTATTATCAATCAATTATTTTTGTAAATAATTAAATTTCATATAGATATATTTGCTTAAATTCTTATCTACCATATTGAAAATATTTAACTGATCATTGTTCAGTAAATGTGTCACAAGGTTGTTGTATATTGTTTTGTAGTCTACACGTTAAAAACTGGTTTGTATGTTTTGTGTGCTCAGACATCGCAGATTCAGTTCGCAAAGAAAACCGACTTTAGATTTTCAACTATGACTAAGATATATTAATGGATACTTAGCATACAAAATATATGAAAAAATTCGCCATGTAAATGTTGAACATACATTAAATCAGAGTTCCCCAATAACTGGATTTTGTCACAATTTTCAAGGTATATTTTACGGTTTATCATATATAATAAATGAATAAATTGATTGCACCATGTCACTAGCATATATGTTATTTGTGACACTATGAGGACCAACTACGTGATCAAAAAAACATAACATGTTCTTTAATAAAAATAGTATATTTTTTAATAAGGGCGGGAAATTGTCGGTTGCCCACGAGAGCGAAGTTGATCGCACGATCGTAGTGCGCACATTCGCTCGAGTGGGCAATCGACAATCCCGCACAAATTGCACATACTATTTTTTATTACGAATTTCACATACTTTTGTCTATTATTATGACTGTTTTCTATTACTTTTTAAAATAATATTGTTGAGTGTTTGTCTTTTTTTCTGAATTAAATATTGTTTAAATTACTTTGTTGGTGGTTTCTATAAAAATAATTATAAAATATTTATTAAATGAAAAATCAAGAGGCGACTTTGCGTGTTTTATTGTCAATTTGCGTGTATACTTTCCGCTCACAAAAAGCATGTGAGAATAGTAGAGTGGTCAAACAGCTATTTTCTGTACAAAAATGTGTGTGCCAAGTTAGTAATAAAAAATATATGAGTAATAAAAAATATATTTTTTCTTTAAGGGGTTGGGGATAGTCAGCAATCTGAAAAAATTGAGTACTTTAAATAATTTTTTTTTGACAGTAGTTTAAATTATTTTATAAAGCAAATAATCCAGGCTTACATATATTATTGTTTTAATTTTATTTTAAAAATATTTAAAAAAATATATGTATTATAAACCACGTTATCGCCATACTTGTTGGACCTCGTCCTAATTTGCGATGGTCATCAAAACATTTTACATAGGAACTCCAATATAACGTACTCCAATATAACGTACCGAGTGGTGGGGTACCCCTCTCACAGATTTGAAGACGTGAGATTGTATTTGTGTCAAGGTATACATAATCGTCAATTCAGGGGCGTAGCAAATTTATGTGAGGGTCTGACAAGTTCCCATATTTTCTTACATACACACGTATAGCATTCACACATAGCCATAAGTACTTATACACAAATAAATATAATCAGTGTAAATATATACACATTTACAACTATGTGTGAACTTGTTCAAAAATATTCAGATTCCTGTGAACTTTTACAGTAAAATCAACACCAACAAACAATTACACCAATATAGAGACATACACGTACATATTATTTCACGTATATCCATACGTAGATAAATATGTGTGTATATACGAGTACACATCGATTTCACGATTTGATTGGTTATAGAAAAAAAGCCAGATAACAAATTTTGATGCAAATTCCAGAATATTCTATTCGGAAAATAGCAAAGATGTCGAAAAACCGACTTCACCATTTGATAGTCTACCAAAGAAGGGACTAGACAGCGGAACTCAGCAAAAGTTCTAGAAAGTTCTATTCGGGATCTAGCAAAGATATCGGGAAACTAATTTCACTATCGAACTGGTCTTCGAATAAAAGCATAAATAACAAAAATTTAGCAATGTTCTAGAATGTTCTATCTGAGAACTAGCAAAGATATCGGGAAACTAACTTCACTATCGAACTAGTCTTCGAATAAAAGCATAAATAACAAAAATTTAGCAATGTTCTAGAATGTTCTATCCGAGAACTAGCAAAGATATCGGGAAACTAACTTCACTATCGAACTAGTCTTCGAATAAAAGCATAAATAACAAAAATTTAGCAATGTTCTAGAATGTTCTATCCGAGAACTAGCAAAGATATCGGGAAACTAACTTCACTATCGAACTAGTCTTCGAATAAAAGCATAAATAACAAAAATTTAGCAATGTTCTAGAATGTTCTATTCGAGAACTAGCAAAGATATCGGGAAACTGACTTCAACATCGAATTGGTCATCAAATGAAAGCTTAAATAAGAAAAATTGAACAATATTCTAGAATGTTCTATTCGAGAACTAGTAAAAATATCGGAAAACTGATTTCACCATCGGATTTGTCGTCGAATGAAAGCCTAAATAACAAAAATTGAACAATATTCTAGAATGTTCTATTAGCAAAAATATCAAAAAAACCAATTTTATCACTCATCTAATTATTAAATAAAAGATCAAATAGCGGAATTTAACAAAAGTTAAGGTACTTTATTTAAGGAAAATGTAAATATTATACTTTTTTGCAATTGTATACGTTGGCGTAAATTTATAACTAAAACTTTTGTATAGCACCACTATTTAACCTTTTTCGCCAAAGAGCAATCTACTGATGAAGTCGCTTTCTCAATATTTTTGTTAGTTTCCGAATAGAATATTCGAGAACATTTCTCAAATTCCGTTATTTTGCATTTTCTTTGATGACCTATCCGATGGTAAAGTTTATTTCTTGATATATATTCTAGGTTTTGAATAGAATGATCTAGAACTTTTGCCAAATTCCGCTATTCAACTATTTCTTTAATGGCAAATCCCATAGTAAAGTTAGTTTTCCGACATCTTTCCTAGTTTCCGAATAGAATATTCTAAAACTATTATTAAATTCCACTCTTTGGTCTATTTTTCAATAGTTAACCAATAGTGAAGTCGGTTTTTTAATATTTTGACTGATTTCTAAGAAGAGTATTCTAAAATTGTTGTCAAATTTTGCAGCTTATGCATTTTTCTAGTATACTTGTACAATGTACAACAGTTGTGTATAGGTAGTTGCAAAGTTTCTGAGCGATTAAAGTCCACTTCCAGTTTTACTACAGTACTCCGTTAAATAAATGAAAGTAAGGGTCTACACCATTAAAAAAATCGTATTTATAAATACCAAAATACGTTATTATTACTATGTAAGGGTATTTTTCATAAAAAATTTTCCTGTTAGTATTTAATATTTTAAAATTGGTAGCGTTAAGTCGTTTTGAAACATTAAATTTCTTATCATAGGTATTTCTAGTTTTAATTATATTACATATTTCTTGTAGTTTAGAAACGTTTAATTTTTAATATTTCATACTTTCTGAACAATTTACTAAATATTGCAAATAATAAAACGGTCTACAATTTTCTCTTTTAAAGTCTGTATTTTTCAGTGGTTAATTAATTGAAATGTATTCAATTTTATTGAACTACCTGATACAGTCATAAAACCTGCGTAAAACCTACCTTTGTAAATATTGCTATTATTATGAATTTTTCAATAAAATCTGTTTATTAGTTTTACAAAATTTGTATGTTTACAAATAAATTTGTAATTTTTAGAATCAGTACTTTTACTTAGCTTTGGCTAGTCAAGTGGTGTACCTGCGAGATACAATTTTCGATATTTTAACAATTTTTTTTTAATTTATGGTATTCTTGATTATTATTATACTTTTTTATACCCTCTATTTTAATCGGGTTTTTATCTATTGATATTTAATTAATTTAAATATGGAAATGAATACGAGTATTAAAAATAAAATGTTAAGTCCACAAGCAAAACTTATCATTTTAAATGTGTTAGTGTTTATGAAAAGTGAAAGTGATGGTGTGAAAATCCCATTATCTCAAGTTAAAAATCGTGTTACTGCAGCTACGGGTATATCGCTGGCAACTTTAACTAGAATAGCTAGTGAAGCAAAAAAAAAAATGATGGATCGGAAGCTATTTTTGCTGAAAGAGAAAGAAAAAAACATGTAAAACATAAAACAGATCTGGACAGCTTCGATAAGGGAGTACTTAATAATATTATACAAAATATTTTTACGACGGAAAAAATGGTTCCCATATTGAAAAGCATTCATAGGAAATTTATTTAATTTAAAATTACTTATTTAAGTAGGTACATCATTGCATTACTATATAAATAAGCAAACTATTTCAAAATCGATTACTTTTTTTTACAACGTAGTGTATTTTTATAAATTGTATGTATCATTCAATATTACCTGAGTGAGAGATATAACAACTAATAGGGGGAGTTTAGACATAATTACTCTATATCCATCTTTATTGCAAAAGTATTTTATCTTCTTAATATAATAAAATATGTATATCTCTTACTAAAAATACATCTTTCCTTTTTGTTGGACTTTGATACCTCAAAAACTCTGCAACTAGTTATATATATATATGTATTTAGTTGAAGACGTGTGTTCTTGTAAACATGCATTTAAGTAAGTGTATATGAGTGTGTATATAAATAATGAAATGCGTATGTGTTCGCATATTATGTTTCTGTACCCCCTTAAAAAAATTTTACTGACGGCCCTGGTAATCCGATATAACGTACTTCCCCTTATTTTGTACCGGCCAGTACGTTATATTGGAGTTCCTATGTATTGGTTCATCTATAATCGATCAAATAAAAAAAAATCATTAGAATAATAGTTAATCTAGTGCCAGATCGAAGGATTTTTTTTTAAATCAAAATTTTTACTTTTTATAAACAATAAACCGATGAATTTTTCCTTGAAAATCCAAAAATAAATTATCAGAGGCCGTCATTTTGTATATTTTCACAAGAAAATCGGGCATTAAATTAATTAAACTAACGATTTTTGTTTGTTTGGCTGATTTTAGATGAACTAGTAAAATACTATGATGGTTACCGTAAAGCGCAACTTGTGGGACAAGATTCAACAAACATGGTGATAACTTGGTCAACAATAAATATTTTTTTTTTAAATTTTTGCCAAATAAAGTTAAGACATAATATTATAATAATTCTGTATTATTTATTTTTTAAATGGACTACTGACAAAAAAAATTATTTAAAATACTCAATTTTTACACTGCTGACTATCCCTAACCCCTTAAGAGTGTTGAATATAGTCCAGTGAACAAATATTTAGATACAGTAGAATTTTAACTAAAAGAAAGAGCATAAATTCCTCTTACAAGGAATGTTACGGAAGTGTACCCCTGCGATTTTGTTCATTTTAAGATATATTGTAGTACTTGACAAAGTAACAAACATATTTTAATTATACGTGCCCAATCCCATATTTAGGGGGTAAAACACCCCTTCAAAAATTTCCTGAAAAATCATATTTTGGTATTTTTCCCATACTAGCCCTTAAGCAATTTTGATGAAAAGTGGTCAAAAGATTTAGACTGAGGTTACATTACTACAGAATTTTTTTCACTGGGGTCACTTCATTTTTAAGGGGTGAAACACCCCTAAGAGTGGGTTTTTAAAAATTTTTTTAGGGAAATCATAGCTCAAATTCTTTAAAATTCTGTAAAAAGGCTACAGGTTATTAGTTAATAAATAATACGTGTTACTCACTGTAGTGGCGCGGAGTAACTGAGGGGCTATGGGGGGCCCTGTATGAGAACGAAATTTTTAATAAAAATTAAATATTTTGGGTTTTCCTCACTATAAAATTTATAAAATTTTCAAGATTAATTATCAATAAATTATTTAATTCTTTACTTTATTTTATGGCTTGTGGATCTTTTCAAAATGTGAATAAAAGAAGTTTTTTTGCCAAATACCGGTAAAAAAAGTGTCCTTTTAGTAGATTCGTGGAGTGTAAATTGTCCGATTACCATTAACGAATTAACATCTACAGACAAAGAAATAACAGTCATGATAATACCTAAAGGGACTACAGGGAAGATACAACCACTAGATGTATACGGATTCCGAATATGGAATAATTTTATCAAGCGGTTTTCGGATAGTATAATGCTACTCAATTACGATATCAATCTTCATTCTCGTAACAACATAATAAATCTGCAATCACTGATTCATAACCAATTTTCTTCTCCTCGATATCAAAAATTATTCCGTTATTCATGGTACAAAAGCGGATACATAAGTAAGAAACCAGAAAAATTTGAGAATCCAGTTGCCTTTGCTCTCCAAGAAAATTTGTCCCCCAAATGCGAAATTGAAGGTTGTGAAGAATTATCTATTATAAGATGTTGTTGGTGCACGAATTCGCTCTACTTAAGACACTTCTTTGAAGAATATCATTACTGCGTAAATTATTACCCATAATTCTAAATAACATTTTTTAATACTTCTATAATATTTGATAAATACATTGTAAAATACAGGCATACTGAAGCACTTTAACATCCGTTCACTGTACCACTATTCAACATCTACTCAAAATAATAAATAAAACTTAAATTATATTTTTACTTGTATATTCTTCCACTATTCTTCATAACCCATCACATTTAATTACAAGCTACAATCGAAAATTTTTTTTCATGATGCTATTTCAGTGTTTCAGAACTATCTATTTCAAGTCAAGGAGTTTGCCAGTTAACCTTATTTTTGAGATTTTATAAATTTTATAGCGAGTAAAATCCAAAATATTTAATTTTTGTTAAAAATTTCGTTCTCATATAGAGCCCCCCATAGCCCCCCAGTTACGCCGTGCCACTACAGTGGGTAACACGTATTATTTATTAACTAATAACTTGTAGTCTTTTTATAGAATTTTAAAGAATTTGAGCTATGATTTCCCTAAAAATTTTTTTAAAAACCCACTCTTAGGGGTGTTTCACCCCTTAAAAATTAAGTGATCCCAATGAAAAAAATTCTATAGTAATGTAACCTCAGTCTAAATCTTTTGACCACTTTTCATCAAAATTGCTTAAGGTCTAGTATGGGAAAAATACCAAAATATGATTTTTTAGGAAATTTTTGAAGGGGTGTTTTACCCCCTAAAGATGGGATTGGGCACGTATAATTAAAATATGTTTGTTACTTTGTCAAGTACTACAATATATCTTAAAATGAACAAAATCGCAGGGGTACACTTCCGTAACATTCTCTGTTAGTTACAATTTATCTCTTTTTATTGAATATAAAAGATATATAATTATCTCTCTTTCATTTATTTGTCAGTGTTGCCTTGGTTAACATTTAAAATATTTGTAATCCCCTTACCTCAGAATTCCCCTTAAAAAACTTTCTTTTAGTTAAAATACTACTGTAATTATATTAGTATTATGTGACATTATCTGTACTCAACACCAAAAATATGTGATAGTAAGTTTTATTTATTTTCCAGCATTTCTGCTAATGATCTAGTCTTGGTTTTTAAGGGATATTTTCTAGTTCATACCTCCGAAAGATACTTTTATACAAAATTTCATCGACTGGAGAGTCAATTAACTGGCGAAATTTTAGTTGCCTATAGTTTCAAAACGAGTTACCAACGCAACTTACGCGAAATAATTTTAATTAATCTGTGTAATATTTCGTATTAATCTTTCCTCTTTTAGACGGAGGAACGGACAGAAATAACGAAATCTTAACAGCTCCGAGATTTTCCTTGAGAACTCCGACAAAAATATATTTCAAATAGAGTCAGTAAATAATTATGACAAAAATTTGAAACTTAACATGTTTAAACAACTTAGGATTTATTGACAAATTAACTTGTTTTAAAAGTCGCTTGCTTATGTTATAATTTTAAAGCTGGTCTAATCACCTAGATAGTGTTTAGACCAACTTAAAAAATTTAATCTATTTTTGACTTTATAATTTTCTTCAATAAATGAAAAACTATGACGTAGGAATGTTCATCTGTTTTTGGATTAATGATGAAATAAACTCGTATCTATGTGGCAAATTATAATAATTTTTATTGTCTTAATTCAAAAATTATTGCAGATGTTTTTCAGTTTTAATTTTTATGCTGTTTCAATATAATAACAGGTGTTATATTAAAAGAAACCGTTACTCTTGTTACAAAAAGGACACTGTTACACATTAACTGTTAGGCCGGGCGCACATTGAGACGCAGTTAACGCAGACAAGGCAGCGCAGGTTCTGTGACTCTTGTTGTAGAACGGGACAGCGCGAAATGAAACGCAGAGCAGAGCAGAGCAGCACTACGTCGCACGAGACCGATGTGGCACTCGTGAATGTGGCACAGAAACTGCGCGAAATTGTAACACGTTCTCGAGTTTTAGTTGGTTTTATTTCACCGAAATGAAAACAATTGAAAAAATTGAAGAAAAACATTGTTGCTCTGCTCGGCTTTTAAATTCGCGCTATCTCGTTCTACAACAAGAATCACAGAAACTGCGCTGTCCTGCCTGCGTTACTGCGTCTCAATGTGCGCCCATCCACACAGTTTATTTCTCATGCTTTCCTGCCCTGCCCTGCCTTGCCCTGTTCTGCTCTGCCCTGTCCTGCGTTTACTGCGTGACGCAGCTCAATGTTCACCTGGCTTGAAGGTTCGTTCATATCTGCAAACACTGAATAGCACAGACATATCGTGACAGGCACGACATTTTCAAAAGTATTCATAAAAACAGACAATTAATATGCTGCCCTGATAGTCACTAAGAGCGGGTAGATACGTATGTATATGTATACCTAGTCTGTATCAACGAATTACAAAGATTAATTTATGAAAATCTGATAATATTTCATCACTAATACAGTGAAGATTTTTTCGTAACTGCATTATTACTGGAGGAAGAAGAAAATTTCCTTTCTTGCTGCATATTTCTTTTGATTGTCGCTATATTTCTTACCAGTAGTATCGTGCAGAAATGTATATAACGTAAGAAATTCGATAAATTTTTGTTATCCAGTTATATATTTCTTGCATTTTTTAATTATCTCAAGCAAAGAATAAGATTTAAATATACATAACCAAAAGGAAATTTAATATGTTCTGTATATGGGATACTCACAATACGGAACCCTAATTGTGCGAGTTCGACTCGCTCTTGACTAATTTTTTTAAAGATATGGTGGTTTTTCAGTTTTACAATTTTACTGTTATAATTACATTAACACATGACTGTAACTTGTGGGTAGCAGCCTGTGTTTTATACTGTATACTGGTAAAGTACTTATGTAGAAATCTAAAAATTAGGTATAGGTATAGGGTAAAAGCCCCCTTTGTGGAACGGTATCTAATTATGAACATTTACATATTAATGAAGTTATTTCTGAAAGAAACGTCTGATAACAAAAATTATTATTAATAGAATGATTGTTTTTCAATTTAAATTCACCTCGCGTTTAAAGTTTCCTTACTTAATTAGAAGAATAAAAGAAATAAATATGTAAATGTCAAAACTGTTCCAGTATTAGATACCGTTCCACAAAGGGGGCTTTTACCCTATGTATGAAAAAAAAGTTAAAACTGCCTAAATACAGCTAAATCTTTTTTTTTATGCAGTGGATAGAAACCGCATAAAAAAGTTGCACAAAAGAGTATACATTCAGAAACTTAATAAATAGCTACAAAAAATATAGTTTCATTCCAATTTGTAAAAAAAGAATTTTTTAAGCGATGAATCGAGACCACGTAAAAACAATTTCATAGAAAATACATAACTCGAAACGCTTAAAAACTCACGATTTCCTTAGAAACTGCTTTTCCCAACAAGATAGGGCATTGATTAACCCATAAGAACATTTTATTTCATTTTTATAATTATAATATTATGAAAATTGTGGTAAATACAATGAATGTAAAGTGGTACTGATTAAGGGGTTACAGGTGAAAAATTGAGTATTTTAACACTATGAAGCCCGAGCACTTTCACAGTAAACTTCCCCGGAAACCGACAATATTTTTAAAGAAACTTTATATCAAAAAATATTGTATATAAAATGATTCAACATGTATATATATGTGATACGTACATACATATATTTGACATTCAAACCCATTCAAATCAGAGAATTCAGAAAGTTTAGATAACAAACTGGTAAAAATAAATTCAAAAAAAAAAACATACTTTTATTACTTTTATTAGTTTTTATATTGTTTATTTTAAAATTTTTTATAGAAACTAAGAGAGAAGTGTGTGTTGGAGTTTGTGTGAGTTGAGTACATAACATCGGTGTGGTAACATCACACATATACATAATGCGTAATCAATTAATCATTGATCGCAATCGGCCTGTGCAGTTGCTTTGATTATTTTCGGATGCCGAAGCCGTGGGACTGAAAGTGTTAATTAATTTTTTTTTTTTGACAGTAGTTTATTTTATAAAATAAATAATACAGAATTGTTATATTATGTTTTAACTTTATTTGATAAAAATTTTAAAAAAAAGTATATTTATTGTAGACCAAGTTTTTGCCATGTTTGTTGGTCCCCGTCCGACAAGTTACGTTTTGCAGTAACCATTATAATATTTTACTGGTTATCTAAAATTAGTCAAATAAACAAATATCGTTAGTTTAATAGTTAATCTAGATCGAAGCTTTTTATTTTCTTGTGAAAATACACAAAATGGCGACCTCTGATAGTTTATATTTTTGGATTTTCAAGGAAAAATTCCGTTTATTGTCGATAAAAAATACGAATTTTGATTTTAAAAAAAAAAATCCTTCGATCGGACACTAGATTAACTATTAAACTAATGATTTTTTTTGTTTGATTGATTTTAGTTGAACCAGTAAAATGTTGGACGGGGTCCAACAAATATAGCGGATAAAATGGTTTACAATAAATATATTTTAGCGAATTTCCAAAACTGGAAATTCAGCTTTTACGCCAGGTGTCATGGTGCGACCTAAGCCCGAGACCATATCAGAAATATGTTTTGAGGTCCCTAGAATACGAAAATGATATTCACTAAAATTTATATATATATATATATAGGGTTATTCCACGGTCACTCACGTTACATTTTACTGCAAAACTGAGGCAAAACCACTAATTTTATATAGGAAGAATTGCAAAATAACAATATATCTTTCAGTAAAACCTTTCTTTATTAACTAAATAATTTTATTTAATAAAAAATAAAAAAGGCAGGCTTATGAATATATTTAAAAAAGTGTCTTATTTTTCTGGTAACTCATGTTACACATGGAGACATGGTGTTCGCAGTCATTTAAGTTGGGGTTGAATCTCTGTTCTATTTAATTACTGTATTTGATTTAAAAATTATACAAAGATAAAATGAATTCTCTTTATTTAGTTCAGATTAAAAGAACAAGCTTCTATGTTAAAATAAAAATTTTAAAAATTCTAAGAAAAGTCACTCATGTTACACCACTTTGGTCACTCACGTTACTTGTACAAAGGTCCATATCATCCACATATATTTCTTAAGGGAAATGAAAAAATACTTAAAATTAACTGACTAATTAATATTTCACTGATAATTATTACAACTGGGCACTCAAATTAGGTATTATTACGAAAATAAATCATTTTCAACGTACACGAAAATACCACGAAATTTCGGTGTAAAACCGGGGGAAGTGGGGGCAGGGAAATGTGGAATCCCTAAAAGACACATTCCGGATACTAACTCAATACATATACAAAATTTCAGAGTTATGGGTTTTTTTGGGGGCCTGTAAGCGTGACACAAACAACGAAAACGTTGAAAAAAACATGAAATTGTGGCGTAAAAATGGTGGAGGTGAGGGTTAAACATTGTAACCGCCCAAAAGCACACTCAACGTACCAACTCTATCAAAATACAAAATTTCAACTCCCTAGGGTAATTCTGGGAGGCTATAGACGTGTCAAATTCCCCAAAAATAGTTTTTCCGCTCTCTACTACCTCCAAATCGCACTTGGAAGCGAAAGTTTGGATATATTGTGTACCTATAATAGACCAAAACGTTATACCCAACTGGTTTAGGAAAGTTTGATAGTTTTGGCGTCCCCTACGACTCCCTAGAAGGATTCAAATTTTGTAACATGAGTGACCGGTCACTCACGTTACACATTTCAATTTCTTATATAATATTCAATTTGAAACATAATGTCGTATAAGCATGGGTTTAAGCATCAGGCACTTATGAACAAAGAAAGTAATATTACAAGTATCAAATTGAAGAAGTGTATCAAGCCTAATACTAAAAAATGTTCTTTTTGGTCACTCATATTACAAAATTTTGAGGCTATCTTTGTTGTCAATTTTTTTAGTGATATTGTTGAATGTTTCGGGCGTGCTTCATATGTAACAAAGGTGTACACACTTAATATTAAATCATATCATTGTTTTCTATATATTTCGCGAGAATTCACAGTTATTTAAAAATTATTTGCAACACTTTTCGTGAAGCGGTACATCAAGTACAGCAAGACAGTGAAAATTTTACTCTAATTGTCAAAAGTCACAACTGATATCTATAATTTCGGTGTTGTCAAGTAGTAAATTTTGTTTAGTCTGTGCTCTATTTGACTTACTTTAAATAAACCACATTTAATTTTTTGCATTTATGTCGCATTTTCATGGAATAACCCTATATATATATATATATATATATATATATATATATATATATATATATATATATATATATATATATATATATATATATGTATCCGCGCGATAACTCTCGAACGAAACGTTTAATGCTTATGAAATTTTGTGTGCGAATTCGATTTTCCAAATCGTTGGATGAGTTCGTTAGCCAGACACGTCGGATGCCCAGAAGTAGGTTTTCCGGGCGTTTTTTGTCAACAAAATGAGTTTTTTGCCAGAATTAAGCAATTTTTCAAATTTTTTTTTACACCAAGCCCTAGTAAAAGGTAAAATTCATAAAAAATGTTTTTATACCGTTGCTCTAAATTGCTTACTTTTCGAGAAAAACTAGGAAATATGTCGTTCTCCATTTCACTCGCACTCGCATTCTTTTTTTTTCTGTCTCATTTTTTACGAGCTAAATTCGAAAAAATCCGCTTTTTAAGTAGCATGTGATGATTTTTTTAATTCAATTTAACGATTCGGCTATATTCTTTTTCTTTGTCAGTTAAATGTTTTTATAATGTATCTCTATTCCATTTTTTTTTAGATAAAAGATCACGGCGCAGTTTTTTATGTGATATGATCAGAATTTAGATGATGTTTACACCTTCCTAAAATTAATAAGAGCTTGCTACAATCGCATAAAAATTACGTTAAATCATATTCAAACAATAATATTTTTACGTAATTTTCTATCCAAATGACAATACTACGTTATAATTATATGTATAAACCCATCATTTTAGTGGTAAATAAATTTGCACATTCAGTTTTTTTTTTTTCTTTTGACAACAAAACAAATAATTTTAAATTTTGACAAGTTGTATCATACATTTTTGAAAATATTAAATATTTATTTTTTTAAGGAAAAAATGTATTAAAGATCTGAAATTTGTTTAACAAAAACCATACATCTGCTCGTTTTACCTTAAAAATCTCGGAAAATAGAATATTTTTCAATAATTAACTCAGAAAAAGCATATATGAGGTAATTTTCATGATATTTTTTTGAAAATTTCAAAATAGTAGGGTTACAATGTTTTTTTTTTTAATTATTTTGTAGAATTTGGTAAACACACATCGTAAAAAGTACTCGCCTTGAAAAAATCAAACAAGTATTTAAAAAAAAAATACTATTTCTTAAAGAAAATATTAAAATTATGTACAAATGCCGTCCTGACCAACTGATATATTGGAACCGATTTTGAGCAGCTGGATTTACTACAGGCAAAAGCTCATAGTGAATACACACATTTTTTAACATCCTTTTGAATTTTGTAATTCAATCATTACAAATAAAATCTAAATAAAAAAAAATCTATATGACCTGTTTTTTCTCAATTTTCTAGCATCAAATCTAGCGATAATTAACTAGCGAGTGATTGTATTGACCACACATTTTAATGTAAAATATATTAATTTTAACCGGCTTCAAAATAACGTTTCGATTTTAACAATAAAAATATTTAAAAAAGTGTTTAAGTTCTGGCAAGATTGTCAAAAAGGGACTGAAATATTTTTAGATATTGATATATAGAAAAAATATTAATGTGTTAAGTACTTACTAGACTTATAAACTTTCATTTTCGTATACGCTTTCGGTTTCGGATATTTAATTATTTCGGATATCGGTAGTTTTAGTTACGGTTACGAATATCCATAACATCCCTAATGTAAATGTTTGTCAATCCAACTTCATCGAGAGAAAGTTAATTAGGTATTTACGATTTTCGGAAGAACACGTATATAAATTTTATAAGTACGTATTATCATATAAACACATTTGGTTTGCAATTTTTTAATAATTAGTTTCTACGCTACTGAAATTATCTATCCATTTGAAAATTGGGATCCAGTGATGTACATTGACACTACAAAAGTGTGGGTGAAAAATTTCATTTTCACTTTTACTGAAATTATGTCATAAATTCATATTTTCAGAATTTATTCATTTGACAGAAAAATTCTAAATTATTAAAAAAGCCAAATAATTAATAACAATTAAAATAAAAAAAAAAAACAGAAAACATTTATTTATATTTGCATTTTTATAAAAACATGTAGGTATTATATTTTATATGCACTTTAACTAAAATGTCAAATTTCACACCTTGTTAATTTTCAATTTCACTCATAATGTGCTTAAAAATCAAAACTTAAAGTTTATAACATTCACAATCCGTGTAGAGTGTCCATACGTCTTGGTTTTCCCGGATTTGTCACGGTTCTAGCTCCGTTGCTCCGGTGTCCCGACAGACTTTTTCAAGACGTCGGTCGATTTGTTTCGAAACTACTAATTTTTCATCATCTAATAAGTACACAATTTTTCATTTTAAATAATGAATAGTTCAGTATCATATTAAAAGATCAACAGTAGATTCATTTACAACCAAACCTAAAAATATTTAAAAAAAATTAATTACTAATTAAATTTTCCAAGTTTTTTCGATTTTACCTTAAACACGAACTTCCAAAAAAACATTTTCTTTTCTTAACTTTCCATCATATATGTATCTACATAAATAAATTGTAATATTATTTTGCTTGCTTTTATGATACTGAAGGTACTGATTCCTGAACAATTAAAAATTAAAATGACTGGAATTTTATTCGAACTTTTAAATAAAGTAGTTAACTAACGCGCTAGATAGATAGCGCCAGAATACAGAAATTGCCAACATTTAAATGTTCATGTTTCACATTAATACAAAATAAAATACATTAATACAAAATAAAATTGTCTAAGAAGCTCACTTTCATAAGAAATTTTATAAAAATTTAAAAAATATATATTTCCTAGAACAGGGGGCGACTTATTTTAAAAAAAAATTAATATTTTAAATAAAGAGCCATTAATAGGTATTCTATACATATAATACAAATGTAACGAGACCGTTTCTGTATAGGGAATATTTTTTAAAAATTGTGCAGATACTGTAAATAGTTATCGATGTAGATATCAAAACAGCGATTTTTTAAATTTTTGTCTGTCTGTCTGTCTGTTCGTCTGTTCACGCATCACACAAAAACTACTGGATGGATTTTAATGAAATTTGGTGTGCCGACAACTTATTACCCGGATCAACATCTAAGATACTTTCTACTTCGAGAAAATGTCTCATTCCCACGGGAAAATGGAAAAACCATGTTGAGCATGTGCATACAGTACGCAAAAACTATTGAACGGATTTTGATGCAATTTGGTGTGATGATAACTTATTACCTGAGTCAGCATCTCAGATACTTTTTATTTCGGGAAAGTGGCTCATTCCCACAGGAAAGTAAAAAAACTTTTTGAGCATGTGCACATATTACGCGAAAACTATTGAACGGATTTTTATGAAATCTGGTGTAGTGATAACTTATTACCTGCGTCAACATTTAGGATACTTTTTATTACGGGAAAATATTTCCTTCCTTCAGGAAAATTCAAAAATTATTTTGCTTATGTGCATGTATACTTAAAACTATTGTTCTATGCGAATGCTTTATAATTACTATACTTATATACTTGTCATTTATTAAATTAAATTTACCATAATACAAAATTTCTGGAGACTAACTCTATTTTAAATTAATTTAGAAATTTCGAAAATTTAAGTGCCTATATATCCGAAAAATTCATTTTGGATGAAACTTGTTATATTTATAGGATAGATACTAGTTTGGGATGCAAATATAATAAGACAATAAAACGTTGGAAGTCCAAAAATTTTGTATGAGTTCTCCAGTCAGACACGTCCAATTCCAAAAACCTCAAAAAAATGAGTTTTTTGCAAACAATTTGCCAAAATTTAAAAGTTTTTCCAATTTTTTTTACATTGTGGAAAGAACCAAGAAAGACACAGAAAATACATTTTGAACCATTATTCTAGGTAAGCGGGTTTTCGAAAAAAAGTAACTTTTATGATTGGAAATTCGCTATGTTATGCAGATGCTGCGACAGGGGTATTTTTGTAATATTTTTAAAATAAAGCAATATAATAAGCCCGTATTATTTGTTTTATAGAATAATTTAATCAATAGGTAATTTTATCAGAGTAAATTATTATAATTAAAGCTTATGTTTTCTTTACTTTCCCTTGCTTTTGATTGATATTATGCACACTAATTACCATTTTCTTAAAAACCGCATAAAAAATCACACAAAAAAGATCGCCTAAAAATATATTCAACTGTACTTACATTTGCCAAGAACTTTACTTGTATATTAGGTATTAGGTGCGTAGACAGTTTTCAAAATTATTGTAGTAATATTTCTTCTTTTATGACTTTTAACGAAAAATTGTCAGCATCTTTTTTTTTCAAGTTTGCCAAGAGCAATTAGACACATTTAGAAAAATTACCAAATAAAATGTAGTTTTGTTTTAATGTTTTAATGTTTTACTATTACTTGTATTTGGTTGGTTCCGTTCCATTTTTATGATTATAGTTTGCCGCGTCGTTAACTATATATTATCATTCATTTGTCTTATATTCATCCATACATATATGTATAGTACGTTACATCTTTTTATAGTTCAATTGTTTCGAATATAAAAATAGATAAGTCATACATTTTCATATGTTACTTAATTAATTAAGTACATACAATTTATGAGCAATCAGGGCCATATATGTATGTATGTACCATGAACTGTTAACATACAGTTGTTGGCAGAAATAAAAAAAATTATATTTCCGTACACTGGATGGAGTATTTTATATTTAGTTATTTTTTTTTAAACGAATTAATCTTGAAATGCCCTTTATTCCAAGGGAATATCATGAAAAACAGGTAGTAGAGGACTACCTACTTTTTTTTACTACTTTTTTTTAAACGAATTAATCTTGAAATTCCCTTTATTCCAAGGGAATATCATGATAAACAGGGTAAAATAGAATGGTCATATTATTGTGCTACTGGAACGTACCAATCTCATGCAAGGTGCCAATCCCACGTTCGGTCTGTCCTCTCAATGAAAGTTGATTATAGGGAAGCCGTGAAAGTATAGGTAAGTAATTGCATTCGCATGTTAAAGCCAAGAAGATGATTTTTCATGGCTGTATCATTATTTTCATATATTTATTTCCTACATTTGAAAAAAGTATCAAAATGATGAAAATTTTACATGTATGAAATTGTGTTTAATAGAGAATTAAGTGGATTGTTAAGCAGTATTTTATTCCCTTATCTATCTTTTAAGATTATAGGATATAGTAAAAGCGATTATACTTAGCTCGTGCAAAATAAAGATTAATATATCTAAATAGTATGAATAGAAATTACATAATAGGGTTGTGCGGGGTAAAAAAAGACAAAATCAAATCTTTTCATTTTTCATGTAGAAAATATAAGAATTTTTAAATGAAAAAAATACTGTATGATGTTAAATTGTTTGTATTTTAAGATTTTGCCTGTTTTTTCACTCAAGCTAATGGCATAAATCTATAAAAAAATAAAAACCTTGTCTTTTTTTTACCCGCCAAATGGGGTAAAAAAAAGACAGTGGAGGGTAAATAAAAGACAGACCTCTAACTAATAGGATACTGCAAGTACATGATTTGAAGGGTAAAAAATAGACAGCTTGGGTAATTAGCAGTACAACACTTTTTATTTCACAACTCTATCTCTACTACAAAATTTTTTATAGATATATTTAAATTTTACGTATTTTACCAAAAACTTTAGCTAAGATTAAGCAGTAACAAAAGTCAGAAAAAGTTAACTGATGCAAAAGCTTGACTCACAGGAAATTCCTTTGGACTTTAAATATTAAAATAATTTTTATTTCACAAACGTACAACTAATACAAAATTTATTGTAGTTCATTAAAAAACCAAATATTACACCACTTTACATAAAGTAACAAAAAAAATCAAAATAATCTATGAATGTGTTAAAAATACTAAATGTGTGCAGTAAAACATAGTTATACATTATAAAAACATAAACAAATTTTCATGGGTCAAAAATACAAAATTTTCAAATGAGCTGAAATTGATATCCATGAAAACCGTCTGCTCAAGTACTAACAAAAAAATTGTTTTATTGAACAATTAGTATTTTTTTAATCCATAAAATATACATAAACATGCCATTATCTAGTTTTAAAATGAAAATTCTTGTCAATAATTTTTATTTTTTCTAAATGTAAACACCTTGTTTTGTCTTCTTTTTACTCCACTTTTTTCTTTTTTTTAAACATATAAAAGAAAATTACAAGCAGTCGGACCATTTAAATAAAACTTTGTACTTTACATTACCAAAGCATATAGAATAACAAGAAAAAAATACAGCACTCTATCTTATCAGATTTTTTACTTACTGAAAGAGTTTATCGTCGCGGAATGAAAGTTTTTCGCTCATGAATAATAGAGGTTTGGGCGAAAACTTTTTTATGTTACAAAGCCCGTTCCAAAAAATAATTTTCTGGCCCAGACAGCTTAAAATACTAATGTATTTTGTTGCAATATTTTTTATTTTTTGAATTTAACACTGTTGAGTTTAATATAAGTATGTCTTTTTTTTACCCCGCTCGAGCAGTGGTCTTTTTTTTTACTCCGCCCAACCCTATATAGCGTTTTGTCCTATTTGATACCCCATCTAGTTCCACCTACGAGACAGAACGGAAAAAATGCTTTCTTGTTGTATTTATATGTTTTATGAAGACGCTAGACTTTTTTCCCTTTGTTTAATTTGGGAGACTGATCATCAAAGGTAGTAGAAATAATTTAAAAAAAATCTTTATTTAAGAAACTCTGAGTTTTATTTATCATTAAATCTTAACTACTCTGCCTTGCCCCACCTGTCCTTTGCGGGTTTTTCCGACACGCTCTAATAAGTTTTCTTTTTTTTTTTGATGTAAGTATTAATTTTACATTTTCGTATTCAGTAGTTCTTGAATGAGTAGATATTACGTAATATAACGTGTATTACAATGATACTTCGATATAAGACTGCTTGGGACAAGTCCAGCTTGGTATAATTATGTCCATGTTTGGTTGCAAAAAATTCGTATTAGTAAACAACCTTCGATTGGAATACGGTTCTGCTGCGAGAACTGATATGAACCAAAATAAGTCGCAACAACTACATTGCTTTTGTTTCCCTTTCGAGACACTTTGTTTGTAATACTCGTACGTTCTATTTTGTACAAATCAAGGCTTTGTAACGGAGATACCGGAGACATTATGCCTTATATTATCAATGAATCTTGGTCCTTTTGGTGGCTGGACGTTAACACTTGGGACTTAATTACAGAAAAGGAGTAAAAAAAAATTAAAATCTGCTCACAAAATTGAAATTTGAGTCAAGACGGGTAGTAATGTAGGGGGTCTTTAATGAATAAATTCCTTCTTCATGATAAAGTTTTGGCGATTCCTGAATTCGAAGTTCATTTTGGGGAGATGAAGTAAAAAGAAGCATAGAAACTAATCAATGTAATAAGAGAATTAATATAGTAAAATATACAGATTCAATCCAGTATGGACAAAGAAGACTTAGTCTCTATTTTTGATACGACCAGAAATGCAGAAAGTTAAAAATATTTCATTCAAGCTGAAAATCACTCTAACCAATATTTAAGAAAAGAAACAGACATGTCATATTTATAAAAACATAATCTTTTCATTGTTAGTACTGAATGTTACATACATAGATTTAATTCCTTTCTATGAGCACTTTTTCCACAGAAGAATTGAAGTTAATTAATTAGCTAAAATCACAAGTTTAATTTAGTGTGGATAAAACACTTAGGTTAACTTAAGTTAATAAGTGGGCAAGTAGGCTGAGGGAGAAATTACGGAGAAAGATTCAAAAGTTATCACTATAATGTTACCACTTGTTTATAAACAAGTACCTACTGTTAACAAATGATATAAACTTATCTGTAAATGTCGCAGAGAGTTAGGAGAATAAATAGAAAGGAGAATAAATCCAATTAGGAGAATAAATACAAAGAGAAATAAGGTTTAGGTCCGATTTACATTAACGCTCTGCTCTCACTCCGATGTCACTCCGCTCCAGGTTCGATAAAATATTCTTACACAATAAACAATGAGTGTATTCACATCATCGCTCTGATATCGGTCCGATATCAGTCACGGTTGGCTCTCGCTCCAATGTCACTCCAATATCAATACCACTCGGGTAATATTTTATCGGAGCGATATTAGACTTGTTATGGCTTGTACCTATAGTGTAAACACTTTTTTGATTCCACTCCACTCCGCTTGCATTCAGTTGTTATGAAAAGATATTTGTATCGAACTGGTAGTGTACCCAGAGTGGCATTATAATTTGAATAGAGAACGAATAGGTACCAGCATGATATCAGCACTGTAATGTGAACACAACAAGATTATATCGAACCGGGAGCGTAGTGATATCGGAGTGAGAGCAGAGCGTTAATGTAAATCGGGCCTTAAACAATTTGCAACTTCCCTATTAATATACACACTATTGCAATATTCTTATCTGCATCTGTACTTTTATATTATTTGCATTAAGTACATGTATTGTAATATTAGTCTAATTTATTACACATGGCTTACACGAGACACACTCATGCTACTAATAATAATATATTCGTAGTTTATGTAGCTTCCAGAACCGAATTGTATCTAGGCGCGGCCTGTAGGTTTTAATACAAGGTTAATTTTATTTAAAATTATTTTGTTAAAAAATGAAATAGGAAAAAGCTATTTCGTATTTTAAAATTGACATTTTAAGAGTATTATGAATAGGTATGGTCCATTTCACTTAAATTTAACCATGCTTCATCACTTATTTTTTTTAAATAATTACCGTCTTCTTGGCTTTATCTCTCTCATTATTGCACTTACGTAAATTTTAAAATTGCAGTTTGTTTTTAGAAATGAATAGAAGATTGATTTGTTTTGAATATAAGAATTACTTAATTTTTCAACTTTAACTCATGATCAATTGTATTTGAAATAGGGTATAATTGTTTTTATATTTTTTATGTACCTTGTCAATTTTTCATATTCTCTTTCTTATCAGATGGTATAATAGTAAATTTTCTTTTATACATAATATACCCGTATATAATTAATTAAGGGGGACCACTAGTGTGACATTTTGAAAAAATTGGAAATTTTTTTTCGCATATTTCGATAGTCTATACCTTTAAAAATAACGTACTAAAGCTTCAAGTGCATATCTCAAATAGTTTTTGAGTGACAGCCATCCGAAGAGCGGATTCTGATTTTCATTGTTAACTTTGAGGTATTGAGAAATGTATGAAAGTTGATAGTTCGGGAGTTTCTGGACGTGGCTGCCAGTCACATGTTGTGGAGCAGCTAGACCCTAGTACATTTAAACGACTCATTTAGATTTAATATGACCGGTATAGTGAGTACTCGTAACTAATTTTATTGTTAGTAAAAATTATCAGTGATTAAAATTAAAAGGCAAAGTAAAGAAAAACTACATTTTTCAAATTTGCTGCAGTTATAACTCGAAGACAATTCATCCGATCGATGTGATTCTTATTGCCGCTTCTTTTATATATGTTTCTTCGTGCCATGAACCTCCATTTTTCCGATCGAATAAAAAATGTAATTTTTGCAGGCCAAAAATCATCAGATTTTCGCGCAAATTTTAAAACTTTTTTTTTTAAAAAAAAATTACGCCATTTTGTTAAATTTCAACTTTCTTTTTTCGATTGATGTTCATGACACGGGCAATATCTTCTAGCTTAATAGGCTTTTTGTTTTTTTTGATTTCAGGCACTGTGAAGGTCGCTATCACTGCAGCATTGGGGGAACTTTTTTTGAGCTTTGGGAAATCGCAAATAACTCACTGAATTTCCAATTTTTGGGTCCAAAAATTTTATTATGAATTTATTATATATCAACGAATATGCCCTTAAAATATTAAAACATTCTGTTCAGTAGTTTTCTTTAAAAAAATTCCCAAAAATCACCTTTTTTCAGGCGATCACACTAGTGGTCCCCCTTAAAGGCAGAAAATTTGACAAGTCATGTCTTATTGTCTACAATTATTTTGATAAGAAATAAATAGGTATTTATGAAACAAGTCGCAAAAGTAAGGTGTTTTTTTTTTTTTTTGTTAATATAGAAAATTCTAAAACAGAACAGATAACTTCGTTTAAATATTTTTCAGTATTTCTAAAGAGGTCGAATTTTTACTAGCAATAAATATAAAATTGTAAGCTCAATTTTAAGACTTCAGCTGAATTCATAAAATAAAATTCTCCCTTGAAATTGCAATGTTTTCTTATCTTTAACAGCCGTTTTCAACCTGTGGTACGCGTGTCCCTAGGAGTACGCGGCGACTCTATACTATGGGAAAATGAAAACATTATTGTTTTCATAGGAGGAAAACACAAAACCATAAAATGTTTCAATTGAAATCAGGCCCGGATCTAGGGGGGGGGGGGCAAACAGGGGCCCCTGCCCCGGGCGTCAGTTTTAGGGGGCGCCAAAATCATACTAGGTCGGTTTATATCAAATGGTCTAAAAAAAGGTTGGTTGCTCGACCATTTTAGAAAAAATTAATATTCTTCCAGTGGTTTCTATTATATTTGAAGTATTGAGAATAATTCTTTAAAAAAATTATCTTTAACCGTTTAACCGTGGTAGCCGGCTGGCTGGAAATGGCTGGACAGTTTCCAAACTGTCTTTCAATTTTCTGCCCGATCACTGATTACTGAGATATCGATGGTTAAAGCAAAAAGGATCATTTTGCATCCAAAGTTGGATATCTCCGGAACAATTCAACGTAGAGAAAAATTTAAAAAGGAAAAATTGAATCTGAATAAACAGGCTATCAAGTCAATACCATGGCTTTACTGTAAAAAAATTTTTCAAGCCCGTAGATCAAAAAAAAAAATACCAAAAAATTTGCAAAAACATTTTATGTGTTATTCCTTAAAATTTCTCGATAACTTACTTCTAAAAATTTTTGGATGAAAGATTTAAAAACTAGAATCTTGAAGCTTCAAAGTGCTTTTTTATCATCTTAATGCGACCATTTTTCACGTAATAAAATGAAGAAATTATATTTATTAGGTAAAAAAGAAAATTAAAAAATTTTGAATAAATTAAATAATTTTCAAGTAGTTATATAAAAAATCTTTTTATATTTATTTACAATGTTTGACATATAGATTTTTACACTTTTATATTTTATTAAATAAAAAAAATTTATGCACATCAAATTTTTTAAACTTATATCAGTTTAAAATACGCGCAAAATTTATCTATTAAAGCCACTAATTAAGGCACCTGCGCAAAACAACTCAAGTGCCTCTACCCGATGTCTATCTATCTCGCTTCATCGGAACCACTGCCTCTTAAAGGGATTGGCCATATAGACAAATAATACATATATGATGTTTGAAAGAACAATGTGCATTACAAACCCGTACACGCTTAGAGGACGAGAGACTTGAATTAGGCACGTGTTTGGAAGAAGAGTCTAGCGTTACAAAACCGTAGTGATGAGCAAATGCAAGACCAAGACCAAGACTTGGCAGTCTTGGTCTTGTTCTTGCATTAAGAATCTTGGTCTTGGTCTTGCTAGAGCAGTTTGAGTCTTGGTCTTGGTCTTGGTCTTGCAAAATGCAGTCTTGGTCTTGGTCTTGGTATTGCTAAAAATCTTGCACTTTCTTGCATTTTTTTATTAGCGAATTTTTTCCTTCTAAAATCAGAATTTTCTCTCTTTACGGTATTAATTATACTTTTAAACTATTTAAATAATTTAGCAAGAGTCTTGCTTTTTTCTTGCTATAGTCTTGGTCTTGCTCACTTGAGTCTTGGTATTGATCTTGCAGCCATACTTATAGTCTTGGTCTTGCAAAATGCAGTCTTGGTCTTGGTCTTGCAAAAAATGCAAGACCAAGACAAGACTGCAAGACCAAGACTAATTTTGCTCATCACTACAAAACCGTATGGGTTTCGAGGTAACAGTGCCTCCTATTGAACACGCAAACGGAAATACGCGTCCCGGACTTAGGTCTTACCATAAGAGCTGCTGTGATAGCTGAATATCCAGAATGGAAATTCACTAAAAGAAAATTGAACAAAACTACTTTGTAAATATTATTAATAAATGCAGTAAGTTATACAAATAATGGTTGTTTTTATTTAACATTAAATTTATTGTTAATTTATAAGTTCATGAAATAAAATGAAATAAATCAACATTTTTAATTCTCTTTCTGTATACATTCATATATCTCATTCAGTGAATCGGTCCGTGTGACGTCACATTCATCTATCAAAAAATTAATTAGATTGCCTTTGTATCCATAATTTAACGTGTGTATGCCGTGCTTTATCGATTGTTCAGAAAATTAGAGTTTTGGAAATGCTGGCCAACCAGTTTGCTGATTGCACAAAATTTTATTCTTGTACACGTCTTAGCTACTGAGTAAGTACTCAGTAGCTAAGCCAGTGTCGAGTACTGGCCAATGTCGAGTAATTTCATACGTACATAGATCAGATGTGCAAACGTCATGGCGTCAAGGGCTCCCGAGTTACTAAAGTATTAGATAATACAGTTTGCTTGATAACATATTTATGTCCCAAGGTATTGCTTTTATTTGGTAATAATATTAAGAACTAAAGAATAGGCAAATACACAAAATAATAAAATTATTCATAAATGAAATTTGTGATAAAAAAATTTCTTACATAATATTTTTTAGATAATACAAAGTATAGGAATGAAATACCTACATATTTATCTACAAAGTAAATTATTTTAATATTAATAAATTATTGTACAAATATTTAGATAAAAAATCATATTTTCAAGAAAAAATGAGAAAAATATTATAGTGAAGTTTCTCTACAATATTTACTTTATTAATTATTTAGATTATATTTGCTATTTCATTATCATATACTAACAAAAATAACATAATTAAGTATAGTGGGTAAATGAAAGTCACGTGTACCACGCGAGTGCCAGATTTCATTAGGCACGGGTCTTATTCTAAATACGGAATACACTGGATATGAGGCGATGCGTACCGTACTTATAAGATAATTTGATTTTGCTGTAGCAATTTCGAATATAACGATTTCAAAATTAATACGGCCATAGTTTTACTTTACATATCACAATGTTTACCCTAAACGGATATACTTGGTCCATTGCATGCATCATGGGTAAAAAATATACAATCGAATCTCTAATAACGACCACTGACGAGGAATGCTTATATTGGTCGCTATAATGAGTATACACTATACATAGTATTATGTAGTCACTAGTCAGAGATGTATAAAAAAAAAAAATAAAAAATATATTTCCCTTCACATTTTACACATAGGACCGTTTTTTAATTTTTAGTCTAACTATATGTTTAAAAATATTTTTTTTAAATTTCAACTTTGTTTTCTTTTTTTTATTTAAAGTTTTTTTAATTTTTTTTTTTTTAATTTTAAAAGTTTATCAATTGTTACTATTGGGAAAATAGTCCAACACTTTTTTTCTTTAAAATTAAAGTATTTTCAAAGTTTCTTTTAATACTATATACTTAAAGGCAATAAATTATCAGATTCCCCTTCTTTTTTGCAAAAATTAATGTGTTAATAAGCTGATTGCTTCAACAAAATTTTTTGGGTGTCCCATACTTTCTTTTGGATTGCCATTTTCTTCTTCTTCGTCCGATGAACCAATTTCTTCTCTATTTGATGTTTTACTGGATATAATAGATTAAATATCAATATTTACATTATGAGTTTCCAGAGCATTGTTAAGAGATAAAAATTCTTCTCCTGTCAACTCAGGGCATACTGCCCGACTAGAAATTTTAATAAGGTCCAGACAAGGACCTTATCAGGCGTGCCTTACATTCTGATGAGGTCCAGATCAGGATTACCGTATGAGGTCCTTATCAGGTTTGTCACGCAAAACAGTCATCGGGTCCTTACCATGACTACCTTATCAGGTCGTCATCAGGAGTACCATATTAGGTCCTAATTAGGAAAACCTTATTGAATCCTAATCAGGCTGTCCTCATCGGGTTAGCTCAATGTTAAATTATACATACAGTATTAATACTTCGATGTAAAATGAGTTCAATGTTAAATGTAACATTTCGTGTTTGTGTTAAATGAAAATATTAACACAAATTTCGATTTAACAGAAACAAAATGTTAACCTGTTTTGAACAGCAAGGAAGTAACACAAAAGAATGCTATAACTACAACAAAAGAATGCTATAACTATACAAGTATGACAAGTATCTTACTTACGTTGGAATATGGTATGTACCCAAATGTATATAATAAAAAAGATGAGGGTAGTTCTTATTATTAAACAAAACCGAAAAATTATAAGTTTTTTCAGTTATTGACGAATATATCGTCAAATTAATATGTTTAGACAATTACGTAATAAATAAACTCAACCCTTCAGAGTGACGTCATATGAATTTTACACCAATAATTGAATACAAAATTATTAACACTCCTTAAAAAATTTCTTCTCTATTCAATATTACGAGTTAGAAAAAGATAATATAAGAATTTAATCCAACCTAATTAAACCAAAACAATTGAAGTATGAATGATAATTATATGAATTATTTACTAAGAGGCGACTTACGTTGTTACCTATTTTTAATTACACTCCAGAAGAAGACGTAATTATAATGAGTTGTCTGCCAAAAGTTGCTCTTAATAAATGACATGCGCATCTAGGTATTGGTATAAATAATGTATCTTAAAAGTACACTGTTAAAATATTTTCAATTTCTTTT
Organism: Brachynemurus nebulosus; assembly: GCA_035578155.1. Taxonomy (NCBI): domain Eukaryota; kingdom Metazoa; phylum Arthropoda; class Insecta; order Neuroptera; family Myrmeleontidae; genus Brachynemurus; species Brachynemurus nebulosus. The sequence goes on from JAPWDM010000038.1 coordinate 2,097,697, forward strand.
TTGTACTGCTGTATTTATTTACAATTTTGATATAATCAACTTTATTTATTATCTTTATTTTAAATAAGATTTTGTAAGTCAAAGTGTCAATTTTGAGGATGAATCATTAGTTATTTTAACGGAAGTAATTCCCTAAAAATGTCTAGAATTGTGTTGCAGGCCCAGCAAGAGGGGGTAGTCGGGGTTGCAGCATCGGAAAAGGACTTTTGCTTTATGAGCGGGCTCATAGCTATCGGTAGGGAGCCCGGGAGAATATAAAAGGAGCTTTTTTTGCTCGTCCACGGCCTTGATTGTGAGCGTGACTTTGTGGAAATTCAGCTCATAATAGCAAATAAATTACTTTGCGAAAATTTTACTTTATTAATATAAATTGTTAGTGTACTTTCGTCTCATGTAATCATTTTCTTCCATAGTGCTGGGAACAACTGCATGAGTTAAAAAGGCGCTTACCTAGTGTGGACTCAAATGCACTCAGTAGAATTTCATAAAATAATTTTTGTTTTATTCAAAAATCTTTCCTTCACACTTCACACAGGCTTAGGACTGCCAGTTCAATTAAATACTATCAAAATCAAATTTTATTAGTACTTAATATTACTGGCGTGTTTAAAAGATTTCAAGACGGACAGACAGACAAAATTAAATTAATACTAACTAGCTGCGACCCGCAGTGTCACTCGCATAAAATTATCTGGATTATAGGTAAAATTTATAGGTCAATTCAATCATATATTCCAAAATTCTGTGCAAAATCAATTATTTATAGCACTTGACCCTGCTCGCCCAATGACTATCACAACTATGCACAACTATCTTGATATTTTATTAGCATGGGTAATTTCCGCACCGTAAGAACTTAGTATGGGTACCTATACCAGCAGTTTTAGAATTGTTTCTATTTTAGGCCCTTCATGGCACCAAGGCCCCGGAAAATCATTTTAACGTCACTTTCATCTTTCGCAGATCTTGGCACAATACAAAATTTTATACAGTAATGGATCTATACTGTGGTGAATTTAGTTCAGTAAATAAAAATACTTAATTATATAATTTAAAAATTTAATTGAGCAATTAGAATAAAATTTCAACATATTTAAGGAACAAAGTTACAATTTTCTACTGAAAAGTATTTTGAAATAGCTATGACTAACTTTAGTATTATAATAGTTATATTATTCAGTTTTTTTTGTCCACAGTCTTTTTGATGTTATAAAATGATGTTTAGAAAAATGTTATACTTTTATTTTAATATCTAATATTATGTGAAATTTCTAAAAAGTATCCAGATAATTTACAATGATGACACATACCATGTCGGTGCATATCATAAATGGTCCTCATAATGTCATTTTTTACAACTGAATCGCAGTCGGTAGTTTTGGGACACATTCTTTTTTTGCGTTCCTTAGGCTCAGCTGGTTTTTTTGCCACTTGAACTGCTCTTGCAATTGAAGATATACTTAAATCTAATGCTGAAGCTACTCTCTAAAACCGCGCAATATTGTATTTAATTAAAATGTTAAAATTAATCATGAGTGTTACTTAATAAATTAATATATTTGCAAAAATTTTATATTTACCTCTTGTACGGCAGTTAAAGGAATCAAAGGACCACCATTTTGCAATTCTAAAGTAAAATAGTTTATCAATTTTAAAATCACGGAATTCATTTCCTCATAAATGACTTTAGATTTCGGCATTTTCGAAAACGAGATAATATTCGCTCGATAGCAATCACCAGATAACAAAACTCTTCAACAAAAATTTGAACAGTGTACTTGATATACTCTTCTTGTTAGCGTAAAGGCAAACAATCACACCACTGGAAGATTTCAAATGTTTCGAAGCATAGTACAGTAAGGCTCACACAAATAGTTCAAAATTATAACTGTTTAATTGCAAATAAATTAACCAAATGTTTCAATCGTAGTTAAACTTTTTTTTATCAATAACAGCTTATATTTGTTTTCTGACCCACAGCCCGCTATTGCCAGGGATACAAATTTTGACTACATAAAGGTTAATTATTAAACATGATAGGTACATTTAAAGCACCTAATTTTCGTCAGGTTACTATATTTATTTTTAAGTTTAAATAAAATTAATAAAATTTAATAAAATATAACAAAATGGAATTTTGAGATAATCTTTTTATAATACTAAAACTTGACTTCGCTTGGTATAAAATTGTTTGGAAATTTATATCTATATTTTATGTTTTTGAAAATATCTTTTCGTATTAGAGATATACATTTCCAATGCAAATGTAACTCCCCATGCAGGTGATTTTAGTGGATCGTATCATCATTCTAGAATTTGAATTAACCCATTTCTTTAAACTTTAAATAATTTATTTAGCTATCTTCTACTAAAAGTATTCATTCAAAAAATTCACCATCAAAAAACATTATTAAAGTTAAAAAAGACAAAATATTAATTGGCGAACCGGATTAAAAACAGCAGGTGGGTCAGATCTGGCCCGCCGACCGTAGTTTTCTGACGTCTGACGGGTTAGCAAATTAATGTGCTATTAGAGCTTCTACTAACAAAAATGAACAGCAATTAAAAAAAAGTCTGAAATTTAATTTCGTAAATAACAGTTAATCTGACCGTAATTCTTTAAGGACATAAAGTTTAATTACTATATAATTATAATGTATTATAGTAACCCATATATTAAAACCCAGATATTAAAAGCCCACAAACTTAAATATGGCATGTTCATATTATTCTAGTGGTTTTGACAAAGAGACTAGTTATTTATAAATTTTATAATACGCGAAAGGTTAAACTTATGATTAAACAGATGCGTATGATATAATAAGACCAATAAAACCCGCAAAATATTAAATTTATATCCAAAAAACCTTTAAAAAACAATCAGTAAATTCCAAGTACATAATATATTTATTACTTATAGTGAAAACAACGACAACTGAAAATAACTCATTCACATTAATTTATGTATCAGACAAGCTCGTAATATAACTATCTCTCACAAGATCTACTATCTAATATATTGAAATAGGATAGTAGAAATTATAATAACTTTTATATATGTTACAAAATTTTATTTTCGAAATGAGTCATTTTCAGTTTTTATAAATAAGATTATATTTAAAATGCAGTGCATTACTAATCTATATACACAATACACATATCATAAAATTGTAACGAGACCGTATCTATACATGGAATGTTTTTGGAAAATTGTAGGTACTGATACTGTAGATAGTTGGCGATTTAGATACCAATATATTATATATACTATACTAAACATATAATATATATTTCTCACTGATTTTATACCAACGCTTCACGCAAACGACGTTCCGAGTACAGCTAGTAATAATTTTTCAATACCTTGTTTTTGATGTAATGTTCTTATTTAAAAATTATTTATTTTTTGAGCTTATTATACTTTTTTATTTGAGCTGGTAGTGTACTGCTAAATATATTTTAAATTTTTATTTTATTATTTTATTCAAATGTTTTAATGAACTTCCAAATGAAAAATTCAGCTACTACTGCCACTGTCATGGGAAGACTTGAGCTCGGGACTATAATAGAAATTTATTTTGAGGTCACCAGAAAATGATGCCGATTCGCTAAAATTTGTATGTATATATATATATATATATATATATATATATATATATATATATATATATATATATATATATATATATATATATATATATATATATATATATATATATATATAGGTGTTTCATTAATAATTGGAAATATTTAAATTGAGGATTCCTGGGCTCAGAATATGAAGATTCAACCCCAATCACTTAGATAAAATTGCTCTTTACTAAGCTGCGAGTGTTTTATTTAAAAATTTAATAACTATTTTTTCCCAGTACTTTAAAACTATTTGACGAATCTCTATCATACTTGGCAGGATGTGTAGGTACCGTAAACCATACTAACCTATGTTAAATAAGATTTTCTAACTACTGTCACAAATAAGGTTAACTCCTCCTATATTCTACGCCACTGGTGGAATTGTCATTTCAGCACAATAATTCGATTCATTAATACTTTCTGTATAAACAACATATCAACATTTTATTAATGTTTAAATACAATTTGTATAGAACATCGACTGGCAATTGAGCTTTTTCATAAATACAAAATAAGAATACCTATACAGTATCAAGTAAGGCCGGGCATACACGTTACGGTATACCTGCGCAGATAAACCTGTGCAGGTAAACTGTACAGGCAACGAGCTCACACACGTTACAGTATACCGGAGAGGTATACCTGTACAGGTAAACTGCACAGATTTTACTCATGATTACTCATGACGCTTACTATGAAAGCGTATAAACAATTGAAATCAAACCTGTGTAGGTGTTGTTTGACTCACATACACGCTGCGGTATACATACCTGCGCAGGTAGAAAATACTGATTTTCAATTACCGCTGTAGTTTACCTGTACAGGTATACCTCTCCGGTATACCGTAACGTGTATGCCGGGCCTAACAATTTTAGCTTAATGATTTAACAATTATGTACTTCTTGTGTTATCAAGAAGTGTTACATAACATTTAATAATATATCTCTAGTGAAAAAGATAACAACATCAATAACAAATATTCAGTAATTTAAAGGAAGACGTTGTAACAGAATAAATTCTTATTTATAATTTTTTAAGTTTCTCGCTCTATGGGTTATTCTCCCAGGGCAAAATGTAGAAAAAAATATTATTCATTTGTTCTTTGGATTCAATGTTTAATAGTTTTAGATGATTGTTATTTTGAGTAATATCTTACAATGTGTACCTATTTGGCTATGTAGTGAATTCGGTATGATTGGACAGGGACACTCTGTCAAGAAGTGATACAAATTGTCTGCTTTATCTGTGTTACAAATATATGCTTGCATAATATCTTAATATTTATCATTTTACTGAAACTTGACGGCTATTGGGTCAGTGACGGTTACTGGTGCTCTTACCTCATATATATATATATATATATATATATATATATATATATATATATATATATATATATATATATATAAGGTTTGCGAATCGGTATGATTTTCGGTTTCTGGTGAAAAATTTCCAGCATAGTCCTGAGGTCAAGTTTCATGACAGTTGTTGTAACAGCTAAATTTTCCTTTCGGAAATTCGTTTCATTTCATTCATAACTATTCATAACTATTTGATCCACTTGCACAGTAAAATTTAATTAATAGTTTACCATTACGTTGAGCCTTACTGTCCAATATTCAAAATAATTGAAAATCTTATTAAGAGCAACTTTTGGCAGACAACTCATTATAATTACGTCTTCTTCTGGAGTGTTATTAAAAATAGGTAACGACGTAAGTCGCATCTTTATATTGTAAGTTATTTATATTGTTATCATTCATATTTTAAATGTTTTTTTTTTTTTTTTTTTTTAATTAGGTTGGATTAAATTATTATATTATCTTTTTCTAATTCGTAATGTTGAATCGAGACGGAATTTTTGAAGGAGTATTAAAAATTTTGTATTCAATTATTGGCTTAAAATCCATATGACGCGACTCTGAAGGGTTGTGCTAATTTATTACGTCATTGTCTAAATATAAAAATTCAACTGTAGTTTTATTAAACGTTTAAAAATGAAACAATTTTTTTACATTTTAAGGTTATTTTGTTACAGATTCAGTTACAAAAAAATCATGTAAGCTTACATGAGATTGTATTATATAATATAGTAAGTACAAGTAAGGTTATCCTGACATGGACCTGATAATGTTCTGAGTATGATAACCCGATAGGAAATTTATGTTTTTTACGTAAGGTTATCCTGATATGATCCTCATAAGGTTCTGGTCATGATAACCTGTTAAAAAATATTTTTCTTACAAGTAAATTTATCCTGACATAGACCTGATAATGTTCTGAGTAGGATAACCCGATCGGAAATTTGTTTTTTACATAAGGTTATCCTGATATGATCCTGATAATGTGCTGATTAGGATAACACGATAGGAAATTTATGTTTTTTTACGTAAGGTTATCCTTATATGATCCTGATGAGGTTCTGATCAGGATAACCTGTTGAAAAATATTTTTCTTACAAGTAAGGTTATCCTAACATGAACTTGATAATTTCCTCATCATGTTAACCCGATGAAAAATATTTTTTTTTAAAGAAGGTTATCCTGACCTCATCCCCATAAGGACTTTATCAGATTTTCCCTATTAGGGATTACCTTATCTAAACCTGATAAGGATCCGATGATACTTTCTGCAAATAAGGAAAAATTTCTAGTCGGGTGTTTGCATGAGATTGTTAATTTACACGATTGTTTGCATGAGATTGTCTTTAAAAAGTTAAGAAGTAGTTCATCTTATTAGTAGGTACCTCCAATATGATGTTAATTTGTAATATGAAAAAGACACCCTTCGATCACTTTAAAAGTTAGATAGAAGATTCACTTTTATACAAGCACGGTAAGAATACGAGGAAGCTGTATGCCATATACTTTAGCAGTGTATTTCTAAACTAAATTGAATAACACGAATTTTAACTTTTAAGTACGTATTACATTTATACTGAAATTAATATACACTTCTCAAATTCAAATAATTTTTTTTTTCTTTTTTAAATAGTTCGTATCACTTTTTTAGCTGATTTCTTAAAGAAAATCTCCTATGTGTATATCGGTATTTCGGTATTATGGCCATGCCATGATATATTTTTATCGTTACATAATTATATCTGTCGGAAATGAAACTAAAATGAAAATTATGATAATATTTTTATTTATGAAAATACATTTATGTCAGTAATAACGATGAAATATTACTTAATCTAATAAACTGATGCTTCCTTACAAATGTGAGCTAGAGAAAAATTATGATAATTATCTCCTATGATACATATGTAATACATATTTGTATGAACAAATTTATTTTACGAATTGAGGTTGTTTGGATTTTGCTTTGCATTTTTTATTTGGTAATTCATTTGCTATCAGTAATTATTTTATTTAAGAATTTCGCTATTAAAACGTTATTTTGAATTCTTCCTGCCACTTAAAAAAAAAAAATTCAGTATTAGAATGGCTGGAAATTTTTCTTTCTAGCCAGTCAGTCTCTGCAACATCATTGTCATACAATATCGGTCATAAAAGTGGTATTTCCATGAAGTGAATAATATGAACTCAGTGATTACGTTTCCTGCATTTATGATATCACAATCTCTGATATGAATATTAAATAGTTAATAGGAACAATAAAAACTCATCACCAGAGATGGGAAGAAAAGATCCCTAACAGAGTCGCCATATAAAATATTTTGTACTGGGGGGCTACGAATAGAACTGGAGGGCTGTCATAAAACGTAAAAATATTATCAATCTTTTTAAAAATTAGTTTTACGACGTTTTACTATTAATACCACATCGTTAATGTTATTTTGTGTCTGTTTGTGTTTTTTAATTGCCAATATTATGAATCATTTTGCTTGTTATGTGTACATACATATCTTGATATTTTTCTAATGCAAAAACAAAACCATGTTCAATCTTGTGAGCGACCTACTAGAGTGATAGAATCTACTAATAGAATCAATTTTGTTTACATTAAAGCAGGTATAAAGAAGGTGACATACACATATTATTTAAATAATCACAAAAGAAATAGAGATATTGTTTACGTTATAAATGTTTTGAATTCATCTAAATTAATTTCTATTACAGTCGACCACTTATTTATTCAACATTAATTTTTTTAAATTATTTTTAAAATTAAAATTATATATTAGATTATGAAAAATGGGTAATTTTTGATTTTTACTGATTTGTTCTTTAAAGCTTCTTTAGGCTAGTCATCAAATCCAGGGGAAAATCCTGAGCCTTGTAATAAAATTTATAGCCCCCCAATTCAAAATATTTTATATGGCGATTCTGTTAGGGACCACTGTTCTCCCAAGTCTACTCATCACTCATTGGAATTTACAACACTAAACAGTAATATTAATAAGTATCTTCATTTTATAGGCATTTAAAATTAATAAATAATTTTGCTCTTTACCATTAATAATACTGAATGTCAACATTTTTTGATTCTTTCAGTAGTTATGTACTTAAATAATTCGTAAAAAGGATACTACGCGAACAAATCAGAATTTATTGTTACATCAATATAGACAGTGGCAGTTGGCAATCATTTTAAGAAGAAAATTTATAAATTTTAATTACTGGCAATATTTGTAAATTTGAAGTTTCTTATGGAAATTCGATGAACAATTCCGTACAATTACGATGCATACAGGATTTGTACGTAAAGATAGTAAAATTACAATACATTTTAGGAAAATTTCTGACATGTGTTAGGAAATTACTAGAATTATGTAATAATTTTATAAAAATAGATTGCTAAACAATGATTTGTAATTTTACCCAGCTCTTGTTTTGTAAAGCAATCGTAATTTTACAAATTTTTTTAACAGTATAATAATTTTAGTCAGTTGCAAATTGTTTATAAATGTTCATGTGTAACACCTTTCTTTTTTGTCTGTACTTAAAATTAGCTACTTTTGTTGAAAATGTTAACTAAAATGCTCAGATCATGGAGCGGTTTGAGCCCGGGATTATGATAAAAATTTGTTTTGAGGTCCCTAGAAACCGAAAATGACATTCATGACATATGTACATAATATATGCATATAACATGTATATATGTGTAATACCGAATGTTTAGGGTTATTGTCCTGTTGTCAAATTAGTTCTTGGAAAGCTTTCCGATAAATTTAATTTTCTGATGCTTGCACGTTAGTTCTTTTTTAAAATATTCCGATAAACATATTTATCCTTAATTTTATCCAAAAAATGTAAATTTCCAACAACTTTACACACCTACCCCATGATAAACGTATGAACATGTTTGACAGTGTGCAGGAAATTTTGTTTTCGAATAGTTTTATGGCGTCAGATGCAGTTTGAATAAAGAGCCAAATTAGTCCGGATTTTACAACAAAATTAATGGCATCAATGCCCAATCTCTTGCAAGCAATTGGGTATTGATGCAAGCAAAGGGATGTGTAACGAAATACCAAAAATAGTTATTATCCTATGTTCCAACCTTGTAATTTTTTTGTTTACTGTTCTGTCTAAAGACTTTTTTTGTGAGTGCTATAGTACATGTCTTAATTTTATTTAATTTTATTTGTTTAAACAGAGTTATAATATTTGCTGTGATTTTAATTAGTATGATTTTGTAGTACAGATTTTAAAGAATTTATTTCCCTTATTTCTATTTTCCTTTGTACAAAAGATCTCGTAAAAAATTAAATAAAATTAAATAAAATTTTTAAAGAAACTTTTGTCTAAACACTTTTATGGGATACTGTATATACACCGAAAAATAGTATATTCTGAGACTTTAGTAAAATCTTTAGAGCCGTTTCCAAGATAAAGACAGCATATTTCTATGGTAATATTTATTAAAAACTAGCCGTACCCGCGATGTCGTTCGCGCAAAGCATTATTATAAACTCAATGAGAAGTATATATGAGCCGTTTATTTTGAAAGTGAGACAAGTCCATTTTTGAAAAAAATCAAGCTAATGGTAGTTATAGATAAGACTTAGTATGATCTTTTTATCGGTCATCAATTTATAGTGAAAAAAATTCAGAAGCCTAATATTTGGAAGATTGAAGTTTTCGCTCTTAACAGTATTGGAAATATGTTTATTTTGATAGTGGTGCAAGTCCATCTTATAAGTAAAATTTCCGAGACCGGACCTATTGATTTTGATGAAACTTAGATATGTTGTAGAACACTAAAAAATAAGTAACACGTATTTTTTTTATCTGCGGAAAAGCGGTTTGAAGGGGTAAAATCGTCCTCCAAAAGTTTGGGCTGAAAATCCAATTTTTCAAATATCTCGAATACGGTAAGAAATAGAGCAAAAGCTTAAATTGGCGACATTACTCTTTTTTAAAAAGCTATCTATTGATATGTAATTTGTTTAAATTACACCAACATGGGTGGTTAGGGCTAAAATTTCGGGGTTAATTTTGAGAAAAGGGGTACAAAGTAAAAAATAATAGAGTTTTATTTACAGATTTCAAATGTACATAAAAAAATCTAATCGACCTGTTTTTACTCAGTTTCCTAATATTAAATCCAGGGGTAGTTAACTACGGGGGTGACTGTGTCAACATAATCGTACTATTTGAGTAATTAAAAACTTTTTCGAGGAAAATAGTTTAAAGCAATTAGAATAAATTTCCAAATTCATTTTAAGCAACGCTGCAAAGAGGGTGAGTCGTCCTTTTAAAGTATATACTTATTTTCATACACTCATTTCTACTACTAAGGCACTAGCAGAGGATAATAATGTCACAGTACGTGCTTCTGAAGTTGAACTGTCGCATGAAAAGTTTTTATTATGTTTATTTTTAAATGATAAAACTCAAATATTATCCATTTAAATTAACGATTACAATAATTCATTCTTTTGAAAGTGAGGTAAGTCCATTTAGTTATAATAAAACCACTATTTTATTTTAAGCAAGCACTATGAACACTATTGGATTATAAACTTACATTATCTAATACCACAAAATACAAAAAATATGTCTATTAACACTTACAATATTTTTAAATTTATTGAAACGCAAACCCTTAAATATCTCCCAATAACAAAATACGGACTTGCCCCATTTTCAAAATAAACGGCTCATATGTATTAAGTGTAATAATTATACAGAACTTGCAAAAAATAATAATTTTTGTGTAATGCATGCGCATGCTCAAAATGGTTGTTCTGTTTTTCCGTGGGAATGAGGAATTTTCCCGGAGTAAAAAGTATTTTAAATGTTAACCCAAGTAATAAGTTATCACCACACCAAATTTCATCAAATAGCTTTTGCGTAATATATGTGCACATCATATAAAAATAGTTGATTTTACGGTTTCGAAACCATAAATATCTCTGAGGTTATGGCTCTTACCTAAATAGTCCAAAGAAAATTTTTTGTAAAAATTTAGTTAATTTACAAATTTTGTTATTATAATAATTGTTAGACAACTAACAGAAAACGAGATATTTGCAAAAGAAGCATATTCGGGGTTTCGATCTCGAATAACTGTTTTAATCAACTATATTTTTATGTGATTTTTTTGTTTATTAATTTTAATAGTCATGTAAAGGTCTACGCTAATATACTTTCAGACTAGTATTTTTTCAAAGTGAAAATTTAACGATAAAATCTTAAATATTAATTTTTCGCCAAAATGTTTCAAATAAAAGTTATAGATAATTATATAATCTACAAAAAAGCTCCTTACAGAATTTTTGCCAGACTCGCGGTTACAGAGATAATTGAGTAAATATTTTTGACCTTCAAATCATCTTTGACCACTTTTCGAGGTCGGCCCGCGTAACTGGACAAGAGATGGTTTGGCCGACAAAGCGTTTTAGTAACTTCGAATGGTAAACTATTAGATGAAAAATGAAAGTTTCTTTAAATCGATGGGTAAGGGGGCCTCGAAAAATTGACCACTTTTCGAGGTCGGCCCGCGTAACCGGACAAGAGATGGTCTGGCCGACAAAGCATTTTAGTAACTTCGAATGGTAAACTAATAGATGAAAAATGAAATTTTCTTTAAATTGATGGGTTAACACTTTCTTATTACCGCCTTCCGGTCTATTAAGTATTTATTTATTATAAATGTGTTATGAATAGACTTTTTACTACTAACATTTGAACTTAAAACACATCATTGACAAAGTATAGCCTTTTTGATGTACTCGCTACCGATACTGAAAGTGGGTGTTAAACAACTTCCAAGACGTATGCTTTGTACTTTATAAAGCCGGATACACACGTGAGCACGAATGCACATGAGGCAAGCCGAGGACGTACAGTATGCCTCGAATTCAATTTCCGTTATTTAAAGTTCCTACGAACGAGGCTGAATAAAATAAGCGAGCCATTAATGCTCATTTGTTCAGCACTTTTAAAAAATGCTGCTTTTTATAGTAATGTCTAATTTAATTTAAAAAAAAAGAAAACAAATGCGTTGGTGGTCTACTCAATTATATATAAATAGACCTTTGTTTACAAATATCCTAAATAACTTAATTTATGATGAAGACAATAGCCGTTTCAAAAATTTTGTTCGAATGTCTCCTGAAGATTTTGTTTTCCTGACGCAATGTATTTACGAAAAAGTTAAAAAGAAAGATACAGATTTGAGAAAAGCAATTTCTGAAGAACAAAGATTAGCTGTTACTTTACGATATTTAGCCACTGGTGACTCTTGCAAGTCTATATAATATTTTACAAGTTATATAATACAAGTCGTAACACGTTGACAACAATTACACAAACGTTTAAAAAATGTAAATATTAATGGACAACGTACACCACGTACACACTAGAATAGAACCGAGGCACGAATTCCTTTGATGTACCGACTCGATATGGCTCGCCGTTGCTTCGCCTCGGCATGTATCTGAGGCATATTGCCGCGCTCTGAACAGACGTATACACTGCCGTGTCACACTAATCTCACGTATCTCAGAAATGATAGTTTTGAGAAAACTTGATTTGAATAAAATATCGTATTATCTTAATTCGCTCAAATACTATTAAATATCTAAGATAATTGATTTTTATTATGCGTTATTGATTCAATGTTGCAGTATTGATTTAATAACGTATAAATATACTATTTGAAAATATAAGAAATAAGGAATGTAATACAATCAAAATAAAAATTTAAAAATACAATAGATTAATTATTATATTATTGTTAATAAATTAATTAATTTTATTGTCAATATATATACTAGGGATTGAGTAGAATCCTTTAAACGTTGTTACGCGAAACTGCTGTATCTAAAGATACATGACATTCGTGTGACACGGCAGTACACTTGAGCAAGTGTACGTCCTCGGCTTGCCTCATGTGCATTCGCGCTCACGTGTGAACCCGGCTTAATATGTGAACACATTGAGTTTTCAAGTAAAAAAAAAATAGAAGTGATTCATTTTTAGTAAATGATGTAATGGCGTCATATTTCTTTCAATAAGTTCATTACTTTTATTTTATAATAATATATCAATCAAAAGTTGTTTTCTCTCAAAATATTTTCTGTGCTTCTATTAATGAGTAGTCACATATTTGAATTTTATTTGTAAAATTTAAAAAAAATATATATATATTTTTTATAAACGATCAAATATTTTTTTATTGTTCGTGACTGCTAAACCAGTCACTAACCCACTATGTCCCAATATATTGTAGATCAGTGGTTCTCAAACTTTTTGGTTCGCGACCCCACCCACCTTTGCACGTAAAAATTTCAAAAAACCCACGAAATATGAAGAAATGGGAAGGAAAGATATAAAAAATAGGTATGTAATCTGTAATCAGTTGTTTCTGCGATCTCCTCAAATCGACTTTGCGATCCCCCACTTTGGGAATCACTGTTGTAGACAAAGAAGACCAGAAACAGTATTTCTATCTCTACCTACTGTGACCGCTGTCGCCGGCAAATGACGTGGCCACCGCTACCCCTACCAAGCGGATATGATACATACAACCAAAACACATTATGTATCTAGACAAACATGCGAATGTGTTAGTGTAATATCGTGATGAATACATATATATATATATATATATATATATATATATATATATATATATATATATATATATATATATGTATATATATATATATATATATATATATATATATATATATATATATATATATATATATAGACGCACCGGCAGAATTAGCGGAACATACAAAATATCTGTAAAAATCAAACAAACCATTTAATTTCAAGAAAATATTAATCTTATTTAATTATTCACTTAAAATTACATGTTCACAAGTCGATATACCATTATTTTCGGTAGCAAAACAACTAACCATATAAAATGGCAAGTTTTTGGAATCTTATGTCGTCTAAGAATAATTTAAGTTAAAAATTATTTAACAAATAGAAAATGAAACACAATGTTTTAATCCCGCCTGGTTCCTCCCGTGTTCTTATCAAAGCTTCCATTCGTTTTTCTATATTCAGCATGATGTTATCTATAGTCTCCTGGGACAGTCTTTGCCATTCTTCAATTATGGCAGTTTGAAGCTCGACCACATTGAGAAGAAACGGCATTTGAATTCGAAAGTGACAGACCTCTTAAAAATAATTGCATCAATATAATAAATAAAACGCCGTGAGCAGCGGGGCCCCATCACGGTAGTCGAATTTTTCCCTTCATCTTCGGTATTGAATGTCTACAAGCGAAATGTGATTGAAAGTCTACAACCGAATTGTCATTTTGTTGGTTTCAAAACTGGTGATGAGTGTTCGGCTGATCGAGGCTTTAAAAAAAGGTTTTAAGTATTTAAGGGCTGTATCTCAGTAAATTTCAATTTTGTGCCGAAAACAGGTAGCAGAAAAAAAACCAACACAATTCGTACGAGGACATTCCTGCCCATGTTTATCCGCTAATTGCCTTTATGTTTTAGTTTTAAATATTAAAAAAGGACCTTAAATAGTAAACTGGAAGGCCTTTATAAAGATATTTTTTCTTTCCAAAAAAATCCAAAATTTCTATTTTATAAATACTAAAAATCCAAAATTCCTAATTTATAAATAAACAGTGACTTTAATAACATTTTTAAATTACTTAATATGTATGTATTTCATTTGTCATAAAAGTAAGTTCACTTTTTTTTAAATTTTTTAAAATTACTATTCGCCTACTTGTATTTAGAATAAACATAATGCTTTTAAAACACATTTAATAATAGCATTCAATTCCGATGTAAAAATGGGAGAAGTGGGGGGAAAAGTGATGTGGACTCCCTACAAGGTACTAGCTGGATACTAACTGAATACACGTACAAAATTTCAGCCCTCTAGGTTTCCTTATGGAGTCTCTAGACGTGTTAGAAAACAAGCAAAAAAATTAAGGAAATATTGGCGTAAAAATCGTGGGGGTAAGGGTTAAAAGTTGAAACCTCCAAAAAACAGTGTCTGGCTATTAGCTTAACCTGTACACCAAATTTCAGCCCTCTAGGTTTATTTGGGGAGATTTTGACCCGAACGAAACTGTTAAAAAACAAGAAAAATCATGTTCTTTTGGGTATAAAAATGGTGGGGGTAGGGTTAAAAGTCGAGACCCCCAAAAGGCACCCCCTTGATACTAACTCAATCCGAATACAAAATTTCAGCCCTCTAGGTTTATTCGGGTGACCTGTGCGAGTGGTACAAACTTCGAAAACGTCGAAAATGCATGAAATTGTAGCTTAAAAATGAGGTGGGTGGAGGTAAAATATTAAAACCTCCAAAAAGCACAACCTAGGTACGAACTTTATCAACACACCAAATTTCAACCCTCTACGTTAATTCTGGGGGGCTGGGGGCCTGTTAGATCCAGCGAAAATCGTTTTTCCCCCCTCTACTCCCACCATATCATCCTAGGAAGCTGAATTTTGGATATGTTGTAGATAATTGACCGAAACATTATTTAAAACCGGTTTGGAAAAGTTTTATTGCTTTTCCGCCCCCCACCACCCCCTTAAAGGTCGGGTCAGAAAAAAAATTTGCCCAAAATTTGACCCCACTTTGACAGTATGAGGTGCCTCGAAAATGAGCCACATTTACCAAATTTCATCTCTTAACTTCCATAGGCGGGCCCTACACAAATTAAAAGGTGGCGGGAAAATATATATATATATATATATATATATATATATATATATATATCAGACATTTTTTTTTTCTACATATTCGTGTTCTACGGGTCCGAAAACGGATAGCGCCCCTACTCTCGCCTCTCGCAGCTCTTATCGTATAGACTGTATAAGTCTAATTTTTCGGAGAAAATTCGACTAAAAACAATTATATGGAAAGTCAATTGATTCGTTAATTCAATATTATTTTAAGTAAAAATGAAAAAATACCGCCAACTTTGTTTAATAAATAGGTTTTTGTATTCTTTTATGTTCCGCTAATTATGCCGGTGTATATATATATATATATATATATATATATATATATATATATATATATATATATATATAATATATATATATATATATATATATATATATATGTATATACATTGTCATGGCCGCCCTATTTAAGTAACAACCAATAGTTAAAAATAAATTTATTTATTTTAAGAAAGATAGGGTAAAAGCCCCCTTTGTGGAACGGTATCTAATTATGAACATTTACATATTAATGAAGTTATTTCTGAAAGAAACGTCTGATAACAAACATTATTATTAATAGAATGATTGTTTTTCAATTTAAATTCACCTCACATTTAAAGTTTCGTTACTTAATTAAAGAAATAAATATGTAAATGTCAAAACTGTTCCAGTATTAGATACCGTTCCACAAAGGGAGCTTTTACCCTATTCCTGTATTTTGAGAATTTTTTTGTTCTATAGAATTTTTACACTTAAATACGACCCATTTCATATTTTTTTCTGTTTAAATTCCACGAGTTGATTAAAAAAACAATGATACCTATTTGTTACGACGTGAACCCCACGACGAACAGTAACAAACTAAATCAGAAACGGTGTAGCTCATTGCAACTTACGAACGACAGATTTTTATATGTACTTACATTATATACACTTAATCTAGTTAATCTGTGGTTGTAGATAATACGATGTATCGAATCTGTATTTCAACTACATAGTCATTTTAGTCATTCCGAATTTATTGCAAATGATCAGTTATTTTATTTATGTTTTAAAGGCATTACATTTCTTTTATTAACATTTTTTGTTGAAGAAATTTGACAAAATTAAGTATAAATCATAATAACAAGAAAAGCTCATTGCAATCAAAAACTGTAAAGCTATACATGTACCTTGTATTTATAAGTTTTAACAGTATATCCTTTCTCGAATTTTCATAATTTAGCAAAATCATAAACATAAAAATTTATTCCAGATTAGTGATGCGACTCGAGTGATGTTTACTCGAGTGACTCGAGTGAATTTGTCAAACTCGTATTCGAGTGAAAAAAAAATTTTTACTAGAGTCCAATTGCACTCGAGTTTCCGAGTCAACTCGGCACACCGAGTAGACTCGGTTAGGGCCAGATGTTACTTCACTAGTTACAAAGAGACGGGTTGAAACTTGCACTTGTGAATATAACAATAAATTAATAGGTATTAGGTTGATTTGATTGAACTATTGAATAATTATTTTATGAAAGTGGTACATACGTGTGATTTTGAATTTAACTTTCGTTAATATTACTAGTAAAGACTAAAGTATAGGTGTATATAATAATGATGTTCCGATTCGATTATTTTACCAATCGATTAATCGATTATATACTAATAATCGTAATCGATTTATAATCGGTATATTAATCGAGGTATAATCGATTATACCGATAATTGACTTAAATATAATAACCTGACTTTATCCACTTTTTAGTCAATAAAATTGAAATATGTATTTAAAATTTACATATCTGTTTTCTAAAAACTAATATTTTATGATTTTCTTCATAATAGTTTCTTTATTCATTATTATTAAATAACATTTAATTGTAAGGTGTAAACAAAAGTCTGATACAGTTTGATTTTATAATTATAATGATTGATAATTGAAACTAATTATAAAATAACTAAGTTTAATTTTTATTTGCAATCAAAATTGCATAAATGTTATTTATGGTCATTAATTGGTCATCCTTACATGGAAATTTTATTATTCTTAAGAAGTCATTTTACTTTTATTTGTTGATTACATAAATAAATAATATGTACACTAATCATATGTATTTTATTTCATATTACCTCATATTACTAATTCAATAAAGGTATTTAAAAATGCTTAAAACAATCTTACTCGAGTTGGAGGGAATGAAATAGTTAACTCGGTTGACTCGAGTGACTCGAAAACTCGAGTACAATTCGAGTGACGTAGCAAAATTACTCGAGTGACTCGAGTCACAAAATCCTACTCGAGTCGCATCACTATTCCAGATGCAATAACTGAAATATTTCCTGTGATCATATGATCATAATATATACAACGAGTTTTAAGTGGATTCTGGATAAGTGTTAATTTTAGTATATAAAATTAAAAATTACTCCATACACAAGATTTTTTGACACATGTGGTACAAACTTATAACAAGTTGACCTGTTCAATAAAAAATTTTGACTACTGCTTTCAAATTGTCAGTATAATTCCATAGGACAGTGACGGCCTCAATGAAAAATTTAGGAACTGATAATAGTATATTGTGCAATAAGTGCGGGAAATTGTCGATTGCCCACGAAAGCGAAGTTGAGCGCACTCACTACGTTCGTGCGCTCATTCGCTTGAGTGGCGCAATCGACAATCCCGCACGAGTTGCACATACTATTTTTTATTACGAATTTCACATACATTTCTGTACGCAAAATAGCTGTTTGCCCACTGTACTCTTCCCGCATACTTTTTTGCGTGTGGAAAGTAACTTTTCATACGCAAATTGACAATAAAACACGCAAAATTTAATCAAAACATGCAAAGCCGCCTCTTAATTTTTCATTTAATAAATATTTCATAATTATTTCTATAAAAACCACCAACAAAGTAATTTAAACGATAATTAATTCAGAAAAAAAAGACGGACACTTAAAAATATTATTTTAAAAAGTAATAAAAATGTCAAAAATAGTGATAATAATAGAAAAAAGTATGTGAAATTCGTAATAAAGATAGTATGTGCAACTCGTGCGGGATTGTCGATTGCGCCACTCAAGCGAATGAGCGCACTCACTACGTTCGTGCGCTCAACTTCGCCTTCGTGGGCAATCGACAATTTCCGACTTATTGCACAATATACTATTTCAAATAAATTATTATTAATTATAATTATTATTAAGCTGTAGCTTTGTTTATTATTAGTATGCAAAAGTTGTCATATTTTTCGCGTATAGATTTATCATTTCTTCGTTCTTCTTTAATTTGTAGAACTCATTTCCTAAAAGATTCACAAAAGGACCCGTTCAACATAACATTAACATAATTTATTAACTAACATCATCTTGATTAAAGAAAAATGTGTTATCAACCTTCCTTTTTACCGACCAAGTCACATAAGAAAATGCAGTCCTGATAATTTTCATTCAATCTACATTTCACTCTTAATGTTTAAGAATTTTTTCAGATTTTCCTGAACGATCCTTCTGGTAACAAGGGTCGAGGACGGCAATTTTCAAGTACCCCCCCCCCCCCCCAGCACCAAAGAAATATATATTTCATTAAATGCGCGTATTAATAACTCTGTCTCTATAGAGATATATATAGTTATTACCTCTCTCTTACCACTCTCATCACTCTGTATCTCTATGCTAAATTTCAAATTTTCGCGTCGAATGATTTCAGAGAAAATCGCCTGTGACAAACGGACAAACACCGAAGTGATTGCACCAATTCCGTTTTACCAATTTTGGCACGCAACATTAAAGAATGAATTAACTTCAAACTTTGCGTATTTTTAACAGACGGAATGAAAGTAGACATAGGCTATTCCACTACAAAAGTGAAATAATGACAGCTGACTATTAAAAAATGCATCGTTGATTTCGTTCAAACTTTGCATATTGTTAGCAGAAAAGATGTAACTTGCTGTCATAATTTCAAATAAAAGCCTATGTTAAAAGTTAGTAATTTTATATTGATCATTACTTAACAAATTTATAATATTCATAAAACTTGTTAGACAGGTGTTCGCACGTGTCGTGCGTGCTTCCTTATAATATATATATATATATATATATATATATATATATATATATATATATATATATATATATATATATATATATATATATATAAAATTTAATTAACTCGTTTATTTCCTATGTAAATAAAGTTCAAATAAAAAAAGTTTATTAACAAAATTAACACATATTCATATTTTCTGTACACGGTAGCACAGTGGAACACAATACAGTGTAACAGTGTGTCCCACAATGACATTACGTCGAGAAAAGTAATACCTTCTTGTTGTTTATTGTATACTAAGTAACTAACAATAAGTTTGACTTTTATAAAATACAAACGATTGGTCATTTTGAAGGTATTTGACGCATTTAATTTTTTTACTTAAAAATAAAATTATAATAGTAAGTAATTAGAGGACATATATGTAAAATAATCCCTTGCATTAAAATTCTCGATCAGAGAACTACTAGGATCTAACTATCTAAGACGATCAAGCAGAATTTTCTTCTTACATAATTCTGTTAATATTTCGAATTATCTTATTTAAACTGAACAAAATAATATATGTGTGTTAAGTTCGAATTTGTTTAGGCAGATAACAAGTTCTTTTTTTTTCTTTTGTAAACAATGATTTTTTCTAGAGAGAAGAATTTATTTCTTTGTTTGAAAATGACACAGTGTTCTTTTAATTTAGTGTGGAACACGTTGTATGTAATACAGAAGATATCATGCGATACGCATACGTAGAGATTGACGGTGTATTAACGATAATATTGTTGCTGTTATCAGCAAATTTAACTTTGACTATCAGTGCGTAATAAATTTTGCAAATTAATCCAAAAAATGGAAATTGTTAATTCAGTACTTTAAGTAACGGTGTTTTTTTCATATTACATTAATGGGCTAGATTTTTGTCAACTTGAAAAAAATTGTGTAATTCATGAACTTCAGTGGCATGTAATTATGTTATTTTAGTGTAAATTAAATTAATACAGTTAGAACCTCGATTTTATTTGAGGCAAAATAAAATCTACACTTGAGTAATAGTATTAGATGTCAGTTACTGCATAGGCAACCTATATATTACCTATACATATACATAAATATATTAAATATTCTTTCTACCTATATTAGATAATGTATTCATATGATAGTTTTCTCCCCGATATGCGATGATGTCGTTGTCATAACCACTTGAGTACTGACTTGTGAGACCTGAATTCAAGTATTGTTTCTGGTGAGACCTAAACTGAAGTATTGTTTTTGAAATAAGTTAAACTATGTGTGCCTTCTACTGGTGTATATTTAATGGTCTAAATTTATTTTTTGCTGTTTATTCTGTTGTACCGATAGTCAGTTAAATTTTAAATAAATAATGATTCTTATCTTAACCCTCAGTTGTTTTGTGTACAATTAAATACTTTGGAAGTGACTAGGGTAATATGAATACAGAGTTAAATAACACCGTTTCTTATTTGAATTTTTAATTTTGGAAACTAGCGGTTAACGTTTCTAATAATTTTGCAAAAATATACAGAAAGCTTAACTTGTTTTAGAATTTTACCTTTCTTTTCTTAAGAAACAATCGTGCCTAGTCAAAAGTAAATTATAGTTTGGGATTTTTATTTATTTATTTGTTTATTTTTGATAGATTTGTTTAATTTAAATTAATTAATAATTATATCTGTAATTAAAAAGTACAGTTGATAATTTTTTATTGAAAAAATGTGTGTGAGTGGCGAAACTATGGTTAGAACAGGGGATAGTCGATTCAACTACTAGAAAGTGATACAAATTAAGCAAGTGTCCTTAAAAAAAAAAAAAAAAAAAAAATTTTCAAAATAAAATCGTATTACCTTAACTTGGACAGTTGTTCTACCTGCTGGTACTTCCCTAAAGAATTTAGTTTTGAAAGTTCTCTTACCGTTTTAAGTTAGACTGATTGATTGACTAAATTTTTGCTTATGAATTTTCTCTTATTTGTTAGCTACTGAAAATTTAAGTTTAAGGTACTTATATTTTTTTTCGTCTTGATGTTTTATCGTAATTTTAATGTTTGACAATTTACTATTCAGTCTATCGACTTTAATGCAGAAATTATACAAGTCTAATTTTGGACTATAAAACCTTTTATACTTTTTTTCTAAAACTCTAAAGTGTATTTTATAGAAGAGGTAAAGTGAAGATCTTTTTGGGCATTAAGGAAACTCTTCTGTTATGATATTAATTTTTATGGGAACTTTAGTCGTGTCTATTCATTATAGATTCTAACTCTTTGATGTATTTCGACTAAAGTATATGTTTTGTCTGGATTACTTATTAATTTTCTTTAGGGTGGAGGCACCGTTTATGGCCACCTTAGCGCATTTTACCAATTATAGTCAATTTTTCTTGAGAAAAAATCACTTTAATCTTAATATCAGAAATTGAGCATGTAGTTTAAATCTTAAAAATCACCTATTCAATCAGAATTTTTCCAACTATAAAATAAAAATTGTTATAAAAACATTATTATAAAAATACGTATTTCTCCACTTTTAGCCACTAAATTCACACTTATTGCCATCATTTTCCCCACTTTTAGCCAGTTGATATAAAATATTACTATAGCTAATTTAAGGCTCACAAGAGGGTTCATAATGACTAAAACTATTTTATGTAGCTAAATTTATTTTATAATTTATTAATAGATTGCTATAACACACAGATTATCATAAAATGTATTATATAAACGACACAAATTGAAATTCTAATACTACAGTCATTACATATATTCATATACTACAGTCTGTCTTTATTTTTGTTGTAAGGTATCCGAAAAATTAAAATAATTTTTGGGCATTAACATTACAGTTTTTTTTATTTCACATGCTTTTTGTTAATTTACAAGCATTTTTGTTTTCTTATTCAGTTCTTTTCTGTCCGCTTTTTTCTTTCTTTATTTTTCTTTTCTTCCTTTAACGTACTGTACTCTATCCACTTGTCGCTTGTTATTATAGATGGTATAAACTAGAGATATCGATTTTAAATCGATTAATCGAAAATCGATTAATCGAAGCTTAAAAAGTCGATTCTTTTTTTGATTTTTTTCATTTGAATCGATTTATGAATCGATTATTAAAAGTAAGAGATCGATAACCGATTTTTTTCAAAAATAATTTCATTTTAGTTGTAATTTTACAAAGAAACATGTGTTAAAATGAAACACCAAAAACGTTATTGTTAATAAATTGTCACTTTTTACTTGTTATTATCAACGAATCCCCCATGTGGCTCCATATAAATACATATTATATACGCACTATTTTGTCCAGTAGAAGACTATTAATACAAAGGAAAGGAAGACCACCTATGGGGCTAACGATCCCTTTCCTACAAAAGCAACTTATTTAGAAAACATTTTTTTGTTAGTTTGTTTGAAATTTTTGAATAGTAAACTTGGTTCATTCCGTGGTATTCGTCCTACATATTCAATTGCGTTATTTGCTATAATTATAATTGAAAAGTTAACTCATCGCCCTGACAATATGTAAAGCGTTTTTATACGATATTTACCATGTACTATCAATTAAGTCCCTTAACAAATATTATCAGTTAATTTTATTAAACTTTTCAAAATTTCGATTTTTTAAATCGATCTCACAGATCGATTTTTTTTAGCCGATTTTTTTTGAATCGATTTTTTTAATTTCGATTTAAACCGATCCAAAAATCGATCTTTTTTTTTTTTTGGAGAATCGACATCTCTAGTATAAACTCTTTTTTTTCATTTTTTGGTATATTATTTGGTTTCTGGTCGTAGTATAACATCCTGAAAAACATCATAATATATACATATATTCTTGAATTCAAAATTGAACAAGCTTGCTTTTGATACCCTATAGACGACGCGGAAATTTTTTTAGTTTTTCCAATTTACCCACGTAAATTAATCAAAATTCAACTTTCCATGCTTCGCGTCTATAACTGTGTAGAAACTGAAATTTTTTCTTCTAATGGTTTCAGAGAAAACAGCTGGAAACAGACGGACAAACAGAGATGGAAATGATTCCATCAGTGTCCCTTTTTGCCAGTTTCGGATAGAATCACTAAAAATGACTGTTTTAATGTCTTATTGATTTTATTTAACACCGGCTTATGCTGCGATTTGCAAAATTGGCTTTCGGTTGGGTCCAACATGTGACTGGCCAAAAACGGTTCCACTGGTGTCACTACTTATGGCTATCTACTGGCCATAAGTAGCAAACACACATTAATTCGGATCTACTAATGGCCATAGCCCACATAGTTTCTTCTACAGACAAAAATTGAGCATCAAACTATTTTTAAAAGTAAGTAAATTCCTAACAAAAAACTATACACACAATCAAGAAAACACCAAACTGTAAACACAGCCAACTCTAAACTGAAGAAGAAAATAATAATGACTTCTATATGACTGAATTGCTTACTGACTGCTGTTTTTAATAAGCCTTCATGTAGCTCATTTGGAGCTGCCTGAATCTTATAAATGAACTAATAACAGTAAAGTGGCCATAAAGGGATAGTGGCCAAAGGGAGTGCCTCCACCCTACATGTTATTTAAAAAAAATTCTGAAGAATGTTCTTCAGACATTATTTAAGTAATTTACACTTGACATCAGTTACGTATATGTGTAAATTTTAACACTTTGACGGTCATTGGTGTCATAAGACGTTAAAGGAAACCTTACTAACTCGACACCAAGTCGCAGAACGGCAGCAATGCCATATAAAGTGTATTAACTATCAAATGTTAATAACATCTTTTTATACATATTTGTAATTTACCGCATCTATACTTAGGTAACCTCATAAAGTATATTCTACATTGAATCGACAACTATTTAAATAAATAAAAACATCTCCTGGAAGAGGCAAGATCATTAAAACGAAATTTCAACTTGACGAATTGAAATTTATTTTTAAAATATATTTTTTTTTATTGACATTTAAAAAAAATAAAAAAAATAATTTAAAAATACAGTCCAAAAATAGATCCCATGGTAAATGTCGAAAACGTAGCAGACATTCTTAGTTGAGAAAATGAAGAGCGCAATATTTAAGTTAGGAAAATAAATCTCTGTTTTTGTCTCCAAAATAGAACACAACAGATATGTTTTTAGTTATGTACAGGTTGACCGACCCGAATCAGACACATTTAGATAAGTTAGTATTATTTTTTATTTTATATTATTTTGTTTATATATACTAAACGAAAACTTTAACAATGGAAAATTGATTTAATCCGTGGGTATGTGATATTTTATTGTATTCTGTTTAACCTATAAAATTGTAACGTATTCTGCTAATATTAGTGAAGAAGTCTTTGTTCCTTTCTCAATAAAAAAATTTGGGGGACAGGTCTACCCACACTGTCCACTTCCCGTTGGGTGTCCTTAAAGACTAGAGATTACTCTACATAAATAATTCTTTTTTCATTTCAGGCGACTCCTCCCCTGGGCCCCCGATAGAGGCTTTGCCCCTTGCACCATACCGGGGGCTTCGCCTTCTGTACCTAAGGGTGGGGGCTCCACCCTTATCAAACAAATGATAACATCATTTGTTCTCAAGATATGCGAGACAAAATATATTTTGGCAAAAACTAATTTTTCAAGTTTCTAATTTTTTTTTAAATTTTGTAATAAAATACTGGCGTTTTCAACATCAAGGAAGGTTCTTAGGCCATTATATAATAATGTTATGGTAAAAAATCCATATAATCTATGTTATCTTAATAAAGTTAATTCCGTTTTTTTACCACAAAAAACAAACCGCTAATCCGAATTTGCTGAAAACTTTATCCGGTCTTCATTTTTTGATTACGCATCTAATGAAATTAGTCCGGAGTTGATATCATCATTTGTTCTCGAGATATGCGAGACGAAAAAAAATTCACGAACAAACGAACTAACGAACGCACACACAGACATCACGCTAAAAACGATGGATTCGGATTCTAGTGACCTTGAAACGTGGAGATATGTCAAAATTAGCGATTCGTAAAATCGGACCCATTACAATAACTTCCTATGGGAAGTTAACAAGAGGAGTATGTATTTGGGTATTAGGCTGCATATGCTTCCTTATCAATTTCCATACAAGGTAATGATAGTTACTCAATATGCGCAAACGTAAAATATGTTAAGGAACGATATGTATATATATGGAATGAACTTGTTTTGTTTTTTTAGTTACTATAATAACAGAAAACTTTTAATTATAATTTTTTTTCAAATTTTTGAAAGTTTCAAACGTTAAGTAATGTCAATGGGTTTCTTTAATTACTACACGGTCAATCTTTTTGTAATTTTCATAGTCTTATAGCTGATTAGAAAAAGTTAAGAAGTAGCTCACCCTATCCTTGTTTTAAAGTTATTCGAAAGACGTAAAGTTTAGATTCAATTTATGTAGAAAATCACTGAAGATTAGGGTATGAGAAAGCTGTCTGCCATCCCCTCAGCGTGTTTTTTTAATTTTTTCATCGTTTTCTTGGTTGAAAAATATCTTACTCTTATTCGGCCCATAAGTTTACTTTTATGACCATGCTTGCTTAAGAATCCGAGGCTAAAAGCCGAAGATTCTCAAACCGCATCCGGAATCACAGAAATAACTCTTACGATCCTCAGTAAGTATTTACCCTATTAATTTATAAGAACACTCAGTATGTACATAAGTAGTAGTTGTAATAAATCGCTCTTATTTATTTGTTTTTTACGTATTTTAGTTAAAAAATATAGAGCGAGTTTTATTATATTCACCTTATTATAATATCTTAATTTCAGTATGCGACATCTGCATATAAATAAGTAAATTTTAATATACATATCTGCTTATTTTTAACACATCTACCTTTGTATTTTTAGGACAACAGGAAGTTGAACTATTTCATACTGGCGGAACTAGCCAGATAAAATAAATAAATGAAAGAGATGCACTTTTATTTATAACAAAAACCACACATTATTCATACGCAAATAGAGATAATTAATTCGTACAGCCAAAATTTATGTATTTAAAATAATTAATGAAAAACTTATATTCTAGAAAAATATATTTTTACTTTAATGTTGATTATTAGTAATGAAAACAAAAAATACGCTAATGCAGTGGTTCCCAACAGCAAAAGCGTTTCTACAACTTTTAGGCCCGATTTACATTAACGCTCTCACTCCGATATCACTACGCTCCCGATTCGATATAATCTTGTTGTGTTCACATTACAGTGCTGATATCATGCTGGCACTTATTCGTTCTCTATTCACATTACAATCCCACTCTGGGTACACTTCCAGTTCGGTTTCAGTTCGATACAAATATCTTTTCATAACAACTGAATGCAAGCGGAGTGGAGTGGAATCAAAAAAGTGTTTACACTATAGGTACAAGCCATAACAAGTCTGATATCGCTCCGATAAAATATTATCTGAGTGATATTGATATTGGAGTGACATTGGAGCGAGAGAGAACCGTGACTGATATCGGACCGATATCAGAGCGATGATGTGAATACACTCATTGTTTATTGTGTAAGAATATTTTATCGAACCTGGAGCGGAGAGATATCGAAGTAAGAGCAGAGCGTTAATGTAAATCGGGCCTTACACCCTGAAGCGATTTTAATTCAAACGTCACGCCTTAAAAGTCAATTTTTTCCCAAAAATTCATTTGACAAAGCAAGAAACACTAAACGTCTATTTTCCCCGATAGTGAGGAAAAACCGCTTTATAATAAAACAATGGTTTTTCCCTGTTGTACCTTTTTTGTCATGTGCCTTGGAGCGACTACTCCACTTGCTCGATTCTAGTTACGCCGCAACCCAACGGGTAGTCCGTTATATTCGTTTATAGTCCGCGAATTATTATTCAGCAATTTAAAAATTAAACTTACCCGGTTCTTAGAACCGACCTCATGGCACAAAAAAAAGTTATCCAAGAAAACTTATCAAGATTTTCGTCACATTGTAAATTTAAAAACATAAATATTTCCACGCGCATTGCATAAAAGCAACAAGACCAGACTTGTAGCGGAAGCAGTGGCTATTTGAATATTATTTTTAATATGACAAAAAAGTTATCAGTTTTTAGTTAATACCTCACAAGGATTACAAAAAACTTCATAGAAAGGCTCTCAAATATCTGTATAAATAGCCGAGTGTGCTTAGGCATCACTACTTGCGGACTGACAGATCGTGGGTTCCAATCCTACGGCCGGAGGGTTTTCTGCAATTTCCCTTCACAATTCCAGATGAAATCAGCATAGTTCCTTTAAGAAGACAACTGCAAACGCACACCTTCCACACCCTAGCCCCTTCAACACTTTCCTTGGCCTCCACTCACATCATAAAATGGATAAAATGTAATCTGTAATGTAAAAGATTATAAAATAAGTAAAAATATAAAAATAATGATATGGGTGGCATCTATTGTAAACTAATTAAAAACCACATTGTTATAAATTCTGCATGTCGATGTGAACAAGTATTCTTTACCATAATATGTTACATAAAAAAAAAAAAAACTTTAGATTAAAAGTGTTAAATCTTAATCCTAATATTTCAGAGATAGTTAATTCTAAGCACAGATGTAACTTGTCTCATTAGGACTTGAAACTGTAAGTTACAATTTTATCAATATTTAGCGATTGCTACTTAAATTTGTGCCAAATAAATATATTCCCCGTTCCCCTTCAGCTATAAAAAAAAACCATATTACAATATTAATTTTAAATTCATTTATCATTAGAGTTGCCGAAAAGCAAAGTCAGTTATATCCAAAAAAATAAAAAACTGAGATTTTAGTTGCTATGGATACTTCCACGTTGAGAAACAGTTCTAAAATAAATTTTATCCCACCAAGGGGTCAAACTAGATTGTCTATGTCTCTGTTCCACTTGTAATGAGTTTATGACGTAAATCTCCCCACTCTATTTGTGTAGATACACACTGTTTGCAGTGTATTAGTTTGGTGTTTTTTAGTAGTGTGCGTATTTACGCACACCACCGCAATACACGTATTACCAGAGAGAGCTGTTCAACGTGTAACAATGGTAACAATGTAAATATAATGCACTGTGGGTTCGACGACGGACACGGACTGACTAATGCCTTAAGCTGTGACACGACTCCAAATGACTCCGCGCCAATTACACGTTTTTAATGTTAGTTGGTTTCTAGTGTTCTATGTATCCCACTGAAAATAAGTGAAGAAAAATGACGAAGGATGCATAACCAGTTATATCCCAAATGGCCACGGTTCCAAAATCAGTTCTATCCTTTAACAGTTTCAAAATAAGTTACATCCCACAGACAATAATGGCTGCTCTCTAAAAGCGGCAGCAAAATCAGTTTAATCCCTCACTAACCTAGTACATGTAATTTAGTTTCAGTGGTAGAGTGACTATTTTTGCAGTATCCTACAAAGACTTAAATTATTGTCATTTTTACTACATAAAATTGTGCTAAAAACTAAAAATATGTTCATTCTTTTACCTTCTACCAGGTTTTTGACTGCTTTTGCATGTTAGAAAGTTCAAAATGGCTTCATTTCCAAAATCAGTTATATCCAACTGACGGTTCCAAAACAAGTTACGTGGGTTTTATTTATTTAAATATAATTGTTTGTGCTTTCCCTACATTATACATATTATCACTAGGAATCAACATGAATTTAATACGTTTTTAGATACCAGAATCATGCAATGATTTATTATTGTAATATAACTAACAGTTTTTGTTGAATAACTCGAAATTGTTTGAGATGCACATACATAGCCGGTTTTGAAATTTGACGACTCATTTTGACTTGATACTATTAAAAAGTATTTCATTTTATTTTGTTATTTTAAAATATTGTCTGTTTTTAATTTTAATTTTAACAAATTGACTAAAAAAAATTAAGTGTTTAGTTTTATAAATGTTTAATTTTATATTTTAATAACTTATTGTGATTCGATTCATTTTACTACTTTTTTAAAAAAAATTGTGAGTAATTTATTGTTGTTCGAAAAATGTATGGTCCTGTTTTTAAATTTTAATATTTTTAATATTTTTAAGAATATGGCCTGTAGAAGAGTTTTTCACTCGAAACGTACGTAGCCAAATAAAAAAATTTTTCAATAGAATACGGTGATCATTTATTCCAAAATTCCCTATTTTAATAATGCAAAATCACCAAAACTCTCCCAATAGTTATTTTAGGATCTAGAAAAGTAGGGTTATTAAGATAAGAGTTTCCCAGAAAATTTTGTTGGAAACCGCCGCTGACTTACAGGTAGATTGTATAAGATTGTTAGTTGTTTTTCAGTAAAAAGTAATTTTTGAAATTCGAAAATTCAATGAATAGTCAGCCTGCTTGTAGTTGAAACTTTTCTTTAAGGTATTTGATACGAGACAATCAGGTACAAAAGTATATCTCAGCGTAAAATTTTATAAAAAATTAATTAATATATTAATATTCTTCAGTTATTATATTTGTATGCTATTTGTTTGTTTGAATTTTCGCGCGCTTATGTTGTGCAATATTGAAAAAGTGTTGTAAAATGATCTTCATAAATTATATTTCAAAAACAGCGTGGTCAATAATTTTTATTATTTCTTATTAAATACGTAGGGTTTATAACTTTGTATTTTATAACATATTAAATTTTTATCAAATTCCTTTGACCCGTTTTCATTTTATTCAAAAAAATGTCAACTTCCTATACGAGTAAGAGTTCGTGTTAAAATTAGAAAACTTTGAAATCGTTTTTCTCAAAATTGGGGTGGTCAATTTTAATCGGAATAGGCTCGTATTACTGGTATTGAATTAAATAAATATCTAGAGAAGTTTCGTTAAAATTCTTTGAAAAATCGTTCTACACACCAACTACCTTAATGCTCGTAGTGGTGATGCCAGAAGGTTCGAAAACAGTTGGTTTTGAGGTCATAAATTGTTCGTTGAATCCCGAACGCTTTCGTAGGGGTTAAAAGTTTAGTAAAACACTGTTTTTCTTTCATGGAAACTGTTTATTTTAATAAATAATTCAATTATAGAAAATAGAAGCTTAAGTAAATTATTTTTAACGTCTATCCTACAATTATTTGTTACAATTTTACAGAAGCAAAACTAAACTCTTTAAAAAAGATAATAAATGTTTTATTTTATTTTCAAATCTTTGCTGAAATAGTGTGACAGTGTGTCACGCTCTTAAATAAAATAAAGAAACGTAAAGAAGAACTATCAAGAAAAACATTAATTCTCTACCAAATTTTTCGAAAGATCAATTATGAATTTACAATATTATTAAAGTGAATATTCTTAAAAATTAGACTGGAGTCAACATAAAAAATTTGTGATAACTTGAAACCTTTAAGCGACCTCTTTATAAATAATGAAATATTAGCCAAACAACTTTTTGCTTTTAATGGATAAGTCAAGCTGTTAATCTTGTACTTATGATCACATTTAGGCA
This sequence comes from Brachynemurus nebulosus, assembly GCA_035578155.1. Lineage (NCBI taxonomy): Eukaryota > Metazoa > Arthropoda > Insecta > Neuroptera > Myrmeleontidae > Brachynemurus > Brachynemurus nebulosus. The sequence continues at coordinate 2,128,917 of JAPWDM010000038.1, forward strand.
ATATACATCACATAAACGTTATAGTTCTTGCTATTATTTCATTAATGAAAGGTAGCAAACTTCATAAAACTGGTAAAACTGGCAAATATCACTAAATATGTATCCATACATATTTTAATATTAAAAACTGTTTACAGTTATGGTTTTATAAAATTTTTATTACGTATTTACGTAGGCTTTTCTTTTTTGTTCAAATTTTTATTGTTTTTGACATTTACTTCAAATTTACATGAATATTTTTACTATTAATTTTTAAAATGATCATGATTACTGGTGTAGGATGTTGCGGAATCTGTAAATATGTATGTATATAGTTGAATGTCTCGATAATGGTGTGACAGGTCAATTTTGGTATAATTTATTATATCACTATTTTCATCATTCACATTTTTTAAATTCTTATTAATAATTTCGTTTTAATTAACTATGTACTTATATTTGTTAAAATTATTACCACATTTTATAAGAGTAGCTAATTGTAGTGGCTAATAATTCGCTGATCGTCGATTTTATAGTGGCTGAGATCGCTTTTCGATAAAACTAGTAACATACTTCCTGTTGAAGCCTAAACTCCTATGTAAAATAACTAAAGCTTTATGACTATCATTTAAGCGCGCATTATTTTATACACTTTGAGCAATAGAATTTACACTGTGTGCAATAGAATTTTATTTTTTTATGCACTATATTTACCCTATATTTCAAGCAATAAAATCACTATTTGTGCAATAATATTTTACATTTTGAACATTATATTAAGACAATAATTATTTACCATTTTGAGCAATAGAATTTTATGTTTTGTGCACTATTTACTACAATGATTACACAAAGTGATATTAGCGAATTTCCAGAATGGAACTGAGCTATTACAGCCACTGTCACAACGCGACCTGAGTCTGGGACCCTGGCAGAAATTTGTTTTGAGGTCCCTAGAAACCGAAAATAATATTCGTTAAAATTTATATATATATATATATATATATATATATATATATATATATATATATATATATATATATATATATATATATGTGTCCGCACGATAACTCTCGAACGGAATATCCTAGGATTACGATATTTGGTGAAAGTATTGGAAGTCCCAAACCGTTGGATGAGTTCGTTAACCAGACACGTCGGATGCCAGGAACATGGTTTTTGTTCTTGCAAAAAATTAGTTTTTTGCCAAAATTTCCACTTATTCAAAAATTTTTGCGAAATTTTTTTACACCATTTAAAAGAGAAGAAAAAATTACATAAAAAAGATCTTTAAACTTTTTTTCTATGTCAATTAGTTTCCGAGAAAAACTATGTGTCTTAGAATGTGATCTTAGGGATGTAATCTTAAGTGATGTAATCTTAAAGTCTTAAGTTACTCACATTCTAAGCACCTATTCGACACCCTATGTATAGTCAAAGAAGATATAGTGTATATAATATGTATAACGCCAATATCGTACTGTATTACAACTCTAAGAAAAAAGTAAAGGTAATAAAATTTTGAAAAAAATATGATTGGTTAAAAAAGATGACAAGTATAAAAAAGCAGCTTGTACAGTGGCAGTTTAATTTACTTATCTCTCTCACACAAAAATGTGACAAACCAAGTTGGATTTACATAGCTAAAAAAAACTTCATAATTCAAGAAGTTAAATGAATGTATATAATTTTTAAAACTATTGATTTAGATTATAATTTAACATTTCTAAATCGTATTTTGTATTGCCATATTCTATTTTAAATTGAAAAGTAATATTTTTATGAATATTACTGCAAGAGGGTAGTTTCGTACTGAAAATAATCTATTTCATTTTTTGCTATAGTATAAATCCAACTTGTAAAATTTTATTACGTTTACTTTTTTCTTAGAGTTGTAGGATAGTATACCCATACGATCACATAATTATGATACATGTATAATTTTTATGTAAGAACAAGTAAGAGTACAGAGGTACAGCAAACTATTTTTAAAGAGGGTACGATAACTCAAGAACGAAATACTTGATTTTTAAGAAATTTCTTGAAAACGTTGGAATATATATATATATATATATATATATATATATATATATATATATATATATATATATGTATATATGTAGAAATATTTACAATAATTTAGTTTTTCTTTTAATTGAATAAATTCTTTAATTTAATATTTTGACAAAGGCACATTAACAAATCCAATATATTGAGTAATTATGTCCAATCGCCTTCAAATTAATCTTCTAAATAATCGTCTGGGTAATACGTCTTTTAAAATATTCGTCTTGAAAAATACATCTTTTATAATAATCGTCTTTATATATCGTCTTCAAAATACGTCTCTATTTGTTTATCATAGCTAACTTAACATTATTGCTCAATTTTTAGAACAATTTATTATAAATTAATTAAAATACCCCTGTTGCAGCATCCTGCATAACATAGCGAATTTCCATTTACAAAAGTACGTTTTTCTCGGAAACTAGTTGATATAGAGTAATTGTAAATAAAAAAAATACCCCTGTCGTAGCATCCTGCATAACATAGCGAATTTCCATTTACAAAAGTACGTTTTTCTCGGAAACTAGTTGATATAGAGATATTGTAAATAAAAAAAACCTTCTTTATGTGAATTTTCCGCCTCATTCCGCCAAATCTTTTTCACGAAAAATGTCCAAAACACCGTAAACGTTTTCACGAAATTTCTTAAAAATAAGATGTTTCGTTCTTGAGTTATTGTGCGGACACTTAGTAAACATATATATAAATGTGTCCGCACGATAACTCAAGAACGAAACATCTTATTTTTAAGAAATTTTGTGAAAACGTTTACGGTGTTTTGGACATTTTTCGTGAAAAAGATTTGGCGGAATGAGGCGGAAAATTCACATAAAGATTTTTTTATTTACAATTACTCTATATCAACTAGTTTCCGAGAAAAACGTACTTTTCTAAATGGAAATTCGCTATGTTATGCAGGATGCTGCGACAGGGGTATTTTTTTTGTATGTTGCCTTTTTAGAAATATTTCACATAATCAAGAATGACATTTTTTTTAAATTTAATTTAATCTCTTTATATGTATATGCATAGGAATAAAATATGGATGTCATATATTGGCTGAATTATTTTTTTAGATAAAATTACAATATGGACCTACTCCAAGGTCGCAGAAAAATTATCGGAATCTCTTAAAGAGGTTCTCCCGTGTGACGGCCTGTTTTTTTAAGCATTTTTTGGGAATTTTTTTTGACAATCAATGGAAAGACAGAAAATATAAATAAAACAATTCGTTGTTTATATAAATTTAATATTTATTTAAAAACTATAATGTATAATTCTCAAACTTTGCTTGATAAAATTACAGAAACAAAAATATTATTGTATAATTAAACCTTTCTTCGCTTTGGATGGGCGGCCACGTTTCCTTTTTTCACCAATTTGTAAATTTTTCGCTTCAACTGGTGGAATTACATATTTAAATCTTATAGCTACCCCTAGAATATGCTTACAAAGATATCAATTCTGATAATTTTCATTTGTAAAGCGAAATTTTTTATTTTCAATATTTTCGTTAGCTTTAAAACATAGTAATAATATACGACCATAATTGACATAATATTCTTTTTTTAATTTGACATATTATGAGTATCTACAACCAAATTGTTTTCAAATGATCACCCACAACAATGAGCGGTTTTTCGCGCTAATTTTTTAACAAATAGTTATTTTATGAAAATTATTACAAAATTTTTCAAAAAAAAGAGAGAAAACTTCTTCGTTAATACGATAAACATGATATGTATTTAGAATAGTTTTTAATTTTAATCAATAAATTACTGTATTAAGAGGAGATAGTTAGGTAACTGTTTCTAAACCTCTTTTACTCCTCTGCTATTTGTTTTTTTTTTGTTTTTTTGTTTTTTTTTTTACGTTGATAACATTTTTATCTTTAGCCAACCAATAACAATCTTATTCTACGTATTCTGTAACAGTAAAATGTGTGCAATGCATATAAATAACATGCGGATTTTTGTTGGATCTAATGCTCATTTAGTAATTTTATGGGGCAATTGGTGTTTTTTAAGGATCATTTTGAATAATATAATGGTAGTAAAGTTATAAAAGTGCATTTGTAAATTTTTAATTGCACAAAATATTTTTTAAGTGTACGGATGTTTATTTTATGTAACACATGTAATGCTTATTTACTTTTTAAGGGCAAGAATTCATTATCTATGTAACATTTATTTTAAAAAATGCACAAAGTCTATTATATTAATTCTAGTTCATATTTACTATTGCACGAAAATAAAGAATACTGATCAATTAGTCTATTTATTGCTACTTTTGTTCTACAAATGTTAAAATAGTTTTTCAAATGCTCTTAGTTATTTCGCATTTTGTTTAAATAAATGCTCGTTTAATTTGTTCCTAATAACTAATACTTGGAATCCATTGTCCTTTATTAACCCGTCAATTCCCAGTGTCACCTTTAGGTAGGTGACAGTGGTTTGTGATATTTTTTTTACAGACAATATAACAAATTTTAAGAATAAATGTGTTACGACTAAAATGTTAATACTGAGTAGTATTCATAGTTTTAATTTGGCAACATTGAAGTTATGTTTACGGTTAAATTAATTCTGTTGTTTCAAACGATTTTCTGTTTTATTGCGCGTAAGTGTATCTTGTGGTATTTTCGCTGTTATAAAAATGTTATTAGAAAGGGTAAATACTGTTATTATTGTTATTACAAATTATTATTTGAGAATCAAGCTTATAATGAAAGTGATTTTTTGCCGGTAATTTCATACCGTTTTACTCAGTTCATATTACAAATAATACCCAGGTGTCACCATTTAAAAAAAAAACGAAAGGGTATTTTTTTTTCAATTTTTTTATTATTTTTTTTATATATATTGAGTACCTAAGGATAAAAACTAACACAAAATAAGGATATTTTGTCGATAGATTGCGGCTTGAGTATTAAGGGGTTAATAAGTACTAAGTGTGGATGGGTTCAAAATTAGTCAACCTGAATCAATTAAAGACACTTTTTTTTAAAAAAAAATATGTAATAATTATAATGAATAAATAAAAATGAAGAAAAAAAATATTTTTGTATTGTTAAATAGCGGTATTAATCGTAAAAAAAATTCATCTCCATTCCCCCATCCTATCCACATCCGGAAAAAATTGCGAAACTATCACTGACTATTTTTCGACCGGTCATACTGTGTAAATCATTTCAAGAATATTCCCACAGAATTTCGCAAGAATGAGAGCATTATTTAGAGCAGTGTATCCCAAACTGTGTTCCGTGGAACGCTGTCATCAAGTGTTCCGCGAAAAAATTTTTAAAAATGACGTCCAGGAAAAAATTATTAAAAGTGACGAGAGAACAATATGATATGTTTTTATATGTTTTTGTTGTTATTTGATAATGATCATATTGATCGAAACATACAAGAGTTATGTTAATAATAAGAATGGTCTTTTTACAAAGTAAAGTGTTTTATTTATTAATAGCAAATATGGAATATCATAAAATGACCCTTAAATCTATTAAGTTTATAAATTTTCTTATTGCAAAATAATGTCATGAAAGTCTGTTATATGTGTTATTACAATGTGTAGCTCTTATAAAAGATATCCAATATAAAGTTTTAAAATTTGTCAGTGAAATAAATATGTATAGTATTTTTGAAGATTATACCAGTAAAATTCTTGAGATATCAAAAAATAGCAAAATAACGGCTTACGGCTGCGCGTTTACATTTCGATGTTTCCTTTTTTTCACTCGAGTTATTAGAAAAATTTTTAAGTAGCAAAATCTATATAGCCTCTAATAATTTCAATTTACTTTAAAATGAAACAAGGATCAAGTCGATCCATCGTCGCCTGGTTCAGAAGTTAGCGTCCACGTCGATTTGGTAAAACATAGTTTCGTAATATACACGTTTAAGATTTTCAAGTTTAAGGGGTTCACTTGACTAACCGTTATGGGACACCCTGTATAGTGGGACACGCAGTATTTTATTAATAAATATCAAGTATAAGTAAAATATATTGTTGTATAACTATTCTGTAGTCAATAAAAGGGCTAAATAATTTTTGCATCTTTTATCTACTTTGGCCCCACTGTGTGTCGATAGAAAAATGTACTATACAAATTAATATTGGGAATCGTAAAAATTAAATACGCGGACTACTGATCAAAAAACTAACTACTGCCAGTAGGCAAGGTTTGTTTATTAGATTTTGACAATTCACAAAATTTATGTTGTTTAATTTACAAAATACAAAGGGGCATATTTTTTTGATAAGTTATTTTAATTTTTTCATAATAATTTACTGCTTTCAAATAAAACGGACAATTCAAAATCGCTACTATTTTCTTAAGTGTCAGTTTCTGCCATCTGATGTCGAATAAGAAGACTACTGCGAGTAGGCTAAATATTAAACCACGCGTCCATTTAATTTCCCAATAGTCCCAAAAATCCAAAAAGCGTGGATGAGTTTGTCAGCCAGATACGTTCGATTTTTAGAAGCGAAATTTTTGGCCATTTTTTGCCATTTTAAGTGGCTTTTCGCAAAATTTAAATTTTTAAAAAATTAACTACTCAACCGATTTCGAAAATATTTTCACCGTTAGATAGCTAAACTGTTGTAGATAGATACAGGTTGTTATATGAGATCCGTCAGTGTCCAATCTCTCGAAATTCGCTATGTTATGCAGGTGCTGCGACAGGGGTATTTTTTTAATCGATGCAGAATTTAAAATAAAATATAAAATTCAAATACTATTTTTTGATTAAACCACCGCTTCAGTGCTAAAAATTGATAAAAATACTTAAATAATTTGACAAGTATTCTTATAAATGTTTGATTTTAATCTACGTATTCATTCTAAAATATCATATTTGTCAATAATTTTTTCTCTCTCTAAAAAAATTTTATAATTTTTTTTTTTATATATCAATGGTGCTTATAGAATACCGTAAATGCGGATTACTTGAGCCCAGATTTGCAAATCATCTGACGATTTCAAAAATTTAGCGTAACTGTTATATTTATTTGGGATAGGAAATTCAGTATATTAATCTATATATGACTACGGTTCGTTTATTAGTCGAATTTTTCCTTGAAAAATTAGACTTATACAGTCTATACGACAAGAACGGCGAGAGGCGAGAGTAGGGGCGCTATCCGTTTTCGGATCCGTAGAACACGAATATGTAGAAAAAAATGTCTGATATATATATATATATATATATATATATATATATATATATATATATATATATATTCCCGCTACCTTTTAATATGTTTAGGGCCCCCCTATGGAAGTTAAGAGCTCAAATTTGGTAAATGGGGCTCATTCCGATGCACACCAATACTATCAAAGTGGGGTGAAATTTTGGATCGGACCCAACCTTTAAGGGGGTGGTGGGGGGCGAAAAAGCAATAAAAATTTTCCAAACCGGTTGGAAATAATGTTTCGGTCAATTATGTACAACATATCCAAAATTCAGTTTCCTAGGATGATTTGGAGGGAGTAGGGGGGAAAAAAAAGATTTTCGCTGGATCTAACATGCCCCCAGCCCTCCAGAATTAACGTAGAGGGTTGAAGTGGTGTGATGATCCCTAGGTTGTGCTTTTTGAAGGTTTTAATATTTTACCCCCACCCCCCTAATTTTTAAGCTACAATTTCATGCTTTTTTGACGTTCTCGAAGTTTGTACCACTCGCACAGGTCACCCGAATAAACCTAGAGGGCTGAAATTTTGTATTCGGATTGAGTTAGTATCAAGGGGGTGCCTTTTAACCCCTACCCCCACCATTTTTATACCCAAAAGAACATGATTTTTCTTGTTTCTTAACAGTTTCGTTCGGGTCAAAATCTCCCCAAATAAATCTAGAGGGCTGAAATTTTGTGTACAGGTTAAGCTAATAGCCAGACACTGTTTTTTGGAGGTTTCAACTTTTAATCCTTACCCCCACGATTTTTTACACCAATATTTCCTTAATTTTTTTGCTTGTTTCCTAACACGTCTAGAGACTCTCTAAGGAAACCTAGAGGGCTGAAATTTTGTACGTGTATTCAATTAGTATCCAGCTAATACCTTTTAGGGAGTCCACATTACTTTTCCCCTCACTTCTCCCATTTTTACATCGGAACTGAATGCTTTTGTTAAATGTGTTTTAAATGCATTATTTTTATTCTAAATACAAGTAGGCGAATAGGTATTTTAGAAAATTTAAAAAAAAGTGAATTTACTTTTATAACAAATGAAATACATACATATTAAGTAATTTAAAAATGTTATTAAAGTCACTGTTTATTTATAAATTAGGAATTTTGGATTTTTATTATTTATAAAATAGAAATTTTGGATTTTTTTGGAAAGAAAAAATATATTCATAAAAGCCTTCCAGTTTACTATTTAAGTTCCTTTTTTAATATTTAAAAATAAAACACAAAGGCAATTGGCGGATAAGCGTGGGTAGGAATGCCCTCGTACGAATTGTGTTGGCTTTTTCCCTGTTAACTGCTATCGGCACAAAATTGAAATTTACTGAGATTCAGCCCTTAAAAACTTAAAACCTTTTTTTAAAGCCCCGATCAACCGGACACTCATAATCAGTTTTGAAACCACCAAAATGACAAATCGCTTGTGGACTTTCAATTACATTTCGCTTGTAGACACTCAATACCGAAGATGAAAGGAAAAATTCGACTTCCATCATGTGGCTCCGCTGCTCACGGCGTTTTTATATAATATGGATCTTTTTCTTATGGCTCATAAATTTTATAGCTTTTTAGATTTTTGGCTCAAGTTAACCTCAAGATCGTGTTTCTTGAGCCCAAACCTAAATTTCCAGGTGATTTTCATTTGAAAACAGTTTGAGACCATATAGGATGCTGGTTACTAATTAAAACAGTGTACAAACATATAAGAAACTTTATTTATTCAATACTCCTATCGCAGCATCCTGCATAACATAACGAATTTCCGTTTACAAAAATTAGTTTTTCTCGGAAACTAATTGACATAGAATAATAGTTTAAAGTCCTTTTTTGTGTGATTTTTTCTCCTCGTTTCAATAGTGTAAAAATTTTTGAATAAGGAGAAATTTTGGAAAAAAGTTAATTTTTTTCACGAAAATTTCCAAAAATAACATGTTTTGGGCATCGGACGTGCCTGGTTAACGAACTTGTCCAACGGTTTGGGACTTTGGAATTTCTGCTATAGTTTTGGACAATTTTATACCAAAGTTATAATGGGCTCAAGTTACCCTAATTTTAAGGTTATTTTACTGATTTATCGAAACCTTAATTTAAAAAATTAACGAAATAGTTGGCATATGAACATATCTGAATTTCGTTTAGTAATGAACAAAATATTAAAATTATACACTTACCTTCCTTTGTGGGTTATCACAATTATTTTTACAATCAAAAGTTAGCAACGTAACAAAACATCACTTTCAAACAGAGAGTAATAAACACGTGCCTCACCTCTAGTGTCAATTTTTAGAACTACCTTAACTTAAACACCGTAAACATACTGCTGTTACCTATTAGCTAAACATCTAACTTACTTCTACTATTGAATAATATAAGCACAGAACAGAAAATAATACTTTTTCCGTTTTGGGCTCAAGTTACACCCCAGGGCTCAAGTAATCCGCATCTACGGTACTACTAACACAAAAATACATGTATCTTACCTAGTAATTGTATTAATTTCAACTTTTCACAGTGACGCCGGCATTTGGTAAAAAAATAGTATAGGAATTTTTTATTCCTTTTTAAATTTTGAATCGATTAAAAAAAATCAGCCACTAGAACGCTCGTGGTCGCTTTTTGTTAATAATTAGGGTTAAGTTCCTACTCTGTTTATCTACAAGTTTGAATTTGTTTATTATTTTCAATTACCTAGCAACGCTTTGTAATTTAAGATAAATTTCTGTAAATTGTGCTTACTGATTGGTTTGAAAGCGAGACTTAAATAATTTTTTAGTCCCTTGGGACTAAAAGTGGCACTTTACTCCCTATTATGAGGGACTAATCATGTCTTTTAGTCCCGGAATTGCAAAAAATAATTTGTTTACAATTCCAATACTAAAAAACATGATTTAGTCCCTCATAATAGGAAATAAAGCGTCACTTTAAGTCCCAAGGGACTATGCAATTTACACAAATTTAACTTAAATTTAATAGCGTTGCTAGGTAATTGAAAATAATATACAAATTCAAACTTGTAAATAAAGACAAAAAGTTATATCGTATTGTACAATTCGATTGATTTATCCAAAGTATACTTGATGGAATATTATTACATACAATTTGAATGACATTTAAACAATTTTTTTTTAAATTCTTATAATTTTAAATTATCCGGAATTGAAGAAAAATAGTATATAACTACACCACAGGATTAAAGTGTTTTTTACAGGCTCTCTGGCAACAAACTTAGTCCCTTGGTGTATAACATACTATTTCACTTGAAAAAAAATTATTTAAAAAGAGTCTTTTTTCAACTAGACTCACTAATAGTACCTTAATGTACTACGTTATGCTTTTATTAAAAAAATGTATTAATATTCTAGAGCCAAGGATTGTACCTTAGCAGAAAACAGGAGTGGACAGTATTAATGAATGGCCATGATAAGTAATATACATATACTAACATCATTTATAACCTGTTTTAATAATTTCTAACCATTCTAAAATATAAATTTTATTTTTTTAATAAAAATTTGTATTAAAAATAATATACACACATAACACAACATAGATCAAGGAGACATTTAATAGTAAAAAGTAAATTATCACAAGCAATAATCTGTAGATATTTGTTACTTATTTTGCACTTACCTTGCCTTCATTATTAAATATGTACAGTGAATTTTATTTAAAAAACGAGCAAAATTTGTGTAAAAAAATGTAAACACGGTGTACAACAAAATTTTGTTCCTTTCATCTAAGCCCTTTTAGTTCTTAAAATTGAGAAGTATATAAGTATAATAACTATAAAGCATTTGCATAGAACAGTACTTTCGCGTAATGCATGCACATGCTCAAAATGGTTTTTCTATTTTCCCGTGGGATTGAGACACTTTCCCGGAGTAAAAAGTATCTTAAATGTTGACGCAGATAATAGGTTAACACCACACCAAATTTCATAAAAATTCGTAATGTGTGCACATGCTCAAAATGGTTTTTCTATTTTCCCATAGGAATGAGAAATTTTCCCGGAGTAAAAAGTATCTTAGATGTTGACCCAAGCAATAAGTTATCACCACACCAGATTTCATTAAAATCCGTTCAGTAGTTTTAGCGTGATGCGTGAGCAGACAGACAGACAGACAAAAATTTTTAAAATCGCTGTTTTGATATCTACATCGATAACTATTTACAGTACAATTTTCAAAAAATATTCCATGTACAGAAACGGTCTCATTACAGTTTTTTTATAGGTATGTATAGATTAGGGACCGTCCATAAATTAAATCACGTAAAATCTAGCCATTTTTATTCCCCCCTTTCCCCTTCGTGACGCTGCATCACATTCCAGCTAACCTTATATCTAATTTTACGTTACAAAACTTAACGTCTACTTTTAAATTTTATAGTTCCAGATCTCGTCATGTAGAGCATTTTCGTCCAAAATTTTTCAAACTTTGTACATTTATGAATTATATTTTTCTGATGATAAAAATGATACCAACAAAAAAAAATTGGCATCATTATCTGTGCCAAGAATTGGATAATTGTCTGTGTCGAATGATAATAACTGTCAAACTATCAAAGGTGTACAAAAAAAGACCATTACTCAGTACCTTTCGACCAATGAAGTCATCGTATTAATCATAATTCACAGAAAATAAATCTACTATCAAGTTATTACCCCATACACACATGGAGGACTCTTGTCACCATGACATTTTTCACTTCTGTCTGATATGTGTTGTTTATCCGTAAGTTTATTTTTGTCAACATGGATGCTTAAGAAAACTTGGCTTTCAGCCCCGGATTCTCAAACTGCATCCGAGGCCACAAAAATAACACTTGCGGTACGCCGGCATTTGGTGTACGGTCCTTGTCAAGTAATATACCGTATTTTCCGGCGTATAACGCGCACCTTGAACACCAAAAATATTATCCAAATTTCATGGTGCGCTTTATACCCCGGATATAAAACTGAGTAAAAATTATGACGGTTTTTATATATTCTTCTGTTAATAGTAAGTAGTAGTCAAATAAATAAAAAAATTAAACAAAATTTAACAATAATACAAATTTAAGTAAGATAAAAAGAAATTAAATATACAAAAACATAAAAAGAATCTATAAAATAGGTATATTATGACTCATTATTTTATTATCAAAGTTTGAGTGCGCATTATAGGACAAACAGGAAAAAAACTAAAAAATTCTTTAAAATTTTGGGTGCGTGTTATACGCCAGAAAATACGCTACTATTATTTGAATCGTTTCCATTTTTCATAGATACATACACTGAGAAATTATAGTAAAAATTCAAATCAAGCAAAAATATAAAAAATGCCTTTCAAACATTATTTTTTACGATTCATTTGAAAATTTTTTCTGTACAGCTTAAGAATTTTTCCTATACTGCTCCGTAAAATTCAATGGCCCAGTAAAATTTCAAGCAGATACCAGGAAAATTTACTTAATTTTTGTTAAATTATACTAGGCACAGAAGAATTTTTACGGAGCCACATTGTAATTTTTACTAAGCTACAGGGTAGACGCTATTTGTTATCTCTATTTTCTCCTTGAAACCTGTCTTTCAGCATCTCTCTCACACAAGCATCGCACCAACGTAACGCTAGAGGACAAGCACATACCTAACTGCTCTGGCACGCATAACTGTCCGCACCAAACCAAGGTCATTTTGAATACGGCTTCTATTGCAAACAGACAACTAACTTATTGTTGTGTGTGCCTTGTATGTGATGTGTACCATGAGTGTTATCATTTTTTTTCTGTTTTTTGTTATAGTAAACTATTTAATGGACTTTACATTTAAAACAAAGAATTGTGATTTGTGTTTCATGAAAATCGCATTATTTTATTATTGATAAAGAACTAATAATTAAGATATAACAATTAAGATTTTTATATGTATTGATGTTTATTGAAACATGTTTTTCTACAAATAATAAAAAACCACAGAATATTTTTTCAATATTAATAATTTGATTTTAATCCTTACTCTTCTATCAATATCTTTTTAAACTATTTTAATTCAATTATTTATTAATAAATAAAAAAAAAATAATAATAATAATAATACGACAAGAGAGTAGAATTTTTCCTGTACAGCGCCGAAATTTTTACATAGTCACAGCGTAATTTTTACTGTGCAGTCAAATTTTACGGAGCCATAGAGTAATTTTTACTATACTCATCGTACTTTCTCCTTTGCCTGTCACTTATGCCCGCATTACCAGAGAGCTCCGTAATTTTTTACTAGAAATTTCCGTAAAAATTACCGTATTTTTTTCTCAGTGTATTCGGGCACTTAATTAAATTAGAGATAGATTAAGAATATATTTTTTTAAATTTATTAATGAAGTTGTATTCTTATATTTTTTTTAAGGTTTGAGTTCAAGTTTATTTTCAAAAAATCGTAGAAAAAGTATTGTATAATGGCTATTACTCACTCGGGTGAATTATGACACTTGCAAATTACGACAGTTTCATCTTCGTGGGTAATTATAGTTGCATAATAATAAATTTTAATGTAATAATAACTATAATTTAATAGTAATAATAATGCACAAAATTAAAAAAGGTACTAGTAGTATTTGTGTAAAATCATTAGTAATTTTAGTGCCATTTTAATAATAACTTAGCTGTTGTGATTAAAACAATTTCACTGTAGTATTAAGAATAAAATTCCGAAATCACAACAAAGTGTAGTAGAATAGAAATAAATTTACAAGCAATTATTTAGATGAATGTGGTAACCTTCGATTTTAATGAAATCTTCAATGAATTTACGAGCGAGTTGATCGGTACGAGCGTATCACGTTCCAATAACCAGTAAAAGAATTATAGGTAGGTAATGATCTCTAAAAATGCATGCACACATATAGTACAGATAGTAAGCAATACACTTTGAGTAAAAGTAAAAATATTTTTATTACTGATTGATACAATTAATTAATTAATTAAAAAAATTACATATATATATATATATATATATATATATATATATATATATATATATATATATATATATATATATATATATATATAATTTTATTGGTAGGTTCTTTATTTTTTAAAAACGTAGTATAATAACAAAAGTTCGTCTTGATTATTAAAGAGAATACATACTTTCACACTTTTTAAAGGATTTTAAAATTTTTTTAATACTTTTTGAGTTATATATACATTGATATATAGTTAGTGATCGAAGAGGTTGCGGGGCTGACAGTATTGTCTTTATTTTTTTAAGGTATTAAAAATTGTTTATCTTTTTAGATAAAACATTTCGATGCAATTTTAAATATATACAACAGGTAATTATGGATGCCTATATACGGACAATATCCTCTTATATTGATATGTTTTGAATATATTTTAGGTATGCGTGTATACATTTGTTGTCACAACTTGCTTGGTCCGATTTTAATTTTATGTATTGTATGAGATATGTTTTGATGTTATAAGTAAATGATTTATGTGTATCAGTTGTCTTTTTTCTTCCAGTAAAATGTGAGAGAGACAACACATTATTTTGTTTTCCTAAAAATCTTTTTTTAAATGACAGCTTATTTTTTTATTAACAAATTTTAAGTTACAGTCAGTCAGTCAAATTTTCAACAATTTTAATTTAAAAAAAGTTAAAATTTTTGTACTTTTTTAAAATAATCCTTTTTTGTAACTTGAAACTAATTTTTATTAACAGCTGATGGTTAATAGAGAATATATCGATACATTTTTAAAAAAAAAAAATGTATTTACCCGGATTTTTTAACGTTTTAAGTTTTGAAAATATAAGTACGGTCCTGTCCGCACCGCAAGATTTCGATCATTATATATAGTATATTTATTTAGTTTAGAAATGACGTCATTATCATCTCTTTTTAATTTATGACGCTAGCTGTCCTTTAAAAAAATTATACGATACTGATCCTTAAAATAGTACATAAATTAAGTTTATTTCCATTTTTTCTTTTCCTCATTCTTTTCATCTGCCAAATTATATAAGATTTCACTTACGGATTTGTGTATACCGAATGAAAGTTAGAAAAAGATAACATACCATTAAATTAGGTATTATTAAATAATTTTTACCAATAATTTTTTATTTGACCCACCCATTTCAATTCATATTTTTATGATACCTAGCTAGTAACGTACCACAGTAAGGTATCATAAAAATATGAGTTGAAATGGGTGAGTCAAATAAAAAATTATTGGTAAAAATTATTTAATAATACCTAATTTAATGGTATGTTATCTTTTTCTAACTTTCATTCAGTATACACAAATCCGTAAGTGAAATCTTATATAATTTGGCAATTGAAAAGAATGAGAAAAAGAAAAAATGGAAATAAACTTAATTTATGTACTATTTTAAGGGTCAGCATCGTATAATTTTTTTAAAGGACAGCTAGCGTCATAAATTGAAAAGAGAAAACTTCAAGGTCACTAGAATCCGAATCCACCGTTTTCAGTGTGATGTCTGTGTGTGTGCTCGTTAGTTTGTTCGTTCGTGAATTTTTTTTCGTCTCGCATATCTCGAGAACAAATGATGATATCAGCTCCGGACTAATTTCATTAGATGTCTAATTATACAATAAAGACCAGATAAAGTTTTCAGCAAATTCGGATTAGCGGTTTATTTTTTGTGATAAAAAACGGAATTAACTTTATTCACAAAACATAGATCATATAGATTTGTTACCATGTCTTTATTATATAATGGCCTAAAAACCTAATTGATGTTAAAACGCCAGTAAATTATTAGAAAATTTAAGGAAAAAAAAACACCAAATAAGAAACTTTTTATGAAATATTTTTTGTCTCGCATATCTTAAGAACAAATGATAATAACATTATTTTGATAAGGGTACCCACCCTTAGGTACAGAGGGCGAAATCCCCGGTGAGTTATAAGGGGCAAGCCTCTATCGGGGGCCCAGGGGAGAAGCCTCCTGAAATGGAAAAAAATTATTTATGTACAGTAGTCTTTAAGGACACCCAATGGAAAGTTGACAGTGTGGGTAGACCTTTCCCCCCAAACTGTTAAAATATTTTAAAAACAGAATCGGTAGAGACAAAATTTAAATTGACTAATAGTCATATTTCTTGCATATTTCTATGTAATTAATTACTACAGTTTTTATACATAACAAATTTTACTTTACAATAAAAAATTATTCTTTTGAAATTAATGATCCAGCATTTTTATTAACTAGTAAAATAGTACTCTAAAGGAAATTTAATATTACACGATTATTACTAAAAATTGAAAAGGCTTCATTGTAAAAATATTACTCGCATATCTGTGAAATAATGTTGATCCGAACGGAATTCACCAATGTTGAAAAATCGGAAGTAGGTTGTACTAAAAATTGAGCATAGTAAATATTTAATTTTTTCTGAAGACCCGTTAATAACTACGACACTGGATTTATGTATATTAACCCTTTGCACTCGAACCATTTTTTAGTATGGGTACTCGGCTACTCGACAGTAGTTTTAATAAAAAATTGTAATACATGAAAGATAAGTATTTTAAACAAAAGTAGTTCACTTACATATTTTATTTTTATTTGCATATTACAAACATTATATTTTAATATTAAATTTTATAATTTTCCTTAGTGTGATATTTGAAGTAAAAAATAGGATGGCGCCTGAGAGGCGCCTTTCGAGTGCAATCGCAATGGGTATTTATTGTGTCGTCGTGGCGGCGCCTATCGAGTGCAAAGGGTTAATATCCCTGTATATTTTTTCGAGCTCTAGAACAAATATATGCTACATCAATTTAAATTTTGTCTCTACCGATTGTGTTTTTAAAATATTTCACCAGTTTCCAATACTAACTAGAGCTACCGGAATTTGTATACAGCTTTTAATTTTGTACGAATAACATTATAATAAAATTTTATCCAATATTTTTGTTTAAATATTAATTGTAGAGTATAAGTACAATAAATAAAACGATTTAAAAAGTTATTTTTAAAGATATTATAAGTAAAATATTGAGTGCACATGCAAGATTTTAGATTAAGATTTGAGCTTTTAGATTTAACGTAACGGCTTTTAGCAAAAACAGGTGAACTAGTATTTTTGATGTAGTTTTCATATTTGATATTAGTATTTTGATTGGTCGAACCATATTCACCCTATTTCAAAATTTACCCTCAATTTTATAGTCAAGGCCCCTCCAGTAGGCCAACCCTGGATTTGAGTACATCAGTAGAAAGATCTTTCAAAATGAAGGGTTGTGTCAATTTAAACTTTTTTTCTATCGGATGTGGCTATTTATACATACAGTATGTATACGTAATTGGCTATTTATACATACAGTATGTATACGCAATTGGCTATTTATACATACAGTATGTATACGCAATTGACTATTTATACATACAGTATGTATACGCAATTGGCTATTTATACATACAGTATGTATATGAAATATGCTGTTTAAACATGCAGTATATGTATACTCAGTCGGCTACTTCTTACAGTACTTTCCGACATATAACGCGCACCTTGGACACCAAAAATTTCGTTTAAATTTCGTGGTACACATATGTATTAAAATGGACTTTTCCACTGGTGGCAGTAAAATAATTTATAATAACGAATTTATCGATTCAAATAATAACGAATTTATCGCGTACCACAGATTGAACTGAAATTTTTTTGTATAATCTTTTTTTTTTTGAGCTTAAGAAGTTATCCCTTAAACGGATTTTTGTCGACACGAATCGGAAGTTGCATATCTGAGGGTCTACAGTAGTAAGAATTAGTATAAGAGATATAGGCAAATATACTATCGGATACCTCCGACTTAAATAAATTTTTTTATACTCTCTTTTTTGCCTAACAGTAAGAAATTATTTTTTAAATTAATTTTTAGAAACTTTGATTGAAAGTATTTTTAGAAACGTTAATCTTTTGAATACAGACACAACTAAAAAAAGGTTTCCGTTACTATGGTAATAAAAACTAAAGGCAGTTTCTTATAGAATTTGATCAGTGGAACAGAGAAGAAAAAACAAATTTTTTAGATATCCTGTTTAGTTTTCGAGATAATATACGTGTCGTATTTCTAAAATTTACTATGTATAATGAGGTAATCGATTGTATATTATACACACACATACACATATCGTCAGTTGAGTATTGGTTTGTTTCAAGTCCACTTTTTAAAAATTTTTTCTAGGTGGTCGTTTTGGAATTTTTTTACATTCGGCAAGTCGAAACCACTATCATAAAAAAATTTAAAGAATGGACTTGGTACAAACGCTTTGCCTGAAAATGAGGTTTCAATGATATCATCCGGTCCATTTTCCACTTACTTCTATCAATAAAAGCAGTAATATACCGTAATTATCTATCCAATATACTTAGTAAATTTTACTTTAACACGTAATATCACGAAAACTAAGCAAAATATCTAAAAACTTCATTTTTGCTTTTTTGTGCTCTTCACCAAGTTCTATAAGAATTTATCTTTAATTTTTGTTGCTATGGTAACGGAAAACATCTATTAGCAACCCCTAGACGTGACATTTGAAGATTTGAAAAATGCACTTCCGGTCAGTGTAGCCAAAAATCCGTTTAGGGGATAATTTCTTAAGCCAAAAAGATTATGTAAAAAAAAATTCAGCTCAATCGGAGGTATTCGGTTATTATAATGGTGTAGTTATTATAAAAATATTAATTGTAATAATAGCGTATTCAGTCAGTATGTATAAGTAGCCAATTTCGGATACATACTGCATGTTTAAATAGCCAATTCAATATACATATACCTATCATATGTATAAACAGCCAATTTTATATACATACTATATATGTATAAATAGCCATTTTCGTATACACACTGTATGTATAAATAGCCAATTGCGTATACATACTGTATGTATAAATAGCCAATTGCGTATACATACTGTATGTATAAATAGCCAATTGCGTATACATACTGTATGTATAAATAGCCAATTGCGTATACATAGTGTATGTATAAATAGCCACATCCTTTTCTATCTATTATAGTTTTAAAGTAATTTAACAAAATTAAATTTTCACCTCAACTTTGGGGGTGGATTTCACCCCTTAAATGGCGTTTTTGGCCGATAAAGAAAAATACGTGCCTGTTATTTTTCTGTGTTCTACACACCTACCAAGTTTCATCAAAATTGGGAATTATCACTTCAAGACCTTTACTTGTAAGAGATGGTGAATAATACGGGTTTTTATTCGAACAAAAAATTTTATGATGCAATGTTAGCTTCATGTTATTACTAAAAATTAAATTGTAAAGTTAATATCGCGTGATCCACTCTATAACAATGGGTTTGGACAATGTCATTGAAGAATCAAAAGTTACATGTACATAGATATTACTCGTATACTTCCTTTAAAATTTTAAATTGTGTAATAATGTTATAATATTATTAAAATCTTTTTAAATATACATTTGTCAATACGCATGTAAATAGAAATGCCAGTCATCCTGCAATTATGAGTTCAAGGTTTATAGAATATATATTTCTATTTTTTTATTAATGATATCTTGTAAATATAAGATTTGGCGGAAAATGTTTTAAAAACCTTTTAATATAACATCAGTTTAAGAAAGAAATAAAGTATTAAGAATAATTTTTTTTACGGTTCTAGTCAAGCAACTGCAGTTACATATCGATGGCTAAACTATAATATGTCGTAACCCACACTTTTTCAAAATTTGTGTTTACATCATTTTTGAAATTATTATGTGACTGTTCATCTAATTCGAAAAGGTGGGAACTCTGAAACGACTAGAAATGCTTTATTTTTGTAAATTTTAAAATGTCGTGTAATCATTAAATTTTTGATTAATTTAAAAATTTTAATTAAATAAAATTAAATTAACAATTAAAATATCTTAAATTAATTTTTTTTCTTAGAAATCTTATGGCGATACGACATATTAGAGTTTAACCATCTATATATATATATATATATATATATATATATATATATATATATATATATATATATATATATATATATATATATATATATATATATATATATATATAATTTGAGATATTCACGATAAATTAATTAGTCTATGTTTCAAATTAAGACTTTGAGCTAAAATGCTCAAGCTAGCTAGTATCTTCTATGCAGTTTCTGTATATTCCACCCTGATTTTAAAGTACCAAAGTATATTCACCATATTTCAAATTTTACTCGAATAGTTCGTCTAGTAACTTAGTAAAGTGTTAAAAATTTGCCTTAGTGTAAAGAATCTGAGGATTTATCCAGTTCCGTGAAAATTTTCGAATAAGAATCACACTAATTTAAAGTATAATAAGTAATTTGTAATTTTTTTTAACAAATAGGTGCACATCAAATTTTTATCAACGATGTCAATTAATATAATAATAATAATAATAATAATAATATGTAATAATAATGGAGTTTCAGGTACCTTTTCAGACGGCAGTCTATAACAAACGCCACGCACATCATTATTTTACTAAGTTTATTTATATAGTTACATATTATAATCTATTTCACTTAAATTTAAGCATGATTTGTCACTTACGAATTTAAGGAATTCTCGTTTTCTTAGCTTTATCTCTTTCATTGTTGCAAATGTGTAAATTTTAAATTTGCAGTTTGTTTTTAAAAGAACAGAAGATTGATTTTTTCGAATATAAGAATTATTTAATTTTTTAACGGTGACTCATGCTCAGTTATATTTGAAACGGGGTATACAATTGTTTGTTTCATTATGATGTAAGTGGAGGACAAAAAATGTAGTGTAAGGACTAGGATTTGATAGATATGCGTCTTCAGCCATCTTCTTAAGGAACTATGCCAAGATTCGAACCGTCATCCTACCAGTCGGCAAGTGCCAGTTCCTAAGCGCGCTCGGCCACTCTGCTGTTTACATCAATTTATATATAAATAATTCCCAGAAACTGACTAACATTTGTTTTCAGAAGGAATATAACGATTTTTTTTTACTTAACTGTAACTTCGGGTTGTTGACAGTAACTAAGTTACAGTCAGCGACCCGAAAAACCTCCAAATATTTTTTTCAGTAAAATTTAGGTATAAAAATTTATATAAAAAGCTATAGATTTGTAAGTTTATTTAAAGTTTTTCAATTACTAAATAAATTTTAAGTACGACAGTTTAACTCATTAGTATGAAGTCCCATAAAAATGCTGCACTTTTTCACTTTCGAAAGTAAGTATACTTTTCAAAAACTTGTAAATATTCATTTTTTAAAATTAAGCTAAATATTGAAAATCTCGAACTTTTCAAATTTCGGGGTCAAAAATTTTACCAGTTTCTGATTTCAGTAATATTATAATATGCCTATCGTTATTAAGAACATTTTTAAATTCTCAAAATCAGAGCTGTTTTCTAAAATTGAATTGTATAAATAGACTGCTATTTAAGACAAACCCTCAAAGAGGGTTTTGTTCTAGAATTTTTTCTTAATAACGTATAACGCAATCAATATAAAACTTGTCAGAGTGTTAAACGTGATCTGAGGTACACAAAAAAATTTTTTCCTCAGTTTACAAAACAAAGTGCCAGTACGAACACAGATAGAACACAGAGGCTTTTTTCCGAAGGAGTTCATGGTGGGTAACATAAGAATTTTCAAACAGCAGTCAGAAAATTAAAAGCAATTCTTTCATCACTTAATTTCAGTGAAAAATGAAGTGAGTTTTCAGTGAATTTTTCAGTCGATGAAAAATTCAACCTTAATTCGTTTATAAGAAATAGATTTGTTAACCAATTTCAAAAATCTTGCGTACCTCCCTACATAATCTATCTAAGAAGGAGACGGCACGACCTGGAAAATTGACTTCAGGATGGGATTTCGCAGGATTATAGTCCCCCCAAAGATTTTAAATGTTAAAATATAAAAACCCATTGGCCAGTCAATTTTGACAAAAACGCAGTCGGTAGGGTGCTGAACTGGCGACTAGAGTGCACGGGTTCAATTCCGACTGACTGCAAGTATTATTACATTTTTTTTTTATTTTGTTAATTGACTATTAAAATTAATAAATTTCAAAAATAAATAATGGCTTAGGTTTAATTGAGCAGCAAAATAAATAAGATTTGATCAGCAAAAAAGGCTAATTGAGCAGCAAAACTTGAGAAGCAAAATAAATAAATACGGTCAGATTTAAATGTATACTCGTATATGGTCAGCTCGTAAATCAATTGAGCATCAAATAATATGGTTCAGCTAAAAAAAATTAAGGACCAGCAAATATGGATCAGTATTTAATATTTTTTTGAGCTGCAATTTAGTTATTTAAAGTATCTAAAATATACGTAAGAGTCTTTTTAAAGTTTTTAAAATCTGAAATATGCAAGGATATGAAATAAACTTTTGATTTTTGGCACTTGTTCCATGTGTAATATTAGTTTCCATATTGAATAACAGTTTGCCACACACGTATGTAGTTTTCAATTTCACAAATTTAGTTTAAAATTTGTTTATTTGGTTTAAATTAGTATAATAGCTGGTCATTTAGCAATTAATGTCATGGACTTTTTTTGAAACTTTAAAGGCAAATTTTCCATATGCATGCAAGCATTGTGTAATGGTTTATTATGGTTATACTGAACGCTTGTTGCGGAGTACAAGGTAAACCTACCAAACGTTATTTTCAATTTAATTGTTAGAAACTGATATTGTTAGTATTTATTACTAAAAACGACGAATTTATTTATTATTGACATTTAGTAATAAAAACAAAGTATCTATTGTTAAAACATTAAAAACGTTAAAAACGAGTAAAAATAAAACACTCACGCCGACAATTAATGCAAGATTCGACAAGTGTGTGAAGATGATTGCAAGCGCGTGTAAACGAAACAAGGTCAGTTCAAGGTCAAGAGCTGATTTTTACTGTAATTTTTAATTTAGATTTGTGCTGTAACTTTTTTAATTTCGCAGTAGGTGCAGACAGGCTGTAGACCTGCGCAGTAGGTGTAGCCAGGATGTAGACGTGCGTAGTAGGTTTAAGTAGGATGTAAACATGCACAGTAAGTGAAGTTGGTATCAATGAAGTTGAAGGAAGAATAGAAAAATGAAATATTTCAAAATTAGCTCATAAAATTATAACCTTGAAACATATCACACGGGCGAGTTAATAATATAAAGTTCAATGTTTTAAGGTTACAATTTTGTGAGGTAACTTTGAAATATTTTTTTTTGTATTCTTCCTTCAACTTCATTTCTACCTACTTCACTTACTATGCATGTCTACATCCTACCTAAATCTACTGCGCACGTCTACATCCTAGCTACATCTACTGCGCACGTCTATAGCTTGTCTGCAACTACTGCACACGTCAAAACTAAAAAATTACAGCACAAATCTAAATTGAAAATTACAGTAAAAATTAAAAATTACAGTAAAAATCAGCTCTTGACCTTGAACTGACTGACCATTGACCTTGAAATCACGATCAAGGTCATATTCGAATATATAATTTGCCGCTCTTTCCATTTCTATGGTCAAAAGAGAGAATTGCCTTTTAAAAAACTGACTTAGCCTTGATTCCTGACCGTGATTTAAAAGTCAAGGTCGTCTTCGGATGCGCCGTAAATAATACTGAGACTCACCTCTACCCCACCATTTAGCCCAAAAAAGGTTTCCGACTGAGATTTTTGACCGTTTATTTAAAAGAAAATTCAGACAAATCAGTCAATTTGCCACTCAAATTTTTTTTGCTGCTTAATAATTTTTTCTGCTGCTTAATAATTTTTTTTGCTCCTCAATTATCCTTTTTGCTGCTCAGTTTCCTTTTTGCTGCTCAGTTATACTTTTTGCTGCTCAATTATTCTTTTTGCTGCTCAATTGTCCTTTTTGGTGTTCAATATTTGTTTTTTAAAATATTTTAAATAAAATATTTTTTAGCTGATAAAATATTTTTTAGCTGATAAATTTTACTGCTCAATAAATTAAATTGCTGCTCAAATAATTTATTCCCATAAATAATTATTTCTAACAATAAATATCATATATTAAAATATAATTGTATTTTTTTTAAATTAGTAGCCATTTACTGAATACTTTTTTAATAAGTATTTTGGTTTTTTTTTAAACAGGTAAATAATAAAATTACCAAAACCATTTTTTAATTATAAATTTACTTATAATTATATACAAGAACCGGAATGATAATTTTTATAAAAACATTCAAAACAGAAAATATTTTCAAGACGATTTTATACACGAACAAAAAAATTATCATTCCGGTTCTTGTATATAAAATTATAAGTAAATTTATAATCAATAAAATTCTAAATTTTTTTAATTTAAAAATGGTTTTAGTAATTTTATTATTTACCTGTTTAAAAAAAAAAAATTACTTATTAAAAAAGTATTCAGTAAATGGTTACGAATTAAAAAAAAAAAAATACAATTATATTTTAATTTATGATATTTATTGTTAGAAATAATTATTTATTTTTGAAATTTATTAATTTTAATAGTTAACTAACAAAATAAAAAAAAAAAAAATGTAATAATACTTTCAGTCAGTGAGAATCTAACCCGTGCACTCTAGTCGCCAGTCCAGCACGCTACCGACTGCACCACCTTTTCGTTGATTTGACAAACCAATAACTTATATATAAAACATTCAGTAAATGAAGTTAGAATTTTAAAAGCGTTTTTCTCGAAGTTGGGACTAGCCAATGGGTCTTTATATTTTAACAATTAATTAATCTTTGGAAGGACTATAATCCTGCGAAATCCCATCCCGAAGTCAATTTCCCAGGTCGTGCCCTCTCCTTGTAATAGAAGCTACACATAAAATTTCAAATCAGTCGGATGAAAATTGCTGGGGTTATTTTGCCCACTGTTTTGGAAAACGTAGTTTTGAGAGAAACTCATGTAAAATTTCTAAACGTACTTACCGTTTTTTGTGTTTATATATCTATCAATTTAGAGTTATTTTTGAAAAAAAGTAACGAAATAAGGTAATGAAATAAAGTCATGAAGAAAAGTTACTGACCAAGCTGAAATATTCCGAAATGTCACGCGTAGCGAAGCGTCAGTTTTGAACGTTTTTAACCGCTCGAGGTCGCTTCAGAAATTGGATTCAAAACAATTTTGAAAATTTTTTTCTTAGTCTTAATTTCCTTCGAGGATCTAGAGATGTAAGTACATCATTTGAGCCAATAAAAAAATTTTTTTTCCCAAAGTTATATAACGCCTTAATAGGTATACATAATACTTAATACATTCTTATGTGATGTATGTATATTTTTAGCGTATATAAAATGTTTTCATGTAAAATTGTATACTCTTAAGGGGTGGTTTACTTGAGATGGACCAAAAATTATGTATTTTTCTGGAATTTTTTTCTATCAATTTGGAAGGAAGCAAATTCTGTACACGTATTTATTAAGTATTAAGCTATACAAAAAAATTTTTTTCAAGGAAAAATATAAAAAATTGTCCATTTTGTAGATAGCGCAGTGTGACGATTCGAAAATCCGATGCCTGGTTGGTGGACATCATAGCGCCGGTAATAAACCACTGAAATCAAAAAACAAAAAAGATTTATAAAATATATGAACAGTATCGGCACCTCTACCTATAATATCAATAAATTGCTGAAAGAAAAAAAAAATGGCGGATGTGTGAACTTTTGATTACAATTTTTGGCTTATCTTTCGTTCTTTAAAGTAAATTTAAGAATAAAAAAAATATTGAAAGTGTATCGGACTTAGGTAGAGGTGCCGAAGAATTGAATTATCTTTAAAATGAAAAATTAAAAAACAGGATCCATCGAATAGTTTTTGAGTTATCGGTCCACCAGTTCCAAAAATGTGGTTCCGAGATATTATAAAATATATGTATATAAAGAAGCGTATTTTCAAAATTTTATATTTAATACTCATTATTGCGTGAACTACGTTTTTTTTTTTTTTTTTATAGAAAGCTGTTAATGTGCAAAAACCTTTTTTTTAAATTATTTTCAGCAAAATCACTTTGGGAACATATTCTACACATAATTAGCTACCAATTTCTGCAAAAAAAATCAATTTTTTTTAACGACGCTCAAGTAAGCCTCCCCTTAATATAATAATAGATTTCTTCAATATACGGCTATTGATACACGATAACTCGTTGTCTATATAATTATGTATGTTAATTCGTTCAAATTTTTCATTACTGCCATTATCTTAACAACTAGCATATAAATCAAAATAAGTACGTACCTATATAGTTTTACGAACAGATAGAGCGATCGCGCAGTATTCTGTTGTATGTAGTTGTATATTGATATCGGTCTTTCATATTTTGCTGTGCACTATTGTCCACATGGTAACAACCAATCATAGTTAAGAAAAATTCTGTCCCATGTTTTAGCGAATTTGCAAATTGAAAATTCAACTATTACAGCCACTCTCCGGACGCGTCTTGAGGCCGGGACTATGATATAAATTTGTTTTGAAATCCCTAGAATCCGAAAATGACATTCATTAAAATTTATATGTACGTATGTATGCGTCCTCGCGATAACTCTCGAACGAAACATCCTATTTTTACGAAATTTGGTGAAAACATTTGAAATATAATAAATAATGGATGATTTCTTCAGCCAGACACGTCCGATGCCCAAAACGTAGTTTTTTGGGAATTTTTCATGAAAAAAAAGAAGAAATTAAATTTGACTATAAAAATTTGAAAAGTAAATTCCCTATTGATTTTCTTCCACCATTCGATTAACACTCGAGTAGCATTATCCATATAAAAATTTAAAACTCCCAAATGGGCTTGTAAATTTTTTCAAAAATGACGATTGAACTTTTAGATTATAAAATTCACTTATTTGTAAACTATCAAGTTTACGTAAGCGAATTTGGATATACTACTTATACTTATTGAACACACTGCTGAATAATGTTAGTTTCGTCTTTTCTGTTGCAATTAATTCGGAAAAAATGAGAAACATGACGTTAGTAGGTCACTTTACCCACACGTACTCTACAAAAACAAACAGATATCGCAAAATGTATAGCCCAGCGCAGTTACACAATACTTCTGAATTATACACGGAGAGAAAATTCCTGTAAAAATTACTGTGCTCATACTACAATCGACGTGTAACAGGCGAACATATCCAATTTTTGTACGGTAAAATTATAAAAATTACAATAATATAACTATAATTTTTATAATTTTATCGTACAAAAATTGGATATGTTCGCCTGTTACACGTCGGTTGTAGTATGAGCACAGTAATTTTTATAGGAATTCTCTCTCCGTGTAAGAATATAACAATCATCAAAATTTAAATCTGAGTTTCTGAGTGTTTCTAGCAGAGAATTATCCAATATAATCTTTTAAATAACTTTGTTAGTTAAAATATGTAATATTAAATGCTATATTTACTTTTTTTAGAATGTAATATAAAATGTTTCTTTCTTTCTTTTTTAGGTGAGTTCCAGTTAGACACCTGATTTATTAACAGATTGGCGTGAGTAAATGGACTGTTTTAATATTTTAAGGATATATTCGTTGATATATAATAAATTCAAATAAAATTTTTGGACAAAAAAATTGAAAATTCAGTGAGTTATTCGAGATCTTCCAAGGCTCCAAAAAAAAAACTTCCCCCACTGCTGCAGTGATAGCGAACTTCATAGTGCCTGAAATCAAAAAAACCAAAAAGCCTATTAAACTAGAAGGTATTGCCCGTGCCATGAACCTCAATCGAAAAAAAGTTGAAATGGCGGAGTTTTTAAAAAAAAAGTTTCAAATTTTGCGCGAAAATTTGATGATTTTTGGTCTGCAAAAATTACATTTTTTATTCGATCGGAAAACTGGAGGTTCATGACACGAAGAAACATATATAAAAGAAACTGCAATAAGAATCAAATCGATCGGGTGATTTGTCTTCGAATTATAACTGCAGAAATTTGAAAAATGTAGTTTTTCTTTATCTTACCTTTTAGTTTTAATCACTGAGAATTTTTACTAAAATTATCTATGATGTACTGACTATAACGGTCATAGTAAAACTAGATGAGTCGTTTAAATGTGTCAGGCTCTAGCTGTTCCACATGTGACTGGCAACCACGCCCAAAAACTTCCGAACTATTAGCCTTTATATATTTCTCAATACCTCGAAGTTAACAATTAAAATTCGAATTCGCTCTTCAGATGGCTGTAACTCCAAAACTATTTGAGATATGCTCTTGAAATTTTATTATGTTATTTTTAAAGGTATAGAGTTATAGACTATCAAAACATGCAAAAAAAAAAATTTTCCATTTTTTTCAAAATGTCACACTAATAGTCCCCCTTAATATATACTTATTATAACCACAGTACATAAAATTAAAACTGTTTTAATCAAGAGCTCAACAAAATTAACTTCGACGTTAACTCTCATTAAAATAGTACAAGCAGTTAATTTTCTCTGTGAGAAAATCTATTATGTTTAGCTGTCGCGATTTCTGCGCTTGATTATTTATAACAGCATACAAGTCGTAATGTATTTCATACATATAAACAAATAATAAATGTAATTACAATAAAAAATATACATAATTAAAACTTTAAATCACAAAATTCAATGATATGCTGCTAGAGCGAGAGATACACGCAGTGATTGACGACAGCCACATCAGTCAGTTCGCGCTATTGTTTAAGCCAACAACTAAGGTCATCGTTTCTTCAATTTTACATTTAGAAGATGAAATAAAAATATTAAACAATTAATGTTTTGCATTATTTTTGTGTGTATATACGCAAATCCAAGGTTCTTTCAGTTTCGATATGGGTAAATATTGTATATGGATATGATTATTATATTAATATTATATTTATATGTATACGTATAGACAATACATTAAATATTCATTACTTAATTGGTAAATAATCATTAATGCCAATGTGACAATTAGTAAATAAACAACAATTACGAAGGAAAACAATACCGTTTGTGTATTGTCACTATAGGTATAACAATAGATACAGTTATAGAATTTAAATTAATTTATGTATTGACGTGTTGAAGGCATTTGTGTTTTTGGTTACTTACCTCGAATCTATTTAATCAGCTCTTGGCTATAGTTTTGTAACAGCTAAGCTCATCTGCATCATTTCGGTGAAGTATTATTGACATTTTACTTGTTGATATGTAATCATTCTGGGTTAATATAACATAATTATTGTAGGTATGATTGGCTCTTGTGCAATATTCTTTCGTTTAGGACTTAAGACCAATAATAATTTGAGAATTATTTATTACCAAAAAGTTAGACCAACTTAAACTTACCTAATAATATTAGCAATACTATTTCATCGAGGTTTTTTTAAGAATTGTACGAAATGTGTTCAAAAAATAACAGGAATTTTCGTTTTTTGGAAAGAATTTTATTTATTTGTCTACGTCAATATTATTCCCTTCATAATAGTCCCCATTAGATATTATACTTTTATGCCAGCACTTTTTCCAATCCTCAAAACACTTCTGGAACTCAATCTTTGAGCGATGCGCTTTCAGTCTAATCTGTACTTGTAAAACGACGATACTTCAAAGTTCTCTTTATTTTTGGGAACAAAAATAGTCACACAGGGTCATGTCTGACGAATATGGAAGCTGGGGTATCATAGGTCATACCAGTGTTGTTTTTGACAATTTTGGAGCAAATTTTGTTAACCATGTTTCATATCCAAACCGTCCAAAGGAAATGTTATGATATGGACCAGTTCGCACCCCAAAATCATCAGTGACTTCTTTGTTTGTGATCGTTCATAATCATTTCTTTCCCTTTTTCACTTTTTCACGTTTTCATTGGTTGTTGATGTGCTGGGACGTCCAGGGCGTTCATCATCTTCACGACCTTCTTAGAAACGCTTATACCACTCGTAAATCCTTGTTTTACTCATAGTAGATTCATCAAAATTAATAGTACTTTTTTACAAATTTGTCACAGCATTCACCGACTGCTAAGATGGTCGAAAATTCGGTACACCTCCACTGTTAACTTGACATTTTGTTTATTTGATTCTGCCACCTCCAAATCCGACTCCGATTTACTTCCGACTTTGCGGAAGTCCGTAAGAGATCGTCGATTTCAACTTCACTACCGGAAAAGTCACTCCACAACATACCTACATTTTACATGAAACCGCAAGCAAAACTAAATGAAACGCTTCATTTATTTATAGTCAGTGATAATATCTTTTATTTTCACGTTGTAAAGAATTTAAAATCAATTTATTATTAAATACTGGTATTATAACTTATAAGTTAATTATCTGTAACATCTTTATTAAATTGCGTAATAATTAAGCAACAAAAATATAATCTTCATTTAATTTGTTGTTATTTCTTCACTAAATAGGACATTAAATCAATTATGTCTATAAAAATAATCATTTTTCACGTTTTTTAATATACTACTTCTCCAAAAATGTAAAACATTTTATATTTTATTTAAAAAATTTTATTCTCATTCCGGCGTGTAGGGTGTGACAAAAGAAAAAATGTACGACGCGACGTTTTAACGCATTTGTTAAAATTAAGAAGCGAGTATACGAGTACACCCTACGACTTTTTATCATATCAAAATTATCAGTTTTAAAGAATTGTAGATATTAAAGTAGCTTGCATTTCCGCTCTTATAGCTAGTTAGAGTTTGAAAAGATGAATAATTTAAAAAGATAGATAATGTGAAAAAAAAAAACTGCCATGTGCGTCTTAAACACACATTAAGTCAGGATTTCGCAGTCAGTAATTAGAGTTTTTTTACAATTCTGGAGATAAAATATTCCTTTTCTTTAATATTAAAATTAAATAAAAGAAAATATAATAATTTTAAATTAATTTTACTACGACAGGATTTATTTGTAGTATATATATTTTTTTTAATATTCATTATTAATTAAAATTAGCAAATAGTAAGCTTAAGTAAAATCGGTCATTAAATTTTTACTGGTATATAAAATCCTCTAGTTGCAACAGCATGTAGGTAACTATTTATTAAAAAAAATAATTAACATGAAAAAAAACAGCCATAATTTTATTACTATAATACTTAGGAGTAATATTTTAATATTAATAGATTTGAGCGTTACCTTATGGTATTCCATATTTGTAATTAAGATTTGTTTATTATTTACAAGTATTATTTTACTAGCATACATAAAAATGTGTCCTATAGGTAACAATTATGTTAATTTTGTCTTCTTTTTACGGGTAGTGTACTTCACCAGTTACTAGCTAAAAAAAAAAAAAAAAAAGAAACAATAAAATTTATTAATGTTATATTAATCAAATCAGTTAAGATCGATACCTATACCTTACACGTGCGTATGTATGACGTTGAAAAAGTAATCAATTTGAGTGATCTCAATCTCGTCTCTTGGTTGATTTATTTAGAAATGAAACACTTATACGGTGCGCTGCGTTGCACCGTTAAAATTATACGTTTTGTTATTATTAATTAATAGTATCGTCTATTGAAAATTATAATATAAAATTAAATATTATAATTAAATATGAAACTGAATCTGTGTCAGGGCTTCATATGTACATTATCGACAATATGTAATTGATGTAATACACAAATGTACGTAGGGTACGTAGATATGTAAGAACTTATGTATCTAATTGAATTACAATTTTTGCAAATGATATGATAATTTTGGAATATTGTAAAATTGATTTATGCGATTGTCACTCGTATACAATTTTTGGATTTCATGCATTTTACTTATAATCAATTTAATATCCTTTTATCTGTAAGAACTATTAACGCAGTACAAAAACAACTTACAATTATCAACATAAAAAAAAAAAAATATCGATACTATATAGGTAAACTAATTAATTTAACTTAAAGTTGCACAAATTTTTTTTCAAATCATTGCAATAAATAAAATACTCCTTTTGCAGATCTGCATAACATAGCGAACTTCCAAAGACTAGACATTGTAAATTTTCAGTATTGATTAAGTATTTAATTTTTCGTGTTTCTGGGTCCCCAGGACTTTGGTAAATCTCATAATATTGGGACCACAAGACTTTGCCGGACTTCATATGATATAACTTATATCCATCCAAAATAATTCCACTCGATAACAGTGAAAAAAGTCGGTAATAACGCGTTCTCGATAAGTTTGTTAATTTTTATTTTGAAAAATAAAACAGATACCTATAAATATTGTATATTGTAGATAATGATAAATACTCCTGCCGTAGCATCCTATGGAGTGCTTATTGGGTCCTCAGGACCATGGATAGTTTATGCTAATCTGGAATAGTTGCTTTCTAATACTGAAAAAATTTTCAAAATCAGTTGGACAGTTTATATTCGACACTTTTTATGTCTTCAGGTCTTTGGAGGACTTCATATAACAAAGTTTATCGTCAAGATCTAGAGACGATAATAACTACATATATATCTTAATATCCATGATTTCCATTAGAATTGATACCGCTTACCGAAAAGCGTTAGAAAAAGTAAGGAAAATTTTTCGGTCTAACAAGGAAAGGTATCCAACTGTACCTCTCAGAAATTTTTGAGACTTTGGTGGATGGTAGATCTTATTAAAACCAATCACGAACCATATTTCGTTCGTGCCCATAAGAGGTTTAAGGGGGTGAAACTCACCCCTGAAGATTTAAGTTTTTTTTTTTAAATTTTCTTAAATATCTTGGAAATTGTAAGAGCTTTGGTAGGGAGACTATATATTTATTTGTAAATGGCACTTTAAGACCTTTATTATGATACCAAAATTAAAGTTATAAAATCATTGGGGTTTCATTCCCCACCCCAACCCTTAATTTTATCAAGTATTTTTTGGTAAAAGTGGAGGCTGTTATGTGTAAATAAAAGAATTTTTAATTAATATATTTTACATCATACCAGTTTATTTCTTGTTGCATAAATACATCCTTTGCTAATATTAACTTGAAAAAAATTTTAACTTTTTGATTTAATAATGAGCAAAAATATGGTCAAAGAATCTCGTATTTTAGCAATGAATTGTTACAAACTTGCGATATATTTTAAAGTACATAATTTAGAAGGAAAAAATACACTGCAACCGCCCCCCATGCTTTACTGATATCTATTCAAACCTTATTTATTTAGGTGAGTTTCACCCCCTTAAACTGCTTATGAGCACGAACGAAATATCGCTCGTGATTAATTTTAATAAGATCTACAATCCACCAAAGTTTCAAAAATTTTTGAGAGATACAGTTGGATACCTTTCTTTGTAAGGCAAATTTAAGAGGCATCGAGACCAATTGCCCCCTCCTGGGCAATCCACACAGAAATTCTATGAAAAGTTTGATTAATATTAAAAATCACCACACACATATATTTAAGAAAATAATTCTAGATGTCTAATCAGTCCGTATTAAAAATAAGTATGTGTACAATGTAAACTTTTTTTCTAATATCTTTGTACATTTTGTTAATATCCTTCAACAATTTTAAAAATTTGTCTTTGTTTTTCAATATATAATTCACCTAAGAGAGGCATTATCGAATTATTATTTCAGAAATGTGCTATGATCTGAAAAAGTTGAAAAACTATGGAGTACATTATTGATTTCAAGCACGGGACTCAATGTTTATTGTATTTATTTATTTATTGATTTATTTTATTAACTTCCCATAGGAAGTTATTGTAATGGGTCCGATTTTACGAATCGCTAATTTTGACATATCTCCACATTTCAAGGACACTAGAATCCGAATGCTTCGTTTTTAGCGTGATGTCTGTGTGTGCGTTCGTTAGTTCGTTCGTTCGTTCGTGAATTTTTTTTCGTCTCGCATATCTCGAGAACAAATGATGATATCAACTCCGGACTAATTTCATTAGATGCGTAATCAAAAAATGAAGACCGGATAAAGTCTTCAGCAAATTCGGATTAGCGGTTTGGTTTTTATGGTAAAAAAACGGAATTAATTTTATTAAGATAACATAGATTGTATGAATTTTTTACCATAACATTATTATATAATGGCCTAAGAAACTTCCTTGATGTTAAAAAAGCCAGTATTTTATTATAAAATTTAATAAAAAAAGAAAAAAAAAGAAAAAACGAAGTAAGAAACTTTTTTTGAAATATGTTTTGCCTCGCATATCTTGAAAACAAATGATGTTATAATTTTTCTGATAAGGGTGGAGGTGTGGTGCACCCCGGTATGGTGCAAGGAGCAAAACCTCTATCGGGGGCCCAGGGGAGGAGTCGCCTGAGATGAAAATAGAATTATTTATGTACAGTAGTCTCTAGTCTTTAAGGACACCCAATGGGAAGTTGACAGTGTGGGTAGACCTGTTCCCCAAATTTTTTAATTTTTATTTTTATTTTTATTATTATTATTATTTTTTTTTTTTTTTTTTTTGACACATTTACAGTGAGTAACTTTTTTTTGAAAAGGGGATAGTAGATAAAAAAAATCGAAAACAATATTTCCTCTTATTTTTATCCGCTATTCCCTCCGAGCCGAAACTATACCTACCTATATCAAGTGATTATTCGACAATTTATCAGGTCTTATTTTTATAAATGAATGAAAATTATATTAAAAAACTGAAATTTGTTCAATAAAAGCCATACATTTCCTCGTTTTTGCTCATTAAAAATATCTTAAAATGGAATAGTCTTCAATAATTTACCAAGAAAAAGTATACGTATAAGAGGTAATTTTTATATTTTTTTTGAAAATTTCAAATAATTTTTTTTATTATTTTGTAAAACCTGGTAGACATCATGTAAGTAAGTACTCGCTTTGAAAAAATCAAACACAGTAGTTAAAAAGAGAAACACTTTTTTCTTAAAATTAATTGTAAAATTATGTACAAACAACGCAGCGTCCGGATAAACTGACATATTTGTCCACCTTGAGCGCTTTCGTTAATGCAATTTTTTTTGAAATCGTGCGCTATTTCAAGTAATACTTACTTATTTATTTACATTATTGGTTAAATCCATTACGTCAAGAAATATCAAAATAAAAATTGTCTTCTTTTCTCAGATGTGTTTCAAAATAACTAAAGTTTTAATTAAACAACAACTTATTCATAAGAGCGCCAAAATAAATAATTTTTAGATAAAGTTTTAAAAATAGCACTGTTTTAAGATGTCAATCTAAACTGATTTTTTAATATTTTTTATCCAACTTCAACTTAGTCACTATTGTTACTGAAAGAATAATTATTTTATTATAGTTTAAGAAAGATATATGTTCGCATTTACGTCTAGTATTTTTAAACTAAGCTTATGAATAAAATTTTCCGTTTTGTCCCTATTCACCCGCCTGTCTCGATTCAGCGCTGTCGGCAGTATTAAAACACAATTTAATGAAATCAACTTGCCGTCAGTTCAGTTGATTCCAATGTTTAGTTGCTTTTTTTTGTTTGTCTAGAACTCTAGATGTTAAACTTTAAAGACTCAAAAAAAAATTTAAAAACAGTGATTATATGTATATATTCAAATATTAAGTTATAAACTTTACCAACAATCTAGGATTATTCTCTGTGTATCACCTTATATTACCATTATATATCACAGATTTAAATCAAGTTAGAATTTAGATTTATGTTTGGTCTATTTACCAGAAAACCATAATAATGTAATATGTAATATGTTTTATTACCTATTGTCATAATGCCATTCCTCAGAAGAATTTATTAATCCAGCAATAAAATTTATATTTGAAATATTTATTTTTTGTACATATGTTTTATTATTATGTAAAATTTATTAAAAATAACAATAATAAATTATTATTACACTTTTATTGTCAGCTTTCAATTTCTCTGTTGTGATAAAAAGAGAAAATAAAAAAAAATTACCTTCTGTTTGATTTGACCGCCACATTTCAAAAATTACTTTTCCATTTTTTATTGATAAGTATTAGTAAATAAAAGTGTCTACTAATAAGAAAGGATTCTTTGAGACCGATTCCTGATTTTCATAAAATATGGTCTATGTACGCCAATGGACCATAGTCCATTATAACAAACTGGACTATGGTCCATTGGTATGCGCCAAAATAACAAACTTCAATATTAAGGAAGGGTACAGGATTTAGTTAGGCAGTAGAAAATCCACTGTAAAAATTTTAGAATCTGAAAAGGTAGAGAGCGCATTAGTATTCAGAAATTACCCGATTGAGTCTGATTTTATTGTCTCAATTGTCCGAAACGAGAGAAGTTTAGATATAGGGCAAAACTTTATGATCGTTTTGTATTAATTTGATATTTTATATAGGTAAAACAATAGGCAAAGTATTTCGAAATTCCTAGCATTTTTTTTTAATTTCAGGATTATCTAGGTTTTTTCTATAAAAGAGAAACAGAATTGTCTGTTTTAGTACAAGTTTAGTTTTTGCAATCTCAAAATATCTATAGAGCTTCTTTATTCGTTAAAAAAAAAAAATTCAAAAACATAAATGTTGCAATCTATCAAATACATAATCTAACATTGAACTTTATAAAATCTTTAATCCCACTTTTCTATCATTTATACTTCACAAATTACAAATAGAAACAGTCACAATTAATAAATTTACTTTAAAATACATAAAAATTTATATTCTATAATTTTTCTTTTCAGACACGATCTGTGCTATTGACTTTTTTTCTCTACATAATTTAAAAACAAAGAAATCGGTTGCGAAATTCATGACATTGTTTTATTGACAAGAAAAAATATGAACGTTTTCTTTTAATGTTAAATAAATAATATAAACTAAAATACACACGCATATGACACTTTTTAGTCGAATTTTCTCCGAAAAATTAGACTTATACAGTCTATACGATAAGAGCTGCGAGAGGCGAGAGTAGGGGCGCTATCCGTTTTCGAACCCGTAGAACACGAATATGTAGAAAAAAAAAATGTCTGATATATATATATATATATATATATATATTTTCCCGCCACCTTTTAATTTGTGTAGGGCCCCCCTATGGAAGTTAAGAGATGAAATTTGGTAAATGGGGCTCATTTTCGAGGCACCTCATACTATCAAAGTGGGGTCAAATTTTGGGCAAATTTTTTTTCTGACCCGACCTTTAAGGGGGTGGTGGGGGGCGGAAAAGCAATAAAACTTTTTTAAACCGGTTCTAAATAATGTTTCGGTCAATTATCTACAACATATCCAAAATTCAGCTTCCTAGGATGATATGGTGGGAGTAGAGGGGGGAAAAACGATTTTCGCTGGATCTAACAGGCCCCCAGCCCCCCAGAATTAACGTAGAGGGTTGAAATTTGGTGTGTTGATAAAGTTCGTACCTAGGTTGTGCTTTTTGGAGGTTTTAATATTTTACCCCCACCCCCCTCATTTTTAAGCTACAATTTCATGCATTTTCGACGTTTTCGAAGTTTGTACCACTCGCACAGGTCACCCGAATAAACCTAGAGGGCTGAAATTTTGTATTCGGATTGAGTTAGTATCAAGGGGGTGCCTTTTGGGGGTCTCGACTTTTAACCCCTACCCCCACCATTTTTATACCCAAAAGAACATGATTTTTCTTGTTTTTTAACAGTTTCGTTCGGGTCAAAATCTCCCCAAATAAACCTAGAGGGCTGAAATTTGGTGTACAGGTTAAGCTAATAGCCAGACACTGTTTTTTGGAGGTTTCAACTTTTAACCCTTACCCCCACGATTTTGACGCCAATATTTCCTTAATTTTTTTGCTTGTTTTCTGACACGTCTAGAGACTCCATAAGGAAACCTAGAGGGCTGAAATTTTGTACGTGTATTCAGTAAGTATCCAGCTAGTACCTTGTAGGGAGTCCGCATCACTTTTCCCCCCACTTCTCCCATTTTTACATCGGAATTGAATGCTATTGTTAAATGTGTTTTAAAAGCATTATGTTTATTCTAAATACAAGTAGGCGAATAGTAATTTTAAAAAATTTAAAAAAAAGTGAACTTACTTTTATGACAAATGAAATACATACATATTAAGTAATTTAAAAATGTTATTAAAGTCACTGTTTATTTATAAATTAGGAATTTTGGATTTTTAGTATTTATAAAATAGAAATTTTGGATTTTTTTGGAAAGAAAAAATATCTTTATAAAGGCCTTCCAGTTTACTATTGAAGGTCCTTTTTTAATATTTAAAACTAAAACATAAAGGCAATTAGCGGATAAACATGGGCAGGAATGTCCTCGTACGAATTGTGTTGGTTTTTTTTCTGCTACCTGTTTTCGGCACAAAATTGAAATTTACTGAGATACAGCCCTTAAATACTTAAAACCTTTTTTTAAAGCCTCGATCAGCCGAACACTCATCACCAGTTTTGAAACCAACAAAATGACAATTCGGTTGTAGACTTTCAATCACATTTCGCTTGTAGATATTCAATACCGAAGATGAAGGGGAAAATTCGACTACCGTGATGGGGCCCCGCTGCTCACGGCGTTTTTTATAATACTCGTATAACATGAATGTAATATTACATATTTTTTATAAATTACATATGGTAAATTTATAAATTTATGAATCAGTAACTGAATATGTATTGAATTATATAATATTTTAATATTTATCCAGTGTAGATACATGGTGTTTCAGATGAAACGTACCTATTATTTTTAAAAAATTACATATCTTTGAAAAACTTATAAAAAAAAATTGAAGTTTTTTTTGATTTTTGCTCTATTTCTTACCGTTTTCAAAATACTGAAGAAAATTAATTTCCGGCCTTTCAAGAGAATCACTAGATTTCTAGTAATACTTTTTTTTTTTTGTACAAATACTAATTAAAATATATGTACTAAAATGATATAAACAAGTGTTTAACTTGATCTTAAACTATTCTTTGGATAATGATATTGATAAGGCCTAATAGCTGCTTAACATACATATAATGCCTCAGTGCAAAATTAATGTCATACTCACACATAGAAGCGGATTAATAACTATGTATGTATATAAAAATTATAATCCAAGTGATTAAAAAATTATTAAACTGGATCGGCTGGAACTCGAACCAAGAATCTTTTGATAATCAATCAAACGTATCACCAACATAGGCCACCGATGTTTGATGATTATCGATCCATCCTAATAACCTATCATTCACGTGTTTTACTTTCTGAAATGCAAGACGTAATTAATAAAGTTATTGGTATCACATACATATGTACATATAATATAGCAAATCTGAGTTGACAATAAGTGCAATAAAATTCTACACTGTCAATTCTACAAGTCAGTTTTACACTGAAACAAAATATTTAGTGAATAAAGTTAAACATCGTTTTTAAAGTTCCTACGTGAGTACATGTAAGTAAGATAAAAAAGTATGTAAAAAATCATAATTTTGTACTTTCCCATTTTTTTTTTTTTTCATAAAACTGAATGCGTAAACTCGAACATGAAACTTATATCAAATTTCAGTATAGGTGAAATAATTGTAATATGGAGATAATTTATATAAGCAATAAACCTAATAATAAAATTGAGTTGTTGGTATGAATGGATGTTGGATGTTTTTTTTTCTTTATATGTGGTTTTCGATATGATAATGTGATCGATTAGCAAAAATAAAATGGGGTATGTGTTGTCAGGCATTACATTGTTCTTAACTGCTCTAAAATTACAGTCACTACGGTAACTGTTTGCTACGATTTTGTATTTTGATTTTTCAGTTTATATTAAAATATATTTCGATTTAAATATGCTATTTATTCTGTCATAATTCTACTTACCTTTAAGCCTCATTTTTTAATTCAAATGTAAATATATAACCAAATACAGAAAAAAATGTATATTTAATTCCAATAAATCAATTTTTGTTCCTGTTTTGTGTTTATTTTCAAATTTATGGTTAATTTTTAATTTAAAAATTTTAATTTAAGCCACATAAGTGTCAAATGTATTGTACAAATTGTATGTATGTGTACAAATTTATTTTATTAATTATTTCTTATTATTCTCCAAAAATTTGTTTTAAAAACTTTAAACATCAGTTTTTGAATGTATTTCATTTCTGCACGATTTTTTTTTTTTTTTTGTATGTAAATCCTACTTTGGAAATTAGGTCAGCTAAACAAAGATGAATTTATCTGATTTGCCATATTCGTTGTCCTTTATTAATAACAGCCAATCATAATTTTTTTAAATTTTATGGCCGTCAACTTTCTTCTCGAAGTTGGTGGATAATACATATAACACAAAAAGAAATTCAGATTATAGTTGTCGTCTGTTTTTTTGTAAAATAAGACTAGACCATGAATCTACTCATCAGTTGGTTTTGGTGATGTACTGGTACGATAGTATTTAGAATCCTACTCTAACAATAAGACCTTTCTAATTAATGTACTTTTATTTTTAGTTAAAAGAATGAAACATTTGTCGTGAACATACAGATAAATTATAAACCGGCTAGGACTGTCATCCTTGGTAGTATATTGTGACCTGAGAGAGCTATTATACTTCTCCATTTTAATATCTGCAGATCTGCAACGTCAAGAGTTTTAAGATACTGTAATATTGCTTTGGCTTCATACTTTCTTTGTGTTAAGATCATGTCCCTGCCACTTGTGTTCAAAGACGAATTTTTATTG
Organism: Brachynemurus nebulosus; assembly: GCA_035578155.1. NCBI lineage: Eukaryota > Metazoa > Arthropoda > Insecta > Neuroptera > Myrmeleontidae > Brachynemurus > Brachynemurus nebulosus. The sequence continues at coordinate 2,169,747 of JAPWDM010000038.1, forward strand.
TCGAAGTCCTCCACGTGGTGCTTGATGGTACTTGTAAGCTAGAGTCTCTATACTTAAAATAGAGTTGGGATATGGTAGCCATTTTCCATCAAATAAAAGTCAAAAATAATTAAATTATCACATATTTGAGTACATAATTATGGTTAGTAAGTATAGGAACTCTAGCCTACAAGTACCATCAACGCCATCTCGTAGATTACCGTACAGCGGCGACAGTAAACGGTATATTTTCTCATACTAGATTTATGGAGAATGGCAGGGACATGGTTAAGATTAGCTACTTCTAGTATCTTCCTGTTTGTAACAATATCTGCATCCGTTGTCCTTTACTAGTCCCGTAGTTTTATTAAGACTACCATCAGCATCTTTATTTGATTTCTTCTAATTGTAAGAATTAATCTCTGATCGGATTTTTGGGGAAATGAACGTTGGATAAACTTTTTAGACTGTTCCTGTTCTGTGACATTAATCGATTACAGGTAACACCCGAAAAACACGGTACTCGAAGAACACGGGTCTCGAGGAACACGGGTACCCTTCCCCCGAATTACACGGTTTCAAACAACACGATTTTTAAGTAATTCTTCTGAACAAGAATAAAATACATATATTATGTATTTGACATAAAGTAACATGGGTCTTCAATGTACGCGAATATATCGCAGTTCTATGTGGATTTGATTTACACGAATAAAAATCGTGTAAATTGAATCTGTCATTATAAAAAAAAAAAAAATGCTGGAGATAAAAGCTACTAAAATTTTTGAGAATTTTATAAAAGAAATGATAACGAATTTGTAGAAATTTACATATTTAAATTGTGAAAATGTTGTTATTTTCGACATCGATAATTTTCGATAACGAAAAGTAGATTCTGACAGTCTCATTATGTTCGGAATACCCACAACCTGCTTCACTTAAGCCTTCAAAAATTTCGTTATTTTTTCGCTACGACGCACCGTTTACGAGATATTTACGATCAAAAGTTTATGTTTGCGGAAAGTATCGAAACTAATTTTTTCGAAAATATTCTATTGGTGACTAAATCAATGGGACTAATAGAGCCTAAATTAACTAGTTATAACCAATCTATGATAAGTTATGCGGTATCGATAATTTTCGATAACAAAAAGTAGGTTTTGACAGTCCCAATATGTTCGGAATACCCACAACTTGCTTCGTTTAAGCTCACAAAAATTTCGTTATTTTTTCACTACGACGTACCGTTTACGAGATATTTACGATCAAAAGTTTACGTTTACGAAAAGTATCGAAAACTAATTTTTTCAAAAATATTCTATTGGTGACCAAATCAGAGGGAATAATAGAGCTTAAATTAAACAATTATAACCAATTTATGATAAGTAGTTCGTTATCGATAATTTTCGATAAGGAAAAGTAGGTTTTAACAATCGCAATATATTTAGAATACCCACAACTTACTTCGCTTAAGCCTCCAAAAATTTCGTTATTTTTGAGCTACGATGCACCGTTTACGAAATATTTACGATCTAAGTTTTCAGTAAATTTTTATGATAGACCGACTTCAGAGCTAACGAATGCTCAGTTCCATTCTATTTTAATCGAAATAAATACGCATTACATACAAATGTGTGTATATAAGTATGTAATTCAAATTTCGTTGAATAGAAAATGCCTGTCTTTGGTGGTCTCGAACAACACGGTTTCAAAGAACACGGAACCAATTAATCGTGTTCTTCAGGGGATTGCTGTACACTCATCCATTGGCGATTTTCTGGTAGTCATTATCGAATATTTCTCGTAACTGTCATATCTGTTTTCCTCTAATTGATAATTTTCTAGTAATATCAAATACAGACCATTCTCACAAATGCGCTTTCCCTCGCTACTGACTATTACGAACTGAGAGTAAATCGTTTGGAAATGTGTCCCCCGCCTGACCGATCATCGTTTATTCAAACAATTTATCTGTTTAGGATTCTTGTTTAACTAATTTTTACATGCCATTCGTATTCGAGATTGATTATCATTTTAAATAGTTTTTTTATTACTCAAAACCGTAATAAGGGAAGAACCTCGGCCAACTAGGTCCGTTTTCGAACGGTTCATTTGTGAGAAAGGACTGTAGTAGAAATTCGAAAAACTAATAACATTTCCTTAAAATTGAGCTTACAAACTTGTCGAACATTGTTGGCGAATCTGAAAACTTAAATGCACAACACCTAGAAGACCTGACACTTACCTAATTTGAATTTTTTACAATCGCGTGTACGTAACACCTAAATATAAATCATGTATATGTGTGAATACGCTGTTCAAACCTATTATGTATGTTATGTCATGTAATTGAAATGTAAATTTGTATAATTTTAAAGCAATGTTTGAATAATGTGTCTCAAGTAAATAGATAATAAATACACATGAATAATAAAATAATCATAGGCTTGTAAACGTAAGACGTATTATTGGAAGGTACATATATTTATGATGTGTGTATGTAGATAATGTATAAATACATCTAGGTGAATCTCAAACTATGCTATCATTAAAATACACCAAGTGTTCACTATATGGTACACAAACATCCATAGTGCGCTCTCTCTCTAGATAACATAGATACCACAGGTACTGAGTGTGTTCTACAAACATCATATATTGTGACAGCATACCTAGAACCTGTGGTATCATGATACCTAGAGAGAGAGCGCACTATACATGTTTGTGTACCATATAGTGAACGTTTGGTGTATTATCGCGTTTGTTATAGAATAACTACAGTGATTACATGTATGTATATGCAATGCGTGTGTTATATTTAAATAATTACAAATTACTGTTAATATTTATTTAAATAAATTATGTTAATACTTGAACCTATTTATTATTAAACTGGAGATTTATGATTTTATGAATGTACTTATTTTATAAATATACATATCATAATAATATGTAAACTAAAGAACACCTATTGATATGCAAAATTCATTGAAAATGTTAGTATACCGAGGCTGTATAAAAAATGAGAGGTTAGAAATGAAATGACAACACAGGTAGTCTAGTCTTAGCGAACTACGGTATATAGTATATAATGTATAATCCAGATTGACAACTGTCTTTCATCCAGATAACCCAATTTTTGAATATCTTACCTGAATGAAAACTGAAAAATTGAACAATGTTCAATCTTTTGGAACTGTTGAGAAAAACTTACGCCTTATTTTGATTTCTTTGTTAATCATTTTCAAGTAACATGGTGATACATTTAATTGTCATTTATTTTTGTACATATAGAATAGGGATTGTAATACCGGTAAACCGGTTTACCGGTAAATTACTAAAAATGCCTTAAAATTTTTACCAGTAAATTGCTGATTTTTTACCGGTAATTCGATAAATTCAAAATATATTTGGAAATTTTTACAAGTTCATTTTATTTCATAGACGAATGATCAAGTTTATTGAACATAAATGTACATAATCAAATTACCCCTTACTGTGTATCCATAATAAACTATTCTATGATACAATAAAATCGCACAATGCAACGGTCAATTTTAAAATGCATATATATGCAATAAAACGTCCTTTTTTGTATTTACTTACATATTATTTAAATCAGTTGTATAGTTTTTCAACATTTAAATGAGATGACTTTTCAAGTACGGCAATAATCAGCAGTATTGTTCGCAGCATGATACCTACTTATCTATATTAATGCAAAAAGAAACCGTCGCTTGTAAAACAGGTAACAAATTTAAATACAATTGGAGTGAACATAGGGTGGTATTTGTTGTAAGCAATAAAATAATTTAACATCTTGAAAGTTTATGGTCACTAATAACACCCTCTCGAAAAGTCATTCCAAATATTGTTGGAAAAGGTATACTTTTTCCAAAATAATTAAACATTACCTTAAATTATTACATTGTAAGAAGCGGTAAATTTTTATTACAGGTAGGTATATATAATTGATTCATATCTTATGATCATTTAACAAAATTTAAAATTATTTTTTCAATAAGCAATAACAATGGGCGGTATACTTCTATGAAGGAAGCTGTAGATACTGTAGATACTGTAGATACTGATACTGATAAATAGCTGTAGAATTTTTTTTTTGTCCATTTTTTTTTCAATATTTTTTTTTTTTACGTAATTTTTATTTTATTTTGTATAGGTACTGTTTATAATGATCTTAATAAAATAATTTTAGGTTTTATTTTTTTTCTAATATTCTCATATTTTCCGTGTTTTAAAAAATATCGGTAAATTACCGGTAAACCGGTTTTGTTAAAAAAATTTACCGAATTACCGGTAAATGAAAAAGTCGGTAAATTTACAATCCCTAATCGAGAATTCCAGATATATTTATAATAAAACAGTCTTACTACAAATACATTCAACTTTTCATTGAAAATTTAATGTTTTCATGGAAAAAATTAATATTTTTTACATTTTTTGAAAAATCCATTTTCGTAATTTACAATTTTGAAAAATCCATTTTAAATTTGTAATCTATAATAATAGCATTTTCCTAAGAATACTGCTTTTTGCTACGGTAACTAAAATTAAAAAAAAGACTTTTATAACTAGCTGTACCCGCAACGTTTTCCGCGCGACGCATTGTTATAAAGTCAATTAGAAGTATATATATATATATATATATATATATATATATATATATATATATATATATATATATATATATATATATATATATATATATATATGTAATAATTATACAGAACTTGCATAGAACAATAATTTTTGCGTAATGCATGCACATGTTTAAAATGATTTTTATATTTTCCCAAGGGAAGGAGACATTTTCATAGTAAAAAGTATCTTGTATGTTGACTCAGGTAATAAATTAACATCAGACCAAACATAAAAATCCATTCAATCGTTTTTCCGTAATATGTGTGCACATGCTCAAAATGGTTTTTCTATTTTCCCGTAGAAATGAGACACTTTCCCGGAGTAAACAGTACCTTAAATGTTGACCTGGGTAATAAGTTATCATCACACCAAATTTTATTAAAATCCGTCCATTAGTTTTAGCGTGATGCGTGAACAGACAGACAGACAAAAATTTTAAAAATAGCTGTTTTGGTATTTACGTCAATAACTATTTACCGTAAGTAGTAGGAATATGGGGCTTTGGGGCCCTCCATCCCTCCATCCGACTTTTTGAGCGACCTCAGATGGAGGCAAAACTACCGAGGCGGTTCTAGAAGCCTCCGGCGGTGGGTGGAGCAAAACTTGGTCTCCAACCTAACGATATCTAGTGAAATTTTTTTCTAACCTAACAGAACCCTTGACCTAACCTAACGAAACCTAAGCGAACTTAGCTTAACCTAACAAAAGTTTTTTCTAACCTAAGAACTGAAAAATTCCCTAACAGATGGCGCAGCCACCTTCGAGCCTGTGAATTCGCTACTAGATGGCGCAGCCACCTTCGAGCCTGTGAATTCGCTACTAGATGGCGTTGCTAGTCTGGATTCCTGTGTGTAAGTTTGAAAAATTGTCAATAGATGGCATCGAAAAACTTTTTTTTTTTGATAGTTAAACTAGCCATTAAAAGATGGCCTTGCTTTCATAATTTTATAATATTTTTATCTGAAAACAGGCTTAAACTGTCAGCTGACGTCACTAAAGGTAAACTGATATCAAACAGCGAAGATTTCTCTCTAATATGCAAAAATGAATTTTATCATATGATTGTATATTTTTATCTGAAAACAGGTTTATACAGGTTTTCCTCTAAATAAAAACACATTTTATTTTTTAATTTTTAATTTTTATTTTTTTTTTTATTAAATAAAAACACATTTTTTTTTTTATTTTTAATTTTTTCTTATTTTAATAAATTTATTTTAAAAGAAATATTTTTTTTTTACAATAAAAATGTTTAAATGTTATTACAATAATATTTGTATATGGATATGGCATTTTCCATGGCGCAAGTTGCTCCGGAATGATGACCGCATCGAGGACTAGTGTATGTTGATGTTATGATTCTCAACTTGGGACAAATTGTTATTTCTTCAAAGTTCATAATGGGCGCTGATGGTAGCAGTCGTTTCAAATAGCGTACTTTCTCTTCTCCCTTCGTATAGATGATTCGAGTTCCGTGCAGATTGTTTATTAAAATGTACTGTAGTTCCTCGTATTCAATATGTCCGTCCATCCAGGAGAACCCATGATGATTTTTCCGCAACCAGCGAGCTGTGCGTTGATCTTTTTCACTTAATCCGCAAAACGGTATTGGTGATTTGAATACATAGTGCTGTAGTATATAATCTTCACCACAATTTTCTTCGGAAGAATCGAATTTCAACACAGCCAATTCCTTTATGTAGAATTTCCCATTTGTTGAATTTGGAAATCCTTGGAAGTCAACAATTGCTGCGTCGGTCTTCATTGTGCGTTGTCTAGAGCGAAACTGGCTGATTTATAGTCGGATTGCGATGCTTTTATACATTTTTTGTAACAATATTCGTCAATGGATTATATTGAACCACACGGTCATGTAGTAGAAGACAGAATGCTGATGTATTCTCCGGCACCTCCTTCAACGTTTTAAATTCAATTCGAATATCCGCCGGTCAACTTTTCAATGATTCGTTATCGTGTTATTTTATTGTGTAAAATCAATTAGTTTGTCGACCCCGAGTTGGTGTAGTGGTTAGCAACTCCGCTCTTATCTGGTAGATTGTGAGTTCGAAACCAACCGGGGGAGATTCGTCATCTACATTACTACGCCGCTCATTAGTTTATCGTAGAATTGTTGGTATTTCAGAGTTTTCAACGAGTTGTTTAATAATTTCCTCTCGACGCTTCGCTTTACTTAGTTCTCTTAATTCTGCGTTAGAACATTGAAGAAGATTGATGTAATGATCCGTAAATTACATACAACAGAAATATTCCGATATTTCAATATTTCGTCTATAATTGAACTTGAAAAGTCTACAAACCACCTCTATAAATTCAATGGTGTTTGTTGAATAATTTTTTACTATTTTAATACACAAGTCGACCAATTGGTGATCTTTGATTCCTCACAGAACACTTTCTTGCATATGCACAAATTTTTAATATAATTATAAATTTTACAAGTTAAAAAAGTGATCATTGTGTACCTATTTTTGTTTAAAACTATACTTAATAAAAAAAAAATTTTAAGAAAAAAAACCGATCTTTTGATTTACACCGATCCCCTAAAGAGAAATCAAACTAATTTTTGATATTATATCTTAAACTTGATGTATATATAAAAATTCCATTTACAATTATGGTACACCATATATACTCGTAAATTTTACAAAAATGTATCACTCTGTACATTTTTTAAATCTGTGTGCATATTCTTTGATGTTATTTAATCAGCTAAATCTTTAATCAACTAAATCAGCTAAAATTGTTACATACTTACGTTATAAATATCTAAGTGTGTATTTTTCTTTTAAATAATATATAACTTAGAAATACTCATGATTACTTTACTATAGCTGTAATCACGCGATATCATGTTATAAAATATATAAGAATTTACTCATTTAATGTAAAAATATTTGATTATCAACAATTAAATAAAAACGAATTTTTTTAAAATATATGTATATAGTAATATAATATTTCGCATATATACAGTACTCTGTTAAAAGTACGGGTTTCTACACCGTTAAAAACATATATTTTACAATATCAATATATTGTAAAAAATCATATTTCTTAATATTTTTAAAACTGAATATGTAATATCAAGAATTTAAAACAGTTTTGAAACATTAATTTCTCCTCATAATATTTTTTTTTTGTCTTAAATTAATAGCACAATGTTCCATATATTTTAAGAAAATTTTTCTTTTAATATTTTATAACTTATCTAAAAAATTTATAGCTATTTTTATCAAAAAATTTATTACTTGCTATTGTTAAAAAATTAGTTAAATATATCTATAGGTATTAAGTGACCCCTAGTTTTGTGAAAGACGGTAGTAATAGCAATTCATCTTAAATACGAAATTATTTTATCAATGCTAAATAAGCGTTTTTTTTCTCATATTATCATACTCCAATATATTGTATATTATTATAATTTATAAAAATGTGTTTTATTTATTAAAAAATTTAGCAAAATTTTAAATAATATCGCGTCAAAATAATATTCAGAAGTCAATAAAAGACAATAGCAGTAAATTTATTAAGATAACTATAAATAAATATTAATCTAATGTTGAAATATTTATTATTAAAAATAGTACTGCTTAGTAGAAAATTAGGTACCTATTGTTTTGTTTTCAAATTTACCTTTTTGCAATTAAAGAAAATTTTAGTAACTATCGATGCCTATATAAAACGATACCCATAAAAGACAAGCATGCTCTGATCTCAACAATTTTTTCCCATGTTAAATTTGTATGTTCTTATTTCGCTGAAACTTATTATGTTTATATATTCCCCGCAATATTTTCTACCATAAACAATAGTTATAGCAAGCTAGGTAGGTATTGAATAAGTATTTTTTGTTTGTTAATTTATTGATGATAGAGAAAAAAAATTTATGATTTTATAGACAGTGAAATACATTTAAACTATTTTTTTTGCAGTTTAATTTTGTAAAAACACCTAAAAATTATCAGTCACAGACAAATATTTCTAAGCAAACGAATTGAAAATGTAGTTTTATATCATAAGAATAAATGCTTATATATAGGGTGGACAGTAAATAACTCTCATAATTTTTAAAGAGCGGATGAAAACTTTAATTTTGGATTACGAAATTTTTTTTTTCCGGAGTTAAGCTGCATTCAATTAATTAACCCTTTCCTGCGCAGCAGTTTTACATCATTACTGTGCAAACGATACTTCAAATTAGCAAATCATTAATAACATGGGTAAATACTTATTAGCAAGAATTACATAGTTTACACATATGTTCTATCGCACCAGAATGTTAATAGGACAATGCGATTTAATTGCCTATATTCAGGAGCAAGCAAAAACATTACCTATTTTAATAGCTTAGAAAATACACATTACATTTTTTTTCGTTGTAAGAACAATCATTTCGGTGATCTTTTTTAACGAATTACTAAAATTGCTTAAGGACTATGGTATGTAAGAAATAACAACACTCACATAATTTTAAAATAATTAACGTACAGCTATTGGAAAAGTTACAAAGATTTTTTTAACAACTTATTAAATGTTGATAGCTTATTTTAATATCTTCTATAGGGTCGTAAGTATAACCCTAAACCCGACATTTTTTCATTACCATCGTTGACGACTGTATTCTCGTCATCATCAGCTTCTCCTTCGCTCGCAGTATCTTCGTTGTCGCTAGCAGATGTTTTTTCATCGCTGTCTTCGTCATCATTTGATATATACTTTAGCACTGGTTCAATAATATCATGCTTTTCCAATTCCCTGGTTATTGAGATAATCCGCTTTCCAATGTCACTTTCCTTTAAATTATTAAAATGGCTTCGTTTTTTCTCGTTTTCGATATAATCCGCAAAGCTGGGATTTATAATATGACTCCTTTCCATTAAATTACATATAGTATTAACCATTTCTTCTCCAATTTGCGTCTGAGTCGCTAAACTTCTTAGTTCATCAACTAAATGGTTCGGGTCATCAAAATATTCTTCTTCATCAACAGGTTTCGAATGGCCATTATGAAGGTTAGTATTTTCATCATCATATTTGAAACGTTTAGCTTCTCCATTTATTGAATTAGATGTTGAAGGTTGGTCCTTTTCTTCCGAATTTTTATCTTCTTGTTCTTCATCCTTTGCGCATGCGTTCTGAAGCTCTTTGACCATTAATATGTCTAGAGCAGTTTGTAAGAGACCAGCCATCTTTGGAGTAAAACTTGTTTCTTTGTAGTTATCAGGCGATGGTAAATGCTTTTGTTCATCAGATCGATTATCTTCATCATTCGCCGATTGTAGAATATTATTATGCGAGTTTTTTAAAGCGTGGAATTTACGTCTGATTGCTTCTGCTGCAGCCATCATACTTTCATTAAAAGTATTCAAGTTTCTTTTAGATAGATCTGTATCATTTTCGTGTTGATTTTGAAATACTGGTGCTTTATCTTCCTTTTCTTCATTTCTTGCTTCAAAACTATATTCGGTTTCATTATCATCATTTTCATCATTAGATTTTGACGATTCACTTTGTCTCCTGTTCTCCGCGCTGTTCACTTGTGTCCCATTATTTACCGTGGTATATTCAAACTGATTATTTGCGATCTGCTCATTATTGTTTGTTTGATGTTCCTGAGCATGCACTCTTCTTTTCATATGACGTAAAAGAGAACTTCTCCGCGAAAATGTCTTGTCACAACGTATACAATTAAACATTTTGATAGATGTGAATAGTTCGATTTATAACATAACACTGATTAGTTTTTATATCGACATGATCTTATATAGTACAACCAGAGCAGAATTGACGTAAAGTAACGCCAACAGTAAAGCAGCACAGAAACTGATGGATTTTAGAATTTGTTTTTGGTGTAAGTTGCTGTCTTTATGGCGTATTTTTGATTTAACTTGGAATCATTTGGTGCATTTTGGTGTCATTTGGTATCATTTTGGTGTCTTTTGATGCAGTTTGGTGTCATTTGGTGCACCTTTGGTGCATTTTGGTGTCATTTGGTGCAGTTTGGTATCATTTTGGTGTTATTTTGATGCATTTTGGTGTCATTTGGTGCAGTTTGGTATCATTTTGGTGTCATTTGGTGCAGTTTGGTGTCATTTTAGTGCATTTTGGTGTACTTTGGTGTCATTTGGGGCAACTTTGGTGCATTTTGGTGCCATTTGGGGCAGTTTCGTGTCATTTTGGTGCAGTTTGGTGTCATTTGGTGTCATTTTGTTGCATTTTGGTGTCATTTGGTGCACCTTTGGTGCATTTGGTGTCATTTTGGTGCAGTTTGGTGTCATTTTGGTGCATTTTGGTGTCATTTGGTGCAGTTTGGTGTCATTTGGTGCACCTTTGGTGCATTTTGGTGCATTTTGGTGCACCTTTGGTGCATTTTGGTGTCATTTGGTGCAGTTTGGTATCATTTTGGTGTTATTTTGATGCATTTTGGTGTCATTTGGTGCAGTTTGGTATCATTTTGGTGTCATTTGGTGCAGTTTGGTGTCATTTTAGTGCATTTTGGTGTACTTTGGTGTCATTTGGGGCAACTTTGGTGCATTTTGGTGCCATTTGGGGCAGTTTCGTGTCATTTTGGTGCAGTTTGGTGTCATTTGGTGTCATTTTGTTGCATTTTGGTGTCATTTGGTGCACCTTTGGTGCATTTGGTGTCATTTTGGTGCATTTTGGTGTCATTTGGTGCAGTTTGGTGTCATTTGGTGCACCTTTGGTGCATTTTGGTGTCATTTGGTGCACCTTTGGTGCATTTTGGTGTCATTACTTTACGTCAATTCTGCTCTGGTTGTACTATATAAGATCATGTCGATATAAAAACTAATCAGTGTTTCCCCCGGTTCGAAGACGAATCTCCCCCGGTTGGTTTCGAACTCACAATCTACCAGATAAGAGCGGAGTTGCTAACCACTACACCAACTCGGGGTCGACAAACTAATTGATTTTACACAATAAAATAACACGATAACGAATCATTGAAAAGTTGACCGGCGGATATTCGAATTGAATTTAAAACGTTGAAGGAGGTGCCGGAGAATACATCAGCATTCTGTCTTCTACTACATGACCGTGTAGTTCAATATAATCCATTGACGAATATTGTTACAAAAAATGTATAAAAGCATCGCAATCCGACTATAAATCAGCCAGTTTCGCTCTAGACAACGCACAATGAAGACCGACGCAGCAATTGTTGACTTCCAAGGATTTCCAAATTCAACAAATGGGAAATTCTACATAAAGGAATTGGCTGTGTTGAAATTCGATTCTTCCGAAGAAAATTGTGGTGAAGATTATATACTACAGCACTATGTATTCAAATCACCAATACCGTTTTGCGGATTAAGTGAAAAAGATCAACGCACAGCTCGCTGGTTGCGGAAAAATCATCATGGGTTCTCCTGGATGGACGGACATATTGAATACGAGGAACTACAGTACATTTTAATAAACAATCTGCACGGAACTCGAATCATCTATACGAAGGGAGAAGAGAAAGTACGCTATTTGAAACGACTGCTACCATCAGCGCCCATTATGAACTTTGAAGAAATAACAATTTGTCCCAAGTTGAGAATCATAACATCAACATACACTAGTCCTCGATGCGGTCATCATTCCGGAGCAACTTGCGCCATGGAAAATGCCATATCCATATACAAATATTATTGTAATAACATTTAAACATTTTTATTGTAAAAAAAAAAATATTTCTTTTAAAATAAATTTATTAAAATAAGAAAAAATTAAAAATAAAAAAAAAAATGTGTTTTTATTTAATAAACAAAAAAATAAAAATTAAAAATTAAAAAATAAAATGTGTTTTTATTTAGAGGAAAACCTGTATAAACCTGTTTTCAGATAAAAATATACAATCATATGATAAAATTCATTTTTGCATATTAGAGAGAAATCTTCGCTGTTTGATATCAGTTTACCTTTAGTGACGTCAGCTGACAGTTTAAGCCTGTTTTCAGATAAAAATATTATAAAATTATGAAAGCAAGGCCATCTTTTAATGGCTAGTTAACTATCAAAAAAAAAAAGTTTTTCAATGCCATCTATTGACAATTTTTCAAACTTACACACAGGAATCCAGACTAGCAACGCCATCTAGTAGCGAATTCACAGGCTCGAAGGTGGCTGCGCCATCTAGTAGCGAATTCACAGGCTCGAAGGTGGCTGCGCCATCTGTTAGGGAATTTTTCAGTTCTTAGGTTAGAAAAAACTTTTGTTAGGTTAAGCTAAGTTCGCTTAGGTTTCGTTAGGTTAGGTCAAGGGTTCTGTTAGGTTAGAAAAAAATTTCACTAGATATCGTTAGGTTGGAGACCAAGTTTTGCTCCACCCACCGCCGGAGGCTTCTAGAACCGCCTCGGTAGTTTTGCCTCCATCCGAGGTCGCTCAAAAAGTCGGATGGAGGGATGGAGGGCCCCAAAGCCCCATATTCTTACTACTACCGTAGCAGTACGATTTTCAAAAAATATTCCATGTACAGAAATGGTCTCGTTACAATTTTATTATATGTACAGATAAACACAATATTTATATTGAGTTAATCCATATGAAGTGGTCCAGAGGTGGTTGCAGCAATGGAAAAAAATAGGAGGTTTTGTAGTTTAATAAATCTAGTCCAAAAATATTACAAGTTGTGCAAATTTCGGATTTTTATCACCAGTCCCATCAGAGATATAGGAACTCAAAGTTCCGAAAGAAAAAAGACAATTTTTGGAAATTTGTAAAAATTAAAGAAATTTTTTGAGTAGCTGTACCCACTGCAGCCATTTCCATAAAAAATACCAAGTTCTATATAACACTCCTTCTATGGGATTATGAGAAAAAAAATGTTCAAAAAATGAATTTTGCTGAATTTTGATATCCAACTTTAGGTAATGTTTTCTTGTGGAAGGGAGAAAAATACGCCAAATGTGGACATAAAGAGATTTTAATTACCTTTAAAATAGTTTCTATTTCAACCTTTTAGGACGAATGGTTTATAAAATATGTGTATGACTGCAGACACAAAAATCAGCGCAAGTTGAAAAACAAGAATGGCCGCTACGCTTAAACGGTTTAAGATAATTTTTTTTTAAATTGTTCTTAATACTTCAAATACAATAGAAACAATTGGAAGAATATCAATTTTTTCAAGAATCTTGAAGCAACCAACTTTATTTTTTTGAGCCATTTAATATGGACTGGCTATTTTCATTTTCAAAAATATTTTTCAAGTTTTATATTTTTTATTGGACTGGTTGGAGTATCAAATATCAAGGCATTAATTAACTTTTTTTAACCTTAGTTGCATATAATTTTGGTTCAATGCTGTAAAATCAATAAATATTAGCAGATTAATCGGTTCACCTTAATACAGTTTTTAACATTGAATTTTTTTATCACCTTATTATATGTCAAAAATTAACAATTTCTTACCAATATTATTAAAAAAAAAATTAATATGTATAATTAATATAAAGTATATCAGTTATTAATCAGTTGAAGAGTTTATTCGGTCCAAATATAATATAATCTTTTAACCTCTAAATTTAATTAGATTTAATCAATTAGGACACATAAGTATACTTATACATACATCCCTATTTACATGTTATACGCATATCCTTTAACGATTCAACTTTCTGTTTATAACAAGAACTAGCAAAGAACATGTTTTCATCTTGAAAATTCAAAGCAACTAGAAAATTTGCAGATGTATAGAATTTTCCGCGCTAAAAATGGTTTAAGGAAGTAACGCGTAACAAATTTCGAGATGCCAAAAAGTCTCTGATATAATTAAGCATTGGGATTTAAATTTTCAAATTTTTTGAACTTTTGAATTGATGAAGGTTTTTTACATGTAAAAATTGACACAATACCTCACCTTTCTGAAATTAGTAATTTTTCCTAAATGATTATTTAAAATGTAAGTTTCTTTTAAATCCCATTTTGATTGGTTCTTTCAATTCTTTTTTAAATCATTTACTTATTTTTGAACCTTTTAGTTAAAATCCATTAACTAAACCCGTTCGCCTATAAAATTCGTTGTTACAAAATCTTAAAACTGAAAAGATAAAAGCTTTTTAAAAAACCGACTTCAAAAAGTAAAAAAATAATATAATAGATGTATTTTCAAATCAAGCGGGGCATCTATAAAAAATTGCGATCGGATGTGCTTACAAAATTCACGAATTCTTAAAGATCTACAGTTTTTTTATAGTACGCCCCGCTTGACTTCAAAATACGTCTATTATATTATTTTTAGCGAATTTCCAGAATGGAATTGAGCTATTACAGCCACTGTCACAACGCGACCTGAGTCCGGGACCCTGGCAGAAATTTGTTTTGAGGTCCCTAGAAACCGAAAATAATATTCGCTAAAATTTATATATATATATATATATATATATATATATATATATATATATATATATATATATATATATATATATGTCCGCACGATAACTCTCGAACGGAATGTCCTAGGATTACGAAATTTGGTGAAAGTATTGGAAGTCCCAAACCGTTGGATGAGCTCGTTAACCAGACACGTCGGATGCCAGGAACATGGTTTTTGTTCTTGCAAAAAATTAGTTTTTTGCCAAAATTTCCACTTATTCAAAAATTTTTGCGAAATTTTTTTATACCATTTAAAAGAGAAGAAAAAATTACATAAAAAAGGTCTTTAAACTTTTTTTCTATGTCAATTAGTTTCCGAGAAAAACTATGTGTCTTAGAATGTGATCTTAGAGATGTAATCTTAAGTGATGTAATCTTAAAGTCTTAAGTTACTCACAGTCTAAGCACATATTCGACACACTACATATGTATAGTCAAAGAAGATATAGTGTATGTAATATGTATAACGCCAATATGGTATACCCATACGATCACACAATTATGATAGGTACATGTATAATTTCGATGTAAGAACAAGTAAGAGTACAGAGGTACAACAACTATTTTAAAAGAGGGTACGATAACTCAAGAACGAAATACCTGATTTTTAAGAAATTTCTTGAAAACGTTGGAATATATATATATATATATATATATATATATATATATATATATATATATATATATATATATATATATATATATATATGCATATATATAAATATATATATATATACATATATATCCCTGTCCTATATATATATATATATATATATATATATATATATATATATATATATATATATATGTAGAAATATTTACAATAATTTAGTTTTTCTTTTAATTGAATAAATTCTTTAATTTAATATTTTCTATTAGTCTTTATATATTGTCTTCAAAATACGTCTCTATTTGTTTATCATAGCTAACTTAACATTATTGCTCAATTTTTAGAACAATTATAAATTAATTAAAATAACCCTGTTGCAGCATCCTGCATAACATAGCGAACTTCCATTTACAAAAGTACGTTTTTCTCGGAAACTAGTTGATATAGAGTAATTGTAAATAAAAAATACCCCTGTCGCAGCATCCTGCATAACATAGCGAATTTCCATTTACAAAAGTACGTTTTTCTAGGAAACTAGTTGATATAGAGTAATGGTAAATAAAAGAAAAAATACCCCTGTCGCAGCATCCTGCATAACATAGCGAATTTCGATTTACAGAAGTACGTTTTTCTCGGAAACTAGTTGATATAGAGTAATTGTAAATAAAAAAAACCTTCTTTATGTTAATTTTCCGCCTCATTCCGCCAAATCTTTTTCACGAAAAATGTCCAAAACACCGTAAATGTTTTCACGAAATTTCTTAAAAATAAGATGTTTCGTTCTTGAGTTATCGTGCGGACACTTAGTAAACATATATATAAATGTGTCCACACGATAACTCAAGAACGAAACATCTTATTTTTAAGAAATTTCGTGAAAACGTTTACGGTGTTTTGGACATTTTTCGTGAAAAAGATTTGGCGGAATGAGGCGGAAAATTAACATAAAGAAGGTTTTTTTTATTTACAATTACTCTATATCAACTAGTTTCCGAGAAAAACGTACTTTTGTAAATGGAAATTCGCTATGTTATGCAGGATGCTGCGACAGGGGTATTTTACTTTTTGAAGTCGGTTTTTTAAAAAAGCTTTTATTTCATACCTTTTAGTGACAATGCTTACCAGCCTTTATAGTGATAATTGCTTAAAAGAAGAAATATTCCAAATTTCATACGTTTAGGTGGAATATTGTTAGAAAATTATTTTTAGGATAGTTGGATCAACATAAATTCATAAATATGTTACTATGGTTTTTAAAATAAATAATTTTGCAAATTATATAAATTTTAAAATTGCCGTATAGTTCAAGATCCCGCTGCTGACTGCAGCAGGTATCTGTTTTTTTTAATGAAATTTAATTTAAATGAATCCTTAATGACAATGTAATAGATTGCTCCCGGGTTGCCTATCGAAAATTAGTCGTAAATACCTTTAATTGCCGTCATTAAGCGAATAATCGAAGACATTTTTTGACGTTTTAAACTGTCAAATATTTTCAAAGATTTTTAAAATTTACAAATTTTTCTCGTAGTAACAAGAAAAGTAATTAATTTTTTCCTAGTTACAAATACAAAAATAAGCCAAGAGCAATTTGATTTGATTTTTTAATTTTTTTATTTATCTATAAGTATATCTACAATATGTTTTATTATTTATAAGAAGCTAAAGAGGGAAAATCACAGATTTGTTAATTTTCTCGTTAATTGTATGCTAAACCCAGTCTTATGAAATGTACCAAATTTCAATTTTATAGCTCTATTGCTTTCGATATTATTAATATGTAAATTTTATTAAATTCGTCACTAAATCACTGATGATCATCAAAATTATAAAGTACTTTCCGAAGTTTTAGAAAGTTGAAATTTGGTCTGTAGGCTGGGTTTAGCACACAATTTACGAGAAAATTAACAAATCTGTAATTTTTTCTCTTTAGCTTCTTATAAATAATAAAACATATTGTAGATATATATTTATAGATAAATAAAAAAAATTAAAAAATCAAATCAAATGGCTCTTGGCTTATTTTTGTATTTGTAAGAGGAAAAAATTATTTACTTTTCTTGTTACTATGAGAAAAATTTGTAAATTTTAAAAATCTTTGAAAATATTTAACAGTTTAAAACGTCAAAAAATGTCTTTTCGATTATTCGCTTAATGACGGCAATTAAAGGTATTTATGGCTAATTTTCGATAGGCAACTCGGGAGCAATCTATTACATTGCCATTAAGGATTCATTTAAATTAAGTTTCATTAAAAAAAACAGATACCTGCAGCAATCAGCTGCGGGATCTTAGACTAGTAATTATTCATATTATTGAAGATGGTTAAAAAATTACTCAACCAATGTCAATAAAATTTTTATGGGACCACTTGGAGAAAAAAAGAAATCATACGGGTTAAATTGAGAACCTCATCATTTTTGAAGTTGGTTAAAAACAAGTTTGAATAAACTCTTATGCATAATGCATTGCATGTTATAGAAAACAGCTTTATATTCCCTCATTTTTTACTTGGAAATAAACTATTTCATTTAAGTACTTACAAATCCTAAATATGGTTTTGCAAACTAAAAAGTGGAAATGACCAAAATGTCGCTTAACAAGTTTTACAAATAAACGTGTTAGTTATTAATTTATTTTTAATTCAATAAAATAATAAATAATTTAATTTATCAAGGTAAATAAGTAGCAAATTTTTAATCAAATATGGCTACTGAATAACGACGGTAACGCTACATACGTTTACTATTATGTACCTGCCAGTCAGGTTTTGACATAAATTTTTATACATTAAATCAATAGTTATTTCTTTTTAAGGTTCGGAAGAAATAAATTTTGGAACCCTTAGATGTTCGTCATGTCTGTCTATCCATCAGTCACACCCTATAATTAATTTCTACATCTTCTCACCTCGAAAGTGAAAGGACCCCGCAATTATTAGGTGCAAATTAGGTTTCCATCAAATTGTCTAATTTTTTGATATATTACTCTATACATTCTCCCGATAAAAAGTCACAATAGGCATAAAGTCCCAAGGCCTCGAAATTTTGAGCTACTGCCCTTCAAAGTTCAACGTCTTGCCTATGTAATAATTCACAGGTGCTATCATTCGAGTAGTGGGATCTGTGGATTAATACTAGGTTAACATGTTGAATATTTCGCACCCTGTTACGGATGGTAGTGGAAAGAATGACTATGAGACATATTCATCCTCCCTTACGCTAGAGGTTGATTTAGCAGTAGAAAAGGGGGGGGGGATAATTAAAAAAATGGTGATTAAAAAAAAAATTATTTTTGAATATTGAAATGGTGCAATACCTTGGAGTTGCGTAGAAAAGTACGATAGAGTGCACGACCCCTACAATGAACCCTTATGCAAGGGATGATAATGACTTGAGTAAAAAGATGGTTAAATACATAATTGAATGACAAAAGTGTTCAGAAATTTTTCTCTTTTGATAAATATTACATTTGTTATGGCTGATCTTTAATTGTTCGCGGTTTCCACCCTCTTCAACCCTCTCTTCACCCCCCTCGTGCAAGGGGTGGCGATGCGACGTTGAAGAGTCACTCAACAGCAAGATTATTAGAAATAATGTTTAGAGTTATATTGTGCATTAAAAAATCATTTTTTATAGCTGAACTTTGCGTGTTCGCGGTTTCCACGCTCTTCCACCCCTATATCTATTTCTTGTCTATCTCTCGTCCACCCCTCGTGCAAGGGTGAAGACGAATTATTGAGCGAATTGATAATGAGAAATAATTATGAGATTTATTTTGCATATAAAAAAATCATTTCAAATAGTTGCTTTTAAGCTGACGCGAATGCCACCCCCTTTCTATCCCCTAAATCAACCCCTAGCGTAAGGAAGGATGAATATGTCTCATAGTCATTCTTCCTACTACCATCCGTGACAGGGTGAAAAATATTCAACATGTTAAACTAGTATTAATCCACTGATCCCACTACTCGAATGATAGCACCTGTGAATTATTACATAGGCAAGACGTTGAACTTCGAAGGTCAGTAGCTCAAAATTTCGAGTCCTTGGAACTTTATGACCATTGGTTCTTTTGATCCGGAGGATGTATAAAGTAATATATCAAAAATTAGACAATTTGACGGAAACCTAATTTGCACCTAATAATTGCGGGATCCTTTTACATGTAGATTTACATGTATTATTTTTAACATCTTAACGTACGTTCCGGCAATAGAAAGTGGGACTAAAAACTTTTTCATCTACCACATCATGCGGGATATAATTAAGAAAAGCCCTTAAAATTAGGTTACAGTTCGTCTACCCGTCCGTAACTTTTAAACTAGTGTTTTTCAACCTGTGGGTCGCGACCTCGTGGGGGTCGCGAAGCCTTTTTAAGGGGGTCGCAGTTACTTTAATAATAAAACCAGTTTAGTTCAATATATAACAAATTGAAGGTTAATTAATGGTTACATTAATGTGATAATTTCATACTTTCTCGTGATAAAGTTTCAAAATTGCGGCTTATTTTCAATAACAGTAAATCCGAATTTTAAATAATTGTCCTCATATTGACACTTTTTCTTTGGTTTTGTTTTACTACTCTCATTGGAACTTGAAGTGGACGGTTGTATATATGTTTACAGGAACTTATCCATTTTCAATAGTTACAATGAGCACAGAATTTTGAATATATTAGATAATAAAAGACAATGAGCAACTACTAAACAAACAACAAGGCAATTCAATAAATTTAAACACTAACGCGAGTGAAAATAATCGCGTTCGATATTTATAACATAAAAAAATAAATGTTATTAATAGCGGAGGGTAAGTGGTCGCGAAATATTTTTCCATACCAAGGGGGTCGCGCCATGAATAAGGTTAAAAAACACTGTTTTAAACTAATGATCCAAAAAAAAAAAAATTACATTTACTAGCATTTACTAAAAACATCCAATTTCAATTAAAATTATTTTAAGTAATTTCGATTGGTTGGTTAACATTTAGCCCATAACTTTAAAAGTTGTAGGTACGTAGTTAAATTTTACATTTTTGTTATAGTTTAAGTACGTACAATATAACTGCCATCAGATTGCTTAAATCGCCTCAGTTGGTGTACTACTGATCTTGTGAACTAGAGTATCTGGGTTCAATTTTTGCTTATTTAATTTTTTTACTTTTACCATTACTAAATAAGTTAGGTTATTATAAAGAAGTTAATAAGATAATAAAAAATAAGTTTAAATAAAAAACTGTAGTTTAACGATTGCTTGAACTTTAAAGGGATGAACATTTATAATTTTATATAGAAAACTTGGTTCTAGAAATTTTGCCCTGTCACATAGGTGAGCACTAATGTAAGAAAGAATTTTTGGAAATTCATGCCCTTAAATTTATGACAGCTTAGACTGCCAGCCGTTGCAATGTCGTACACATATGATTTCCAAAGCTGTGAAAAATTCTGGCTACTGAGGAACTCTAGTTTGATGCGTTTCCAACACACACTTGGCGATTTTTTTATTAATTTTTTCTAATACAAAAGTATCAACTGATTTATTTATTAATTTTATTGTTATTGGAATGATAATTTCAACACATCTGTACAGTATTACAATGAAAAAAATAATTTTATATATTTTTTTTTTACTATCTTTTTATTTGAGCATATTTTTCACGTGCGTCGGTCACATCACAAAATTCGGTAAATTTGAAAACAAAAATGGTCGTTCGAATGAAGTGAACATAGCTGTGTATTAGTTTTGAAATATTTCATTAGTAAATAATTTGAAATTAAGTAAGTTTTTAAGATAAAAACAAGTAGTTGAACAGCATAATATTGAGCAATTCCATGTATAAACCGATCACCCAAAAATGACATGTTCTCCAAATTTAATTTCCCTGCGTATATAATAAGTTTACGATGTGTTGAAGTATGTACTCGAACATTATTGAATTATAAATATAAAGGTTTAGATGACTATAATATTGAAATAATGGAAACATTAGGAGTGGAAGTCATCAGGAAAAAATAAAATGAAAGATTAATTTAATTTAAAAATTGCGCAACCGGTTTCGGAAGAGCTAGTGCTTCTGAAAAATGCTCAACATATTTTAACGCTTAATAACTACCCCAAAAAATTAATATTGAATATTACCAAAAAATTGACTCATAGACTTTTCAATAATTGTTCCGAAAACTCCTTTAAGCAGAACACGCTCAACAAACATTATTTTTCTCTTCCTTTTACCGGACAGCACTCTGAAAATATTAAAAAAATCTTGAAACCTTTTAGTCTCCACCCAGCTTTCCAATATTCCACAAACTTAAAAAATTTTTATTCAAATTTAAAACCCTCAACCTCCACAAGCAACCGTCAAAATGTGGTTTATATGATCCGTTGTCGGGATTGTGATGCGGCCTATGTGGGTAACACCAAACAAAAACTATCGCACAGACTTGATCAGCATCGTCGGAATGTCCAACGTGGCGACACTAGCTCCGGCCTAGCACAACATTCATGGCACAACAACCATCGTTTTGATTTTGAAAACCCCACAGTAATACAAACAGAAGCACATTCTAGAAAAAGATTCTTTCTAGAACATTGCTGGATATGTTCCATACATCCCAACGCCAACCTTGCCACGGACTCGTCTGAACTTGACAGCCAATACAGTCACACCTTCAACAAATTCGCGCCCAATACTTTGCCGAAACATATATAAACCGCCAACTTTTTTCGCACGTTGTCATTTTGTTTGCCAACACTGTAACTGAATTTTATATATTTTTTTTTTTTTTTTAAAAAATTAATTCACAATGTAATTATCGAACAAATAATTTTTCTTTTATACAACAATGTTTTTAAGTTTTTAATTTTAAATTTTAATTTCATAAAAAATACCTTTTTGTGATATTATTTTATAATTTTTTTTTCCATGTAAGTAATTGCATGTTTTTTGACAAGTATTTGTTTACTATTAATTTCATAAATATGCACTGTATTTTTATATATTGTTTTTATTTTTATTAAAGGAATACGCCTGAAGACGGAAGCACTAGCTCTTCCGAAACCGGTTGCGCAATTTTTAAATTAAATTAATCTTTCATTTTATTTTTTCCTGATGACTTCCACTCCTAATGTTTCCATTATTATTGAATTATCTTCTATTTTGTCGGAGTTATAATTATTCAAAGTTGCGTTCAAGGTCACAAATGGGGATTCCCCAAAATATTTTATCAATTTTTTCAGAGTCTAAGAATAATTAGAAAATGATTACATGTGGCATTGAATGTACTTTACATACACTTTCAATCAGACCGATTTCCATTCCAATACATACACATATATTGAAGTAATTGAAAGTTTTATTTTTTCTTTAATCTCTTATACTGAAAATACCTTATCTTCGATTTTCGATTTTCTTTTTTTAAAGTAAAGAACTCAGTCTCCTTTATAACGTGGTACTCGATTTTCTTTGTTTTTTTGAGTTTTATGGATTTTACAGGGTTCAGTTTTAAAAATACGTAAATTTTTTAACTAATTGTTAAAATGAAGTATTAATTATAACATTACCACCCCACCTTCAATTTTCGATTTCCTTTTTTTTTAAATTAACGTACTCAGTCTCTTCTAATTGTTAAAATAAAGTATTAATTATAACATTACCCCACCTTTGATTTTCGATTTTCTTTTTTTTTAATTAAAGTACTCAGTCTCTTCTATAACGTGGTACTCGACTTTCTTTGTTTTTTTGGACTTTACACATTTTACGAGGCTCAATTTAAGAAAAAATACGTGAATTTCTAACTAATTGCTAAAATAAAGTATTAATTATAACATTACCCCATCTCTGATTTTCGATTTTCTTTTTTAAATTAAAGTACTCAGTCTCCTCTATAACATAGTACTTAGGGATGGAAAAAAAAACAAATGTTTTTAAAATTTATAAAACAAACAGTTCAAAATATTTTAAACATGTGTTCCTATGTTTAAAATCATGTTTTTATTAGTTTAAATTAAACATATGTTTTAAACATTTTAAACTTGTTTTAAACAGGTTTAATTCCTTTAATTGAACCATATGGAAAAAAACTTTTTATCTCGAACTACCTGACTTTTTGCTGTCAGTCACTGACACAAAATAATTACATAATTATGTACTATTAATTTATAATAGGTTGCATTAAATGGAAAAATTTGAATATTTCCTCTGTTGTAAAATTTATAAAATCGTTTGTTGTTTATGCGTGTTGAATACTGTGTACAACAAAGACGTTGCTGAGAAATTTTATAAAATTTGATACATACTAAAATAAAAGAGTTAAAATTACGGTACAAAGAAGTTTAAAATCTTATTATTAGTTGAACTGGTAAATAAAATACGATAATTAAGGAGTTTCGATAGACTCTAAAAAATGTAACCATCGATCTAAAATTTTTACCAGTAAACAATGAACATATAAAACGCTGATCCTTAAATTTTCGGATCAATTGTGCTCTTAGTATTCAAGAAATTAATTTTCAAAATTTAACTTTTTTTAACGTGGGTAAATGGACTAAAATACAAAAACCACTATAAAATATTAAAAAATGTTAAACTTTCGACCAAACTTATTTAACAGATACATTAGTCATTAAAACAAGATTTATATCAGTTTTCCACATTGTTTATTAGTTATTGCAATAAAAAAATTAAAAATGTAATGTCGACTCGAAAATTGTAAAAACCATAATTGAACGTGGCAACATTGCACATTTAAAATTACACGTGTAAAGGATAAAAAATTTTTTTTAGGCTATAATAATAATCTTACAGCCAAAATTTTTAAATTAAATTTCTGTAAATTAAAATCAATAGTTTATTATAATTTGCACTCGAATACACTATTCAAATTTTGAGAAAAAACAAAACACCACAGATATAAAAACACAATTTTAATATCATTAGAATTTCAATATTTTTAAAATTGTTATAGTTCTTTTTTTACATTTTCCGATTTTTTTACGTGTAAATTATATGACTTTTCCGTTATTCATTTTTTAGGAAAACAAAACAATAATGAAAATATATTTTTAACAAAACTTATTAATTAATATCACAAATATATTAACGAGATATACATAACCTCATTTATTCATGCTAAATATAATACTTATGTATTGTATGTATTGACGATATGTACCACATATACAGTTATATATTAGTGTTAAGGAATTAACATTTGAATTTCGCGTGGTTTTGTATTGAATGAAACACAACACTGTTTACTGGTTTTATAACTAATATTTATTGATTTTGAAAAATGAACTGTTTATTTTACTATTGCACATTAATTAGTAATTACATAAGTTGATTTAGATAATAATAAAATTAATACAACACAAAACCAAATATTCAAAAAGACTGTAAATTGTTTCAACTCCATAAGGCAAGTTCCCAAGACGTGTGTCTTGGCCCGTGGTTGGATTCAAAGTCTTCTTTTATAAAAAACAAAGGACGCTAAGTCCGTTATGCGCGCATGCGCAATGACATGACAACGCAGGAACATTCAAACAATTAATTCTTATTTGAACTGTAAATCAAATAGAAACGAATAACATTTCGTTTTACGAAACATCCTCCGGGGGGGGGAGCGGAGTTGGAACAACTTGTACAAAGTTGTGACAAAATTAAATTCTATGAAATATTAGTTGACAGTAATTACATACTTCAATTTTAAGAAGCATTGAGTCGTATGAGTTTATGAATGGGTCGATGATACTCGCCCTTTTCCGTTTTTATTAAAGCAGATCGAACCAACTGGTCAGTTTTATTATAAAAAACTTTAACAACGCGGGCCTTTACCCAATTAAGGGGTGGAAGATTTCGGGCCTTTACCCAATTAAGGGGTGGAAGCTTCCTTAACGAGCACAATGTCGTTTTCCTTTAAATTAGCATGTGGCTGATGCCATTTTGAACGATTTTGGAGTTCATTCAAGTATTGTTTGGACCACTGGTTCCAAAATTGACATATTATATTAGAAAGTTTTTGATATAAAGACAGCTTATTCTCTGAAATATGAGATAGATCTGGTTCAGGTAGTTCGATCATTGGTTGACCAATTAAGAAATGAGAAGGAGTTAAGCAAATAAGATCGTTGGGATTATCATTAACAGCGCATAAAGACCTTGAATTCAATATAGACTCGATCTGAGCAAACAAAGTGGATAACTCCTCAAAAGTAAAATGCATGTTTTTTAGTTTACGTTTTAGTAAATTTTTAGCAGCTTTGATTCCTGCCTCGTACAGACCCCCCATATGACTTGCAGTGGGTACTGTAAATTTCCATTGAACGTTATGTTCAGATACAAAATCAATAAGTTTGTTGTAGTCCAATTGTGAATGAAAGGATTGGTACAACTCACGTAATTCGTTATGAGCTCCCTTGAATGAAGTTGCATTATCCGAAAATAACGTATGACAAATACCCCTTCGAGCAAAAAATCGTTTTAAAGCAGCCATAAAGGCATCCACAGTTAGATTAGAAGTTAGTTCTAAATGAACAGCTTTTGTAGATAAACATACAAAGAGACATAAATACGACTTAACAATTGGTGCCTTACGCGATTTATAAGATTTCACGAAAAAAGGACCACCGAAATCCACTCCAGTAAATAGGAATGGTCGTGTACAATTTACCCTTTCCTTAGGTAAATCGGACATAAGTTGCTGGCACGTTTTTCCTCTAAAACGGCAACAAATAATACATTTATGTATAATTGATTTAATTGATGTTCGCGCTCCCAAAAGCCAATATTTCAATCTTAAGTTCGCCAGTGTGGCTTGGGTACCTGTATGAAAGAATTTTGAGTGGTAGTACTCTATTATAAGTCGAGTAACAAAATGTTTGCTTGGAAGAATGATTGGATGTTTTTGATCATACTGTATATTTGCGTTTTTTATTCTACCACCAACGCGCAAAATCCCCTTTTCATCTAAAAATGGAGTTAGCCTTTTGAGAGGGCTTGATTTGACGGTAAAGGAATCCTGACTAAGATTGCCTTGTTGCAGTTCTTCAATTTCTTTAGAAAATTCTGATTGCTGAACGGCTTTAATAATAATGTCATGACTAGAATTTAATTCTAATACTGTTAGTGGACCACAAACCTTTTGTTTTGATTTTAAATTGTTATAAAATCTTAAGCAATATGCTAGAACGCGTTTCAGTTTGATGAAACTAGAAAACTTGTATAGGAGTTCCTTCATATATGAAGACTCCGTAATCGTGGTGCTTGCGCACGCAACGGGTGCCGATTCCACATTGCTTTCTGAATTAGCCCTAATCTCTAAAGACTGTGGCCAGTCTAACACCGATTGTTGTAACCATGGAGGTCCGTGCCACCATAGCTTATTGTTGACCAAATGTTCAGCTTTCAAACCTCGTGTGAGTAAGTCACTTGGATTTGATTTTGAATCGACGTGATTCCATGAAGAACGTGAAGTGAGTTCTAGAATTTCACTTGTTCTATTGGATGTAAAGATATCTAATTTTTTAGATTTATTCGACAGCCAAGACAAAACAATTGTCGAGTCTGTAAATAAATGAATTTTATCAATTTTGATAATTGGACTAAGATTCTTAACGACTGTATTAGAAAGTCGTGCAAGGAGTAGTGCACCACAAAGTTCAAGTTTAGGAATAGTTAACCGTTTTAATGGTGCGACTCTAGTTTTGGATACGACCAAATTAGAAGTCCAAGTTTTATTGGAATAACTTCTAATGTACACATTAGCTCCATACACTTTTGTGCTAGCATCGCAAAAACCGATGATTTCGGCGTGACAAATATTATTTGAGTTGAAATAATGCCGAGGAATTTGAATCCCTTTGAGAAAAGGTAAATCATTGTAATAATTTTCCCACTTGGATAAAAGGGGATCTGGAAGTGTTTCGTCCCATTCCAGTTTCTCTATCCAGAGATCTTGCATGAAAATCTTTGCTGTAATTGTTACCGGAGAAAGGTAACCTAAAGGATCAAATAACTTTGCAATGCAAGATAGAATACCCCGTTTTGTAGTAGGTAATTCTGATTCCGTCTGAACAGCAACTTGTAGATGATCAGAGGTAGCATCCCATTCTAACCCTAAGGTGTTTACTAAATGAGAGTCCGAAAGTTTAAGACTGTTTGTAATTTCATTCGAGTTGAGTGAATCCTCTAATATAGAAGAATGATTGGAAGCCCACTTATGAAGTGAAAAACCTCCCCTTTTTAGTAATTGAATTAGCTGCGTGCGTAACTCAATCGTATCTGAAAGTGTGTTTGAACCAGTCAAGACGTCGTCCATATAAAATTGTGTTCGTATGCAATTAGCCGCAAGAGGATATTGTAAACCTTCATCTTCAGCTAATTTTAGTAACGTTCGGTATGCCAAATATGGAGCACATTTGGTTCCGTATGTAACAGTATTTAACTGTATACATTTTAGGGATTCATATGGATTATCCCGCCACAAAATACGCTGTAAGGATCGCTGATTTTCGTTAATCAGAATTTGTCTAAACATTTTAATAAGATCAGCTGAAAATACATATCTGAAACATCTAAAACGCATAATAATTTCTGTTAAATCTAATTGTATTTTCGGTCCCGATAAGAGGAGATCGTTTAACGAAACGTTTTGTTTAGTTTTAGCTGATGCATTAAAAACAACACGTAATTTGGTGGAAATGCTTTGTGGTCGCAAGACTGGATGATGTGGCATATAATAAGTTGCTACATTAGAATCTAGATTAAGTGGTACGTATTCCGCGTGACCTAAATTTACATACTCATCGATAAACCTTTGGATTCACTGTACAGAGAAGGATTTGCTTGAAACCGTTTCTCTAGTGCTATGAGACATCGAAATGCTCCAGAAAATGAGTCGCGTAGATTTTCCAGATTCTCCGTTAATAAGCATAAATTAACTTTATACCGTCCGTTGGTATCTCGCGTTACTCTATTTAAATAGTAATTTTCACATTGTTTGTCCTCTGGCGAAAGGATTGTACCTTTATCCTGGAAGTCTTCAAGTGCCCAAAACCTTTTCAATAAATCCTCAACAGAATGTTGTTGAGTATGCATGCAAACCTGAAGCAAATTAAGGGCGACTGGATCTACTTTGACCGAACCTGTAATTAACCATCCTAACGTAGAGTTTGTTAATACCGGAAGTTGCGGCCCTAAATTTATGAAACCTTTACGAATTATTCGAAAGAATAACTGCGATCCGATTAAAATGTCAATATCGCTAGGGACATTGAATTTGGGATCAGCTAATTTAACATGAGAAGGAACATTCCATTTAGTCGCGTCTATTGGAATGCGCGGTAATTGAGTTGTTATTCGTTTAACAACTGCACACGGTAAATTATATTTATAATTGTTTACCCTAGAGTGAAGTTGAATCTTCACCTCATGGTTAGATTGTTGAATGCCATTGCCTGTTCCTTGAATGGCTAATGGAGACTGTTCGAAACTACAGTTTAGTTTCTTGGCAAAGTGCTCCGTAATTAAATTTACTTCGCTTGCAGAGTCCAGCAAGACTCGTGCCTTGAATCGCTTGCCTGAAGCGTCCTTAATATATACCTCTGCCGTTGAGAGTAATACTTGTGAAGCTTGGCCGTTAGAGACCAACACCACTGAGGGTTTGAGTACCTCATTATTTAACGAATCCGAATATGGTCTGTTGACCTGAAATTGGCGTTCCGTTGAACTACCAATATGCGAATTATTTGATAAATTCGAATATGGTCTGTTGACCTGAAATTGGCGTTCCGTTGAACTACCAATATGCGAATTGTCCGAACTAGATTGTTGCGGACTCCCCTTAATGTTTGAAGAAAATTGTTCTGTTGAAGAACCCATATGAAGCATTGAATGATGTCGCTTATGACAATGTTTACAAAGTGAATTTGAGCAAGAATGTTTAGATGTGTAGTTACCCAAACAATTAAAACAAAGTTTTTTGGTTGAAACAAATTCCTTCCTTTGTGGAACGGACATTTGAGAAAATAAGGAACATTTATAAACCCTATGATTGGAACTACATAATGGACATTTGACATCCTTCGTTGTTACAAACGATTTTTTAGCAGGTGTTTTGTGACCCGTGCTTGATTCGTTAATTATATTTAAAGCAACCGACCTATTTCTTAAAAACTCTAAGAATGATTCCAAAGTTGGCAAGTCACATGACGTTCTGTTTAATTCCCAAGCAGATCGTAGAGAATTATCCAATTTGTTTGAAATAATATAAATTAATATTAAATCCCAATGTTGTATTGGAATACTTAAAGCATAGAGAGAATCCCAACTTTGCTGAAATTGTATTAAAAATTCCTTCAAATTTGATTTTTGAATGGTAGGCCAGTTAACAATGACGTTTAAATGATGATTTACAATCAACGATTTATTTTCATATTGTTTTATCAACTGATCCAAAGCTCTTTGATAATTTACTTCCGTTATAAGTAATGAACTAATTAACAATGCAGCGTCACCTTTCAATAACGATTTTAAATAATGAAACTTTTGTATAAGAGATAAATTAACATTTTCATGTATTATTGACCAAAATAAATTTTTAAAGTTAGGCCATTGTTTGATATTACCGTCAAAGTTGGTATATTAAGCGCAGGTAATTTAATAGAGGTGTCAAAACTGTCAACGGAAGGTCTAACCGAAAACGATTCAATTTTAGCTTTAGCCGAATAAAATTTATCTTCAATCTGTTGCCTTACAGATTCATGAATTTGCTGCCGATCAGGAGCATCGTCTAGATTTTCAATTTTTAATTGAATTTCGTTGAATTTATCAAATAGCTTGGATAGTTCAGTACTACGAACTTTGAGTTCGTCTGCATTATGAATGTCTGTTGTAGTAACATATTTATGAATTCGAGTAATTCTACCCTTTATACTGGCTCTTTGATTAGTTAAATCTGTTAATTCAGCCATTCTGAATTATAAATGAAAGTAACTACGAGTAAAATGTAATAAAGTTACAAACAAACACAATAAGATATTGTCTATCAATATTAGTAATAAAGTTTTAGGTTAAATGTCAACACCACGTGCTTTGTGTGACAGTTTCCAAATCGCACTTATAAAAAGAGAAACATGAATATATTGTTACCTTGGCTACGTTCGAGCAGAAAAAATTCTTTAAAGCGCTTTAAAGCAAAATGGCGATTTAATAAGAATAACAAAGTACCAAAAAGCAAAATGTCGTCGTAGATACTTAAACAAAATAACCTCAATAAGAGTTAAACATAGGAAAAATTGTTATTTCTTTTATATTTTACACAATATGGATAACATTATAGGTCATATTATTGAAGAATCATCAGAGTAAACAACAATATGGCAGAATTTTGTAATTTATCGCAGTAAAATTTAAATTTGGTGTAAGATAGAACTACGTGTCACTTGATTTCTGTCCTGGCAGAAAATTAGTCAGCAATATGAAGCGGCTTGAAGCGCTTAAAGAATTTTTTTTCTGCTCGAACACAGCCCTTGTGTTAGATAAACACCGATACACATATCTTGCGCAAAACACAACTCACAACACTCACTAATCAAACTTCACTGATATTCGATGCAGAAGCAGTTGTATGTGTCTTTGTTAGACACCCGTGGTCGCTCTATGTGGAAGAGAGATGAATTCCGCTCACCCTGGTGTAGTCAGCAGTGACGAAACCTGAATATGAAGATGGACCGTTGTTGGTCGCGTATGTTCGTTTTCTTGTTGAAAACCGATCGCTGTATCGCCTTGTAGAAAGAGATACGAACGTCGCTTACTGAACGTTAGAAGATGACAGCACGATGCGTATCAAACTTGTTCAATTAAATCACCAAAAATGTGCACACACTATGTTGAAGGGAACATCATGTCCGCCATATTTGATCCGGATGATCAACCAAAATAAATCCAAAAATGTTTGTGCACTATGGATTTGAACCCGAAACCACATACCATGATGAGTAAATTGCTCATCCGCAAACGAAGGACCAGAAAAAATGTTAAGGAATTAACATTTGAATTTCGCGTGGTTTTGTATTGAATGAAACACAACACTGTTTACTGGTTTTATAACTAATATTTATTGATTTTGAAAAATGAACTGTTTATTTTACTATTGCACATTAATTAGTAATTACATAAGTTGATTTAGATAATAATAAAATTAATACAACACAAAACCAAATATTCAAAAAGACTGTAAATTGTTTCAACTCCATAAGGCAAGTTCCCAAGACGTGTGTCTTGGCCCGTGGTTGGATTCAAAGTCTTCTTTTATAAAAAAACAAAGGACGCTAAGTCCGTTATGCGCGCATGCGCAATGACATGACAACGCAGGAACATTCAAACAATTAATTCTTATTTGAACTGTAAATCAAATAGAAACGAATAACATTTCGTTTTACGAAACAATTAGTGATGGGCATATTTGAATAAAAAGTAATCGATCATTCGATTATTGTAATATCACTCAGCTATATTTCATTTTAATAATTAACTTTTATTTTTGAACAATATTGTTTCGAACAGTCAGTTGTTCATTTTCAAACAGAATTTAATATTAATGTTTGATCTTTTGAAACCTTTGAGAAAAATTCACGTTTCTGTTTGAAAATGAACAACTGACTGTTCGAAACAATATTGTTCAAAAATAAAAGTGATCTTTTGCGAAGAAAATCCTTTTTCATTATTTACAAATATGGAATATCATAAAGTAAAACTTAAATCTGTTAATATTATGAAAACAAATGGTTTGGTACGGATTAAAATATTTTATTGGAAAAGTAGAGAAAAATGATCGGCTGGAAATTTGGATGAAAGCTTTAAAAATTCAAGAAGTCGATTTTGGAATTAAAGTGTGTTCACGTATTTTTGTATCGATCATTATACAGGGTGTAAAACAAATAACTCTCGTCCTTTTGTGGGGTGACTCATAGCACCCTGTAGACACTAAAACCGCAGGAATTTTTTCGGAATTAACAGTCGCGTCACCCCTCAAAAGGATAGGAGTTATTTCCCTTGCACCCTCAGTCAGTTGTTCATTTTCAAACAGAAACGTAAATTTTGCTCAAAGGTTTCAAAAGATCAAACATTAATATTAAATTCTGTTTGAAAATGAACAACTGACTGTTTGAAACAATATTGTTCAAAAATAAAAGTGATCTTTTGCGAAGAAAATCCTTTTTCATTATTTACAAATATGGAATATCATAAAGTAAAACTGAACAACTGAATAATAAAAGTGATCTTTTACGAAGAAAATATTTGTTCATTATTTACAAATATGGAAATACAATGACGATAATAACTTCGTCTACAATACGAATTTTTGTCAAATAAAGTTAAAACAATATAATAATTCTGTATTATTTATTTTATAAAATAAATTCAACTACTGTCAAAAAAAGGTATTTAAAATACTTAATTTTTCATACCGTCGACTACCCGTAATCCGGAATTTATTATTAAAAATAATATTAATATAATTTTAAATATTAAATACTTAATTTTTTTATATTTCAATGAAAAATGATAGTAAGTAAGTGAAAAGTGTTGTCAAAAAAAAACTAATTCTTTGAATAAATTATTTATTAACCTAAAAATCTGACAACATCGCATTAATTAATGCATGGCTGAAGGTTGAAATATAAATTAAAGTCATATGTAACGTACAAAATCGCAGTTTAGCACAAAAATCGTAAGTTTTTTTTTGGTGGTATACAAAAATCAGATTGTACGAACTCAACGTCGCCGTCGTTGTTGCCAATCGTCAGTAGTGATGAGCAAATGCAAGACCAAGACCAAGACTTGGCAGTCTTGGTCTTGTTCTTGCATTAAGAATCTTGGTCTTGGTCTTGCTAGAGCAGTTTGAGTCTTGGTCTTGGTCTTGGTCTTGCAAAATGCAGTCTTGGTATTGGTCTTGGTCTTGGTATTGCTAAAAATCTTGCACTTTCTTGCATTTTTTTATTAGCGAATTTTTTCCTTCTAAAATCAGAATTTTCTCTCTTTACGGTATTAATTATACTTTTAAACTATTTAAATAATTTAGCAAGAGTCTTGCTTTTTTCTTGCTATAGTCTTGGTCTTGCTCACTTGAGTCTTGGTATTGGTCTTGCAGCCATACATATAGTCTTGGTCTTGGTCTTGGTCTTGCAAAATGCAGTCTTGGTCTTGGTCTTGGTCTTGCAAAAAATGCAAGACCAAGACAAGACTGCAAGACCAAGACTAATTTTGCTCATCACTAATCGTCAGAATACTCCCTTAAAAAAATAAAATACTGCTGGCGTTCGCCGAAAAATTTTATTAGCCTAACGTTAGTTAACGAAGCTTTCACAGTTTCACCGTTACAATCCAGAAGGCTCTGATTCAAAAAATTGGGTAATGCACTTTAAATATTTTTTCATGGTTTCCTCTGGTTTTTTCACGGTATAAATACTTTTGAAGTTTAACCAAATTCAAAGATTATGGAATAAAAACAATAAGTCACCATGTTAGAAATTATTCTTTTAATATCTAATGCATGTTAATTTTTTGAATCTAAGCCTTCTGGTTTGTAACGGTGTAAAGTCCGTTAACAAAATTTTCTAGCGAACGTCAGCATTGTTTAATAAATTCTTGGTGTTATTTAACATTTTTGTGATGTGATGATTACAATAAAAACTGAATGACCTTGACAAAAACAATTATTAATTTCAAGAAATCTTATTCAAACTAGAGATATAATATAAATATATGCAATACATGTATGTGTATGTGTATAGTACATAAACATATACAAATAGGTATACTTTTATGTATGTGACTTATGTAATTTCCTTCCGTTTTTCATCGTCTGTTAAACAAATATAAATGACCTTGTGTAATTATCAAGGTTAATTTTATTACCATTTTTCTACATTTATGTTTGCATATTGATGTTGACATGCTGTGAAAAATTATTAAAAAAATTATATGTAACAAAAAATGACATTTAAAATAAATTGATAATAATTAATAATCACATACAAATGTTCGTGTATGTACTCAGTAGCAAGTTAACTGCAATTTTAACGGTATAAGTTTAACATGAAATTAATACATATCGTGTCGAGATACTACCTACAGTGCGTGTTAAAAACTTTAAAACACTTAGAATTTGAATTTTTTTGTTTTTTGTATGATAAGATTTTAACATTATATTAAAAAATAAGACGACTAACCGGAAAAGAGAATCTCTTATCACAATGATTTAAAAGGTGCATCTTATTAGTGCTTGAAATGTATGTGAAGTATTAAAGTATATAAAGTATTAAATCCAAAGCCGAGCACTTAGGGCATGTACCCAGAGGCCTTCCCACAATTGAAATTATAAACTCATAAAATAATAATAAAAATACCCCAGTCGCAGCATCCTGCTTAACATAGCGAATTTCCGTTTATAAAAATTAGTTTTTCTCGGAAACTAGTTGACATAGAACAATAGTTTAAAAACCTTTTTAAGTAATTTTTTCTCCTCTTTAAAATGGTGTAAAAAAATTTCGCAAAGATTTTTGAATAAGGAAATTTTGGCAAAAAACTAATTTTTTACAAGAACCACAACCATGTTCCTGTCATCCGACGTGTCTGGCTGAAGAACCCATCCAGGGGTTTTGGACTTCCAATATTTTCACCAAATTTCGTAAATATTGGATACTTCGTTCGAGAGTTATCGCACGGGCACATATATACATATGTATACATATATATATATATATATATATATATATATATATATATATATATATATATATATATATATATATATATATATATATATAATATATAAATTTTAGTGAATAATTTTTTCAGTTTCTAGGGACCTCAAAACAAATTTCTGCCATAGTCCCGGGCTCAAGTCGTGTCATGACAGTGGCTGTAATAGCTGAATTACATTCTAGAAATTCGCTAAAATTAATTCCCCAAACAATTAACACATTGATAATACAATTGATCGATTATATGGATTTTTTGTAAATTGTTTAACGAGCATAAGGATAATATTCTTTTCTTGTAGGGCAATACCTAAATAGGCAGTTAATCGACTCGAATCCAATGAAACGTACGCCCATTGCAGATCGAAACGCCCTTACAAATTTCCATAATTATTCTAAATATTATGGATGATTTGATAAAGAACTTGCTAAACATACCAAATTTTTACCCAGTATTGGTGGAAGATTTACTGGTGTTATAAATGTTTTATTATTTTGCGTGAATGTCTTTTAGTTTTTGGAGGAAGTAATGAAACATTGGAATCCCCTAGTAACGAAATCTTTTTAATTTTGATAACTGTTATGTTAGCAAAATATTGTTCTTTTCTAAAAGTTGGTATTATATTTTTAATTTTTTCCAAATTTAACCGTCTTTAAGAGACTTCTACAAGAAAAATACTCAGGGGCCTCTCCAAGACAAATCCAGCTCTGATTAAATGAAGTCTAAAGTTACATATTAATACCATTTTATATTACAATATAAATCTGTGTTCCATTTGAAAATGTATCCAGAATGCTTCTTATGTAGATATTTTCCCAGCTCTCCCATCATAAGTCTGAAATTCATATTTTGTTTCGCTATTACAATCACGTAACTATTTTTATTCTATTGTTTGCTTCTATTTTATCTATGATGTGAAAGTCATTTGTAATTTTAGACGAACATGTTGATAAACTTTATCAGCAACCCGTAAATTTTATAGATACATATAAGCTGAATCAGAAAAAATAGCTCAATTTTTTGAAAATGCAGTAAACTCGAACTTTTGATAATACAATTATCTGTGAACGGATTATCTGTGATTCAGACTTTTTTTCTACTTATGCCTGTCATAAGTCTATTCGAACTATACGAGAAATTCGGTTTTTCGCAGCGACCTTGCCACCTACTACTGAGAATAATTGGAGATTTACTATATTCTACATTATGGTAAAGTATTAAAAAAAGGTTTATTTTTATATTAAAAAATTACTGAACTTGTATTTTTTCACTCAAAAACACTATGTCATATTCTCATATTATTACTGTTTATATTACTCGGCTCTTCCAACATAATACACTGGACAAATATCTACTAAAAGTTGAAATATTTTGTCAGTCAATTGTGATCGGATTATCTGATTTAACCTTTTATTGCATGACTGTTTATAAATTTTTTCCCAATATTTCCACTTACGGCTAACATTCTCACAATGTTTTGTGTTCTTAATTCATTAAACTATGACTGGACTACTATGAGGCAATGGAAATAATGTCTGCAATTGGAAACGAAATTCCATAGAGGCTTAATGAAATTTTATCCCCAATCGGTAAAAAAACAGACCCCTGCACGAGTATAGGCGCTGCGCGTCTAAACAAGCTAGAACAACGATGTCATGTTTGAAAACTAATTTTTTAGATGTTCTTAAAATTTTTACATACACTATCCATTTAAAACTAAATTCAAATATAAGGTTAAAAACAAAGTCAATATATCGGAATAATCAGTGTAATTATGTGTCTTTTTAAAATATATATAATCATTATTTAATTTAACACAAGGAAAGGTGACTTTAATTAACTAACAATATTTTTAATTTTATGTAGTTCAAGTGCACGCAATTTTTACAAGTTTTGTTTCAGTGAATGTCGTGACGGTCATAAATAATCAACAGTAAAATTTTTGTTAAAGCTGTTTCCAATTTTTATCATTAAAATGTATATAGTTTTACTTCTACAACGAATCCAGTAATTTTTTTTAGGTATACTGGATGTTTCAATAGCACTGTTCGACTTATTGTTAGTCATTTATTTTTTTAACCCGCCAATGTAATTATTTCTTATACGAAACACTTCATGTGATAGTCTGATAGTAATACAGATATTTATGTTTAAAGAGCATTTACCTATTAAATAAAAATATTTAACTCTCTGTATAGAGGCATGTAAAAAATAAACCTAAAAGTTTGAAAATCTGTCATCCAATATCTATTTATTGACGGTTTAAATTCTACTTTTAATGTATTAAGTAAATATTTTAAATCAGTTAAGTAACTCATCAAAAAATTTAAATGTTTATATGCATTTGAACCGAAATTCTTATTGCATGTGCAATTTGCATACAACACCGGGCGTTCTGTGCATTTCATTATTTATATAGCGTAGATATT
The DNA here is from genome assembly GCA_035578155.1 of Brachynemurus nebulosus. Classification (NCBI taxonomy): domain Eukaryota; kingdom Metazoa; phylum Arthropoda; class Insecta; order Neuroptera; family Myrmeleontidae; genus Brachynemurus; species Brachynemurus nebulosus. Next base: position 2,207,591 of record JAPWDM010000038.1, read on the forward strand.
ACAATATGCCATGGTATAATTACAAATTTAATTATCTTGTCCAACGTACATTATAATAATTGTAACTGTTGTCCAGACGTGTAAGCTGATATTGATATTAAAGTCATCTTCTACAAGTCTGGAAAGTTTATGTCTGAAAAGTTTTATTAACATCAAATAAAGATACGAGTACATTATTATGATTGAGTTTTCCGATAATTCCGTATAGATAAATGTTAGATATATTTTTCCATACTAGAAAAAATTATTTTATAATTTTCTATGTATTTGAAAAATTCAAATTTTGAAATGAAATATTTATTGTACTTTATTACTAACTTATGTACCTTGTTAAGAGCTTATATGATCTGTTTTTGTCTAGTAAAGATGCACAGTATGGCAACTAGGAATGGAAAGTAAATCAATTCAAGGGTTCAAGTTTTTCAAAACCATTCCCTTTAACACTTAATAAACAATTTTCTATCGCTGACCAATTAATTAAACTAATTGACCTTTTATGACCATTTTCTGACCTTTTGAGTGATGTAATTAATCATTCAAAATTTCACATTTTCATATTTTAAAGAAAATTAAAAAGTATATATAGGTACATTACCTACATATATTACAAATCCATGGTGCGAACCATCCACAAATGGAAGGTTTATTAAGTTTCTGTTAGTCCTAACTTCCTAACTAATATTATAAATGCGAATATGAGTTTGTTTGTTTAACTTGCTTTCACGGCTCAACAGCTTCACCAATCAACTTGAAACTTTGCGCAAACATAGCTTCGGAGACAGAAACGGTTACAAGCCACATTTGAATCCGGGAAAATATTTAATTCCGGAGAGAAAATGTATTCAATTTATTATAACATTTGTTTCTTAAAAAACGGATGATTAGTGTCAGACTTTGTATATTATTAACAAAATGGAGAAAAGAAACAAAGGTTAGTTTTTACCTCAGAAAACATTCCAAATCCGTAAGAAATCTCATTCCTGTGGGAAAATATATATATATATATATATATATATATATATATATATATATATATATATATATATATATATATATGTATTTTAAATGAAACAACAGGAAGATTCGTTTAAATTTAATTCGAACTTAATATATTGTTAGTAGAAAAGACGAAGACGAATAAAGGTTATTTTTGACCTCTGAAAAACATTGAGTTCCCGGGGAAAAATGTGTTTAAACGAAACAATGAAATTGTGACAACTGACTGTTAAAATAGTGAATGCTTGACTTCAGACTTTGCATATTATTAATAGACGGAACCAAAAAGACAGACTACTTTTTGCCTTGAGAAAACATTTGATTCCCATGGGAAATCTGATTCCCGTTGAGAATTATATTTAAAATCAAATAAAAAATAATTCACTGACTTCGTTCAAACTCTACATACTGTTACCAAAAAGAAGGAAAAAGGACATAGTCTACTTTTTACCCCAGAAAAATATCTCACTTCCGAGGGAAGATGTACCTAAAACGATACACTGAAATTACGACAATTTATTATTTAAAGACGGATAATTAACTTCACATTTTTTCTACTATTAACAGAGGGGACAAAAAAAACACAGGCTACTTTTTTTACCCCTGAAAAATATTTTATTTCTGTGTGAAAATTCCCTTGAAAAATATACCAGTTCTCAACAATGACACGATATAAGTATTTTTTATAAGGTATTAAATTGATATCATAATTTCAAACACCACGCGGGCGAAGCCGCGGGTGAATGTTAGTTTATAAGTGTATTATTAATAATTTAATTTATTATCTGTAGATTAATAAAAAAAGTTTAGATATTTCCATCGAATAGTATGTATGTTATTTTTTTTTTCTTTTTCAACAGATTCTATTTTCAACTATTCAACAGATTAGAATGTGATGTTGCTATTTATAACAATAACAATAATTAAGGATATCACTTTGGCTAATCTAACATTGACTTTTATGATATTAGTAATACGTAAACTTCATAAATGTGATACATTAATAAATATACCTATGTTGTGATGGATGGATGTCCTTTAAAAACATTTATTGCAAATGATAAATTATTGCATATAGAATATTAATTATATTATGAAAAACAAAACAAAAAAAAATTCATTATTTAAAACAGATGCCAAGATACATTTCATTTAATAAATAAGACCTTAATACGTTTCCTTGTATCTTTAATTGGAGTGATATATTCATCACGATTAACATTTTTTCAAAACATAGGTTTTCCTTTCTAATTAAATATTTTTTTAATAATATTTAATTTAAAACATAAATAAAAATTTATTTCTAGTGTCCTCACCGTAATATTTTCGACTGCAATTAATTTTTTGTGTACCAATTTATAGTACAGGAATTATTAATAAATTTAATAGATCTGAGCGTTTCCATATTTGATATTAGTAAATAAAAACACTTTACAAAATACCACTTTATTGAATATAAAAACTCGTATGACAAGACCCTTTTAAACTTAAAATAAATTTTTTAGTCGAATTTTTCAAACTGAAAAAATTAGACTTGTACAGCCTATACGATCAGAACGGGAAGAGGCGAGAGTAGGGGCGCTATCCGTTTTTGGACCCGTAGAACACGATTCTGAAGAAATATATATATATATATATATATATATATATATATATATATATATATATATATATATATATACCATGTGAGTTTTTTGAGAGTTGCCATTTCCATTAAAACCAAATTTTTATGATAGAAATGGTACTGTAAAAGGTTCTTTTCTTGGATGTAATGGAAATGTAACCAAGAAAAACACTATCGGTTGAAGTAGCCTCAAGTACATATTATGCATATTTTTACCGCCTAACTGATAAATTAAAGAAAAATTAAAAAATTAAACTTGGGTAAAAAAATTTTTTTTGCTCATTTATGTTGTTAATTAATGCATTAGATCAGTTTTATCGAAAAATTGATATATAGTCCCATTTAAAAATCTATAACTTTGTATCATAGCTCGAAAACCATAAGAGTTATAAAGCTCCTGACTATAGCAATCGGTTGCTCCCGTCGATATCTACAGCTCTTATTTGAACATTTTTTCGACTAAATGAACGTTTTGGCTGATCCGACCCAACCTTTAAGGGGTTGGTGGGGGGCAACAAAACAATAGAACTTTTCCAAACCAGTTGGAAATAATGTTTCGGTCAATTATCTACAACATATCCAAAATTCAGCTTCCTAGAATGATTTGGTGGGAGTAAAGGGAGAAAGAATTATTTTGGCTGGATCTAACACGCCCACAGCCCCCCAAAATTAACGTAGAGGGTTGAAATTTTGGATGTTGATAGAGTTCGTACCTAGGGTTTTCTTTTTGGAGGTTTTAGTATTTTACCCCCACCTCCACCATTTTTAAGCTATAATTTCATGCTTTTTCGACGTTTTCGAAGTTTATACCACTCGCACAGGTCACCCAAATAAACTTAGAGGGCTGAAATTTTGTATTCAGATTGAGTTAGTATCAAGGGGGTGCCTTTTGGGGGTCTCAACTTTTAACTCTTACCCCCACCATTTTTATACAAAAAGAAAAAAAAACATGATTCTTCTTGGTTTTTAACAGTTTTGTTCGAGTCAAAATCTCTCCAAATAAACCTAGAGGGCTGAAATTTTGTGTACAGGTTAAGTTAATAGCCAGCCACTGCTTTTTGGAGGTTTCGACTTTTAACCCTTACCTCCACGGTTTTTACGCCAATATTTTCTTGATTTTTGCTTTTTTTTTAACACGTCTAGAGACTCTCTAAGGAAACCTAGAGGGCTGAAATTTTATACGTGTACTGAGTTAGTATCCAGCTAGTGCCTTTTAGAGCTTCCTCATTACTTTTTACTTCTTACTTACCCCCTCTTTACTTCTCCCATTTTTACATCGGAATTGGTATTATTAAATATGTTTTAAATGCCTTACTTTTATTCTAATACAAGTAGGCGTATAGTAATTTCAAATATCAAAAAAAAAAAAAAAAAAAAACACAAAGGGTATTGGCAGGCAAGCATGGGTAGGAATGCCCTTGTACGTATGTGCTTCTATTGAATTTGAATTGTGTTAATTTTTTTTGCTGCTAGCTGCTATCGACATAAAATTGAAATTTACTGAATTTCAGTCATTAAAAACTTACCCCTTGTGGGTAAGAAATTATTTTTTGAAAGTCGAAAAATCTTTTGAATGGCTTGACAGATTTGGTTGAAGTTTTTGTATGTTTCAGATACCTCTATGGTGTATGTCTCAGAAAAAATGTTCAGCTTCAAAAAAATATAATCTCCTAATCCCCCCCCCCCTCCAAAAAATAATTGTTTAACTTTTTAATATTTTTTTATCAACTTGTAGCTATGGTATAATTATCAAAATTTTTTTTGCAACCTTCTTACCAGGATCCATGCCAACATGGAATTTTGGGTGCGTCATAGTTAAAAAAAGATTAAACGCCTGAAAAGCTTTTTTAGAGTATACGCTTTCCAATACTCAGTCGATCGGAAATCATTTGCGAATTTTGAATAAGTTCATAAAAACTGTGCAGATTTCGAAAAAAAGAAAATAATTTTCAGTTTTTAAAATCAGGTTACGTCAGTGTTTTTTAAAATGATCTTTTTAACGTTTAATATTTAGTAAAAATTAGTGTCCGACTGAAACTTCGGCTTCGGCCACCGCAAAATACACCTTCAACCACACTGCTTGTTTTTGGGCGAAGTCGAAGGTGGCATTTTGCCACACAAATTTTTTTTTATTCCTTCTTTTTTTTACCCTAGATGACTTATAATTCTGTATAAACCGAATTTAATTCTATATTATAATACTTTTTGCGTATTATTACCTAAATCTATATAACAGTTTAAAATATTCTTTCGAAATAATTACAATTCCATAATTTTTTTAATTTCCCAGCTAAGTGGTTCTCTGTAGAAAAAAAAACGACCAGAACTTTGTTTATTGTTAAGTTTGTAATATATGAAATTTACCAAGTGTATACGAGTATTATACACGTACTAAGCTGAATTTCCAGAATGGAAATTCGCTAAAAAACAACACTGGCTATTAAATTGCGTAAATTCCGACACTGATTATAAAAAGTGGCCAAGTATAGGTAGACCACATAATGCGATTCATTATATTGCACCCCTTGAATTTAAATGAAACTTTGTGTGATAATAAAGTACATTAAGACACAGTTACTGTATTTTTTTGGAAGTGGTCACTCAATAAGAATTCATAAATAGAAATAACATTGGATCGGATTTAATCCATGTTATTATCCTTAATCACGAGGACTAGGACGTTAATTAATATGCTTAATATTCTCGAGAGTATTTGCCTTCATGTAGGTTTGGAATTACTTTCCTACATAAAGTAGGTAGTTACCGAGAAAAAAATTTTCGAAAAAAGCAGTTATTTTTTAATATTGGTAGGGTAACTACTTTGTTTTGGCCGGGAAGACTGTAGATATCAATTACTTATAATCTCACCGCACCATTAGTAAGTACACTTATTAACCCTAGAATCATACGTTGGTCTACGAGAAACGTTAATCATACATCGTCGTCAATCTGACGAATGGACTTTTTACGGAGAATTTTAGTTTTTTTGCAAAAAACATTTTTTTTACATTACAGTACCTACTACAAAACCGAGCAAAATATTTAAAAAAATTGTATTTGGAGAAATTTTTTAATACAAATATTTATTAATTTTTTTAATCTTTATATCAAAGCATATTTTTACTATAAAAATTAAGAAATAGGTATACATCAATTGTATCATAAGACATGTCTTTCAAATAATTAATTTATGAACTATTATGAGTCGTTGGACATGTGTGACTTAACAGAATGTGAAGTTTCTCGGTCACAAATATTTCCGTAGATATGTAGAATTATTTCCTCATTAGGCACATTTGTAAATTTTCTAAAGTTTGTTAGTAATTTTTCGAATAAGATCTCAAAAAGTAATAATAATTAAAATATTTTCCACAAAATAAGTTGTTAATCTTTTATTAAGTCACTTGAAACGCATTCTTTGGTTTTCGATTCAATATATTAAAACTTCAGTATTATGTCGTCTCTATAAGTCAAACAGCTGTAATCATCTTTTATATTATCATTATCTTTAAAAAAAACATACGTTAATCATACATTGTCGTCAAATTGACGCACACTATTTTAATATAAACAAAACGACAGCAACTATAAACAAAATTGATACGTCTTCTGTGTTATCATAACAAATAAATTAGATAACAGAAGTTTTAGAACAGACAAGCAACGACAAGTTGTAGCACTGAAGCAGGTAAAGAAGTTCGGTCGTCAATTTGACGAGTACGTATGATTCTAGGGTTAATATGAGTTGCTATTGAGGGCCGATTGTTCATACAAACCCGACTATAGCCTTTTAGCGAATTTCCAGAATGGAAGCTCGCTATTACAGCCACTGTCATGACGCGACTTGAACCCGGGACCATGGCAGAAATTTGTTTTGAGGTCCCTAGAAACCGAAAATAATATTCACCAAAATTTATATATATATATATATATATATATATATATATATATATATATATATATATATATATATATATGTATATATGTATATATATATATATGTGTCCGCACGATAACTCTCGAACGAAATGTCCTAGGTTTACGAAATTTGGTGAAAATGTTGGAAATCCCAAACCGTTGGACAAGTTCGTTAGCCAGACACGTCGGATGCCAGGAACATGGTGTTTGTTCTTGCAAAAAATTAGTTTTTTGCCAAAATTTCCACTTATTTAAAATTTTTTGCGAAATTTTTTTACATCATTTAAACGACGAAAAAAAATTGCATAAAAAAGGTCTTTAAACTATTATTCTATGTCAACTAGTTTCCGAGAAAATTTAATTTTTATAAAAGAGCATTCGCTATGTTATGCAGGATGCTGCGACAGGGGTATACCTATATGCATAATTATATGAAAGAATGTGTTTGTGGTACAGGAAGATATATAGATTGTATATAAGTCATATACGTCATACATATGTATATGTTTGTATGTTACTTATATGCCGTTTTTTAGGGTTCCGAAGAAAGTTCTATTTTTTAGAGCTCCGAAATAAATCTCCGAGACTATAATAGAAATTTGTTTTGGGGTCCCTAGAAACCAAAAATAATATTCACTAAAATTTATGTATTAAATTTATATTTAGTCCCACACCGTTGGACAAATTCGTTAGCCAGCCATGTCGGATGCCTAGAACATGGTTTTTTTGACCATTTTTCGTGAAAAAAATTAGTTTTTTGCCAAAATTTTCTAAAGTTAAAATTTTTTTTTGACATTTATTTACACCATTAGAAAGAGGAGGAAAAATCACTTAAAAGGGTGAAAAATCACAGAAAAACGGATTTTTATAAACGGAAATTCGCTATGTTATGCAGGATGCTGCGACAGGGGTATTTTGTTTACCGTTCAATTGTTTTATAATGAAGTTTCATCAAAATTGAGAATTTTATTCTGGATGCTTCATTCTTGTTAGTCTCACTCTTCATGTTTCTTTTAATAAGCGAGAAGAACTAGTTAAGAGAAACAATAAACAGTTACCTAATATTAAATATTCATTTTAATATTTACAATACAATGGTTCCTTTATTATTTATTAACTATGTTTAAAAAAAATATTTAATTAACAGAACTCTTTCAATAAATATTATCAATTTATAAATACCTTAACTACCTAATTAGCAACGGTAACATTGAAAGAGGACATTGTCCGTTATTCGGTTAATTTAAATCACTGCATACACATGTACATGTCTGTATCGAGTACCTCTTAAGTATGCATTATGTCCGATATAATTAAATGTGTACAATGTACATATTATGTATCAACAAACGGGATAATATTGTTATTGCAATAAATAAAATTATACGTCTGTTGCAAGAGGGAGGTGGATAATAATGAATACGTAATGTAGTCAGACATTGTTTTGTTGCTTACCTTGTCTATGAATACGTTATAATTTTTTATATTAATACTGTTACGTATATGTGTACACAGATGATGTGTATAGTATGTTTACAAAAAAGTAAGAAGTCTATTAAATTTTAAAGTAATAATGTAATTTACTACTCATAATCTCATGGGATTAGAACATTTTTATTACCTGTAACCTGTGCGGATCTCATGGGATCGACATTTTTATTGGTTCCGTGTACTTTCCGATGGGTGTCGTTTGCGACGATTCTCAGGAAAAAAGAAAATAAATAAATGATAAAATGTACTAGACATAAAGTCGTTGAAACTTTTACCATTTTAGCACTCTATCGGAAATAATAGGACACCGTTCTTTTTTTCAACGGTAACTTGTTGCGATCGGATTATATTTTTTCATGCTTGCTGCAATCTCAAATACACAATATTACCAGCGGTAAAATTGATGATTTGTGAGATTTGCATACCAGAAAGCAACTGGCGCCGAAAGTTGAAAAACCTTTTGTTTTTATATGGCTAAATTGCTCTTTTGAGATGAGTAATCTCCAACAAAAACTTAATTACAGAAAAAATTCACTTTTTGCACACTCCAAGAAGTGCAACAAAAACATTAATGAGAGGGGAGAACCACACATCGCGTACACACTACATTACTTTCTTGAGTGTGTGTGTGTGTGTTCAGATCACTCGTTCGTCATAAGCAGTTCGTATACCTTCAAGTTAATTATACGTTATTCACCTACATATTTTTATAATTACATGTTTTAGCCGAATTGTTGTCATTGCTATACATTGTTGAAGTATTTTATTGCAATTTATTAAGTCAATGTTCACTATTGTCAAAACAATATAATATTTAAGACTTATTGTTGTCATCATTATTATTTTTTTTTATTTAAATAAAATTTATAAATGTAACTTTATTTTTAGTATATAGTAAAAAAAAAAAACTAAATAGTAAATTTATAAATGTAACTTTATTTTTTAGTAAAATTAACCTTGAAAATTATTTTTTTTAATAAAAAGTTGCAAAGTTACGGAGATCAAAATTTCTTTGATAATATTTTGTAGACGGAAGAATCCCAAGTCAAAAAAATAAATATAATCAGTAAGAATAATAATCATTAATAGGCTACTGAAAATCGTGAAATTTCTAGTCCGTTCTATTAATTTTCAGGAATTTGAATTGCCTAAACGTTTGGATGAAACTCCGTACATACATACATAAATTGTCTACAAAATGAGTTAGCAGTTTTACTAAAAGATGTTAGTTTTAGAACACACTTTAAAATAATTATTCAAAGTGATGGTGTTCCCTCTTTTATGAACCCGAAAAGAAATTATTAAAATGTAGCCTACCATGAACAATGAATTTGGTCATGCTACTTCGATAAATTAACCACTAATAAGTAACACTACCCAAGTGCCAATCGCCAATTTTCTTGAAACTTTTCTGGTGTGTAGAATAGGCAAAAATAAGGGACCCGTATTTTTTTTATCTGCCAAGGCCCACGTTCACAGGGTGAAACCAGCCCTTAAATTAAAATCGTATTTATTAAGATATCTCGAAAACTATAAGAGATAAAGGAAAACCCCATTTCTCAAATCACAAAATTTATTACAAAACACTTGAATAGTAAACGCAAGAGATTACTGCTTCTTGTCGAGTATTCATTAACACAGGCAGATCACACAACTTTCGCAGAAATGGGTGTAAAAAATGTAGAATAGGAGTAACCGAATATGCAAAATTAACAATTCAGTAAGTACTGAAAAATACACGAATCATTATCGGAAAGTAAAAATTTATATTTTCATGATGAAATAAACATAAAATTAAAAAATATAGAAGGTATTTGCAATAAATAATAATGCAATATAATCTACCCTATTTTTTTTTCTTCCTTATATGTCTTGAATACCACACATATTTCGGAAAAACGCAGAAACACGTATCCCCTAATTTTTGGTGCTCTTTCCATTTATGATAGTAAAAATTTAATACACTGAACCACTTAGGCTGTACAACAAAATTAACCCCCAATTTCATCCCTCCAACCCCTCTTATAAACCCGACCCTGGTTAAGCTATATAAGTGAAAAGGTCTTTTAAAGAAAAACGTTTCCTCAATTTAAAGTTTTCCTCTATCACTTATAGTTTTCGAGATATCTTGATAAATACGATTTTAACCCCAAATTTAATTGATCCATGGAGCCTGGGACACCCTGTATAATGAAATGTAACAATAAAGTACGCAATAACTTTTCTTTTGTTTGCAAAAATTAATATGATGAGTTAATTTAGAGCTATTATTTGATAATTCTGTTTCTTAGAAATTTTAAGTGTAGGTGAATGTTGTGGGCGCTTTTGATAAAAGAAAAATTTTGAAATAGGCTTTTTACTACAAAAATTGCCACTCATTTGACGTATGTCTGTATATTTTAAAACCCACATTAAATCATATACTGTTATGCAATTTATATATTAGTCTTACAAAAGTGCATTATTTTCATGCACTTAATTAAAAAGTAATAATTATGAATTATTTGCAATACCTATAGCAATTTAAATTATACACTTTGATTAAAGATAACAATGTATGCTTTACAAAATATCTGTATATATATTTAGGTAATCCTGCCATTGGAAAAGGGGTGAAGTCGTTAATTTTGCAATACTTTAAATTCTAAAAGCTAAAATTATTGACCGTATTTTTATTAATTGCATCCTAAATGTTTTAAGACTCGATCAACTGTAAAAATTACATATCGAAACTGAACCAAGGAAAACTCGTATATGACAAATGTAATACGGATGAAGCCTAAACCAAGTGCTTAACTTTATGAGTTTGGAAGTATTGTAAGAACAGTAGAAGATACTTTTTAAATTATGTCATTATATTAAAGCAAATATGTTAATCTAACAAATTAAATACCAAAAATTAATTGAATTAATTGTAGAAATCACTCTCACTCTGTATACACTCGAAAAAAATTTTAGGCAACGCAAATTTCAACATCAAGAGAAAATACGTAATAAAATTGTATAATAATATTGGTGGGAACGCTGGGAAAAGAGAACTTATGAATTGTACTTAAGTACTTTCAGTACTTATTTACACATTGGGAAAATGCATTAAATAACACATGTAGGGAGCGAGGGGTAATTAGAGCTAGCAAGCAATGGGAGAGGTGCAAAAGTACACATTTCTGATGCTTGTATTCGCTAGTACGCAACTTAAACGTCTTCAGTACTTGTCGGCTAAACTTCCCTCATGCGCACGCATTTTCCGGTAGTTGCACGCATTCAGTCGTTACGAGAGGTTTTTTTTTGTGCTCGGTGCTTATAACAAAATAATTTTAACGATGTCAAAGTAACAACTAAATTAATTTTTTTATTTTAATTAATTATCACTAATTTATAGCTAAGTTTGCCTATTTCTTGTTACGATTATCAAAATTGTGATAACAAATAAACATTGAAATCTATAACCATGTTCCATAAAATGGTGGATTTCGGTAAATGAGAGCCTATGTGGTTCTCATCCGAAAAAGATTGAATGCAAGGTTTTTTTACAAAGATAGTTATGGTATCGTTGCGGATGCGGTAGAAACTGAACACACGCAGAATGTTTTGACTGTGATAGCGTAGCTGATTATATTTGTGTTCTTTGGCCTGATCTTTAGAATCTAAACCCTTAGAATTCTTATGATAATTATTTTATTTTGGTTATAAAGTTGAATTTCATTGGTTAAAATACCTTTATTTGCTGAATTTTTGCACTTATTTTGTTTTTGAAAACTGACTTTGTTTTTACCATTTTTAACGAATTTAAAGTAGTTTTAGGCTCCCATTTTCGACCAGAAAAGTATTGTTTAGCTGATTAAAATTGAGCTTATTTGCTGGTCAAATAAACAAGCTATGTGTTTCATTTTAAAAAATAAATAAATTATTAGAAGGATTTAAGATATTTTTGTTTTTCCTTATTGGGCCACAATTACCCCCCTGCTCCCCTATACTTGAAATTAACTAACTAAAAGTATTACAGTAGTTATTCCCAAATGGAAGAAACCTCCTTTTCTCACTCACTCTTAATGTATTTGTATAGTATAAGTGTGAAAGAGAGAAAGAGAGAAAGGGGTTTCCATTTGAGAATAATTACTGTATGACGAAATTAAACAAATGCAACAAATGATGCAAAATTAGACGAGCCAAATTTTTGGTCTCTTTTATTTTTTGTTATTTTTATATTAGTTTAAAGACCGTGTAAAATGTTACTTTGAATTTGTGTTGTTTTTTTTTTTGGTTATGTGGTAACTGCATAACCACTAATTACAAACTAACAATTTACACACTTGTATTACACGCACCTGCAAGCTTCCTACAATACCACGTCCTTAAAGTTTTACATCTAATTTTGCTCTTGTTTTAATTAATTTCAAATATACATGGGTAGTTATACAAACGAAGGAAGAAAGTAGACTTAATTCCGGCACGACATTTTTTTCATGCGTATCCTTTGGCAAGTAGTTTTATTTCAAGTTGATGACATTTTTCACACTATTTGAATGTGGCCAATCAAAAAATTATAAATTATAAATTTTCTTGCCATTAAAAAGAGATATATCCAGGAAAGTGAAAAAATGAAAAAAAAAAACTAAAATTAACATAAGAGAATTTCTTATATTAATTTTTATTATTAAACACAATTTATTAAACTATTAAATAAATTATTAATTTTTATTATTAAATTTACTATTAAATTTTTAATTATTAAACAATTTATTATTTGTTTAATATATATTATATTAGAAGTATATATATATATATATATATTAGTAGTTGTATTAGTTATATAATATATATTATTTAAAAAAAAATGCGAATTTATTATTTATTAAAAAATATTCGAAGTCATTTACGACAGTTTAATATATATCATATATTATATTAGTAGTATATGTATTGGTTGTTATATTAGTTATATAGTATATAATATTATACAAAAAAAAAAAAATAAACATGGGAATTTATTTTTTATAAAAAAATATGCGGAGTCATTTATGACAGTATTCTAATGATATTTACCTAATTTATTTATATTATTTAAGTTTAATCGCGTTTTTAGAGCTGCCAGGAGACTGAGAATTCTTTAAATATTCTTTAAAAATGGGCTAAATAACAGTTTTTTTTTTTTTTTAATTTAAAAAAAAAAAGACACAGGTCCTCTATTACAAGACAACATATTTACAACTCATGCAACTGAAAAATTTCTTAAATCCACAGTTTTTGTCACGAAAATGCTGACCAGGATACTGAGAAATTGACTGGACCAAGTACGATCTTGCTTACAACGTTAACTGAATTAATTGATACAACCTCAAATTAAGTAAAACATGTACATTATTGTATTTATTATATTTCAATTAATTACTATGACAGACGATGATTTAATCGGAATATAAATTTTCTGTAATTTTTAAGTGTTTTGGTTTGATAGAAGAATAATGAAAAATTCGAGGGACAAAATTCAATAGAATATCTCTTAAAGAAAGTATAAAAACATTCAAAAATTATTTATATAATAAAAAAGTACCAATATTATAGATTATTACTGCAGTGTAAATTTTTTTTATACATTCAGAAAAAATAATTATTTAGTCTGTTGTTTTACTTTCAAGAGGTGACATGCCAGGAAACTGAGAATTTTACATTTTAAGTGTTATTTTTTATAAAAAAAAATATATTTCGAAACCGGGTTATTTTAAGTGGCATGTTAGACGCAGTTATGGTTTCCAGTTTCCATTTAAAAAAAATTTATTTTTCAAAATATTAATATACAAAATAAGTTGGGCCGTCGAAAATTCCCTCGTTTGTATAACTACCCGCATATGTATCAACAAAAATTATATTTATTCGAAAAGACTCTCTTGTCCTATTATAATATATAATTTTGACAATTCCATTCTTAATCTAAAATATATTAAACAGAGACATTTTGTTGATACTTTCCAGTTAATTGGATTTAAAGTTACCTGTTATGTAATTATTATTGGAAAATAACATTTCGTACTAATTATAAGTAAAAGTAATTTTTATGTAAAACTGACTAAAAATTTCAATATAAAACATACACTATTGTTTTTTAATTGGAATAATTCTGAAAAATTAGTACATATTTTTCGTTTTTAATGGTCTAATTCATTCACTTTACTTGTCTTTAATTCTAACTGCACGGATGAATGAACTAAACAATTTGATGTCTCAATAAACATACTATATACGAGTATATTAAAACATACTACTTATGTATATTCTGACAATTATACCAAATTTTAATTTAAAATTGAACTTTAGTGTATATGTATACCTATAACTCGCTATTATGCTACTAATAAACCCGCTGTATTATGGTTATATGTGTACTTATTTACCTATATATGTTTGCGTTTTCAGGTATGTGTTTTTATATTAATATGTAACCTGTATAAGAACTATTGTCAGTGTTTAATAAACCGTTAATGTTTGAAGTTTAAACATAACAATCCATGCAATTGTTAACAACACGTACAAATTTAATTAAACAACAAATTTATCAACAATGTTTTTTAAATATTTTTATATTGTTGTAATATTAGCATCAATTTACTGTTTCAAATCAATTAGTTGCGATAAAGAACATTTATTGAAAGAATTAAAGGACACAGACAATGTTAGTGATAAAACAATTGACAACAATGAGATGACAAAAAGCGACGTGAAACAATTAGAAAAAGAACGTTCGTTGTGTAAACAATTCGGATTCGAATGTTTTTATCATTTAAATCATAAAAATAACAACAAAATCAAAAAATTCGAGGAGAAACAAAAAATGAAAAATGAAAGACGGCGACAAATTTTCACTCGCCAACGTCGTGGTACCAATTTACAATACACCAAAAAACGAAAAGGATTCACTGATGATAACCAGTCATCGAGTCTAAGTCGAAAACGTCGTGGATACAATTTACAGTACGCTAATGTGAGATATTTAAATGGTGGTTCTAACTGGGGTGGATTTTCGAAGCGAAATTATGATATTTTGAGTAACGAAATTCCGCGATTTGATAATTCATTCTTTGGTGGACGTTATCGATTTTTCTAACTGGTGTAATTTTGTTCGAATGTATGTACATAATGTATAAATGTGTGTGGTAATTCTAGTGTGTTCAATTTTTATTTTATTTTTTTAATTTATTGTTTTTTTTTATTTATTATTTATTTTATGTATAATAGTCAATTTTTGTATGTAATACGTTTTATATTACATAAACAAAAATTATAAATGATAATTAAATAATTGAATTGTGAACTGTTTGTAAAATGATTTTAATTAATAATATTCGAACAAGTTCTAAATTAAAACACATTTTAAAGTTTTTTCCTAATTATTATAAAATTATTTGGTTATGTATTATTCAGCGATCACAGCAAATTAAACAGTTAATCATAACAAAATAATGCTTTATGATAATACATTTCTCTTATCTATTTTCACTTATCTACGTCAATACAGTGTGATTCTAAAGACAAAATTATTTGACCAATATAAAACTAAATTTTTTACTGAGATGATATTAGATTGGTGCATAATTATCAGGCGTTTTTTAAACAATGGCAAAAAGGACAAAAAGTTCTTTACCCGTAGAATCGATCATTATTGAAGTACCATCAGTTGGGGCGAATCTGGACAGTAGAGGCGAATCTAGACAGAGCTGCCTCTCGATATTTCTTCGTCAGTGTTATGACCGTACAAGTCATAACACTGACTTTGTCAGTTATGAGTTAGTCATCAAAGAAAAACGGTGAACGTGATATCTTTGTATTTTGTTATTTTACAGGCGCATTGTTTATAATTTTTAAAAATAAGGCGCGTTTTGAAATCTTATAAAGAAACTGCTGTACAAAAAAAACAGTTGTATATACAAAGTACGGACCGGCAACAAAATGTTTGGCATTTTTTTGATAATATATGTACCAAAAATGAAAGCTGTATTGTGCTTAATTTTTTTTTTTATAAATTGATTAACAAAAAATTGTCTATAGGTGAGGCGAATTCATACACCATGGTGCGTCAGTATAAAAAGAAAGTGGGTATAAACTACATACACTGTAGTCTAGATAACATAAAATGGGCTCTTTTCGACAGAGGCGCAACAACCGGGGAGGTCCAAGGGGTCCAGATCCCCTAAAATTACCTGGAAATTTTCCTTCAATTTATTTTATTTATATTAAAAAGTAAAATTTTTAGTGGTTTACTAATATTTTTTATTTGAAAATCAAATTTTCGGAGACGAAATTTTATTACATTTTCTATTGTTATCGAAGAACTGCGTTATCAAAAAATTTGATAATTTAAATTTTTGTTGGACCCCCTGTAGATATATAGTTGTTGCGCCCCTGCT